>JBBGZY010000401.1:0-589319 GCA_037952925.1 Lithobates clamitans
TCACTTTTTCTGTGGATGACCCAACTTGGTGAGGTCAGCTGAGCAACAGTTTGGTATAGGGCAAGACTGACCGATCGGAGGGAACAGATCACTCGGGTGACTGTAATACTCTGATGACTGAACTTGGTAAGGTCAACAGAGCAACAGTTGGGTATAGAACAACACTAACCAATCTGAGAGAACGGTTCACTTGGGGGGTGCCATAATAATCTGATGACTCAATTTGCAAGGGTCAGCAAAGCAACAGTTGGATATAGAGCGAGACTGACTGATCAAAGGTGAATTTTCACTTGGCTGGCCGTATTAATTTGATGACCCAACTTGGTAAGGTCAAAGGAGCAATAGTTGGCTATAAAGTGAAACTGACCAATCGGAGGGATCAGTTCACTTGGGTGGCCATAATAACCTGATGACCAAACGTGGTAAGGTCAATGGAGCAACAGTTGGGTATAGAATAAGACTGACCAGTCAGAGGGAGCGGCTCACTTGGGTGGCTGTAATAATCTACTGACCATTGGGAGGGAACGGTTAATTTTGGGAGGCCATAATAATCTGATGACCCCACTTGGTAAGGTCAACAGAATAACAGTTGGGTATAGAACAAGACTGACCAATCAGAGGGAATGGTTCACTTGGGTGGCCAAAATAATCTGATGGGTGCACGTTACGGTGTCTCTGCTGCCCAAAGACAAACTTTAGTTCAATAAAAACTCGGGAGCAATCCAATAGGTACCAACACGTTTTGGAGGTCTAAGAAAGCCTCCTTCATCATGGATTGTCCCCCTGGCGTTTTTTGGAATAAAGTTGTATCTGGACCTCTTAGCAGTGGTGGGCACTTCTGTTTCCACTTTTGTTATATTATATAGCTATATATAACTATATAGCTTCCAGACTTTTTTGGAAGTTGACCCAGCTTGGTAAGGTCAACAGAGCAACAGTTGGGTAAAGAGCAAGACTGACTGATCAGAGGGAATGGGTAAGTTGGGTGGTTGTAATATTCTGATGAGTGCGGGTTATGACATCTCATGTGCCCAGAGGTCAGTGCCACTAATAGGAAGCACACTGGATCTCGTTTTTGGTGGATGACCCAACTTGCTAAGGTCAATGGAGCAACAGCTGGGTATAGAGCAAAACTGACCTATCAGAGGAAACAGTTCACTTGGGTGGCCGTAATAATAAGATGACCCAATTTGGTAGAGTCAGTAGAGCAACAACTGGCTATAGAACAAGACAGACCAATCAGAGTGAACAGTTCACTTTGGTGGCCATAATAATCTGATGGCGAAATCTGGTAAGATCAATGGAGCAACAATTGGGTATAGAGGGAGTCTGACAGATCGGAGGGAACAGTTCCTTGGGTGGCCGTAATAATCTGATGACAGGACTTGGTAATGTCAACAAAGCAAGAGTTTGCTATAGAGCGAGACTGACCAATTGGAGGGAACAGTTCACTTTGGTGAATAATCTCACGACCGAACTTGGTATATTTAACAGAGGAACAGTTAGGTATAGAGCGAGACTGACCAATCTGAGGAAACATTTCACTTGGGTGGCCTTAATAATTTGATGAGTGCACATTATGGTGTCTCTGCTGCCCAACGGTCACCACCAAGTACACTAACAACAATTGAAATTGAAGTGCCACACCACTGCTAAGAGGTCCAGATACAACATTATACCGGTAAAGCTCAGGGGTCAATCCAAAAAGTAGCCAACATGTTTCAGGGATCCAAAAAGAGCCCCCTTGATCAGGGCTATTGGACTTCTAAAACACAATAACTGTTTTTTGGATTGCCCTGCTGACTTGAAATAAAGTCATGTATGGACCTCTTGGCAGTGGTGGGGCACTTCCATTTTCATTTTTGTTACATTATAGGGAGCATGCCGGACCACCTTTTAGGCAGGTGACCCAACTTGCCTAGGTCAACAGAGTAACAGTTGGATATAGAGCAAGATTGACCAGTCAGAGGGAACGGTTCACTTGGGTGGCCATGATAACCTGATGGGTGCGGTTCATGGTGTCTCTGCTGCCCAAAGGTCACCACCAAGTACTGTAACAAAAATTTAAATTGAAGCGTCACACCACTGCTAATAGGTTGAGGTACAACTGTTTCCAATAAAAGTCAGGGGGGCCATCCAAAAAGATGCCTGTACATTTAAGGGGTCCAGGGTGGCTCCATTTATCATGGCTATTGTACCCCCGAAACATGTTAGCTTATTTTTGGATTGTCGCCTTGACTTTTATTGGAGTAAAGTTATATCTGGACCTCCTTGTGGTGCTTCTGTTTCTATTTTTTTGTTACATTATGCTACAAGCCAAAGAGACCATGGGGATCCTCTGAGGTTTAGAAGCTACCTGCCTGGGATCAAGATCATTCACACCAACATCAATACTTTAAGACAGTAGTACCAATCAAGATAACCTTACGGGTCCAGTGCTATTTTTCAACTGCCAAGTACAGGGCCATATGTACCTAGGCAACATTAAGTTTGGCTATTTTACATTGAATAGTATGTAAATGTATATCCAGTTGGTTGTCTCAGCACCATGTCTAATACGCTTGAAAGCCTTTTTTCAATATAATTTACTTGGCAAACTTTTTAAAAGGTAGGTGGCCGGGTCTTATCTCAACTGTTGGAGCTTGAGACCACCATGCAGATAGTGCTAGCACATGTGCTAGCCAAGTTGTATACATATAAAAGGAGCCAATTACCTTCCAGCATGTCTTTGGTGGAGTGGAGCTTGGACATCCTCTGAACTCATCTCTCTCTGAACTTGCGTCCTTTTTTGACTCCATTGAACCCAGTGTTAT
This sequence comes from Lithobates clamitans, assembly GCA_037952925.1. Taxonomy (NCBI): domain Eukaryota; kingdom Metazoa; phylum Chordata; class Amphibia; order Anura; family Ranidae; genus Lithobates; species Lithobates clamitans. The sequence goes on from JBBGZY010000401.1 coordinate 2,814, forward strand.
GCGAGCTGCAGTGTGGGAATGACCCTGGCTGCAGTTCATTGGAGTAAAAATAAAGAACACAAGTTCAGCTAGAGATGAGTTGGGAGGATGCCTGAGTTCAGCTCTAGTCTTTGGAGTGTGGGAGGAAACTGAAGTATCCAGAGGAACCCCAAGCGGGCACAGGGAGACCATGCAAACTAGTGTAGATCAGTGTTTCTCAACTCCAGTCCTCAAGGCGCAACAACAGGTCATGTTTTCAGGATTTCCACTAATTTTGCACAGGTGATTTGATCCGTTTCACTGCCTTAGTAAATACCACAGCCCTTTCATTTGAGGGAAATCCTGAAAACATGACCTGTTGGTGCGCCTTGAGGACTGGAGTTGAGAAACACTGGTGTAGATAGTGCCATGGTTGGGATTCAAACCGAGGACCTCCAGTTCTGGTGATATTTATAAATAGTGCTTTACATACTATGCATCCAAATCTGTCCTTACCCTGAAGGATCTGATTCTAAGGTCACATTCAGTACACACATAAAATAGGGCAAATTTAGACAGGAGCCAATTCTGTTTTTGTAGTGTGGGAGGAAACTGGAGGAACCCCACAAAAGCACAAGGAGAACCTGCAAACTCATTTTAGTCTAACTATAACATGCCCTTCCAGATTGTTAATTAACCACTTCAGCTCCAGAAGGTTTTACCCCCTTTATGACCAGGCAATTTTTTGCAATACGGCACTGCATTATTTTAACTGACAATTGCGTGGTCGTGCGACGCTGTACCCAAATAAAATGTACGTCTTTGTTTTCACCTTAAATACAGTTTTCTTTTGGTGGTATTTGATCACCTCTGCGGTTTTTATTTCTTGCACTATAAACAAAATAATACCGACAATTTTGAAAAAAAAAAAAAAAAAAGTATATTGTGTATATTGATTGGTTTGCGCAAAAGTTATAGCGTCTACAAACTATGGGATATTTTTTATTTATTTATTTATACTAGTAATGGCGGCGATCAGCGACTTACTGCCATATTGCGGCAGACAAATCGGACACTGATGGGGCTTACACACGGTCGGACTTTTCGGCTACAAAAGTCAGACGGACGCAGACGGACCAAATCCGGCGGACAATCCGATCGTGTGTGGGCTTCCCCGGACTTTCAGCGGACTTTTCCAGTCGCAAATCTGACGGACTTTAGATTTGGAACATGCTTCAAATCTTTAGGTCGTAACTCCGCCGGACCCAGAAATCCGCTCGTCTGTGTGCTAGTCCGACGGACAAAAACCTACGCTAGGGCAGCTATTGGCTACTGGCTATCAACTTCCTTATTTTAGTCCGGTGTACGTCATCACGTACCAATCCGTCAGACTTTTGTGTGATCGTATGTAGGCAAGTCCGTTCGTTAGAAAGTCCACCGCAAGTCCGCCAAAAGTCCGTCGAAAGTCTGTCGAAAGTCTGTCGGACGGGCTATCGGACTTTTGTAGCCGAAAAGTCCGATCGTGTGTATGCGGCATAACTAACACTTTTTGGGGACCAGTGACACTATTACAGTGATCAGTGCTAAAAAAAAATGCACTGACACTGTACTAATGACACTGGCTGGGAAGTGATTAACATCAGGGGCAATCAAAGGGTTACCTGTGTGCCTAGTCAGTTATTTGTGTACTGTGGGGGAGGTGCTTGTACTAGGAAAAAAGGGCATGGATCCATGTCCCTGCTTAGCAGAGACACAGAATCCATGCCTTCTGTACTGACAGAACAGTTATCTGTCTTGTTTTCATAGGCAGACAGCCATCCTCCCTCCATACCGATGGATCGGCGGGTGCCGGCGGACATCGATGTCCGCGGTACCCGCCAATCAGCTCCCGCTGTGTATAATCACAGCGGGAGCCGGCAGCGTGCATGTGCGCCCCAGTCCGGAAGTGCCGGATTGCGTACTAGCTACTAGGCGCAGATGTGCCAATTTGTCACCATATATTTAAGTTATGCGGTCGGCAAGTGGTTAACTGGTTATTTCTATTACAAGGAATGTTTACATTCCTTGTAATAGGAATAAAAGACAGTGTAAAAATGATGTTAAAAAGGGTATCCGAAAAAATTTTGTTGTATGTATACAATGACAATAAAGTATATCTACAAAAGTAAAGTAAATAACGGAAAAAGCGCAGAAGTGAACGCATATGTAAGTCTCGTCCACAAATGTAAAGGGTGTTCAAACCACACATGTGAGGTATCGCCCAGATTGTTCGAGCGAGAGCAATAATTCTAGTGCAAGAACTTCTCTGTAACTCTAAACAGGTAGCCTGTAAAAAAAAAAAAATTAAAGCATCACCTATGGAGATTTTTAAGTAGCATAGTTTGCCGCCATTCCACGAGCGTGCGCAATTTTGAAGCACGACATGTTAGGTATCTATTTATTTGGCGTAACATCATCTTTCACATTATACAAAACAATTAGGTTAACTTGTGTTATTTTTTAATTCATGAAAGTGTATTTTTTCCCCCAAAAAAAATGCGTTTGAAACACTGGTGCGCAAACACTGTGTGATATAAAATATTGCAATGACCGCCATTTTATTCTCTAGAGTCTCTGCTATAAAAATATATATAATGTTTGGGGGTTCGAAGAAATTTTCTAGCAAAAAATACTAATTTAAACTTGTAAACAACAAATGTCAAAAAATGCCTGGTCTGGAAATTGTTGTATCCATAAGATACCCATCATTTTTCTTCTCTTGTCAAATTTCTTTTATACATATTGTCTAAAATGAAAATGTATAAAATTAAAGATTATATATATAAAAATTCTAAAAAAAAAAAAGAAAAAAAAAAAGGCCTGGTCCTTAATAGGATAGTTCACCTTTACAGTACAAAAAACCTGCCTATGCTGATAAGGGGCATCTGTAGATTAGAACAAACAGTGCAGCTCTGACTAAAGATGAATGATACCCTTGCTAGAGGTGTAGGCCATATACATACCTTATGAAGCCTGACTGGAATACTCCCAAGACGTTGCTAAGCGAGGCCTAGTCATCACTGCCCACCTCAACCATCACAGGAGTGAGCTCTCAAATGCTGAGCTCAGAGCTACTGCATCAGGGGAGAGAGAGAGTATGTGAGGGGGTTTGAATCGGAAAAAGAGCTCACTCCTGTGATGGTGGAGGTGAGCAGTGACGACTAGGCCTTCCTTAGCAATGTTGCGCTACTAGTTTTAGCGGCGCTTTAGCACTGTTTAAGCGGTGCCTATCGGACTCTAACCCCCGCGCTTTTAACCCCCTGTTAGCGGCCGAAGAAGGGGTTAAAAACGCCCATGATGCAGCACTTTCCGAAGCGCTTTTCAGGTGCTTTCGGAAGCGCATCCCATTCATTGCAATGGGCAGGGGCGTTGCTAGGGGGTGGCTATTGGGGCTATAGCCCCGAATCTGGGGCCCATAGCCCCGAGTCTCTTGCCGCTGGGTGCCTGCCTAACCAGAGGGTTGCAGCTGCTGCGACAGGCGGGCTGGCTGCATGAGAGAGGCGGAGGAGAGGAAAGAAGCAAGCTCTTCACAGCCAGGCCTCTTCACTTTGGGAGCGAGGTGTGGCGAGCAGCAGAGAGATGACATAATCTCTCACTGTCCGCCACAAATCGGCGCTCTTCCGCCCTCACAGCAGGTCATCATGGAGCTCCACTTTGCAGCCAGACCCCCTTGCTTCAATGTCGGAGGTGCGACGGGGAGCAGGGAGATGACATCATCTCTCACTGCCCACCCCGCATCACCGCTATCCTGCTCTCACTAAATGGACCAGTGCTGTCAGCCTGCCACCAATGCAGTGTCAATGCACACTTGGTGGCACTGGCTGGCATGGCAAGTGACAATCCACATCAGTTGGCAAGTGAGAACCCACATCTGGTGGCCAGTGACATGGCAAGTGACAATCTGCAAATGGTGGCAAGATATGTGGCAAGTGACAATCTGTAAATGGTGGCAGGAGACGTGGCAAGTGACAATCCACATCTGCAGCCAGGTGAAAGTGGCAAGTGACAATCCACCTCTGGTGACAGGCGACATGACAAGTGACAATCCACATCTAGTGGCAGGTGATGGTGGCAAGTAACACGCTGCATCTGGTGACAGGCGATGGTGGCAAGTGATTATGCTGCATCTGGTGGCAGGAGATGTGGCAAGTGACACGCCCAGGGCTCCCACTAATTCTGCAGTTTAGTGAGTTGAACCACTTCATTATATTTTAGAATGTAACAATAGAAATAATGCACTTCAATCACCCTGACACCATATCAACCATTATGCCATGATGATTGATGCGCCAACACCAGCCATCACCCGTGAAAAATTGCTTACCACTGGTCCCCCCCCCACGGGAATGCAAAAAGGTTGGTGACCGCTGCTATGGGCTCTAGCCCCAGATCTTTTGCAGACCTAGCAACTCCCCTGGCAATGGGCAAGGAGTTTTGGGAATGGCTCCCAAACCACCCCAAAGATGCTACTTGCAGGACTTTTTCTAACATCCCGCAAGCGCACCGCCCCAGTGTGAAAGCACTTGGGCTTTCACATTCGGGCGGCATGGAAGGCAGTTTTCAGGCACTTTACAGGGTGCTATTTCTAGCGCTAAAATGCCTGAAAACTGCCTCAGTGTAAAAGGCGTCATAAGGTATGTAAATGGCTTACACCTATAGCAAGGGTATTATTCACAGACTGCTCAAGTCTCCCGTGAGGTGCAGGAGTCTCCCACATTTCTGCGGCCGCTCCCACACAACCGCAAGCGCTTTGAGAACTCCCGGGAATGATTGGTGTGGCGCGGAACAGCTGTGAACACCGATCTCCTTTGTATCGATTTTTAGCTGACAGCCGGTTCTCCTTCTCTCCCTCCTGTGGCTGTCAGCTACAAAGCTATACAGGGAGATCGGTATTCACAGTTGTACCTCCCGCCGCACCGATCATTCCCAGCTGTTCCATGTGTTCCTCCCCTGGCCCCCTCCGTGTCCTTCTCCGCCCACTCCGTGTTCTTCTCCGCCCCCTCCGTGTCCTTCTCCGCCCCCTCCGTGTCCTTATCCGCCCCCTCCGTGTCCTTATCCGCCCCCCGTGTCCTTCTCCGCCCCCTCCGTGTCCTTCTCCGGCCCCTTCGTGTCCTTCTCCGCCCCCCCGTGTCCTTCTCCGCCCCCCCGTGTCCTTCTCCGCCCCCCCGTGTCCTTCTCTGCCCCCGGTGTTCTCCTCCGCCCCCCGTGTTCTCCTCCGCCCCCCCGTTTTCTCCTCCGTCCCTCCTGTTCTTCTCCGGCCCCCCGTGTTCTCCTCCGCCCCCCCGTTTTCTCCTCCGTCCCTCCTGTTCTTCTCCGGCCCCCGTGGTTCTCCTCCGGCCCCCTCCGTGTCCTTCTCCGCCCCCCCGTGTTCTCCTCCTGCCCCTGTGTTCTCCGCCCCCACCTGTTCTCTGGCCCCCTCCGTGTCCTTCTCCTCTGGCGCCCGTGTTCTCTTCCACCCCTCCTGTCCACATCCTCCACCCCCCTCGTCCTCTGCAGCCAGCTCCCCTCCTCTCCTCTTCAGCTGGCTGGTGGGTAAACTGTGTTTACTCTGCTCAGTTTATGAATGGACAGAAGCCTCTGTCTCCTATTCATTCATCTTTAATGCTGAGAAAGGGACTGGGGAATCTGTGTCCTCAATCCCTTTGTCTGTCTCAAAAGGGAGATGTTAGGGTTCTGTTTAGACCCCTGACATCTCACCAAAGCCCCCCCAAAAATATAAAAAAAGAAAATGTAAAAAATGAAAAAGTGTAAAAAAAATTAAATAAACTACTGACATCACTCTCCCCTGCCCTACCAAAAAGCATTGTGAAAAAAATTAAAAACAAATGAGATTGTAAAAAAATCAATTATTAAAAATAAAAAAAAACTACTGACACTGTCCACTGACACTTACCACCCACCCCCACCCCCTTCCCCAGAAGCACTGTGAAAAAATATCGAAAAAGTGATTTAAAAAATATTTTGCCGCGGCGGGGGGAAGTTGCGGGCACGAAACGCCACCTCCCTGAAATTAGTTTTTGCAGGTTGGGATGTCTGTATTCATCTTTAGTCAGAGCTGCTCAGTTTGTTTTTATCTACAAACTCGCCTTATCGGCATAGGCAGTTTTGTGGTAAAGGCGAACTATCGCTTTAACTGGCTTGCGGAGGAGAACTTGGAGTGCATGCTCCTAGTTCTCAGCCCTTCTGCCAAAGAGTAAACAGGAAAGGTCAGTGCTACTACCTATAGAGCACATAGCAGAGCTCCCAGGTGCTCGATCCACAGTCGCTGGCTGAGTAGAGTAATATAGAAAAAATGATCCGCACTCCGGTTGTTGCTCTTAAAATGTCTTTATTTTATTGAATAGCCACAGTGAACAAACGCAGATTAAGTCAGTTGACGCGTTTCAGCCTATAAGGCCTTAGTCATGACTAAGACCTTATAGGCTGAAACGCGTCAACTGACTTAATCTGCGTTTGTTCACTGTGGCTATTCAATAAAATGGAGACATTTTAAAGCGGAGTTCCGCTTAAAAAGAAAAAGTCAGCAGCTACAAATACTGCAGCTGCGGGTCCAGCGATGCGGGGGATCGAAGCCCCGCTCGTCTCCCCCTCCGCTCGGCGGCGCCAGCATTTTAACTGTGGGCACCCAGCTGTAGCTTCACAGCCGGGCACCTACTGCGCATGTGCGAGCCACGCCGTGACTGGCCATGCAATCTTCTGAGACCTGTCACGTGTCCCAGATGATTGCCTAGAGCAGGGATCCTCAAACTACGGCCCTCCAGCTGTTGCGGAACTACACATCCCATGAGGCATTGTAAGACTCTGACATTCACAGACATGGCTAGGCATGATGGGAATTGTAGTTCTTGAACAACTGGAGGGCCATAGTTTGAAGACCCTTGGCCTACGGGGAGGGGGGAGAGGTGATCTCCCTTCCTGCGCCGAGGGAAGTGACGTCAGGAGCCCAGGCGTTGAAGGAGGCAGATTTTCGAGGGATCACATAGCAACAGGCATTGTAAGGTAAGTAAAAAAAAAAAATTTTTCCAAATGTTTTTTTTTTTTTCAAGCACATTAATGACCTTTTTTTTTTTTGGGTGGAACTCCACTTTAAGAGCAACAACCGGAGTGCGGATCATTTTTTCTACATGCCAAAGAGCCATGTTAGAGTTCTTGTCAAGGTAACTGAAGCTGCCAAACCATTTAAGAACTAAATGAAATCTAATGAAAGGGAGGAGAGCTTTGGCAAATTGGGGGTTATGAGTCCGGGCCCCTCGGAGGTCTGGACCTCAGGGCCACCTCTCCCTGGGCTGTGTAGCTTTGGCCCTGTCTCTGGCAGTACTGCTGTGCAGGGCTGAGTGTTTCCTAGCAATCAGCAGATGACCCGACTTTCCCTGCCATCCCTCTCATACACACAATGGTTGTCTTGTCTGCTCTCTGCCCCCTCCCTGTGTTTTCCTGGAAAGTGTTGGAATAATCCATAGAGATAATGATGATGACAATCGTATCTCTGGGCCTTATTATGACGGTGAGATCAGCAAAGGTTGCTTCTTGCTTTCTCTGAGCAAAAAGCCATGACTTCATCAGCCGGGTTGAGTCATCTTGATAGGAATTATTAGAGAAGAACATTAGCGTCTGTGCTGCACAGACCAACCAATCAGAATTCACGAGCGCTTTTCTTGTGCAGGTACGAGATATCCTGCGATCTTGAAGTCAATCAATGGATCGACTTCTGTACAAGCAGCCTGCCCATAGATGGAGGGAAATTTGGGCGGTTCCTGCTGATCCAGATGAATTTCAATCTACAAGGTGCGTTTCTACGCATTTTTCACACAATACTGCGCGTTACATGTAGGGCAGCTCATTCATGAAATGTTTTTTTTTGATCTTTTGCGTTAAGGCTTCGTTCACACTGAAAGCGCTGGTCGTTAGGCCACTTTCACACTGAAGCAGCGGGACCGTTAATGGTAAAGCGCCACTAGTCTTAGCGACGCTTTACCGCAGTAATAGCGGCGCCCATTAATTTCAATGGCAGGGGCGGTGGTGGAGCGGTGGAGGAGCGGTGTATACAGCGCTCCCGCACCGCCCCAAAGATGCTGCTTACAGGACTTTTTTTCCCATCCTGCAAGCGCATCGCCCCAGTGTGAAAGCACTCGGGCTTTCACACTGGGGCTGCACAAGAGGCAGTTTACAGGCGCTATTTTTTTTTAGCGCAAAAACGCCTGTAAAGCGCCTCAGTGTGAAAGTGGCCTTAGCGGTAAAGCGCCGCTCGTTTTAAGCGGCGCTTTACCGCTGTTTGAGCAGTGCTTTTTGGCCAATAGCGGGGCGCTTTTTAACCCCAAAGAAGGGGTTAAAACTCCCGTATTGCAGCGCTTTTCAGTCGCTTCAGAAGCGCTGCCCATTTATTGCAGTGGGCAGGGGCGTTTTGGGTGCGGTGTATATAGCGCCCCAAAACCGCCCCAAAGATGCTGCTTGCAGGACTTTTTATAACATCCCGCTAGCGCACTGCCCGGGTATGAAAGCACCCATTGCAGAGAATGGGAAGCAGTTTTCAGGCGCTATTTCTAGCAGTAAAACGCTTGAAAACTGCCTCAGTGTGATAGGGGTCGAAAGGTAAAGAAGAGATTTGTGGTCTTTTTGACCCCAGATTTCGCCATAAAGAGGACCTGTCATCCCTATTTCTATGAGGGACAGTTCACACCATAGAAACGCAGTCCAGATGCGTTCCAGATGCTTTTCTGCATGCGCGTTTTTGATGCGTTTTTGGTTAGTTTTTGATGCAGTCCAGTGCATTCCCCCCCCCCTCTTTTTTCTTAACCTTAAATAAGGACGTGTGTTCCAGTGCCTTTTTAATACGTTTTACAGCGTTCCAGTACAGTCCAGTGCAGGAAAAATGCAGCATGTTCTACATTTTTTTTTTTCCCTGGAACTGGAACGTACTGGAACTGCAATCACTAGTGTGAACCATGCCATTGAAAACCATATAACCTACTTTTCTTGCGTTTTTTATGCAGAAACAAAAAACGAACTGGACTGCATGTGGTGTGAACTGGCCCTTACAAAGCGTGTTTACATTCCTTGTAATAGGAATAAAATTGATAAAGGGACAGTGTAAAAATACAAAGTAAAATTAAGAAGGAAAAAACCCCAAAAAATGTAAAGCGCCTCCGTGCTCGCACGCAGAAGCAAACACATACGTAAATGGTATTCGCACCACACATGTGAGGTATCGCCGCGAACGTTAGAGCGAGAGCAATAATTCTAGTGCAATTAGTGTGAATATACTAATGTGCGAACCAATATAGTGTACTTTCAGTGAGTAGCTGGCAACACGTATAAATGTTCCCGCACAGTGACAATATAATAAATAATGATGTGGCGCTTCCTCAATATATGAATTTAGTTGAATAAAGTGTAACATCCAATGACTGATGATATAATAAAGTGCAGATGCTAAAACAACATACAATGAACACAATAATATATATATATAAATGGAAATAAATATATGTTTTCACATAAAAAGAGTTCCAGAAAAATTCTAAAAAGTGCTATGTGCAAAAAATAGTTCATATAGTGATGTCACCATCCAGAGTGCACAAATAAGATCATTTTTCAATTCTTTCAAAGTGAAAAACTTTCACCATCCGTGACCACAAAGTGCCCCAGCCTCTCATCTCAGGAAAAGACCCCTACAGTTCTAGTCGCACTCCTGGTATCGCTCTCTAAGGTGTCAACAGCAGGCTCTTTCTCCTTGGAACGCTCAGCAAATGTAAACAAACTTCTCAATATAGGAAGGGAACTCCAATGGATACTTTATATTTCCTTAAACTCCTCCACGCTCCTCCATTGTAATCGCACATGTAATATAAATAAATCTCCATGTGCAGAATCCTAGTAAAATATTTTATTAAAAAACAGTAACTTACATCTAAAATTGAACTATTCAGCTTCACATAAACCAGAGACTTCCGGTCTCGGCCGCGAGCGGAAGTGGCGTTAACCGCCCCCCTGACGCGTTGCGTCACTGATCACGTGACTTCATCAAGAGTTTGTGGCGATGCGGCCGAGGCAGTGAGGGGCCCAGAGTTTCTGTGGTGGTGAGGCGGTGATGGTCCCTGAGGTTCTGTGGTGATGGGACGGCGAAGTCGGCGAGAGGCCCTTGGGTTCTGCGGTGATGAGGCGGCCGAGGCCGTGATCCGGGGCACAGAGCACGATGCTGAGTTGTCTGCAGGAGCTAAGGTAGGAGGAGGAGGCTCTTCTGAAGATCAAGGTGGCTCTGAATGACCAACTCAACAGGTTGAGGAGCTGATGCTTCAGTCAATAATCAGCGCTGGAGAAGGTTAGGATCTCCGAGCAGAGCAACCTCAAGTGGGGCGGCAGATGAGAGAGGAGTTTTTTTTTTAAACAGTCCATATAAAAGTCTATAGTGAAACCTGGAGAGGGGAGAGGAGGAGAGGATGTCGATCAGCTGTTTAAAGGAGATGTTGGACCTATTATAGGTCTAATATTGAGGTGAGCGCAGTAGTGAATAGGTGACGGGGATTGCTGCACATGCATTTTTAAACCCACACAGGGTGAAGGTTTGCAGAAGGTTCACAATTAAGGAGCAATTTTTTTGAAGACTGAAGAATTTATTATTATTTATGAACTTTACTTTGAATTAATGGTTATTGGATGAACATTTCATGTTTTATTTTAAGACATGAAGGATTATGTTATTGCGATTCACACATGATGATTTAAACAATTTGGATAACCGCAACCAACATACAATACCTTATTTACACTTTTTTGAGTTGTGGGAAGACAATTATTTGGTTTGCAGCTGTCGCACATTTAGAGTTTCGGAAGATTTTCCAGAGGAGATAGCGCGGAATAAATACACTCATTTCTTTATTAAATTCTGATTGGCTGCACTCCTCTGGAGACAAAGTTTGTCTCAAATACTTTTTTAATAATTCCCCCCAGGGAGTCTGGGCAATCACATGGCTAGTACTGTTAAAGTGGAATTAAACCTATCGATTTAACAAAAACCGTTACATTGAAGGCATGCCATAAATAATAACTGTCACAGTTGCTTGTGCTCTCATCTGAACTGTCAAGCCATGAAATTGCTGGTATCATAACAACTGTGGATCAAATAGAGGCTAAGATGGCAACTTCTATGGATGTAAATGATAGGAGGGTTTAGTTCCATTTCAATGTCGTCTGCTAATTTCTGGCTTCGAAAGGACATCCATGTGATAAGTTGGCTGCAAGGATTGCTGGGACATGTTGTAATATGTTGGCCGATTCATGTAGGATAATATATAATGTACACCTACAGTACAATATTGACATACTGACCAGGCCAGAATTCAGTTGATAATTGTTGAGTTGTCCATGCCAACTCAATTTTAACATATCAAAAGGACAGCTGATGACCCTTGGATGTTGATCTTATGCAAGTCTACTTAGGTATGTAAGGAATGGCCTGTTAACCACTTGCCGACTGCCGCGCGCTGATATACGTCGGCACAATGGCAGTGGTGGGCAAATGAGCGTACCTGTACATCCCCTTTAATTTGCGGGGCTAGTGGGCGCACGCCCGCCGACTCTATGTCCGCCGGTGTCCCGGCGATCGTGTCACGGAGTGGCAGAACGGGGAGATGCAAACAAGGCATTTCCCTGTTCTGCCTAGCAACATTACAGAGATCTACTGCTCCCTGTCATTGGAGGAGTGATCACTGTGGTGTCACTTGTAGCCCCCCCCCCCCCCACAGTTGGAATCGCTCCCTAGAACACACTTAACCCCTTGATTGCCCCCTAGTGTTTAACCCCTTCCCTGCCAGTGTTATTTACACAGTAATCCATGCATTTTTATAGCACTGATCTCTGTATAAATGGCATTGGTCCCAAAATAGTGTCAGAAGTGTCCACCATAATGTCGCAGTCACGATAAAAATCGCAGATCGCCGTCATTACTAATAAAAAAAAATATTTAACAATAAAAAATGCCATAAATCTATCCCCTATTTTGTAAACGCTATAACTTTTACACAAACCAATCAATATATGCGTATTGCGATTTTTTTTTTTTTTTTTTACCAAAAATATTTAGAAGAATACATATCTGCTTAAACTGAGTAAAAAATGTGTTTTTTATATATTTTTTGGGGATATTTATTATAGCAAAAAGTGAAAAATATTGCTTTTTTTCAAAATTGTTGCTCTTTTTTTTGTTTATAGCGCAAAAAATAAAAACCACAGGGGTAATCAAATACCACCAAAAGAAAGCTCTATTTGTGGGGAAAAAAAAGACGTCAATTTTGTTTTGGTGTAACGTCGCACGACTGTGCAATTGTCAGTTAAAGCGACGCAGTGCCGAATCGCAAAAAGTGCTCTGGTCAAGGGGGTAAAACCTTCTGGGGCTGAAGTGGTTAATCAAAGGGTACATTGTTTACATTTTTAAGGATGATAAAGGACCATAGAAGAAGTATTTATTGATGGTAATTAGACTTGAGGGGGTATCCATTGGAAACGGTCAACCTAGGTGGTAGTTTTTATGACTGCAGCTGTTTACAGTTAGGGGGTCATTATCTGTCACTCTGAAAGACAGAAGCAGATCAAAGGCCTAATAGAAACGGCCAATCGAATCGCTCAGCCCTTGTCGCCCATGGGGGGGGGGGGGCGGAGAAAAGGTGTATAAGAAGGAAGCCGTTTTGGCTAAAGGTGTGACAGAAGGAACTGGGCTCTCCTGAAGGTGTCTAAATGAATAGCCTGTCATCCATCTTGTCTGTACCTTTGTTATGATTGATTCCGAAGTGCATCTCTCTGGAAGAATCGAGTTTGCATCGTACTAATAACAACTAATTAATTATCTACCCACTACTACATCACTACAGGACACAGTTCAGAAAACCTCACTGACATCTCAGGCAGGAGATGTATTTAATATCATATCATATAGATCTTCGTTTTTTACATATTTGAGCTGATGAGCTGAATCGCATGACTCAGACCTCCCAGAAGATAAAAAACCCACTAAACCATATTTTTAGTTTCTACCCATTTCCTGTCATTGTCTGATTGACTGATTAGAATTAAAGCAGAAGTCCGGCCTAAACCTGTCTAATCTTAAATCTTGACCCCCACCCCATTCTAAGTTTTATACTAGCTATCCTGTAGATGGAAGATGTGTATTCTTACCTATTCTCGGGGCGCTCCGGACTGGTCATGCGATCTCCCCAGTGCCAGCTTCAGGGGGGAGGAGGGATGGTGGACAACAGATGCCCCGTAGTAAGCCTGTGGGTGATGTCACTGTGATCTCTTCTCTCTGTCCCCGGGGGAGAAGGGGGAACTCTGTCCCTGGGGGAGAAGGGGGGACTCTGTCCCTGGGGGAGAAGGGGGTCCCTGTCCTTGGGGGAGAAGGGGGTCCCTGTCCTTGGGGGAGAAGGGGGTCCCTGTCCTTGGGGGAGAAGGGGGGACTCTGTCCCTGGGGGAGAAGGAGGTCCCTGTCCTTGGGGGGAGAAGGGGGTCCCTGTCCTTGGGGGAGAAGGGGGGGCTCTGTCCCTGGGGGAGAAGGGGGTCCCTGTCCTTGGGGGAGAAGGGGGGACTCTGTCCCTGGGGGAGAAGGAGGTCCCTTTCCTTGGGGGAGAAGGGGGTCCCTGTCCTTGGTAGAGGAGGGGGGACTCTGTCCCTGGGGGAGAAGGGAGTCCCTGTCCCTGGGGGAGAAGGGGGTCCCTGTCCTTGGGGGAGAAGGGGGTCCCTGTCCTTGGGGGAGAAGGGGGGACTCTGTCCCTGGGGGAGAAGGAGGTCCCTGTCCTTGGGGGAGAAGGGGGTCCCTGTCCTTGGTAGAGGAGGGGGGACTCTGTCCCTGGGGGAGAAGGGGGGTCCCTGTCCTTGGGGGAGAAGGGGGTCCCTGTCCTTGGGGGAGAAGGGGGGACTCTGTCCTTGAGGGAGAAGGGGGTCCCTGTCCCCGGGGAAGATGGAGTGGGGTATGGGATGGTCTCGTTCACCATGACCAAGTCTGCAGGGCCCTCATTCAGGGTCACCTGGGCTCCCTGCAGCAGCAGCACAGATGGGCAATCAGCATATCCCCAGGGAGCACAGCTGCGGCTTGACATGCTTTATGTAAAGCACACTTATCAAAAGACCAAACAGTAAACAGAGATAAACTGTATGGCATTTTAATAGATTGCAAGCTCTTGGGCACGGGGATCTCTGATTCTCTGCTTATGCACGGGGCCTGCCCCCTTTCTCTAGAGCAGCCTAGGGATGTGTTAGGGGTGGGGCTGCTGCTGACGTAATTAAGCAACTCGCCGCCTCTGCCTGCCTGCTCGAGTCTATAATTTTTCTGGACCTGAAAATGGCGTCTGCGCATGTGCGATAAAGCCACGCGAACAGCTGTTTACTGACGTAGCCTCGCCGGAAGTGACGAGGTCGAGGATTTTCATAAGTCAAGATTTTTTTCAGGACAGCCTGTGTTGGTGCCTGTGGTGTCTGCACTAACACCAATAATAGGGCACTATTCCTCCCACTGACACCAAGGAAGGGGCACTGTTCCTCCCACTGACGCCGATGATGGTGTACTGTTCCTCCCACTGACGCTAAGAATGGGACACTGTTTCTCCCACTGTCGCCAAGGATGGGGAACTGTTCCTCCCACTGACACTAACGATGGAGCACTATTCCTTCCACTGATACCAATGATGGGGCACGATTCCTCCCAATGATGGGGAACTGACACCAACAATGGGGAACTATTCCACCTACTGACACGGATGATGGGATACTATTCCTCCTACTGACACCAGTGATGGGGCACTATTCCTCCCAATGATGGGGAACTGACACCAACAATGGGGAACTATTCCACCTACTGACACGGATGATGGGATACTATTCCTCCTATCGACACCAATGATGGGATACTATTCCTCCTACCGACACCAATGATGGAGCACTATTCCTCCTATTGACACCAACGATGGGGCACTATTACTCCCAATGACACCAATGATGGGGCACTGACACTAACATCAGGACACTATTCCTTCAACTGATACTGATGATTTGGCATTAATAATTCCCCACCAAAGATGGGACATTGTTTATTCCCACTGGCTAGGGTCCGCCCCCCCCTAAAGTCTGAAGCACAGTAAACTGGCCCTTTTTTTTTAGAAAATTTGGAGACGCTTGCTCTACAGGATAGTTAGTATAGGACTGACATCAGACTTCTTTAAAGCCCAACTCTGGAATAAGTAAAGATCTGGCCCTACAGTGTGGAGTTAAATGCTTAGTTTAGGACAGGGGTCTCCAGACTGTCCGGTGTGCCCACTCCAAGATTTTATATCCAGCCCACAGAATAGGGTCAGTGGTGTATACTCAATGTACACTGATTGAAGATTATGGTCAGCAGAGGCTGTCCGCTTCTTATTTTACGGGGGGGGACTCTGATGGCGAGCCTAATGCAAGTTGGGACTCTATGGGGAACCCTTATGTAAGGGGGGCTCTATAGGGGGTCCTAATGTAAGGGGGGCTCTATAGGGGGTCCTAATGTAAGGGGGGGCTCTAATGGGGATCCTGATGTAAGGGGGAACTCTGATCTGGATCCTGATGTAAGGGGGTAATGTGATGGGGATCCTGACTGAAGGGGGGCTCTGATGGGGATCCTGATGGAAGGGGGTGTGCTAATGGGGATCCTGATGTTAGGAGGGGGGCTCTGATGGGGAACCTGATGTAAGGGGGGGCGCAAATGGGGATCCTGATGTAAGGGGTGATTCTGTTGGGGGATCCTGATGTAAGGGGGCTTTGGTGGGGATCCTGATGGAAGGGGGAACTCTGATTGGGATCCTCATGGAAGGGAAAACTCTGATGGGGACCCTGTTGTAAGGGGGGACTCTGATGTAAGGAGGGACTTTGGTGGGGACCCTGTTATAAGGGGAAGCTCTGATGGCTATCCTGATGTAAGGGGGGGCTCTGATGGGGATCCTTATGAAAGGAGGAACTCTGATGGGGAACCTTGATGTCAGTGGGGGCTCTAATAGGAACCCTGATATCAGGAGGGACTCTAGTAGGGAAACTGACGTAAGGTGATCGGACCCCTGATGTTATGGGGTACCCTGATGTAAAAGGGGGCTTTGATGGGGAACCTTATCCGGGGGGGGGCTCTGATGGGAACCCTGATATAAGGTGATAGGAACCTTGATGTAAAGGCGGACTGTAATGGGGACCTTGAGGTAATGGGTCTTACAGCAGGACAATGACCCAAAGCACGTGTCATTAAGCACCCAGAAATAGTGTTTTTGTTACTAGATCAGTATTTTTTACTAGGAAATTACTTTAAAAAAAGTTATAATGTTTGGGGATTATAAGAAATGTTCTATTAATAAATAATGATTTAAACTTGTAAACAAAGAGTGGCAGAAAAAGCCTGGTTTTCAAGTGGATATTTAATTTGTCAAAAGATGAAAACTGCATACATTAATATCTCCACCCGAAACCACCTTCCTTGACGCGTTTCATCACTGCTGAAACACATCAAGGAAGATGGTTTCGGGTGGAGATATTAATGTATGCAGTTTTCATCTTTTGACAAATTAAATATAGAAAGAAAAGCTACTTGGGAGTGCGAATTATATTTACTTTTCACTGTGGTAGCCAGCACCTGGGTTGTCCGTGTGGGTTGAAAGTAGCAAGTCTGGAGCGGGAGCCATGGGTTTGGATATGTTCCTGTTTATATGTCTCCATTAAGTATTGGTCAATCAAAAGAATGCTTTAAAAAGTAACTGTAATTTTTTTACCGTGTACGGCTAGCTTAAGACCCCCTTCAAACTGGGGGCGCTTTAGCGCTAAAAATAGCGCCTGAAAACCGCCTCTCGTGCCTCCCCAGTGTGAAAGCCCGAGTGCTTTCACACTGGGGCGGTGCGCTTGCAGAACGGGAAAAAAGTCCTGCAAGAAGCATCTTAGCGGCGCTTTACCGCTAACACCGGCACCGCCCCAGTGTGAAAGTACCGTAAGTATTCAAGGGACCACAGAGCGACCCCCCCCTCGCTCCTATTCATAACATAGGGGTGTTGTGTTCTGTAGGCCACAGAAGAGAACCGGACAAAGCTGATAACATTACAGAGTGCACAGGACAGCACAATATTTTTTTAAGGATCACCGGGTATTTTTCTGTATTTATTGAACAGATGTTCATTGTAACTAAACTTTTATTAATGATGTATCTAACAGACCAAAAAAGTGAGATATTAACCACTTCCTGCCTGCGCTATAGCCGAAAGACGGCTACAGCTCAGGCTCACATTGCCGGGAGGGTGTCCATGAATTTTTTTTTTTTGTTTTCCACATTTTTTAACCTATGGCTGTTTGTACTGACAAATTTAGAGTGGTGCTTCACTCTGTTTTAAAAAAATAAATAGTCAGCTGCTACGGATACTGCAAAAAAAGCCACACTTACCTGTCCATGGATTCAGCGCCGTCGTCACCTGGGCCAGTTTTTTGCCGTTCTTTGAGTCCCTGGCGCAGGCAGCCGGCTATGACTCCATGCAACTTCACAGCCAGCTACTCACTACACATGCACAAACCATGCACAGTCTGCAGACTGCTGGAGGGGGGGTGGAGATGGGGGGTGCCAAACTTCCATTGAAATTACCTTTTTGCTGGGAAAGGTTCAATCTGACCAGTTTTGAAAATTCATCCTTTTTGGTGTTTTTGCCTGCTATGATCGACAAATCTAACCTCCTGACTCTTCTCCTCTCCATTGCCATAAACTTGTATGTTTGCTCGGGGGGGGAAAAGAAAACCCCGTGAAACAGTTGACCTTGATGGTGGACAGGCTGTGCCCTCACACCGACCAGCCCTCTAAAGTAGGTAGCCTAAGGCTTTGGTTACAGAACAGCTAATCTCAAGTTGAGAATGCTCAACCTCCTCCACCCTTATTCCATCAACATAGAACACCGGTGTTCATCCAGGTTTCTTCAGGTTTTAAAGAAGCACAATGTATGGGTGGAACATCGTCACCCCTTGGTCCGTTGTTTTAGTCCTGTTGGCAGTCTTTCAATAAACCTGCTGGTTCATTTTCCTCACTTGGTCTACATCCAGGCTTCTGCCAGCCATGGAGTAATCCAAACAGTAGAAGAGAGTTGGCACACGGGTGACTAATCCTCAATGCTACAGTATATTTGATTTCATCTTCGGCTTATAATCAAGGCATGACAGAGATGCTAACACATTTTAGCTGATACCGCCTTATTCAAGGCTCATGAGTAAGACCGTATTGGCCAAAATGCTTTAGCGTCTCTGTCATACCTTGATTGTCAGTTGAAATAAAATAAGCATTGGGGATTGGTCACCGTGTGCCGGCTCTTTTGTACTATGCATACAGAATAGTCCTACACTGTAATAACCACTTGCCGATGGCTCTCTATATATATATATATATCTCGGTACAGTTTTTTTTTTTTTCTGAATGCGAACAGCTTTCTCATGAAACCGGTCCGAGCGGCTCATCTGCCGCTGAAACGGTTTCTGAAACGGCTGGCGGGGCGCCACTGTTTGTCGGGCTTGCCGTTTCCGCTGGTTCACCAAATAAATGATCCAACGGTTAACACTCTTCATCGACTCTGACCTTGGAGGACAAGGTCCCGACATCACTTCCAGTCCAGGTTGGAAATTATATATATATATATATATATATATATATATATATATATATATATATATATAATTTTTTTTTCTTTTTTTAAAGCGACAGATCAAAAAAAAAGGTAAAGAGATTTGGGGGTCTTTTTGAGGGAAGCTTCAGAATGGCAAAGATGTTTTTATTACAAATTATGTCAGAAGACTGCAGTTCCTCTTTAACATCAGGGGCGATCAAAGGGTTAACTGTGTGCCTAAAATGTGCTTACTAACTGTGAGGGGAGGTGCTTGTACTATGCTTTGCAGAAACATAGGATCACTACCTTCCCTACTGACAGAACAATGATCTGCCTTGTTTACATAGGCAGACCACCGTTCTGCTTCTGTCCCGAATGATCGGTGGGTCCTGGCAGACATCGAGTCTGCCGGACCCGCTGATTGGCTCCTGCTGGGTCCAATCACAGATCCGGAAGTGTAGGATCAGGTACCCGCCTTGCCGCCGTATATGTACAATAAAAACGATTAAAAAAAAAAAAAGATACTTTAGCTGTTAAGCGATTGTTTTCTGGAACTTTTAGTTCCTTGGGCAGCATGACCTGACCCTGGGGGGGGGGGGGGGGGGGCGTTGTGGCAGAGCTTGCCTTCTGTATTGTGCTTGGCTCAGGCTAAACTTCCTCTCTGTAGGCTATATTAGGACGGGATAGAGTGCAGTACCTGGCAGAGCGTCCTATAAAAGCTGAACAAGTGTATGACACGCTGCCAACCTTCTCCGATAGCACAAGCCTCTCATATGCCAGCAGAGGGGTCATTTACCACGCAGCCTTTTACTGAAGGACATCGCAGGGAAACCAGTTCTGTCTGCTGGACACTTTAGGGAATAAAAATGTTTTGAAATGTTTATACCGTTGGCCGTGGACCATACAAATGTGGCGGCTGTTTAACCATTTGCCTACCGGGCACTTTCACCCCCCTCCTGCCCAGGCCAATTTCCAGCTTTCAGCGCTGTCACACTTTGAATGAAAATTGCGCTGCCATGCAACACTGTACCCAAACTCTTATCATTTTTTTTTTGCATAAAAAAAGAGCTTTTTTTTGGTGGTATTTAATCACCACTGGGTTTTTTATTGTTTTGCTAAAAAAAAGGAAAAATTTGGTTCTGTGTACTGTGGGAGACCAAATATAGTGAATGCAGGGTCCTGGGTTTAGTAACACTTTAAGGTACACAGGGGTCAAAATTGGACACTAATGCCCCGTACACACGGTCGGACATTGATCGGACATTCCGGCAACAAAATCCATCGTATTTTTTCCGACGGATTTTGGGCCAAACTTGTCTTGCATACACACGGCCGCACAAAGTGGTCAGAAAATCCGATCGTTCTGAACGCGGTGACGTAAAACACGTACGTCGGGACTATAAACGGGGCAGTAGCCAATAGCTTTCGTCGCTTAATTTATTCTGAGCATGCGTGGCACTTTGTGCGTCGGATTTGTGTACATATGAACGGAATTTAAACGATCGGATTTTGTTGTCGGAAAATTTTATATCCTGTTCTCAAACTTTGTGTGTCGGAAATTCCAACGGAAAAAGTCCGATCGCACTTTATCCATCGGAAAATCCGACCGTGTGTACAGGGCATAAGCCTTAAAATGTCTAAAGGGCACACAGCCACTGACAGTCTCCCTTTCTTTCCTGAAATCTGGAGTCCTGGGAACCCCAGTTGCTAAAAAAAAAGTGCTGGTGCTTGGTGATTGGTCCAGTGCTGTCACATAGGGGTGGGCAGAGTTCTCAGCCCTGTGTAAGCTCCTGACATCAAATTGTATTCTAGCCATGTAGCATAAAAAGGTAAAAATTATTTTGCATTTCTGAAATTCTGTGTCACTGCCCCGCCCCCTGCCTTTGCTTTGCTAGTGAAGATCGATACGCTGGTAAGTCTCCTAAATACTCCCCCACCATCCCATCCATTCATTTAGCTTACAGAGCAAAGCACTAATCTGGTGCTGAATTTCACTTTGTTCAGTCTAACGCTGTGTTTTTGTTCTTGCAGTGAGTGTTACTGTTGGCGGCATACAGTACCTTCTCGGACTTTATGATACCGCGGGACAAGTGAGTATAACAGATGGTGACTGTCCTTTGTATGTATATATTCCACCAAGAACAAGAGCCGCACCGCTCCTCCGTCATTTCATGGTGGGCGGGCTGCAAGTGGTTAAAGTCCATTATAGCTGAAGTTTAGTCATGGCAGTTTTTCGCATAGTTACACTTGTCCGGCTTTGACAAATGTAAATATGTATGGGCCATACCTGACCAGCCCTCATGGAAGCTGGAAATCACTGAAGTAGGCACCGCTAATACAGTGTTCACCGCTAGCTTCCAGGTCCCATAAAAAAATACAAGGTGTTCTGTGAATGGAGGAGCACTGTGCCGAATGAGTGACCCCATGTTCATTATGGAGCAGGGCATCCACTCGTTTGGCACATGCACCATTCCCAGAATGCCTTGCAGTTTTCTTAATGAATGCAAGGCGCTCTCTGATTAGACTAGGTGGAGATCATGGCATCACTGCTCTGCCTCTCCACCTCATCCAATCAGAGAACGATTCATTGAGAAAATGTAAAGCATTCTCTGAATGGTGTCCAGGCCGAGCAAGCAACCTCCTGTGTTCACAATGCAGCAGGGCAGTCGCTCGGCACAGAACCTGGAAGATAGTGGAGATCACTGGAGTAGTGGTGGTTAGTACAATGATTTCCAGCTTCTAGAGGGATTAGCCAGGTACGGCATATACATACTTACACTGGTCCAAGCTATACGAAAAAAGCCATCTCCAAACTTAAGCCTTAAATCTGCATCTGAGGTTACCCCGTCTACAGGATGACAAGGCTGCTGTGATTTTACTGCAGAATGAACAGCGTTGTCGCCCTGTTACAGGCAGTAGAAAAATAATAATTGCTATGAGGAAGGCTTCGGCCGAAACGCGTTAGGATTATGTTGGATTGTTCATCGCTGTTGTGCTTAATAAATCTTGTAAAGATGAAGCTATTGGGTTGCCAGCTTATTTTTTGTACAGTAGAAAAATAATGGGTCTACTGGCAGGATCGTTTTTATTTATTTATTTTTTACTAGTAATGGCGGCGATCACTGACTTGTAGTGGGACTGCAATATTGTTGTGGACAAATTGGACACTAACTGCCACTTTTGACACTTTTTGGGGACCAGTGACACTAATACAGTGATCAGTGCTAAAAATATAAACTGTCACTGTACAAATGACACTGGCTGGGAATGGGGTTTACATCATGGGCGATCAAAGGGTTAAATGGGTGCCTAGGTTGTGCTCTCTCACTGTGTGGGAGGTGCTTTGACTAGGGGAAGGCATTGATCCTGTGTACCTGCTTAGCAGGAACACAGGATCAATGCCTTCCCCACTGACAGAATGACAATCTGTCTTTTTTACATTGTTCATGCACAGGACGAAGAAACAAGGCTAAGTGATTTAATTATGCATGAAAAGATAGGAACTGGGGTGCGGAAAAATGGCAGCAGGAGCTCTGGACTGATGAGCCACAATGTGAAATATTTGGCTGTAGCAGGAGGCAGTTTGTGTAGTAAAGGACTGTAGAGCGGAACAATAATGAGTATTGTGTGTGTGTGTGTGTGTATGAGTACAATAATGAGTGTTGTGTGTGTGTGTATGAGTACAATAATGAGTGTTGTGTGTGTGTGTGTGTATGAGTACAATAATGAGTATTGTGTGTGTGTGTATGAGTACAATAATGAGTGTTGTGTGTGTGTGTGTGTATGAGTACAATAATGAGTGTTGTGTGTGTGTATGAGTACAATAATGAGTGTTGTGTGTGTGTGTATGAGTACAATAATGAGTGTTGTGTGTGTGTATGAGTACAATAATGAGTGTTGTGTGTGTGTGTATGAGTACAATAATGAGTGTTGTGTGTGTGTATGAGTACAATAATGAGTGTTGTGTGTGTGTATGAGTACAATAATGAGTGTTGTGTGTGTGTATGAGTACAATAATGAGTGTTGTGTGTGTGTATGAGTACAATAATGAGTATTGTGTGTGTGTGAGTACAATAATGAGTGTTTTGTGTGTGTGTGTATGAGTACAATAATGAGTGTCTGCAGGTAACTGTGAAACATGGTGGAGGCTCCTTGCACGTTTGGAGCTGCAGTTCTGTAAATGGCGTTGGATATTTGGTCAGAATCAATGGTGTGGTCAATGCTGAGAAATACAGACAGATACTTATCCATCATGCCATACCATCAGGGAGGCGTGTGATTGGCCCCACATTTATTCTGCAGCAGGACAACCACCCCCAACCATACAGCCAATGTCATAACCACTTGCCTACTGGTCACTTAAACCCCCCTCCTGCCCAGACCAATTTTCAGCTTTCAGCGCTGTCACTCTTTGAATGACAATTGCGCGGTCATGCTACAGTTTACCCAAATGAAATATTTATCATTTTTTCACACAGATAGAGCTTTCTTTTGGTGGTATTTAATTGCTGCTGGGTTTTTTATTTATTGCTAAATAAAACAAAACGTGTCCGAAATTTTGAAAAAAAAAAACTAAAAAAGTTTCATAGTTTGTTATAAAATTTTGAAAACAGGTAATTTTTCTCCTTCACTGATGTGCACTGCTGAGGCAGCACTGATAGGTGGCACTGATGAGGTGGCTCTGAGAGGCGGCACTGTTGGTTGGCACTGATAGGTGGCACTGATAAGCTGCACTGATGGGCACTGGTAGGCAGTACTG
This sequence comes from Lithobates clamitans, assembly GCA_037952925.1. Classification (NCBI taxonomy): domain Eukaryota; kingdom Metazoa; phylum Chordata; class Amphibia; order Anura; family Ranidae; genus Lithobates; species Lithobates clamitans. The sequence continues at coordinate 26,190 of JBBGZY010000401.1, forward strand.
ATCTGTGGCACTGATTATTAGACAATGATGGGCATTGATTGACAGCGCTGGTGGGCATTTTTATGGGTGGCACTGTGGACACTGGTAAGGAGGCAATATGGACACTGGTAGGTGGTATTGGTAGGTGGTATTGGTAGGTGGCACAGTGGGCACTGGTAGGTGGCACTGGTGGTCACAGCCGCGGCTTTCTGAGTGAGGGACCGATGTCCCTCTGACAGAAGCCGGTGATCGGCTTTTTTTTCCCCTCACGCTGACAGCGTGAGGAAAAAAAATACCGATTACCGAGCTTCTGTTTACATCACGTGATCAGCCGTCATTGGCTGACAGCTGATCACGTGGTAAGGGGCTGGGATCGACCCCTTACTTGGATCTGTGATCAGCCGAGTCTCATAGACTCAGTGATCACAGAGCGTTAAGAACTAAGAACTATCTTCAGTGTAAAGAACAAGGAGTCCTGGAAGTGATGGTTTGGCCCCTACAGAGCCCTGATCCCAACATCATAGAGTCTGTCTGGGATTACACGAAGAGACAGAAGGATTTGAGGCAGCCGACAACCACAGGAGATGTGTTGTTAGTTCTCCAAGATGTTTGAAAATGTTTGGGAACAACCTAGTTCCTTCAAAAACTGTGTGTAAGCATACCTAGAAGAATTGATGCTGGTTTGAAGGCAAATGGCGGTCACACCAAATATTGATTTGGATTTCTCTTCTGTTCATTTACTTTCCATTTTGTTAATTGGTAAAAAAAAATAAATTAACTATTAACACTGCTATTTCTTAAAGCATTCTTCATTTACAGCATTTTTTTCATACCTGCCTAAGACTTTTGCACGGTACTGTATGTATTCCCATTGTGTGGACTTCAGCTTTAAACTCCATCGCCTTATTCTGCATTTCACTTTGAAACTGAACAGAAAAAAAAAAACCCTCATTTGGATAAATAGAGTAGAATAGCTGCAGTTTGTGTAGCACAGATGAGGGGTATTATCTAGTTATAGCACATAGAATGTCATCTGCCATCTCATTGTAGAAGGGAGCGAAGAGAACATTGTATTACTCTGAGCAGAGGGAAAGGATCTTTACAAACGCATGCAAGAATCTCATTTTCTTTGATCATTATTCTCTCCGCTGAACATTTACGACAACACAGAGCATATTATGCAGGGTAGCTACACAGCCCGTTCCTATGCTTGGATGGTTTACATATTGAAATGTGCCGTGTTTATATATCCACGATGTTCATGGAGTATTCGGAGCGCTGTCAGGTCAGTGCTAAGTGGGTTTGCCTTGGCCATTGCTCAAAATTTATCAGCTGGCTCTTCAATCCAAGTGAGACTTCCATAACATTTTGGCCTAATTTATCAAAGTATCTGAAAAGGAACCGTCTCTGTTTCCTTGTATCATCTAGTGCAGGGATATGCAATTAGCGGACCTCCAGCTGTTGCAAAACTACAAGTGCCATCATGCCTCTGCCTCTGGGTGTCATGCTTGTGGCTGTCAGAGTCTTGCTATGCCTCATGGGACTTGTAGTTCTGCAACAGCTGGAGGTCCGCTAATTGCATATCCCTGATCTAGTGGGATCTAAAGCATAAGTAAACCATCGCCTCCTGTCCAGTAATGCAATGTCCACAAGCTCCTTGGGCAGCGCCAATCTCTTCTCCCAGCTTCTTCGGGGGCACGGGGTCTTCGGCATTCTTGATTGGCCAGGCTGTGATGATGGAACTCCTGCACATGTGCACCAGGGGTTCATCCATGCTGGCATCAAGGTGTGCCGAGATGTATACAAGAAAAAGAACCGCTGCTCCAGGTGTATAAAGATAAGGCTGATTGGAGTATCTTGCAGAGTGCTAGCCCCGGAGAGAAGAAAGAAATGGCTGCACATCCAGAACTTCCGATTGCCTTTTATTTTGCTTCACAAAGATAACACCAAAGACCCCAAACTGTGGTCACGTAGACGCGTTTCACACAAACATCTTGTGTTTAATCATTAAGAGTAATGATTGCAATGAATGGGCAGTGCTTCCGAAGCACCGCAACACTGGAGTTTTGAACCACTTTTCAGGGGTTAAAAGCGCCCCGCTAGCGGCATGAAAAGTGGCGCAAAAGCACCACCTAAACACCACTTACCGCGAACACACGGGTGGCCTCAGTGTGAGCGATACCATGTTACCACATGCCTGGTGTAACTGGCTGCCTGGGTGTCCATGAATAGTAATCGTTCCCACTCCCCCGGGTACAGGTTGGCGTATGCCGGTGCGCAACCAGTGCCCATGGCAACGCCCTGGACCTGGAGGTAGTGGGAACGACCTCAACCAGATAGAACACCTTTGGGATGAATTAGAGCGGAGAATGCGAGCCAGGCCTTCTCGTCCACATCAGTGCCTGACCTCACAGATGTGCTTCTGGAAGAATGGTTGAACATTCCCATAGACACACTCCTAAACCTTGTGGACAGCCTTCCCAGAAGAGTTGAAGCTGTTATAGCTGCAAAGGGTGAGCCAACTCAATATTGAACTAAATATCGGACTAAAGCCTCGTACACACGGTCAGATTATTGGACAAATTTTCGTGTTTTGTTGGATGCTGGTCTCAAATAGAAAGTGAAGAGGGTACTCACCATCAGAAATTTTTCTGATGACAGAATTCAACATCAGAAGTGACGTAACGTGTTGAATTGTTTTGTATGTGTTCTCTCATTTCTGAGCATGCCTAGTCTTGCTCTTCAGATTTTTTTTTTTTGTCAGAAAACCGTACTAATGAAAAGAAAATCAGACATTGTGGTCACATCAGACAAAAATTTTGGAGCCTGCACATCCAGTTTTTGTCTGCCGAATATGCGAAATCAGCTGTCAAAAGCAGCATACTAACGATCAGAAAATCGGCAGATCGTTCATCGGACGAAGTTTAACTTCATATTTTCTGACCGTGTGTACAGACTAATGCCGGCCATACACGGTTCGAATTTCGGAAGAATTTTCTTTCGAAAATCGTATGAAAGAATTTTCGTACGAATTTCGCACCATTAGTGGAGCTGCAGCAACGGCCGATTTTCGTGCGGCAATCAAATTTGAGGGATCGGACATGTTGGAAATTTTTAGAAAAAGGAACGATTTTCTAATCAATGATGGGAGAATCGTGCGAGAAATGTAATAAGAAAAGAAAATTTACGGAGAGAAAAGAAGATTCCCAGCCAAGAAAATTCTTTTCTGTAGCAACATAAGGTGAAATTGAAGGCTTGGTCGGCCGAATTTCGAAAATCAATGGTGGCACCATCGGATCACAAAAAAAAAACGAACTTTCTGATTTTGAAAAGAAAATTGTGTATGGCCTGCTTAAGACTGAGATGCCATTAAAGTTCATGTAAAGGCAGGCGTCCCAATACTTTTGGTATATTTGTATGACAATTTAAAGCAGTTTATTGATATTAATTATTTATTTTTACTCTGTATTCCAAAGGCTACGTTTTTTGTTTTTTTTGTGTTGATCATGTGACCAGCAACAGAGGACTAGAAGCTCCTCCTACTTATGTTTCCCTGCAGACAGGCTGGGAGAGATCTGGGTCATGTGACAGCTGTATATGGATTAAGAAAAAAGGTACTTGTTGTAGATGTTTTTGTTTTTTTTATTAGAATAATGACATAGTGTCATCATCCACATACAGAAATAGAAGGGATAATGTAAATTAAACAGTGTGTGTTTAGTATCACTTTAAATTCACAGACTGCTGGAAGTACATTATCTACTGCATTTATCGGCGTATAACACGCCGTAAAACACGCACCTTCATTTTAGGAGGGAAGTTTCAGGAAAAAAACTTAAATTTTAAATAAAGAACTTTGAAGCAAAATAAGGATCAGTGCCCATCTGCAGCCTCACCATTGCCATCAATGCAGCCTGATCAATGCCCATCTGCAGCCTCACCATTGCCATCAATGCAGCCTGATCAGTGCCCATCTGCAGCCTTATCAATGCCAATCTGCAGCCTCACAATTGCCCATTATTGCAGCTTGATTAATGCCCATCTGCAGCCTCACCATTGCCATCAATGCAGCCTTATCAATGCCCATCTGCAGCCTCACAATTGCCCATCATTGCAGCTTGATCAATGCCCATATGCAGCCTCACCATTACCATGAATGCAGCCTGATCAGTGCCCATCTGCAGCCTCACCTCAGATTACTGATGCCTCGGAGGGGACAGGGAGGGGGGGCGGGACGAGCGCCGTCAGATTACATACAGCGAGAATCTCCTGTTTACTCGGCAGCCTCTTTAATGCAAAGTCCCGCCTCCTGGACCGGCTTCTATGATAGATAGAACAGTGGTCCAATGCCGGCCCAGGAGGCGGGACTTCCTATTACAGAGGCCGCTGAGTTAAACAGGAGATTCTCGCTGTATGTAATCTGACGGCGCTCGTCCCGCCCCCCTCCCGTTCCCGCCTTGGCAGCCCAAATTGCAGTATCGGCGTATAACACGCACACACTATTTGCACCCGATTTTTAGGGTGAAAAGGGGCGTGTTATACGCCAATAACTACAGTATATCAGTGATCGTTAACTTGCGATCTGCCTGACTTTTTTCTGCTCATCGGCTATCCTTAGGGCACTTTCACACTAGTTCACAAAACTGCTAGTAAAGCGCCATATGCGTTAATGGAGCGCTTTTGCAGTGCGGTCTTTAAAGGACATGTGACTCAAAAACTGCACCAAAAACGCTTAGTGGGGATGTTTTTGAGGCCCTTTTGATGCTGTATCCATTCATTTCAATGGGAAGGTGTGTTTTTGGTGTGTTTTTTTTAGCTCCCCAAATATGCTCCAAAGATGCTGCAAGCAGGATTTTTGACACCCTAGGCGAAACCTTATTTTGCTGCCCCCCTTGGCTTCACCCCCTTTGCCCCGCCCATGTATACCCCACCTTTTTAATGAAGCACCCATCAAATGCAGCCCCCTTCAATGCAGCCTCACCAGTGCCCATCAATGAATGTTTGCTTGCTTCCATTCATTCGGGAGTCGGGACACAGACCCAGTCCTCTGACACTACGTGCGAACGGAGTGAGAGCTGCCTGCAGATGCTGAGACGTATGCCGCGTACACACGGTCGGACTTTATGGCAGACTTTGTCCGGTGGACGGGATTTCGACGGACAATTCGATCGTGTGTGGGCTCCAGCGGACTTTGTTTTCTCAAAAGTTTGACGGACTTAGATTTGAAACATGTTTCAAATCTATCCGACGGACTCGAGTCCGGTCGTCTGTATGCTAGTTTGACGGACAAAAAGCCACGCTAGGGCAGCTATTGGCTACTGGCTATGAACTTCCTTGTTTTAGTCCGGTCGTACGTCATCACGTACGAATTAGATGGACTTTGGTGGATTGTGTGTAGGCAAGTCTGTTCATTCAGAAAGTCCGTTGAAAAGTCCGCCGGGCAAAGTCTGCCGTAAAGTCTGACCGCGTGTACGCGGCATTAGTTGCTTGCTGCAGAGAGAAGAGAGTAGAAACGCCAGTGGCTGCCTAGTTTGCCTAGTGGTAGCACCGGCCCTGGGGGCAACTATGGGGGATGATGTCTCTGGAGATGGCTGATGGTTTTCAGGGGCAATGTGGTAGAAAAGGGGCACTGTGTGGGGAGCTGGGGGTAACTGTTGGGGATTGGGTCTCCAGAGAGGAATGGGGGGTCTTTCCAGGAGGCTGGGGGTTTTCCAGGTGCAATGTGGGAGACTGGAGGGCACGGTAGAGGCTGAGGGACACTGTTGGGGGCACTGTGGGAGGTTGACAGGCACTATGTGGGGAGCTGGGGGTAACTGTTGGGGATTGGGTCTCCAGAGGGGAATGGCGGGTCTTTCCAGGAAGCTGGGGGTTTTCCAGGAGCAATGTGGGAGACTGGAGGGCGCAGTAGAGGCTGAGGGACAATACATGGGGCACTATGGGTGGGGATCTGAAGGTTTTGCAGCAAGCTAGGGGGTACTTCTGGAAAATGTGGAGGTTGAGGGGCAGTTTATTTATAGTGAGACTCTACTTCAGATTAGCAAAGCCGAAATCCCAGGTGCTAGTACGGGAAACTTTGAAGTAGACCACCCTAAAGAAACGTAACTGTCACAGACTGCTGGAACTGTTTTCCTTGCCAGCTAGCTATGGCCTGCGATGGGACGTTGGGTCTTGCACTTCCGCAGCAACTGGAAAGCCGCAGGTTGCCTAAGCTTGCAACAGAAGGACCATAAGCCCTTCTAGGTTTCATACATGTGTTCAAGGCTTACACCTAAGCAACCGTTACCACTGCCCTTTCATGGTTAAACATTGGATTCCTGCCCAGAACTTATTTTTGGCTCTGCTGGATGGTGTCACAAGCAGTAAAGCCAGACTAGAATTTCTTTTTAAACCACAGATGTAGCAGATGGCCTCTGATTTAAAGATCACAAAGGAAGAGGTGCCAGCTCGTACTCTAACCTGGGTGTGATGCCATCCACTCTACTAAACTGCTTAGAGAGCGAAATGGGAAAACGTTACTGAGAAGTCACAGCTGAAGTCACAGGAATTTTAGTAAGATTTGACTGCGACACGCAGAGCGGTAGGAGATGAAAACCTTCATTTTGTACACATCTGGAAATGTAATTCCTCCGTAAACCTTGGATTTTGGATTTGTGAGAGGGTTCCACCATAAAGTGATATTAAACCTCCAGTTTTTTTTTAGCACTTTCAACAGCTGATCACTTTCTGAATATGCAGTTTCTTTATCTTTTAATCCTTCCTTATGTTCCTATTTAAAGCTGAATTCCAGGAATTCAGCTCCTTTGTAAAAAAGTGAAGGCACACATAGGGGTGGATTTACTAAAGGCAAAAAGACTGTACACTTTGCAAAGTGCAGTTGCTACAGAGCTTAGTAAATGAGCAGAAGCTCTGCTGACTTCCATCATCCAATCATGTGCACGCAAAAATTATGTTTCTTCTTTTATTTTCCTTGCACGTGATTAGGTATTCTTTGCAAAGCAAAGCAATACCTCATTTACTAAGCTCTGGAGCAACTGCACTTTGCAAAGTGCACAGTCTATTTGCCTTTCATAAACACCTATGAGTTAACCACTTGCCGACCGTGCTATAGCCGAGTGACGGTTACAGCGTGGCTGGCCAGTTCTAGGAGGGTGTCATCCCCCAAACAGTTCCCACAAAGTTGGGAGCATGAAATTGTCCAAAATGTCTTGGTATGCTGACGCCTTAAGAGTTTCTATCACTGGAACTAAGGGGCCAAGACTAACCTATGAAAAACAACCTCACATCATAATCCCCCCTCCACCAAATGATTTGGACCAGTGCACAAAGCAAGGTCCATAAAGACATGGATGAGCGAGTTTGGGGTGGAAGAACTTGACTGGCCTGCACAGAGTCCTGACCTCAAACCGATAAAACACCTTTGCAGAGACTGCGAGCCAGGCCTTCTCATCCAACATCAGTGCCTGACCTCACAAATGCGCTTCTGGAAGAATGGTCAAACATTCCCATAGACACACTCCTAAACCTTGTGGACAGCCTTCCCAGAAGAGTTGAAGCTGTTATAGCTGCAAAGGGTGGGCCAATTCAATAGTGAACCCTATGGACTAAGACTGGGATGCCATTAAAGTTCATGTGCGTGTAAAGGCAGGCGTCACAATACTTTTGACAATATAGTACATGTGAACCAAGTCTAAGGAGAAAATGACAACACTGTATATTGGATAAAAAGATATACTTTATTGAAAAGCATTTTCATTATTATACACCTTTAGAATAAACCTGGAGATTTCCTTGAAGCCTGGCCGTACGTTGTGGCAGGTCTCATTTGCATGGCAGTTGTTTACGTTTTCCTGTGACTTTTCTGTATGATTGTTGGCTATGCCGAGGTTCATCAGTCTATAAATAGTTCCCCTTCCAACTTCATTTCCAGCCTGCTTGTCATTGTTTATTTACTGCTTGTTAAATCTCACGCTGTTTTCCTTTACATTAGTAAATCATAAAAATGGCCATTAAAGTGGATTCTGTTCTGCTGCGTGCCCGCCAACGTGTGATCAGCGAGGCTTGATAATTGCCAGGACATGCAGTGCTAATTCTTGACCTTGCTGGTGAATGCTGTGTGTGCTGTCTATGTACAGAGGCTCTGTGCCGGGTCAGGGGAGCCATCACCGAACTCTACGTCCTGCAAGGGGCGCACACATCACCAACCCGCCTGGACAAAGGATCTATTCTATTTTTCCTATTTTTCTTATATTTGTTTTACTGCAAATAGAAATACTTTGTGCCCAGCGCTTTCCCGTACCAGGAATCTCTCTTACCGTGCCTTGCAAAAGTATTCACCCCCTTGGCTTTTTACCTATTTTGTTACATTACGGCCTTTAGTTCAATGGTTTTTTTTTAATCTGAATTATATGTGATGGATCAGAACACAACAGTCTAATTTAGTGAATTAAAATTAGAAAAATATATACATAAAACTATTTTTCAGAAATGAAAAACCTGATAATTGACATGCGTACGTATTCACCCCCTTTGTTATGAAGCCCATAAAAAGCTCTGGTGCAACCAATTACCTTCAGAAGTCACATAATTAGTGAAATGATGTCCACCTGTGTGCAATCTAAGTGTCACATGATCTGTCATTACATATACACACCTTTATGAAAGGGCCCAGAGGCTGCAACACCTAAGCAAGAGGCACCACTAACCAAACACTGCCATGAAGACCAAGGAACTCTCCAAACAAGTGAGGGACAATGTTGTTGAGAAGTACAAGTCAGGATTGGGTTATAAAAAAATATCCAAATCTTTGATGATCCCTAGGAGCACCATCAAATCTATCATAACCAAATGGAAAGAACATGGCACAACAGCAAACCTGCCAAGAGACGGCCGCACACCAAAACTCACGGACCGGGCAAGAAGGGCATTAATCAGAGAGGAGCACAGAGACCTAAGGTAACCCTGGAGGAGCTGCAGAGTTCCACAGCAGAGACTGGAATATCTGTACATAGAATGGCAATAAGCCGTACGCTCCATAGAGTTGGGCTTTATGGCAGAGTGACCAGAAGAAAGACATTACTTTCAGCAAAAAACAAAATGGCACATTTTGCATTTGCGAAAAGGCATGTGGGAGACTCCCAAAATGTATGGAGGAAGGTGCTCTGGTCTACACTTGAACTTTTTGGCCATCAAAGAAAACGCTATATCTGGTGCAAACCCAACACATCACATCCCCCAAAGAACACCACATCCCCACCGTGAAACATGGTGGTGGCAGCATCATGCTCTGGGTATGTTTTTCAGCAGTCGGGACTGGGTAACTGGTCAGAGTTGAGGGAAAGATGGATGGTGCTGAATACAGGGATATTCTTGAGCAAAACCTGTACTACTCTGTGTGTGATTTGAGGCTAGGACAGAGGTTCACCTTCCAGCAGGACAATGACCCCATACACACTGCTAAAGCAACACTTGAGTGGTTTAAGGGGAAACATGTAAATGTGTTGGAATAGCCTTGGCAAAGCTCAGACCTCAATCCAATAGAAAATCTGTGGTCAGACTTAAAGATTGCTGTTCACAAGCGCAAACCATCCAACTTGAAGGAGCTGGAGCAGTCTTGCCAGGAGGAATGGGCAAGAATCCCAGTGGTAAGATGTGACAAGCTCATAGAGACTTATCCAAAGAGACTTGGAGCTGTGATAGCCGCAAAAGGTGGCTCTACAAAGTACTGACTTTAGGGGGGTAGTTATGCACATTGACATTTTCTGTTATTTTGTCCTATTTGTTGTTTGCTTCACAAAAAAAAAAAAACATCTTCAAAGTTGTGGGCATGTTCTGTAAATTAAATGATGCAAATCCTCAAACAAGCCATGTTAATTCCAGGTTGTGAGGCAACAAAACATGAAAAATGCCAAGGGGGGGGGGGGGGGTGAATACTTTTGCAAGGCACTGTATGTTATTTCATATCGACGTGGAGCTTACAGTAACCCCAAAAGTCCCCACTGTCAGTTGGAGGCAGAAATGTTCGTTACGAATCGAAATTTGGACTACATTCTCGTTATTCTGAGATTTGGATGTATCCAAATCCCTGAATCACGATAGAAAGGAATTTGAATGAATCCCAAATAAATTATAATGAAAACAATTAATTCTTTTTATATGCATTCGGATGATAGAATGGGATAGTTTGGGCCTTTTGTAATGTTAACCACTTAAGGACCAGGCCTATTTCTCAAACAAGTTTACAAGTTAAAATCTGTTTTTTTTTGTACGAAAATTACTTAGAATCCCCAAACATTATATATATTTTTTCAGACACCCTAGAGAATAAAATGGCGGTCGTTGTAATACTTTATGTTACACCGTATTTGCGCAGCGGTCTTACAAACGCAACTTTTTGGGAAAAAAATACACATTTTTAAATTAAAAAATAAGAACACAGTACAGTTAGCCTAGTATTTTTTTATATTGTGAAAGATGATGTTATGCTGAGTAAATTGATGCCCAACATGTCACGCTTCAAAATTGCGCCCGCTCGTGGAAAGGCGACAAACTTTGAAACTTAAAAAATCTCCATAGGCGATGTTTAAAAATGTCTACAGGTTACCAGTTTAGGGTTACAGAGGGGGTAAAGCGCCCCAGTTTGAAGGGGGTCTTAAGCTAGCCGTACACGGTAAAAAAATGACAGTTACTTTTTAAAGCATTCTTTTGATTTTCCAATACTTAATGGAGACATATAACAGGAACATATCCAAACCCATGGCTCCCGCTCCAGACTTGCTACTTTCAACCCACACAGACAACCCAGGTGCTGGCTACCACAGTGAAAAGTAAATATAATCCGCACTCCAAAATGTAGCTCTTCTTTCTATATTTAATTTGTAAAAAGATGAAAACTGCATACATTAATGTCTCCACCCGAAACCATGTTCCTTGATGTGTTTCAGCAGTGATGAAACGCGTCAAGGAGGGTGTTTTCGGGTGGAGATATTAATGTATGCAGTTTTCATCTTTTGACAAATTAAATAACCACTTGAAAACCAGGCTTTTTTGGCACTCTTTGTTTACAAGTTTAAATCAGTATTTATTACTAGAAAATTACTTATAATCCCCAAACATTATACTTTTTTTTTTTAATCAGAGACCCTAGGGAATAAAATGAAGATTGTTGCATTTTTTTATGTCACTCTGTATTTGCACAGCGGTTTTTCAAACGCATTTTTTTGGGGAAAAAATACAATTTAATGATTTAAAAAAAAAAAAAAAACACAATATAAACGCCAATTTTATCATATAAATACCTAACACGCCACACTTTAAAATTGTGCATGCTCGTGGAATGGCGACAAACTAGGGTACATAAAAATTTCCATAGGTGATATTTTAAATGGCTTTACAGGTTACCTGTTTAGAGTTACAGAGGAAGTCTAGCACTAGAATTATTGCTCTCACTCCAACGATCGCGGCGATACCTCACATGTGTGGTTTGAACACCGTTTACATATGTGAGCGCGACTTACGTATGCGTTCGCTTCCACGGCAGGACGGGGCACTTTAAAAAAAAAAAACTTATTTATTTTACTTTTCATTTTTTATTTTTGCACTGTCCCTTTAAAAAAAAAATTGGATCACTTCTATTCCTATTACAAGGATATGTAAACATCCCTTGTAATGGAAAAAAGCATGACAGGACCTCTTTAATATGAGATCTGGGGTCAAAAAGACCTCACATCTCATATTTATACTTAAATGCAAAAAAAAAGAAATGTCCCTTTACAGCCATTGGGTGGAAGTGACGTTTGACGTCTCTGCTGTCATCCAACATCATTCCCTCACTCGACACAGTGCCTCAGAGGGGAAGGATTGGACCTCGTCTACCAACTGCTCTGGTAACCGACAGAGACGACTGGAATGCAGTGGGGGGTGGGGGGGGGCACCTCTCCCACTGCCAATTAAAAGTGATCTTGTGGCGAATCCACAGCGGAGACCACTTTTATCTTAAAGCGGAATCAACATCTTCTGAAATAACTTTCAAAAATATGAATCGATTGGGAACAACGCATATACGAAACTCATTCTGAAAACGAATATGACAAAATGAAATGATTAAAGAGTAACTCCACTTTTGTTGAGAGAAGAACATTCCCCTCTGAGTGATCGATGTACATTACAAGGATTATAACAAACTTTGTTGCAGAATCCTACCTTTTGTTATTCTGAAGAAATCCCTCCTGTGTGTTTGTCTGTGTCCATGTGGGAAAGTGAGTCTAATGGGAGTGGTTTCCTAATTATCAATGAGCTGCTGCACCTGCAGGGCTCTAATGAGGAAAGCTGCCTGGCCCGCATCCCTTTAGGCTGGGTTCACACTATTGCGAATTGGATGCGGGTTTCCCCCCGCATTGGCCGCCAATTACCACTTGCCGACCGAATCACGTAGGAGTATAAAGGCAGAGTGGCTCTCCTGCGGTTGGATTAAGTATCTAATATGTGATCCAGTACTTCCAGGTAGGGGGCGCAATCTAAGCTATGCTGTGATTAGTCACAGCACAAACCGGTCGGCGGTTGCTGGCCAATGATTGGCCACCAGCCCCCGCTGATCGGTGAAGAGGGTGACATGACCGGTCCTGTGAGTGTAAACAATAGAGAGCTCCATCCTGTCAGCCGGGATGTGGCGGTTTTTGTTACCCTGTAAAGCAGAGAATAACAAGCGGCACATTCCTAAGTAAAAAGTGAATGCACCAAGCACTGTTAAGCCGCGTACACACGATCGGATTTTCCGCCGGTAATTGTGTGATGTCAGGCTGTTGGCAGAAAATCCGACCGTTTGTACGCTCCATCAGACAATTGTTGTCGGATTTTCCGCGGACAAATGGATGGCAGGCTTAAAAATTTTCTGCGGACAAATGTCTGTTAGATTTTCCGATCGTGTGTACACAAGTCCGTCGGACAAAAGTCCAAAGTACAAACACGCATGCTCGGAAGCAGAAGCGGTCGGTCTTGTAAACTAGCGTTGGTAATGGAGAATTAACATTCGTGATGTGGCAAATTATGAAATGTTGAAATGCAGCGCACAATTCTCTTCTTCTTTATTGGGATAATAATGAAGCTGCTTTGCTGGTGATACTGATGGAGTTATTGCAAACGAATTTTCAAAGGCTTTTTTTTCTAGTGATATCAAGAATAATATTATTATGCTTTTTATTTTTTTTATTATTTGGGCAAATTACCACAACACCATTATCCCGTAGTTTTTAAGATCAAAGATACAACTATGTTGGTGTCCCTTGTCAATTTTACATTGTATTTTTTTAAATGTAACTGCCGACTCCCAAACTGTCATTTGAAGTAAAACACATAGCCAAGTATTATTCTACACAATTTTTTTTTATTGTGCATTAAAAAAGAAAACAAATAAAATTAGACATGCTATCTGCCAATAGAACTTAACCAAAAAGTGCATTCTATGCATCCAAAAATATAGAAAATATACCAAATCAAATCATTATTATTTAACCAAAAAGATAAAATAAAAGCCTCATGCATGTGTCCTGCTTCTTAATATAGGGGGTCACCAATGCCAAGAGTTGGTAAAAGCAGGGGTCCGTCACCCGGAGATAATTCCGAAAATCATCCGGATTATTCTCCTGGAGCTCCCGCAGCAAAGGCATATGACAGAATTGGTCACGATTAATAAAGCAACCAATTTTTGGTCCAAGAACTCCTCCTGTTCCTGGACTGGACTTGGGTCAAAGCAATAACTCCAAGTCCAATAATTAATAACACGTTATCTCCTCTGATTCTGCAACATGTCTGGTTGACGAACGGCCGTTCAGAAACAAACTGAAAAGCACAAAATAAAAAGTGCAAATCAACACTCACCAAACTTCTACTAACACGAAATTAGCAGAAGGAGCCCAAAGGGTGGCGCCTGACAATTGAACTTCCTCTTTATTAGCTCGTAGTACGTCACTACGTTCGGGTTTGTTGGCCGACAATTCCTTGCCGTTTGTATGCAAGACAAGTTCCTGGCCAACAGCCTTCGGACAAAAATCTGAGGTTTTGTCTGCGGGAAAATCAGATCGTATGTACGAGGCTTTAGGCACACATTTAACCACCTCAATACAGGGCACTTTCACCCCCTTCCTGCCCAGGCCATTTTTCAGTTTTCAGCGCTGTCGCACTTTGAATGACCATTGCGCGGTCATGTTACACTGCACCCTAATGAAATTTTTATAATTTTTTCCCCACAAATAGAGCTTTCTTTTGGTGGTATTTGATCACCTCTGTGTTTTTTACTTTTTGCGCTATAAACAAAAGAAGAGGGACAATTTTGAAAAAACACAATATTTTTTACTTTTTGCTATAATAAATATCCAATTTTTTTTTTTTTAAACAAATTTTTTCCTCAGTTTAGGCCATTATGTATTCTTCTACATATTTTTGGTAAAAAAAAATTGCGATAAGCGTATATTGATTGGTTTGCGCAAAAGTTATACCGTCTACAAAATAGGGGATAGATTTATAGCTTTTTTATTATTTATAGTAATGGCGGCGATCTGCGATTTTTATTGTGACTGCGATATTGCGGCGGAAACATCGGACACTTTTGACACATTTTTGGGACCATTCACATTTATACAGCGATCCGTGCTATAAAATTGCATTGATTACTGTGTAAATGTGACTGGCAGGGAAGGGGTTAACACTAGGGGGCGCTCGAGGGGTTAATGTATGACCTAAGGAGGTGATTCTAACTGTGGGGGGAGGGGACTGACTGGGGGAGGTGACCAATCGCTGTCCCTATGTACAAGGGACACGCCATCGGTCTCCTCTCCTCTCTGACAGGATGTGGATCTGTGTTTACATGCACAGATCCACGCTCCTGCTCTGTTACCCGGCAATCGCGGGTGCCCGGCGGACATCGTGGCCGCCGGGCACGCGCACCGGGTCCCGAGCGACGCAGCGGGCACGCGCGCACGCCCCCTAGTGGCTCGGGAGGGCGAGGACATCATATGACGTCCTCCCAGAACAACAGAAGCCTCGTCCCGCCGTCATATGACGGTGGGCGGTGGCTTAGTGGTTAATCGCCCTTGATCTTAACCCCTTTTCAGCCAGTGTCATTAGTACAGTGACAGTGCACATTTTTAGCACTGATCACTGTATATGTCCGCTGGCACCTGCCAGTCACTGGGAAGACACACAGGATGGAGCTCTACATACCCTGTTTCCCCCGAAAATAAGACCTAGCGTGATTGTCAGTGATGGCTGCAATATAAGCCCTACCCCCCCAAATAAGCCCTACCCTGTTTCCCCGAAAATAAGCCCTACCCTGATAATAAGACCTACAAGGACTTTAACTAGAGCTTATTTGGGGGGTAGGGCTTATATTGCAGCCATCGCCGACAATCACGCTAGGTCTTATTTTCGGGGAAACAGGGTATGTAAACAAGGCAGAGCTCCGTTCTGACAGCAGGGATGTGATGGATTTTCTTTCCCTGCAAAGCAGGAAATGATATCCATCACTTCCCTTAGTAAAAGCAGCCCACATAAACACTGGCTAGGCACATAGTTAGCCCTTTGATCACTCTAGATGTTTAACCCCTTCCCAGCCAGTGTCATTCGTACAGTGACAGTGCATATTTTTAGCACTGATCACTGTATTAGTGTAACTGGATCCTAGAAAGTGTCAGTTAGTGTCAGATTGCTTGCCATACTATCAGTCTTGCTGACCATTACTAATATAATTAGACGCGATAACTTTTGCGCAAACCAATAAATATACACTTATTGGGATATTTTTACCAAAAATATGTAGCAGAATACATATTGTCCTAAATTTATGAAGAGATTTGATGTTTTAAATTTTTTTATTGGATATGTTTTATAGCAGAAAGTAAAAATATTGTTTTTTTTCCACCCCAAATTTTCCTCTTTTCTCATACTTTTTCTGTACCCCAGATGTCCCCCCATCCCCCCATCCTCAGGGACTCCAATGCCTATGGGTAAGGTACCTGCCCACACTTGTACATTCTGATCATATCTCTTAAGGTTGTTTCTGGCTGCAATCCAAGTATAGAGCACACTTTAGGAAAACAGCAGCATGTTCTATGTGAACCATATCTTGGCATCTACGAGGTCAAACAGCGGACTCTCAGCTGCTCTACATATCATGACAAAGGGGGGCTTCTCTAAGAACTGTCTGTAAGCAGACTCCTATGTAGTCAGTATTCCTGATCTTCATAGGGGTTTAGTCACACACATTTGCAAATATACCATCACCGGCCACTTTATTAGGTACACCTGTTCAATTGCTCGGTAACACAAATTGCTAATCAGCCAATCACACGGCAGCACCTCAATGCATTTAGGCATCTAGACGTGGTGAAGACGACTTGCTGCAGTTCAAACCGCACATCAGAATGGGGAAGAAAGGGGATTTAGGTGACTTTGAACGTGGCATGGTTGTTGGCGCCAGACGGGCTGGTCTGAGTATTTCAAAAACTGCTGATCTACTGGGATTTTTCACACACAACCATCTCTCAGGTTTACAGAGAACGGTCCAAAAAAAAAATATCCAGTAAGTGGCAGCTGTGTGGAGGAAAATGCCTTGTTGATATCAAAGGTCAGAGGAGAATGGGCAGACTGGTTGGAGATGATAGAAAGGCAACAGTAACTCAAATAGCCACTCGTTACATCCAAGGTATGCAGAATACCATCTCTGAACGCACAACACATCAAACCTCGAAGCAGATGGGCTACAGCAGCAGAAGACCACACCGGGTGCCACTCCTGTCAGCTAAGAACAGGAAACTGAGGCTACAATTCACACAGGATCACCAAAATTGGACAATAGAAGATTGTAAAAATGCTGGGACACAGATGTGTCAAACAATAAACTGACAGGGGTTATAACCCTCCCTTACTCTATCCAAAATGAAAAAAAAAAAAAGATTTTCCCATAGTTTTACTACTTTGGGGAGTGGGCTCCCTCCAGACACACCTCCCCTTAACCTATCCACTGCTATATGGGAAACAAAATGACGGAGTTAGGACTGCAGTACACTGGGGTGCCTTGACATGGCCACTGCAGCTTACACTCTACACTCACCGGACACTTTATTAGGTACACCTTGCTAGTACCGGGTTGGACCCCTTTTGCCTTCAGAACGGCCTTCATTCTTCATGGCATAGATTCAACAAGGTGCTGGAAACATTGATTTTGGTCCATAGTGACATGATAACATCACGCAGTTGCTGCAGATTTGTCGGCTGCACATCCATGATGCGAATCTCCCACCACATCCCAAAGGTTCTCTATTGTATGAGAACTGGTGAGTGTGGAGTCCATTGGAGTACAGGGACCTCATTGTCCAGTGGTGAGATGATTGGAGCTTTGTGACATGGAGCATTATCCTGCTGGAAGGAGCCATCAGAAGATGGGGACACTGTAGTCATAAAGGGATGGACATGGTCAGCAACAATACTCAGGTAGTCCGTGGTGTTTAAATGATGCTCAATTGGTACTAAGGGGCCCAAAGTGTGCCAAGAAAATATCCCCCCCACACCATTACACCACCAGCCTGAACTGTTGATACAAGGCAGGATGGATCCATGCTTTCATGTTGTTTACACCAAATTCTGACCCCACCATCTGAATGTCGCAGCTGAAATCGAGACTCATCAGACCAGGCAACATTTTTCCAATCTTCTGTTGTCCAATTTTGGGGATCCTGTGTGAATTGTAGTCTCGGTTTCCTGTTCTTAGCTGACAGGAGTGGCACCCGGTGTGGTCTTCTGCTGCTGTAGCCCATCTGCTTCAAGGTTTGATGTGTTGTGCATTCAGAGATGATATTCTGCATACCTTGGGTGTAACGAGTGGTTATTTGAGTTCCTGTTGCCTTTCTATTGTCTGGAACCAGTCTGCCCATTCTCCCTTGACCTCTGACATCAACAAGGCATTTTCGTCCATAAAACTGCCGCTCACTGGATAGTTTCTCTTTTTTTTGACCATTCTCTGTAAACCCGAGAGATGGTTGTACGTAAAAATCCCAGTAGATCAGCAGTTTTTGAAATACTCAGACCAGCCCGTCTGGCACCAACAAAAATGCCACGTTCAATGTCACTTAATATCCCCCTTCTTCTCCATTCTGATGCTCGGTTTAAACTTCAGAAAGTCGTCTTCACCACGTCTAGATGCCTAAATGCATTGAGTTGCTGCCATGTGATTGGCTGATTAGCAATCTTTGTTACCAAGCAATTGAACAGGTGTACCTAATAAAGTGGCCGGTGAGTGTATGGGGGTTAATTTACTAAAGGCTATAAATAGTCTGTGTACTTTGCAAGGGCAGTTGCTCCAGAGCTTAGTAAATGAAGTAAAGCTTCACTTTGCAAAGAATACCCAATCACATGCAAGGAAAAAAAAAACTGCATTTTTGCTTGCACATGATTGGATGATGGAAGTCAGTAGAGCTCTCCCTCATTTACTAAGCTCTGGAGCAACTGCACGTTGCAAAGTCCACAGTCTATTTACCTTTAGTAAAGAAAACTCACTTGTTCAGGGAAGTCTACCCCACACCCACCTAACAACCCCATCAAATCATTCCCCCCATCTATTACCTTTTGTACCACCACCCCCTCCCTTTAGAATGTAAGCTCTACGAGCCGGGCCCTCCTGTCCCTTCTGTATTGTACTGTAATTGTGCTGTCCCCCCTCTACATTGTAAAGCACTGTGTAAACTGTTGGCGCTATATAAATCATTAATAATAATAATAATCTATGAACAGCTGAGGTTTCTGTGCAGGGAGTGCGCTCTTTCTGCGCTCCCAACTACAGTGGTCACGTGATGGGGCAGTCTATCGTGTCTTCCTCTGGGGCATAAAGACCCAATTAAAGGGACACTGGGGCAGGACAGGATAGGGTTAATGAATGAATAACTGATGATTGAATAGTCATTTGTGTGTTTTTTTTTTTTCTACCTGGAGTTCAGCTTTTACCATACAGCTCGGTAAGATTTGAATATTGCCTGTGCCGGGGGGCACGTGGCGTGTGGAGGGCAAACGTTCAAGGCGCTCCCTTTTGTTACTTGTGCTTAGCTGGACTTTTTGGGTGATGTGCATAGAAAGTATTAAACTTCGCATGACGCCATCACAGTGATATGATCTCCCATATTTCAGCTGACTATTAATCATGACTTCTTTTTCCAGGAAGATTACGATCGGTTGAGGCCATTATCTTATCCCATGACAGACGTTTTCCTCATCTGCTTCTCCGTGGTGAATCCGGCCTCCTTCCAGAACGTGAAGGAAGAATGGGTTCCGGAGTTAAAGGAATACGCACCAAACGTACCTTTCCTGCTAGTGGGAACTCAGGTAGAGTGTTAAAGGGGAACTCTGTTTACGTTCCAAAACTTTTTCTGTCCTTTCTAATGAGAGAGATTTTTTGCAGCCTGTTTGCAGGTTTTATCTCCATTATGGAAGGTGGGAGAGCTGTTAAAATGCAGATCAATGTATCTTCTTAAACGAACACTCAGAATTAGGGTTGCACCGATACTAGTGTGGGTATCAGTGACGATACCGAGTATTTGCACAAGTATCGGTACTTGTGTAAATGCACTGATACCTGAAGCCGATACTTTCACGCTCGGCTCTTTGAGCTGTCAGTGGGTCTCCCCCGTGTTAAAGAAGTCCGGTAATTGGAGCTGTCAAAAAAAAAAAAAAAAAAGCAGCCGGCAATGTTTATTAACAACATTGCTCAGCTGCTGAAACACTAAAATAAAAAGAGACATTGTTTCTTTTTGTATCTTTCTGTTTCTTCATCTGCAGATCAAAGGGATGAACAAATGTTCCTCTGTTTAACTCCTTATTACCCTTAATTTACTCTAATCAGTCTTAATTAAGTCCCTATTCTCCTCCATTTAATTATTATTTTCCTGCTTTTTTGTTCACATCTATTTTATAAACGATAAACAATGAAAACTTTTTTTTTTTTGTTTGCTTTGTTAGTGAATATTTTTACATATATATATATATATATATATATATATATATATATATATATATATATATATATATATATATATAAACATATATTTACACATTTCACGTTGAAAATGTGCAAAATTAAAAAAAAATATATATTTTTCAATGCTTTGTACCATTGCTGACAGCTGAAGTGAAAACAAAACAGTTGCGGTAGGTATCGGTAATCGGCGAGTACTAAAAAAAAAAGTATCTGTACTTGTACTCATTGTAAAAAAATTGGTATTGTTGCATCCCTACCTAGAATACTTTTATGTCATACCCACCTTGCTTTAAGATTATTGACTGTCAGCAGTGGCCATGTCGTGTTTATGCCTTTCCCCACTATTGTAATGTTAGCAGCGCATTAAAGGTTAAGTCCACCTTTTGCAAAAAAAAAATAAAAAATGCACCCCCATTTGCAGAAAAGAAAAACTTTTTAAAAAATGTTTTTTATTATTTTTATTAAATTTTAATACATTTTTATTATTTTTCTTGCATATGAGCCTGCAATGCGAATGACGTAGTTTTCAGGGAAGGCTTTGCATAATTCAGCAGGACAATGCTAAACTGCATAGTGCATCTATGACAACAGCATGGCTTCATAGTACAGTGGAACCTTGGATTATGAGCATAATCCGTTCCAGGAGAATGCTTGTAATCCAAAGCCCTCGCATATCAAAGCGAGTTTCCCCATAGCAGTCAATGCAAACGAAAATAATTCGTTCCACAGTGACTTCTATAGTATGCAATACCGCATGTGGCCAGAGGTGGGGAGGGGCGCTGGAGAGACTCGGAGACCGCTCTGATGCACTTGGAAAGGCTCGGAAACACGAGGGTTTACAACCCCTTTAACTAATCTTCACGCCTTAAATTCATTTTTTAAATGTGCAAAAAAAAAAAAATGTGCAAAAACGTCCCTGGCACTGAAAGGGTAAATCACTGGATCAGTCCGATGCTTTGCCTTAATCAGCTCAGAATCTGCCAATCCTTACAATAAAAAAAGGCCTCTGTGACACAGCCCCGCTATAAACATGCACTTTCAAAGTCTTCGGAGCAGTTTTTCAGATGAAGTAAAAGGTATCTGGGTCAGCTCATTTTATCTGACCGTGATGAAAAGCGTTCTGCGTTTTGGTTCTCATTAAATGTCTTATAATATGTGATTCTCCAAAGAGGGCACGAGGGCATAGTCTGCACCATCGCTCTGTGATACCGCTTCCTCATTCTTCTATTTGATTTTTTTCTTGTTTCCCGATTTATGAAAAAAAAAGAGACCAAAAAAAAATAAAAGAATTTAATTTGAATGCTTTGCTTTGCAGATCGACCTCCGAGATGATCCCAAGACTCTAGCAAAACTAAATGATGTGAAGGAAAAACCCATTACCAGCGAGCAAGGGCATAAGTTGGCGAAAGAGGTAAAGAGACGGATTGTTATGAGTGGAGTACTTTGTCGTCCCGGCTTCATTGTATATCAGATGTATTTGTTGTTTTGTACTAGACAGGTGAGCTTGGTTTAATAAAGACAAAGTGGAGCCATTGTGCATATCGGCCAATCAGAATGCTTGATTCCAGGGCTGGATTTCTATCATTGGGACCTGTAGGCACACAACCTTTGGCACCTGAAGTAGCACGCCTCTTATAGCATCCTGCCCAAAGTAATCACTGTGCTGGTATAAAAAGCCCCCTAAGCGAAGTGCCTAAAAGAACCACCTAAATCTGAGGTTGCGTGATGCGTTGGGTCCTGCTTCTGCCATCTTTTTCCTTGCAGAGGAGGGCCCTGTACACGTCAGCTTCAGTACCGTGGGCACTTCCTCTTGGTTTCCTTCTCTCGATTGCTCACACGGGTACTGCTGGGCAATAACTCTCCAGCAATTAGATTCACACAGGAAAGCTCTATTGTGAGTCTATTCAAGGTTCCTATTTTAACTGAATCCCTGATGAAGGGGGAGTTTTTTTCTGACCCTCGAAACACGTCGGAAGTTTTTTTTTTAATAAATGAATTTGGAATCTTATTTTGTGGTCTGGTGCTCCTTCCATTAGTGCATGTTTTTTTTTTTTGGTAACCCACTGGGGGGGTAGCCTTTTCTGTTATGAGCAGCCTATCTGAGCCAGTGAGCCCTCCGAACGTTTTTGTCCTTTTCACTACTTAATATGAGCTCACGAGTCCCAGCGCCTCTTGGATGCTTCTTTCTTCATTGGACTTCCTATTGGTTGTCCATTGGCGGGGTCCAATGGACAACCAATAGGAAGTCCAATGATGGCTGTCTCAGCCTCTCAGTGAGCCACTCCCCGCCCCTCCCCAGCTCAGCGCTCCAGTGAGCGTGGAGGAGAGTGACTGACAGGCAGCATCTCTCCGCTCGGGGAGGTGAGAGAACCGAGCCATCGGTGTTCGGTGGCTCGGTTCTCAGTACAGAGGCGGTGGGGGACAGATGCAGCATCCACTTAGGTAAATATGAATAACCATAACCAAAAAAAAAACTTTTCTCTTAACTACTGCGTTTTTTTTTTCTAGTGAATTATTATTGAACTTGCGCTATATATATATATATATATATATATTATTTGATATTACCAAAGGTATTGTAAGACCTGCCTTTACATGCACATGAACTTTAATGGCATCCCAGTCTTAGGGCCCTTTCACACTGGGGTGGTTTGCAGGCGCTATTGCGCTAATAATAGCACCTGCAAACCAACCCGAAAGTGCCGCTGCTTTGTATCCAGTGTGAAAGCCCTCGGGGCTTTCACACTGGAGCGGTGCGCTAGCAGGACGGGAAAAAAAGTCCTGCTAGCAGCATCTTCGGAGCGGTGAAGGAGCAGACTATATACCGCTCCTTCACCGCTCCTGCCCATTGAAATCAATGGGACAGCGCGGCTATACCGCCAGCAAAGCGTCTCTGCAGAGGCGCTTTGCGGAGGGTTTTAACCCTTTCTCGGCCGCTACAGGAGTAGAACTGCCCCGCTAGTGGCCGAATACCGACGGTATAGCGCCGCTTACAATAGCGACGCTTTACTGCCGACGCCGCCCCCACCCCAGTGTGAAAGGGGCCTTAGTCTGTAGGGTTCAATATT
The DNA here is from genome assembly GCA_037952925.1 of Lithobates clamitans. Classification (NCBI taxonomy): domain Eukaryota; kingdom Metazoa; phylum Chordata; class Amphibia; order Anura; family Ranidae; genus Lithobates; species Lithobates clamitans. Next base: position 49,251 of record JBBGZY010000401.1, read on the forward strand.
GGATTGGCCCACCCTTTGCACCTATAACAGCTTCAACTCTTCTGCGAAAGCTGTCCACAAGGTTTAGGAGTGTGTCTTTGGGAATGTTTGACCATTCTTCCAGAAGCGCATTTGTGAGTTCAGGCACTGATGTTGGATGAGAAGGTCTGGCTCGCAGTCTCCGCCCTAATTAATCCCAAAGGTGTTCTATCGGTTTGAGGTCAAGACTCAGTGCAGGCCAGTCAAGTTCCTTCACCCCAAACTCGCTCATCCATGTCTTTATGGACCTTGCTTTGTGCACTGGTGCGCAGTCATGTTGGAACAGGAAGGGGCCATCCCCAAACTGTTCCCACAAAGTTGGGAGTATGAAATTGTCCAAAATGTCTTGGTATACTGACGCCTTAAGAGTTCCCTTCACTATAACTATTGCCTCGTTTCCACTGAGCGGATCGGTTCGGTTGCGGTACAGTACGCTATTTTGGGTGTTCCATTATGAAAGCGGCCCATACAACCGAACCGAACCGTTCCATTCAGGGTCCTGCTTCAGATGTGGGGCCATAGGACATGGAACGGTTTGGTTAGGGCGGAGCTACGATACATTCCACTGATTGGCTGACAGAAAACCCTCTGCTGTGCTATGCTGAGGCATTTTTTCTAAACCCTGTATGGCCCCTTGTGGTCCCACTTGCAGTGGAAACGCTTACCAGAAAAGACCGGACCATTCTAGGTCATTCAAACTGTACCGACCCGAACCGATCCGCTCAGTGGAAACAAGGCATAAGAGACCAAGCCCAACCCCTGAAAAACAACCCCACACCATAATCCCCCCTCCACCAAATTATTTGGACCAATGCACAAAGCAAGGTCCATAAAGGTCCATAAAGACATGGATGAGCGAGTTTGGGGTGGAGGAACTTGACTGGCCTGCACAGAGTGCTGACTTCAACCCGACAGAACACCTTTGGGATGAATTAGAGTAGAGACGGAGCCAGGCCTTCTTGTCCACATCAGTGCCTGACCTCACAAATGCGCTTTTGGAAGAATGGTCAAACATTCCCATAGACACACTCCTAAACCTTGCGGACAGCCTTCCCAGAAGAGTTGAAGCTGTTATAGCTGCAAAGGGTGGGCCAACTCAATATTGAACCCTACGGACTAATGCCCTGTACACACGGTCGGACATTGATCGGACATTCCGACAACAAAATCCATGGATTTTTTCCGACGGATGTTGGCTCAAACTTGTCTTGCATACACACTGTCACACAAAGGTGTCGGAAAATCTGATCGTTCTGAACGCGGTGACGTAAAACATGTACGTCGGGACTATAAACGGGGCAGTGGCCAATAGCTTTCGTCTCTTAATTTATTCTGAGCATGCGTGGCACTTTGTGCGTCGGATTTGTGTACACACGATCGGAATTTCCGACAATGGATTTTGTTGTCGGAAAATTTTATAGCCTGCTCTCAAACTTTGTGTGGCAGAAATTCCGATGGAAAATGTGTGATGGAGCCTACACACGGTCGGAATTTCTGACAACAAGGTCCTATCACACATTTTCCGTCGGAAAATCCGACCGTGTGTACGGGGCATAAGACTGGGATGCCATTAAAGTTCATGTGCGTGTAAAGACAGGCGTCCCAATACTTTTGGTAATATAGTGTAGAAAGTCGCAGTTTTAAAGATGCGCTACTGCCACCTGTCCTTTCTGCCTCTGCAAAAAGCTTATCGTGATTCACATCAAATTTTGGCTTGCTATCACCCCAAAGGTCGCCTTGGCAACTCGGGGGATTCTGTGTGCTCAGGATCACACAAGTCATTGCAGACGGCTCCAGGAATCTGATTGGTTGTTATAGGCAAGAGAGCGCTCCGCTATTGTCCAAGTGTTCATAATCCAGCCTGCAAATGTTTTGTACATCTTGTTACCATTCTGTCCCGTGTAATTGTATTCTATGTACGGCCTCCAACAATCCGTACAGCAGGCATGAGATCCAAAGCTTGCAATTTTCTTTTCTTGCCTACTGAACAGGAAGAGAAATTGTGCAAAGTGGTCCCATTTCAAGGACAATGTATGTTCTCGTCATCTTTTTTTCTGGGCAATTTAACTTTACTGTTCGAAAATATAGTTCTCGTCTCTGAACTTCTGTCTGTGACAGGGGCCGTTCCTTCAAGTCTACTGAGCAGAAATGAGCAGTTTATATAATTTTGCCTTTTTTTTTTTTTGTGCACATGTACAGTGTTTTTTTTATGTAAAGAAAGCCTTGGCTGTTTTATTCTTCATTAGCAATACTGTATCTTTTGATTGATGAGACAAATATGGGGCTGTGATTGCTGACCTCCTTCTAAACACGCTAGTTACACTTATGCAGCGTACACACGGTCGGACTTTTCGACCGGACGCCGACGGACCAAATCCGGCGGACAATCCAATCGTGTGTGGGCTTCACCGGACTTTTCCAGTCGCAAATCTGACGGACTTTAGATTTGGAACATGCTTCAAATCTTTACGTCGTAACTCCACCGGACCCAGAAATCCTCTTGTCTGTATGCTAGTCCGACGGACAAAAAACGACGCTAGGGCAGCTATTGGCTACTGGCTATCAACTTCCTTATTTTAGTCCGGTCGTACGTCATCAGGTACGAATCCGTCGGACTTTGGTGTGATCATGTGTAGGCAAGTCCGTTCGTTAAAAAGTCCTTCAAAAGTCCGTCAAAAGTCTGCTGGAAAGTCTGTCGGAGCAGTCCGGTCGAAAAGTCCGCCCGTGTGTGTACGTGGCACAACACTCTGACCCCTGTGCTTTTCAGTGAGCCCAAAACAGGTACACACCCAGTGAAGTTGGAGTGTAATCAGAATTCCTTATCTGACTACTTTTTTCCAGGTCACTGAATAGAAGTAAAAGAGGGTCACCATGACTGCCAGGCAGCTAGCATTTTTAACTAGTTCAGCTCTTCGGACGTACATAGTACGTCCAAAGAGTGAGCTGGTAAATCACAAGCTGATGGCTGCAGCAGCCATTAGCTTGAGATCCATTTGTTCAGCAGGCCGTGGGGCTAGAAAAGTGATGTTGCGGTTCCCTAGCCATGTGATTTGATGAAGGGGTCCTGCCAGGCTTCCAAAACGTTTCTGCTAAAATGATGTAATGGCTGAATAAAGCATTGGACCTGTTCTGGAGATCCTTGGTGGGCTGGTGACATCCTCTCGCTCTGGAGTAAGAAAGTGGTACAACACCTGTCAGGTTCTTCTTGCCGTGTCCCTTCTCGTTGTTTTCAGGACAAAAAGTAATGGGAAATCAAAACTAGAACAGGAGGTGAGGGGGAATCTTCCAGTGTGGACAACTGTTCTGATAACAGCAACTTTGGCCTGGAAGTGAAGTGAGATCTCCCCAACGGGGCACAGTCAGAAAAAAAAAAAAAACCTGACGGGGATTTTAATCTCTCTCTATCCAAAAACTAACATTTTGGCTATATATGAGTAACATGATTTCTGGACTCAAATCCAACAGGTTTCAAATTGAAATCACCGTTCTTTGTCAAGGATGCATCTGAGGGTACTTGGGTTCCAGTTTGACATTGATCCTTCTGACTAGAGCTGCTCCATAGATGGTTCCATCTTGTATTTACGACATGCTGACCTTCCTAATTATGCAGTGAATGCATTTTGCTTTTAATACTGATTTTATAAATAGTCTACATTCAGGTGGTGGCGCCCTCTTCTGCTTATTTTTTTTTTATTATCCCTTAAAGTGGTAGGGAACTCCTAAACTTTATTTTTTACCTACAGGAAAGCTTATAATAAAGCTTACCTGTAGGTAAAATGAATATCTCCTAAACATACATCGTTTAGGAGATATTCTAGTGAGCAGCAGCTGGCAACGTCACCGGAGCATGCGCTCTGAAGGAACAGCATACTTGTGCCGCTCCTTCAGAGCTGTGTGCCGTGGACCCGCATGCACGGGACTGACGTAATCACAGCTTGGCCATTCACATGGCTGCGGCCCCACGAACCCGGAAGGAAGACCAGGTAAAGATGGAAGCCTCTGCAGCGGTTACAATGCACCGCTGGAGCGCTTAGTTTTGAGGTAAGTCTTTGTTAAGTTTACTACTGCTTTAAGTAATTTGGCAACTTCAGAGTCTAAGCACCTATTTCTCCTGTTGACAGATCGGGGCGTGCTGCTACGTCGAGTGTTCGGCTCTGACACAGAAAGGGTTGAAGGCCGTCTTTGATGAATCCATTATAGCTATTCTTACGCCAAAGAAAAACCCCATGAAGAAGAGACTGGGCTCGAGGTGTATAAACTGCTGTCTGATCACGTGAGGCAAGGATGTGCCTCGTGCAACCCCCACACACGGTACGAGTCCAACGCACACAACGCTTGTACCGCAGCTGCACAAAAAATATTTTATTGACCTGCTTTTGCAAACATAACGTTTGACGGCAACACGACGAGGACATGATTGTTCAGCGATGTTCTGAAAGATGCCATTTCTCAGGGTAATATTTCTATAGAGGTTACAAGTGTCTCTTATGGGGACAGAACTTGATAAGGTGGCCTGAGTTTCATTGCACAGAAGCTCTCATCATCCGCCCGTCCCTGCTATCTTCGTTTGTATGTCAGTTGTTTCCGGTTCCAGTAAATCCAGAAGGGTGCCAAGAGGAGGCTGATAGCGTAACCAAAACTGGCACCCAGAGAGCAAGAGATGGGCCACACCTAAAGGAAGACACACAGAACAAGTATGGTCACCAATTAGCACAATGGTAGGCATGTCATACAGATGTAATGACTGTATCTACAGGATAGCTCTGTATAACTTGGCCTGTTTTTTTTTTTTTTGTTATCTTGCCACAGATTTAAAAAGATCTAAGTTATTATTGTGAACATGGAAAAATGCTTAAAGTACTAAACAAATAGGTTTATTTTTTTTCCCCTGTTTAATGCACTTATCTGCCCCCTGCATTATGTTTATACAGCAAGAGTGTTCATTAAAATATACAATGCTTTATATATATATAAAAAAAAAAAAATTGGCATACACATTTCAATTTTTCAGACAGATATATCACTTTGATCTTGGGTCGGTAAATGTTTTATTTCCCATAAAGAACTTCATGGCAAGTTACTTGATATGGAGTCCTAGGGAGATGGTACCATTAGTTCCCAGGTGCTGATTAATGAAAATCTGCAGCACCACAATATGTTATTTTGTTTGTTAAAAAGTAGTATTTCTAAAGCAGGGATGCTCAACCTTTCTGGAGAGCGAGCGCCACTTAAGGCCCCTTTCACACTGCCGCGACTTGAAAGTCGCGCAATTTTTACAGCGATTTCAGGGAATGCCTGTGTAAACTTCAGCTCTGTGGACCTCAACTTGCATCAAAGTAGTACAGGGACTACTTTGAAGTCGGTGCAACTTGAAGTCGCACATATATGAATGGTACTCATTGGAAATCATGGGATACGACTTGTCATGCAACTTTGAAGTCCCAAGTCGCACAAGTGTGAAAGGGGCCTAAGTGATTTGATAACTGGTCGCAGGCCACAGTGAACTATGAGATTTTAACAACGCCAACTGCAAATGTAAATGATCACTTACTGTCCTCAGCCCCCCTAAAAGGCTGTTTTCACACTGATGTGCTGCGGCATTCCTGCAGGTTATCCGCAATTTTCCATAGACTTCTATTAATGTCTTACGGGTGTGGTGCACTTTCTGAAAGCATACCAAACCTGCAGGATATAATAGAAGTCTGTGGCTCAGTGTAGCTAACCCAAAGGAAAGTTGAAGGTGCACTGCGCTTCTCCTGCAGATCAGTGTGAAAGCAGCCTAATAACCCCTTTTTAGACGTGCTATTATGGCCATTGCAAAAGTGCAGTGTATGTGATAATTAATACACTGAGCTTTTCCTCTTCCTGCTTCTGCTAGCATCGCTCTTCAGGCTGCTAGAAAGGTCCCAGGCGAAGTGCACTTGGTATCACTCTGCCTGGGACAGGAGCCGGCGCTACAGAAGAAGCATTAGCTTATGCAGCTCCTGCTCCCTCCATGGCCACTTGCTGTCTCCGGTGCTGGCACTGGCTCCATGCACTCTGATGCTCTGGAATGGCGGTTCGCAACCCTTGGATCGTGATCTGGTTTTGGCGACCCACTATTCAGAGCATGGACATGCCCTTCCCTGGTGAGGTCGAGGGCCACTTATGCCTGGATTCCTCCAGACATGACACTTGCCATTCAGGCCAAAGAGTTTAATCTTTGCTTCATTGGGCACAGGTTGAGCACCCCTGTCCTGAAGGGTTAATTGGGCCTAATATTGAAGATTCTGGTAAACAAATGTTTCAAGGTCTAATTTGATCTAAAAAAAAAAAAAATCTTATTACATGATTTTAAAGACTTGTAAATTGTTACCTAAATTAAACCTGCAGCCAGGCCAGGAACATTTAAGCATTTCAATATTTTTTTACATGCAGTAAACAAACTTTAATACAAGTACTCACTGACCTCTGTAGCTGGTGGCACTGTGGACTAAAACATCCACGTAAACAGAAGCACTGATGATGATCATCATTTTCTCAGAAACTGTTTATAAACAGCCTAAGTTGGCAACAACCAGGATCCCAGTTTTTTTTTTTTTATAGAGACAAGGGGGTCCCTCCACCCCCAGCCCCCGGGAACACAGTGAGAACAACTGATGTTGTTCCTCCCATTGTGTAACGTCAAACCGAGAGCAACAAGGATTTTGTCACTTCTGGTTTTTGTTCTCATGTAAACAAGCCGTTATCGGCCTGTGACAGCCTCTGATCAAACCGATCTCGATTTGATCAGATGCTTTGGAGGGCAGGGTAGCGATTTGTAGTCTAATACAGTAGTCATCAATCCTATCCTCAGGGCCCACTAACAGGCCAGGTTTGCAAGATAACTGAAATACATCACAGGTGATAACATTTGCAGTGATTGCAGTATTCTAGTCTGCATCTCCCCAAGGTAATACATAAAGCCTGGCCTGTTAGTGGGCCCTGAGGACAGGGTTAATGACCACTGGTCTAATAGACCTTAGATCTGTCCAAAAACAGGAGCTGTCACAAATTCATTAAAGTGTATTTATGCCAGAAAATTTGCTTTTGAAAAACCTCTGCGCCAATTTCGTGTGACATAAAAATATGCAACACCCACCATTTTGTTCTCTAGAGCTTCTGCTTTAAAAAAAAAAAATAGTGTTTGGGGGTTTTAATTAGTTTTCTAGCAAACAATGCTAATTTTTACATGTAGGAGAGGAATGTCGGAATTGGCCCAGACTGGAACTGGTGAAGAAAAAAAAAAGAACTATACTTACCAGTCCATTGAGTTCAGCGTTGTCCTGCTTGTAGGGGATGTTCTCCCTACACTGCTTCTCTCTGGCACTGCTATCTTGAATTCATATCCAGTGCATACGCTGAGACACTGGAGGGATCTTTGCCAGGTTTATGGGACCTGGCAGATCCCAGCAGTAAAAAAGAAACCTGGCAGATCCCAGCAGTAAGTCTGCGCAGGACCCCTCACACATGTGCAGACACATCATTGGTCCTGCCAGTGAACAGTTTCTGCACATGCGCAAGATCCCATGAGCTGCCCCTGAGATGAGTAATGTAAAAATCCCAGAAGGCAGTTTGCAGAGCCTTGCACATGTACAGAAAACACCATAAAAGGGATCTCAGAGGGACCTGCGGGGTCCAGGTACATGCCTGGACAAGAATGACAGACCTGAACTTTAGGGGGGGAAAAAATTCCATACATTTTTATTTTATTTTACAATTATGTTATAGGGAAGGGGAGGAGATGGGGGGGGGGGGGGGGGCAGGTCTGCTTTAAATTAGTATATTGCTTCTGTTGTGATGTTTGTAATTGCTCCAGTGTCTGCAGCTACAGAGTTTAAGGCTCTGTGCACACTGGGGTTAAAAGGTTTCAGTTCCCTTGGCAGAAAAAAAAACATCCACATAGAGCATTTTTTTTTACAACGTTTAGGAGTTTTGCATTTTTTCCCAAGCTCCAATCAGAAACGCGAACCAGAAGGTTTTTTTTCTCCTGCCTTTTCTGCCTCAAATTATGCCTGTAATCATCCTAATGTGCATGGACACATAGGATAACATTGAGCTCCATCTACAGGCAGAACACAAAACTCCTGTAGAAGCAATGTTTTTAAAGCCAGTGTGCATGGAGCCTCAGGTTGGGTTCACACTTGTGCGATTACAGACATTGCATGCGATTTACACCGCATTGCTGTGCAGATCACATGCAATGCAAAATCGGCCACACAAACTGTATGGCTGAAATCGCATCGCATCGCATCGCATTCACACCAAAATGGTGCAGGACCCTTTTTTTTTGGTCCGCACTGGAATTGGATTGCATGACTGTTCAGGCCTATGCGACACGATTCCTGCACCATTTGACAGATCACACTGTGATCTGCGAACTGATCTGGGGGGTGGTCATTAAGTGTACATTGACACCCCCAGCGGTTCACAGATGTCAGTGTGAACCAGTATGCGATTCAGGTGCGACGCGGGAGCCGGCCCTGAAATCGCAGGGTTTCCCCGCATCGCACCAGTGTAAACCGGGACTCAAGGCTCAACTAAGTGTTACCAATATTTAAATGCTTGAATCTCCATAAGGTCTGATTCACACCTATGCATTTTCAGTGCTTTTTGCATTTTGCAGATTTGCACTACAGAACGTGTTCCATAGGAAACCATGTTAAATGGGCTGTAGTGCAAATTTGGTAAATGCAAAAAGCGCTAAAAAAGCATAGGTGTGAATCAGGCCTAAACCTGTCACTGATTTAAGTATTTATAAGCAAATCGAGTTTTCTCATCTTGAAACCATTTGTAAGAAAGGTCTGCTACACCTGCTGAAATGGAACAAATTAAGCCAACTTGCATTACACCCGCCTAATGCAAACATGGGCTCCTCCACTGCATAGCTATATCGCTGATTTTATACCACCAGATAGATTCTTCTGCCTAGTTTAGCAAAATTCTTACACAGCAGTGAACCTTGCCCCAGCATCCACTGTAATTTCCTAACAAGGGATACGTTTCAGCTAACTTTATTTTTGTGAAAACTTTTGTACGTTTGCCAATGTTATGAGCAGCTTTAGTATTCATGGACAGTGGCATAATTCAGAAGCAAGTCAGATGCGTTATGCCTAAAGACATTTTTTTAGATACTTTGCTTTTCCTTTTGCTTAGTTCAGCTTCTTTTAAATTGATTTCTATGGGCAAGAAAAGTGGCACAGATGCAAAACAAAAGCCTGTGTACACGAACCCTTACCCGGCTGGTAACAACTCTAACTGTATGTCCTATTTTATACTGTGGACCAGCATTAAGCCATAGGAGATGCTGCAGCTTTTGTGAAACAATAACCCCCATTATCACCTGGTAAGCGCTTTCTATCCTTTTGGTCTGTAGACATGGAGCTAAAGGGCCAAAAGTGTTATTCCAGTTTTGGGTGGAAGCCAACATGTTGAATCTAATATCTCTTTGTGTTGCTGGTCCTTGTTTCATTTTTGAGTTATTCTATATTACACCTATTATGTCGGATAAATGAATAATATCAATTTGGGGGGGGGGGGTTACCACTTCAGTCCACAACTGGTAAACACAGTACAAAAAAAAAAAAAAAACCTTAACTAAAGAATAGAGTACTTTAAAAAGGTACCATGTATATATAAAAAGTCAATATTTTATTCTACAAAATGTTAAAAAAAACATATATGACGTTAAAAAGACAGAAGTACTATATATGACAGCATTGCAAGTACATGGGATTGTATTGTACAGTAAAACCTTTGTTTGAGAGTGTTTTGCAAGACAAGCAAATTTTTTTAATAAATGTTGACTTGATATACAAGCGATGTCTTGATATACAAGTAGCGTCATGTCACAACTGAGTATAAAAGAGATGAGAGGCACCTCTAAGTGTAGCAATATGGTTACATTTAATGAAGGTACAATATTTAGCAACTCACATGGTTGATGATTAAAACAGGCGCATCTAAGTATGCAGGCATCCGGGGTAAAGCTGTCCACATAGACCATCCCCTGCACCACCATCAACATCATCCCTTCCACTCTGCGCTCCATGATAAATTCAAGCCTCGCTTTCAGATCGCTCTATTGCAGGGTAGTCTTCCCGGTCATGATTGCAGACTGACAGCGATGAGAGCCGGCGGTGCGGAGGACGGTCTGTGTGGACAGCTTTACCCCGGATGTCTGCATATTTACATGTGCCTCTTTTAATCAACTATGTGAGTTGCTAAATCTTGTACCTTCATTAGGGGCCCTTTCACACTTGGGCGGGGCGGCGTCGGCGGTAAAACGCAGCTATTGTAAGCAGCGCTTTACCGACGGTATTTGGCCACTAGCAGCTTTACCCCCTGCTAGCGGCCGAGAGAGGGTTAAAAACCACCGCAAAGCGCCTCTGCAGAGGCGCTTTGCCGGCGGTATAGCCGCGATGTCCCATTGATTTCACTCCGCTCCTTCACCGCTCCAAAGATGCTGCTAGCAGGACTTTTTTTCCCGTCCTGCTAGCGCACCGCTCCAGTGTGAAAGCCCTCGGGGCTTTCACACTGGAATTAAAGCAGCGGCTGTTTTGGGTCGGTTTGCAGGCGCTATTATTAGCGCAATAGTGCCTGCAAACCGCCCCACTGTGAAAGGTCCCTAAATGTAACCATATTGCTACACTTAGAGGCACCTCTCTTCCCTTTTATACTCTGTAGCTCCTTCTGGATTTTTCTTCTAATCCCCTTGTGGAGGCTTCCATTTGTGGATGGACATTTTATGGTTACACAACTTATCACATTGCTGTAATCTTTTTATACGGACTATAAACTGAAGGACTTATGAATAAATGGTTGTGGAACGAATCATTTGAGTTTCCATTATTTCTTATGGGAAGATTTGCTTTGATATAAGAGTGCTTTGGATTACAAGCATGTTTCTGGAACGAATTATGCTCGCAATCCAAGGTTTTACTGTATATCATTACTCATCATCCCCGCCAGACTTGGGTGATGGATTTCTTGCTGTAACTTCTTGCTGTGGATTGCTTGAAGTTACAAGTCTGGCGGGGATGATGAGTAATGACATACAATACAATCCTATGTACTTGCAATGTTGACATATAGTACTTCTGTCTTTTTAACATTTTGACTTTAAACTGGGGGGGGGGCGAGCAGACTGTGGCCAGTGGAAGTTGTAAAATGTCCCAGTGGGAATAAACAATGCCTCAGGCTTGATGGTGAGTGTAAAACGGTTACATAGTACCACAACGAGGCCGAAACGCGTCAACATCTGCTGTACCGTTGTTGTGTCTACAAGTCTAGGTTCACACTATTGCTGGCCGTGTGGCGCGCATTTGCTCGGGCACGGCAGCTCATTCATTTGAATGGGCTGCTGTGCCCGTGTTTCCCATGCACCTTTTAAAAATTGCGGCAATAACGAAACTGCGTGGTCTTTTTGACCATGGGATTTCCCTGCAGTCCCCACACCTGCAAACGTGCTGCAGGCTGAAGTGCATGGGGGTGCCATTCAAAATGAATGGCAGCACCACGTGTCTCGTAAGGGCAGCGCGATTCGGCTGTGGGTGGTTGCAGGTGCGATTCCTATACCTGCATCCAGCCCGCAGATTGCAGGGTAGTGTGAACTGAGCCTTATATGGAGAACTATTAAACTTGAATCCTGTAAGAGCATGTACGGAATTGCGGATAGTCTTCCTCTACAGTTGTGTTTTAGGCTGTGCGACTGCTTATCCTGCACCCTACAGCTCTAGAGGACTTTTTCACTCTATAGGGTTGTAGCACCTTACTCTTACTTTATGGACTATAGCACGTTACCCGGCCCCGGGGCTCAGCAGAACACGGGGGTGGGGGCGGGGGGGGGCATTCTTTGACAGGCACTTAATGAGGCTGAATACACCATGCCCTAGTTTCCTTACTCAGTGTCTGTCGATGTTCCAATGTGTGCAAAGGAGATTTGATCCTTATGGGTTTCTTCCAGAGCTGTCTTCTTACTGTTTTTGCTGAGTGGCAGACACTCTGCAGTTTAAAGCATATGGGTGCATATAAAAGCTTCTATATACAGTGGGGACGGAAAGTATTCAGACCCCCTTAAATTTTTCACTCTTTGTTATATTGCAGCCATTTGCTAAAATCATTTAAGTTCATTTTTTTTCCTCATTATTGTACACAGCACCCCATATTGTACACACAGCACCCCATATTGACAGAAAAACACAGAATTGTTGACATTTTTGCAGATTTATTAAAAAAGAAAAAACTGAAATATCACATGGTCCTAAGTATTCAGACCCTTTGCTCAGTATTTAGTAGAAGCCCCTTTTGATCTAATACAGCCATGAGTCTTTTTGGGAAAGATGCAACAAGTTTTTCACACCTGGATTTGGGGATCCTCTGCCATTCCTCCTTGCAGATCCTCTCCAGTTCTGTCAGGTTGGATGGTAAATGTTGGTGGACGGCCATTTTTAGATCTCTCCAGAAGTGCTCAATTGGGTTTAAGTCAGGGCTCTGGCTGGGCTATTCAAGAACAGTCACAGAGTTGTTGTGAAGCCACTCCTTCATTATTTTAGCTGTGTGCTTAGGGTCATTGTCTTGTTGGAAGGTAAACCTTCGGCCCAGTCTGAGGTCCTGAGCACTCTGGAGAAGGTTTTCGTCCAGGATATCCCTGTACTTGGCCGCATTCATCTTTCCCTCAATTGCAACCAGTTGTCCTGTCCCTGCAGCTGAATAACACCCCCACAGCATGATGCTGCCACCACCATGCTTCACTGTTAGGACTGTATTGGACAGGTGATGAGCAGTGCCTGGTTTTCTCCACACATACCGCTTAGAATTAAGGCCAACAAGTTCTATCTTAGTCTCATCAGACCAAAGAATCTTATTTCTCACCATCTTGGAGTCCTTCGGGTGTTTTTTTAGCAAACTCCATGCGGGCTTTCATGTGCCTTGCACTGAGGAGAGGCTTCCATCGGGCCACTCTGCCATAAAGCCCTGACTGGTGGAGGGCTGCAGTGATGGTTGACTTTCCACAACTTTCTCCCATCTCCTGACTGCATCTCTGGAGCTCAGCCACAGTGATCCTTGGGCTCTTCTTTACCTCTCTCACCAAGGCTCTTCTCGATAGCTCAGTTTGGCTGGATGGCCAGCTCTAGGAAGGGTTCTGGTCGTCCCAAACGTCTTCCATTTAAGGATTATGGAGGCCACTGTGCTCTTAGGAACCTTAAGTGCAGCAGAATTTTTTTTGTAACCTTGGCCAGATCTGTGCCTTGCCACAATTCTGTCTCTGAGCTCTTCAGGCAGTTCCTTTGACCTCATGATTCTCATTTGCTCTGACATGCACTGTGAGCTGTAAGATCTTATATAGAAAGGTGTGTGGCTTTCCTAATCAAGTCCAATCAGTATAATCAAACACAGCTGGACTCAAATGAAGGTGTAGAACCATCTTTAAGTATGATCAGAAGAAATGGACAGCACCTGAGTTAAATATATGAGTGTCACAGCAAAGGGTCTGAATACTTAGGACCATGTGATATTTCAGTTTTTCTTTTTTAATAAATCTGCAAAAATGTCAACAATTCTGTATTTTTCTGTCAATATGGGGTGCTTTGTGTACATTAATGAGGGAAAAAAATGAACCTAAATGATTTTAGCAAATGGCTGCAATATAACAAAGAGTGAAAAATTTGAGGGGGTCTGAATTTTCATCCCCACTGTATTTTCTAATCTTATTGGGGTGGTGACAGGAAGAAATCTTCCCCAATCTAAACAAAACTAAGACTGCTTTCACAGTTTTTAAAATAAAGGGACAGTGTAAAAATAAAAAGTAAAATAAGAAAAAATCCCCCCATCCCTCTGTGCTTGTGCGCAGAAGCAAACGCATATGTAAGTCACGCAAGCATATGTAAACGGTGTTCAAACCACACATGTGCGGTATCGCCGAACATTAGCACAAGAATTAATATCAATAATTCAAGTGCAATACCGCCTCTAACTCTTAACAGGTAACCTGTAAACATTTTAAAGCGTCCCCTATGGAGATTTTATTACCGTAGTTTGTCGCCATTCAGCAAGCGTGTGCAATTTTAAAGCATGGACATGGTAGGTGTCTATTTACCTCGGCGTAACATCATCATTCACAATATAAAAAAAAAAAAAAAACGGGTAAATATTGTGTTTTTGGATTTTTTTTTTAATTGCATTTGAAAGACATAAAATATTGCAATGATCGCCATTTTATTCTCTAGGGTCTCTGCTAAAAAAAAATATACATCATTTTTTGGGGTTCTAAGTAATTTTCTAGCATAAAATGATGATTTAAACTTTTAAACAAAAAAAAATCCAGAAAAGGCCTGGTCTTTAAGTTGTTTAAATTCTATGTGTGTTTACATTGGGGTGTTGCGCCTCCGTTGTAAAAAAAAAAATCCTGTTTGCCACATTTTTGGTGCGGTAAAAAAACGAAACGAAAACAAAAAAAAACACACCTCCCCATTTAAAATGTGGTATAAAGCAGCGGATTTTGAGACACATGTCCTGTGAAAAACGCATAGCAAATGCGGTAAAATTGCAGCAAAACCACATATGTGTTTTTGCAGCAGATCCGTGTGAAAGTAGCTTAAAAGTATCTGCTGATCACAGCTGTGGCAGCCTTTCTGTGGGTGAATGGGTAATTTGCAGTACCAGTAAGTGATATTCGCACAGCGACAGGCAGATGAGAAGTTACATGTTCATAATCCTTTTTCAGCCTACAAGATTGATGCTTTTCTATCGCCTGTGTTATGTTTATTGTCAGGATAGACAGAGCCAGACCATTCTATTCTATCACCATCGAGTCTGGAATGCAAAGCCAGCCTCTGCGTGGTTGGGAGGTTTAGCTGGCAGAGGAACCGTGGTGCAAAGTAATTTCAGTTATCAGCATATTTGACTGTGGTATTCAATCAACCTTATTGAATGCCAGCCAAAACGACAGTTTTTTAACTTTGTATTTACCAGTGCCAAGAGAAAGATATGCCGCACTAGTATATCCTCATTTGATTTTGTGCACAGGGCAGCAGGTGCATCTATTCAATCAAATTCACAATAATATACTGCAAATTGATTTCCCCCGGCTAGTCGTTACCATCATGCTCAGTTGTTTCCGGAGAAAGCATAGGTGTAAATTGTAGTTTTTGTACAGCTATTAACCTTCTGGCTTGAAAGGACCACTAAACATAAAGCAAAGATTATACTATGTTAAAGAATATGAGAATAAATTGTTATTAGATTTAACAATGGGGGTTTTACTAGAGTAGAGCATGTTCATGTTACAAAGTTATTTTTACTTTGGTTTAAGAATTAGTTCACTTTTCAGAAAAAATGAAAACACGGTGTCGTGTCCCCCCCCAGTCCTTATTGTCACCTCCATGGGTGAAGAGCTGTCAGTGCACACGCAACTGGTGTTGTGTTTCAGGGATTTTAAAAGATAAGTTCACCTTTTAGACACCATGCACACTAGATATATTTTGCATTTTTTGCCATTGTTTTTGCAGTATTTGGGAGCGTTTACAAGTGTTTAGGAGCGGTAGCATTTTCATTAAGGAGCAGGCGGCTGCCAGGGTCCTTAATAACGATTGACTCATCAGCTGAATGTCAACTAACAGGAAGGGGGGGGGGGGGGGGTGCGAGCGGGCGAGCCCCCTTCCCCCCTAATGAACCTTGTTCCCATGTTGGGGACAAGGGACTTTTCCCCACAAACCTGGTTGGTGGTTGTAGGGGGCAGGGGGTTTATTGAAATCTGGAAGCCCCCTTTAACAAAGGGAGCCCCCCAGATCCCACCCCCTTCAGTGTGAATGAGTAGGGGCATTGTACGTCTACTCATTCACCAAAAAGTGTCAAAAAGAAATAAAGACAACGTTTTTGATAATTCCTTTATTAAAAAATGAAAACAATATCCCCTCGATGTAAATCCATTGTCAATCACAACGCCCACCCTGAAAAAAGAAAAAATAGCTCCGCTTGCACTGAATACTCCCCTCTGCCGTCTGACAGTTTTTAAATTGCTAAGGTGCGTGGCCACCATGTAAAGTCACTGACCCAGCATGCCCGATTGGTGATGTCACAAGTTGTTCTTGATTCTAAAGCTTAAAAAATGCTAATAAAGTAGTGCGCATGCACACATAGGATAACACTATTTAGTTTATAGGAGCAGAAAAAAAAATACCACTTTTAAAACCTTACAGCTTTTAATACCTTAAACAACGCATGTGCACAGAGCCTTATAAAAAAATAAATGTGCATCTTTTTGCAGGTAAAAAAAAAAAACACAAAACATTTACATGTTCCATCCTAAATACAGGTGGAACATGTAACATGTTCCAAAAGTGAACTTTTAGGCCTTTAAATCTCTCCTCTTCTCTGCAGCGCTTCTGCGATAGATCAGAGCGATTCTGATTAGCCAAAGGATCACTCTGATCCATCCCAGAAGCATTGCACAGAGAAGAGCAGACATTTCAAATCCCCAGACTGGCTGCATGGCATTGATAGCTCAGCATCCACGGAGATAAGTAGAGTGGGGATGGGGTAGGTCAGTGATAGCGAACCTTGGCACCCCAGATGTTTTGGAACTACATTTCCCTTGGTGCTCATGCACTCTGCACATCTGGGGTGCCAAGGTTCGCCATCACTGGGGTAGGTGGAGTGGGTGTATGGTGTTAATTCATCTTTTCTGAATGAGTGAGGTAAAGCTAAGTGAAAATTTACGTTGCTAAGAATACCCAATCGTGCAAAAAAATTGAAGAAAATAGGATTCTAAGCTCCTTGTGGGCAGAGACTGATGTGAATATACAATATATATATATATGTAAAGCACTGTGTAAATTGACAGCACTATAGAAGTACCTATAAGAAATAAATAAAAAAATACATCAGAAAGTTAGAAAAGCTTCACTTTGTTAACTAAATGAAGTAACAATTCACTTTGCAAAAGTGAACATGCTCTTTACCTTTAGTGCCTCACACCAGATGCGGTGGGGCTGCGTTGGCAGCTATTTCCAGCACAGTCGCAACACAGACACAAGGGAAAATGCCTTGATTGCAATGGTTTCAGTTCATACCACAGTGTTGCTGAGGTATGCGCTGGAAAACGTACTGAATGTAGTACTTCTTTTTTCAGTGCAGCGGGTTCCAATGTGACCCATCACAACACTGCTGGGATGGTTAGAACTGTATTAAAATGTAACACATAATACTTTAATAAAATGATGTGGAGAATAAAAAGGAAACAATGCAACAAGACTAGTTTCTTATGCTTAATGGGCCATAAATAACATTGGGGAGATTTGCTAAAACTGGAGAGTGCACAATCTGGTGCAGCTCTGCATAGAAACCAATCAGCTTCCAGGTTTTATTTTTAAAGCTTAACCACTTAAGGACCGGAAGGATTTTCCCCCTTAATGATCAGGCCATTTTTGCGATACGACACTGTCGCTTTAACTGACAATTGTGCGGTCGTGTGACGCTGTACCCAAACAAAATTGATGTCCTTTTTTTCCCCCACAAATACAATTTTTTTTTTTTTTTGGTGATATTTGATCACCTCTGCGGTTTTTATTTAAAAAAAAAACAAAAAACAACGTACACCTACAGCGATTCGTGTAGCCGTGCCAACCTGCTGCAGTATAATGACGGTGGCTGGTCGTCAAGCGGTTAATTGAAGAAGCTGAAGTTAGAAGCCGATTGGTTACCATGCACAGCTGCACCAGATTGTGAGTGCTCCAGTCTTAGTATGGCTTTTTTCACACGGCCTTTAGCTTGTATAAGAGCAGTGTGAACAGCAAGCTTTGACAAAGCATTTGCAGAACTTTCAGCAAGCTTTGTTGAAGCTTTTAAAAGTACCATTCAGCTCCAGTTTGTAAATGTTGAACACCGATCCTAATGGCAGTTGATTGCCACTTTAAAGAGGAGCTCCAGGCCCCACCCAAATAAAAAATTAAAAGTCAGCAGCTACAAATACTGTAGCTACTGACTTTTAATATTAGGGCACTTGCCTGTCCAGGAATCCAGTGATGTCCTCACCGGAGCTGAGCCAGAAGTGGGAGCGGGTACCTGTCGAGACAGGCAGAACGCCGATCTGCCTATGTAAACAAGGCAGATCGCCGTTCTGTGAGAGAAGAATGTACTGATCCTGTGTTTCTGCTAAGTGGGAACACGGATCTTTACCTTACCCCAGTCAAAGCACCCCCCCCCCCCCCTAGTTAGCAAGCACTCCCTAGGAATACATTTAACCCTTTGATCGCCACCTAAAATCCCTTCCCTACCAATGTCATTCGTACAGTGACCGTGCATATTATTTACCACTGATCACTGCATTAGAGTCACTGGTCCCCAAAATGTGTCAGTTAGGTGTCCGATTTGTCCGCCGCAATATCTCAGTTCCGCTATAAGTCGCTGATCGCCACCATCACTAGTAAAAAAAAATTGTTTGTAGACGCTATAACTTTTGCGCAAACCAATCAATATACGCTTATTGGGATTTTGTTTACCAAAAAAATGTAGAAGAATACATATTGGCCTAAATTAATAAAGAAATTTAAATTTTTTTACATTTTTTTTAATTGGGTATGTATTATAACAGAAAGTAAAAAATTATTATTATTTTTTTTTTCAAAATGGTCGGTCTTTCTTTGTTTATAGCGCAAAAAAAAAAAAAAATGCAGAGGTGATCAAATACCACCAAAAGAAAGCTCTATTTGTGGGAAAAAAATTACATCGATTTTATTTGAGTACAACGTCGCACGACCGCGCAATTGTCACTTAAAGTAACAGTGCCGTATCACAAAAAAATGGCCTGGTCATGAAAGGGGTAAATCTACCGGAGCTGAAGTGGTTAAGCAAGCTGCTAGCAGGCTTTCTGCAAGCTTGAAGTACTGTTGAAGCCTGCTAGCAGCTTGCTTAAAGCGGCAATCACCTCCCACATTAGGATTTGTGTTCAACATTTAGAAACTGGAGTTGAATGGTACCCTAAAAGCTTCAACAAAGCTTGCTGAAAGCTCTGCAAACGCTTTGTGAAAGCTTGCTGTTCACACTGCTCTTATACCAGCTGAAGCTCGTGCAAAACAGGCTTAAACCTCCCCCAATTGTGTTGCTCAGAAAACCACTTCCAGCCCGTGTGCTCAGTCTGATTTATGCTCTTACTTTCAGTGTCTGAAGCCTGAATGAAGTATCGAGTAGCTCTCTAAACATGGATGAACTGGATTTACTGTAAAAGTGCTGCAGTATTTGCAGTATTTATATACATGAGTTTTCCTCTAACATTTAAACCAATGTGGCGTTTTTGTACAGCTGCATTTTCCAGATAGTTGCATGTTGTATATTGAAGCTCCTATATAGTGTGCAAAGTTATTTTCTATTGTTGTATAACCAAACGGCACTGTGTTTTTAATATTGCTTTTTCTACATTGCAATGGGTACGGAAAATAAAAGACGTTTTAATTAAAGGCTTATTTAAAAGACTTTGCAAAACTGGTACGAGAAGTGATTTTGTTAACACTCGTTTTCACCAGCATGAGAACGTGTGTGTATAATGCGGAGTGTGCTTTTTTTTTTTTTTTTTTTGTACAGTAAAGGCTCTTTGAAGCAGCCAATGCCAATATTAATAAGAGGAAGCGGAGTTGCCTAGATCTGAGGTATGGGAGATTTCTTGTGGGAATTTGTGTCACCTCTTCACGCCCGGACAAGCTTGGCACGACCTCAACGCAAGCCTCTGCACAACTTGATCACGCCAATGTGCCTCAGTCTTTTTTTTTTTTGGTGCGAATATCTCTAATGTGTTGAGCATAGGTCATTTATCATGCCTAATAAATCTGTGTAGTGTTTATTACCAGCTATGTGTGGACTTTTTATTGTTCCCTAAGAGGTTTTCAGCTGCTTTTCAAACACCAGGGATAACTGTGACCTGAAGACCTGGCCCCCTGGAATAAATTATTATTATTATTATACAGGATTTATATAGCGCCAACAGTTTACGCAGCGCTTTACAATAAAAAGGAGGACAGCAGAATTTACAATACAGTTCAATACAGAAGGAATAGGAGGGCCCTGCTCATGGAGCTTACAATCTAAAGGGAGGGGAGGTGGTACAAAAGGTAGTGGCTGTAAGGGATGATCTGATGGAGGAGAGGAGACTCAAGTACAGTTCTTAGGTGGAGGTGGGGGGAGGCTTCCCTAAATAAATGTGTTTTCAAGGATCGAATAAAGGTAGACAGGGTAGGAGCTGACCGGACATACTGGGGCAGGGAGTTCCAGAGGATCATATCTATCTATCTATATATATATAAACTGATGTGCTGCAACCAGTGACAACCAAATATTTTAAAAGTTGACAGTGCGAAGCAGATTGCTGCATTGCCACTCTGACTGCAATTATTTTAATACACTAAAAATAAGTGCTAAAGACCTCTTTTTCCTTAAAGTTGAACTCCAGCCCCCAATCTGTCTTGCACATGCTCCTCTCCTGTAATAAATCCCCCCCTCCCCCCCGATTTCACTGCACACTGTAAGCTTCTCACAGTGTGCTTCAGATTCTGCAGCAAGTCAAATAGAGCCTGGCTGGGGGCCAGCATCATCTAGCTCAGGGGGTCTCCAAACTTTCAAAACAAAGGGCCAGTTTACTGTCCTTCAAACTTTAAGGGCGCTGGGCTGTGGCCAGTGACAGTATAAAATGCCCCGGCAAGCAGTGGAAAAAAAAATTTACATCATTGGTGTCAGTGAGGAAAAAATAGTGCCCCATCATTGGTGTCAGTGGGAAGAATAATAGTGCCCAGTTATTGGTGTCAGTGGGAGGAATAGTGCCCCATCATTGGTGTCAGTGGGAGGAATAGTGCCCCATCATTGGTGTCAGTGGGAGGAACAGTGCCCCATCATTGGTGTCAGTGGGATGAATTCAGTTCCATCATTGGTGTCGGTGGGAGGAATAGTGCCCCATCAGTGGGGGAATTAGGTCCACATCTCTGCTGACAGTGGAAGAAATAGTGTGCCAAGGGACCACATTCAGCCTGCGATTCGCAGTTATGGAGACCCTTGAACTACATCTTTCCCCCCGGGCCTGACCGTCAATGGCCCACCTCTTTTATTTACTGGATTTTAGTCATAGAGGCTCAGCACAAGTTGGCATTATCTAGAGCAGCCTGCCTACAAATGCAACATGGCCCAGGAATGCCCACTCCTCACGACAACCAGGACAGGCTTGCATCAGGCCCAAGAGAGGTATTTTGAGGCAGGGTGATGTTTTCAAGAAGCTATGTACAATACACACACTTACTGCATTGCACAGAGAAGTACAGACACCTCCAGTTATAAAACAGTTAAAACATCACTGGGTCTTAAAAATAAAAAATAAAAAAGTATGTAATGAAAATGGAAAGGTTGTGTTTAAAAGATCAGCATGCTGATGAGGTGGGAAGGAGGAACCAGGGAAGGCCAGATTTGAGCAGATTTAAGTAGACCAAGGGAAGGAGTAGATCCTGCCAGGTGTCTTGCTATCTGTAGGCCAGATAGGGAAATTTTCCCTCACTTCCTGTACCCAAGAGACAATGATGTCACTGGGCAAGAGAGGACAGCAACATAAATCTGATATAGAGGTTGTAGCCTTTCCCTATTTTACTTAAAAAAGTGCATTAACTGCTAATGTGTTCCTTACTACCTGGCCAATGCACAATCCCAACGCACACATTCTTGGAAAAATGGCGATGCATGTAATCAGGTGCTGCAGTGCAGAACCCCTTTATCAGGCATATGACATCAAATGCCTGATGAAGGGGTCCTGCAAGGCTCCGAAACGTTGCTCTTGCTGTAACAATATGACGCTAAATAAAGCTTTGGACCCACGTTGGAGATCCACGGTGTGCTGGTTACGTTCTTCTGCTTTTAACCACTTGCCGCCCGCCATATAGCAAAACGACAGCGACAAAGTGGTTTCAATATCCTGACCGGACGTCATATGACGTCGCCAGGATATTAAGCTGCTGAACACCCCCGGGGGCGCTCCTCGCGGCGATCGTTGTTGACAACTCCGATCTAGGTAAAGAGTCTCTGACGGAGACTTTTTACCACGTGATCAGCCGTGTCCAATCACGGCTGATCAAGATGTAAACAGGAAGAGCCGTTAATCGGCTTTTCCTCACTCGCATCTGTCAGACGCGAGTAGAGGAGAGCAGATCGGCTGCTCCTCTGACGGGGGGGGGTCTGTGCTGATCAATTATCAGCGCAGCTCCCTGAGGATGCCCACATTGGACCACTAGGGATGCCACTAGGACCACCAGGGATGTTAGCACCAGGTATGCCACCCTAGACCACCAGGGATGCCAATCAGTGCCCACAATGGATGCCAGTGCCCACAATGGGCATCACTGATTAGCAGGCATTATTGTTTGGCACTGATTGGCATCCATCAGTACTATACATTACATCTGTGCCACCTATCAGTGCCCATCCGTGCCGCCTATCAGTGCCCCTCTGTGCTGCCTATCAGTGCCCATCAGTGCCACCTATGTGTACCCATCAGTGCTGCATATCAGTTCCCATCAATGCCACCTCATTGGTGCCATCTCATCGGTACCCATCAGGGCCGCCTTATCAGTGCCCGTCAGTGCAGCCCCATCAGTGTCCATAAGTGAAGGAGAAAACTTACTTATTTACAAAGTTTTGTAACCAAAAACAAAAAAAAAAAAAAAAACATTATTTTTTTCAAATTTTCGGTCTTTTTTTTATTTGTTTAGCAGAAAATAAAAATCCCAGAGGTGATCAAACACCACCAAAAGAAAGCTCTATTTGTGGGAACAAAATTAAGTTTGGGTACAGTGTTGTATGACTGCGCAATTATCATTCAAAGTGTGACAGCGCTGAAAGCTGAAAATAGGCCTGGGCAGTCAGGTGTATAAGTGCCCCGTATTGAAGTGGTTAATACCTGGCCAGGTGACATGTTTTTCACTGGGACAGGAAGTGAAAGAAAAATCTCCCCAATTGGTGCAGACAGCAGTAAAAACCTAACATTGTGACTTGTCCCCATCCTATTTGAAATTGTTAGAAAAATGTTGCTGAAAAAAAGACACCTTAGTTGGTTTATTTAATAATGACTGTGCAGTGTCATGGCAGTCATACAGTACTTTAAGCTGAGGGAGTGTTGGGTGTCACTTACAGATATATTATCCTAGGAAGGGATGATGTTGATGATGGTACAGACAGAAAGTAATTGTTAGTCTTGTTACTGGTCTTTATGCATGATTTATTATTCTAGCCATTTCTCACTCTCCTGAGCTGATTTGCTCTGCAGTGCAGCTCCCCAGAAACAATAAGCAACACCTAGTCCCCCCCCCCCCAACCTAAACTCTTAAAGCTACAAGATGAACCAAACAATGAGGCTTAAAAAGCAGCAGACACCATGTGATTGGTTTGTAGGAGGGTTAGGCAATGGCTGCAGCTCTCAATATAAATGTTGTGCCTGGAATTGTGGGGCTACCCAATGGACATAGAGTCTTGGCAACTGAGCTATGCTCTTGCCTAGAACTTGCATTTGAGCTTCTTTCTAAAAAAGGTAAGGAACATGGAGCTTAGCACTACCCCTTGCAAAATATGCAAAAACTTTCATAGATTGGGAAAACAGGCAGTACATTTTAAAGTAGAGCTATGGGCAAGACTTTTTTTTTCCATTTTGGATAGAGTAAGCGAGGGTTCTAACCCCTCAGATTTTTTTTCCCCGTCATCCCATTGCGGAGATTTCCATTCACTTCCTGCCTGTCCCATAGCCAAACAGAAAGTGAGAGGAAAGCCCTGAAATTAGGGGAATGCCTTGGGGACCCTCAGGTCATCAGAACTAGTCCGTCAAACTTTTGAGAAAACAAAGTCCGCTGGAGCTCACACACGATCGAATTGTCAGACGAAATCGGGTACGCCGGACCAAGTATGCCGTAAAGTCCGATCGTGTGTACGCGGCATCAGGCTCTGTTTCCACTACTGGGAGTTGATCACACAACATGACAAGTCAAAATCCATGTACTTCAATGGTCCCTGTTCTAATTGGTGCGACTCAAGTCACAGCGGCTCCAAAAAAGGTTTTTTATACTACTTTGTTCTGACTTCAGTGCAACTTGTTCTCACCAGTCGCATGACATTGCATCAAAAATCGCATTGCAAAGTCGCACTGTAAATCGCGCTACTTTGGGGTTCGCAATAGTGGAAACCGAGCCTAAGGTATGGTGTTGCTCTAAACAGAAATTGTTGACCAAATGAAGTGTCAGGTATTGGTCACTGACACACTGGTACCCACTGTGGGCACCTTAGTTAATTTGAGTAACGTCAACAGTGTTTTCATTGGTCAGCAAAGAATTAGCGAGTATAGACAACTGCTTACAATGTTCAAAATACTTACGCTAACACAAAAACAATGTTTCCAAGAATTACTAAATGCCAAGGTGAAGAAAGATGCAATGGTAGACTTATGAGAAAAGTAATTGATGACCGATTGGACAGAAGCAATGTCAATGTACCAGTTAACATAAAACAACATACTGCCCTGAAGAATCTGCATGAAGGACTCACCTGCCAAGGTCTGTCCCAGTCTAAAGGAATAGGAAACGCCCCCAACCAGGCCCCAACCACACTACAGATGGTTGTGATCTGAAGACTGTGATCCCATACTGACATTGCCCTAAGAATAGAGAAAAAGGAGTCGTATGTAAAAAGACATACATTTTACTGTCTTGCAGCATTTTTGAGTTTTTCATATACATAGTTATATAGTTACATAGTAGGTAACGTTGAATAAAGACAATAGTCCATCCAGTTCAACCTGTGTAGGTGTGTATGTATGCACCATGAGGGCTACCATCAATAAAAGCTTACTCCCACTTCATTAAGAGTAAACCTTTGCTAAGTGAAATATGAGTGTCAACCTCCTGAAAATTCTAGTTGCCTGGCAGTTATACCCTCTGGCTTCAATACATTCAGTCACTGACAAGGAACAAGAACGCAGATCAAGAAAGTCAGGGTCTAGATAGCAATCCTTATCTGTATACTTGTTCCGGGCAGTGTTCATTTTGTCGATGCAAATATTTTCGTTGATGAAATTAACACTATTTTAGTTGATTAAAATGCGACTTAAAGCGGAGTTCCACACAAAAATGGAACTTCCGCTTTTCGGAACCCTCCCCCCCTCCGGTGTCACATTTGGCACCTTGCAGGGGGGAGGGGGGTGCAGATACCTGTCTCTTCCCGTCCCGACCGCGCTGTCTGCTGGGAACACACAGCTCCCAGCAGAGAGCGGGGACCACTAGGGACGCGCAGCGCGACTTGCACATGCGCAGTAGGGAACCGGGAAGTGAAGCTGCAACGCTTCACTTCCCGATTCCCTAACCTAGGATGGCGGCGGCAGCTGCCGAGAACCGAGCAGGTTCTTGGCGTCCCCTGCCGACATCGCTGGACCCTGGGACAGGTAAGTGGCCATGTATTAAAAGTCAGCAGCTGCAGTATTTGTAGCTGCTGCCTTTCAATATTTTTTTTTTTTGGCGGTGTGGGTGAACCCCCGCTTTAAACAAAAACAATTCAAATAACTAAAATATAACTAAACTAAAATGGCATTTTAGTCAAAAGACTATGACTAAATCGACATTTGAAGTCAAAATTAACACTGGGTATACAGTATATCACAACGGCTAAATCTGTGTCTGTAGTGCACGCACAAACCTTTATACCAGAAATAATAACCTATTCGGTTTTTACTCCAGGAGCATATAATGAGTTTGGAAATTCTAGACAAATGCTTACATAAAGCATTACACTTTAACTAAACCCATTGGATTTTAGTTGACCAAAATGTACTGTAGCTTTTAGTCGACTAAAATACAACTAAAACATGTCAGTTGACTAAAACGAAATTAAAATTTGATGTCAAAATCAACACTTATTCTGGGTTAGAGGCTAGTATTTAAAAATGTATGTAAACCTTAACAATGGACTTCTCTAATTTGCTGTTTTGGTCTGTTAAATCTAACATTGGCAGCATTTTGTTATACCCAACTGATAAATTCGATTAAAAAATATCTGTCATCCTGCCACAAATTCCCAGATTACCTCTGTGCAGTACAGATCATCCCCCCAGCCTTGCTATATTCTAGAGATGAGGTGAGGGTGAGACGACACTGCGTCCCAATTGACATGAATGGTGCTGCCTGCATGGGATTTAACAGAACACCCATATGGGCAAATACAGCCCTCATGTAGGCATATGCTGTAGTACACCCGTGTGAACAAGGACTTACATTGCTTTTATGTGTCACTGTTGGCACTCCTATAGATTCATTTAGAACTGCACAAGACAAAGGAACCTTAAACCGTATGTGTGTTTGTTTTAGAGGCTGTTCATTTAGGAAAGTGAATGTTCACTAAACTTTACTCCATGTACAAACCCTCTAACTGGGATTTTTTAGGGCATGAAGTTCAACATATGTTTAAAAAGATTCACAATGAGCCTTATTTGCAGTATAAATATTACAGATAAAGTATTGATGCAGTTACATAACAAGTATTGTTGTAAAAATGCGAAAATAACTACACGACTGTCAAAAACTGGATTATACAGACAAAAAGTCAACGCTCTGCAGCAAATAGCACCATGTGACGCCATACAATGAGAGAAAAAAAAAGTATTTGATCCTCTGTTGATTTTGTACGTTTGCACACTGGCAAATAAATGATCAGTCTATAATTTTAATGGTCGGTTTATTTTAACAGTGAGAGACAAAATAAGAAAAATATCTAAGAAAAACGCATTTCAAAAAAGTTATAAATTGATTTGCATTTTAATGAGTGAAAAAAGTATTTGACCCTTTTGCAAAACTTGACTTAGTACTTGGTAGCAAAACCCTTGTTGGCAATCACAGAAGTCAGACGTTTCTTGTAGTTGGCCAACAGGTTTAATATAAAAGTGGATTGCGCTAACTTCTGTGTATGATACCACTGCTGAAATATGCAAAATTAGGATATCTATCCTATGTAGCGCGCTTTTCTGTATCAATTAATATTGTGTCAAAAATATACTGTCCACTTAGTGTTTACTAGTGACAAAATAATATTCCAAAAAACTGTTTAAAGTGCTAAAAAATAAAATATGGCAAATATTAAAAAATGTGCAATGTGCCAATATTACTTAGTGACCATCAAATATCACATATCAACATGCATATATACTACTTGCTGCAAAAAATGTCCTCAGCATGTGCAAAAACACTACAGCCCACTAGATGTCCTCAGTGGGTAATTACTTCTGTGCAATGACGTAGGTGGAACCAAAAGCTATTTAAAAAATTATTAATACTAAACAATGTGCCAATATTACTAACAAAATATCACATATCAACATGCATATGTACTGCATAGTGCAAAAGAATATAAATATATGTCCTTGACATTTGCAGAAACACCACAGTACACTGGAAGTCTTCAGTGAGTGATCACTTCTGTGCAATGACATTCCTTTTCAGTGCATTGTGCTCCAAATTCACCACTTATCGTGACTTCACCACCACCTCATGCAATGGCCACTCACCAGATGTAGTAAAAATAAATGCCTCATTGCATGAGGTGGTGACGAAGTCACGATAAGTGGTGAATTAGGAACACAATACACTGAAAAGGAATGTCATTGCCCAGAAGTGATTACCCACTGACAGTATATTTTTGACACAATATTAATTGATACAGAAAAGCACGCTACATAGGATAGATATCCTATTTTTGCATATTTCAGCAGTGGTATCATACACAGAAGTTAGCGCAATCCACTTTTATATTATATTGATACTCTAACATTTTTGTGTAGGCTTACATGATTGCAGCAAACTAGTATATTTTTAGTTTTGCGCCGGTAGCACATCTGGTCGGGCCACCAGGTTTGCACACATCTCAGGAGGGATTTTTTGTCCCACTCCTCTTTGCAGATCCTGTCCAAGTCTTTAAGGTTTCTTGGCTTTTGCTTGGCAACTCGAACCTTCAGCTCCCTCCACATATTTTCAATGGGATTGTCTAGGCCACTTCAGAGCCACTCCTTTGTTGCCTTGGCCGTGTGTTTTGGTCATTGTCATGCTGGAATGCCCATCCATGACCCATTTTCAATATCCTGGCTGAGGTAAGGAGGTTCTCACCCAAGATTTGACGGTACATGGCCTCGTCCATCGTCCCTTTGATTCAGTGAAGTTGTCCTGTCCCCTTAACAGAAAAACACTCCCAAAGCATAAGGTTTCCACCTCCACGTTTGACGGTGGGGATGGCGTTCTTGGGGTCATAGGCAGCATTCCTCCTCCTCCAAACACGGAGAGTTGAGTTGATATCAAAGAGCTAAATTTTGGTCTCATCTGACCACAACATTTTCTGTTCTCCTCTGAATCATTTAGATGTTTATTAGCAAACTTCAGACTGGCCTGTACATGTGCTTTCTTGAGCAGGGGGACCTTGTGGGGGCTGCAGGATTTCAGTCCTTCACTGCGTAGTGTCTCTCTCACTGTTAAAATAAACCTACCATTAACCACTTCCCACCCGGCCACTGCATAAAAACGGCCGGTGGGCGCTTCCTTCTTCTGAGTGGACGTTCCTGAACGTCCTTCAGAAGGAGCATGATCGCGCAGCCATGCAAAACCACCAAAAAAAAAGCTTTATTTGTGTGAACAAAATGATAAAAATTTCATTTGGGTACAGTGTAGCATGACTGAGTAATTTGTCATTGAAAGTGCAAGAGCATTGAAAGCTGAAAATTGGTCTGGGAAGGAAGGGGGTGAAAGTGGCCAGTATTGAGGTGGTTGAAATTATAGACTGATCATTTGTCAGTGGGCAAACTTACAAAATCAGCAGGGGGATCAAATACTTTTTTCCCCTCACTGTAAGGGGGAAAAAAAAAAATAAAAATAAAAAAAATATATATATATATATATAACGCTGCACTTTGTTGTTTGTATATATTACATGTATTTGTTCTTGGTGGACAAGTCAGGGTGTTCAGCAGCTGAATATTTGAGTTTGGTTTAAATTCTTTAGTTTCGGGGTATACATCACTGCGCAATTCCTCTTTTATATTTCATTTGACAATGCAGATATTGCATGATCATGCGCATAAATAAATTATTTTAGCATGTAACTATCAGGAAAAGGATTAAAAAAAATGACGACTTACCCATCTTTACTGAATACTCTGACCCAAGCATGAAAATTTGGTCCAAGAATGCACAGACAGCGTGACGTTGTGAAGGATGACAACAAGACCGCAAAAAAGAAGGTTTCCCCCACCGATCTGTAACATAATGTGAAGAGTCAGCCGGAGAGTGAAATTACAATACAAACCAATCACATTTTTAGTAAAAGATGTAGATCACTGAGCCAAAGAGTTTAGAAAACATATATGCACTGTAATTATGTCTGTCACAGCAGAGTGTGTTACAGTGGAGTCTATGGGAGTGGAGACAAGCAATTTAGGGGCCTATTTATCAATGTTTTTTTTTTAACGCAAGATTTAGGTATAAAAATTATTATTATTATACAGGATTTATATAGCGCCAACAGTTTGTGCAGCGCTTTACAACATGAGGGCAGACAGTACACTTACAATACAATTCAATACAGGAGGAATCAGAGGGTCCTGCTCATTAGAGCTTACAAGCTAAGAGGGAGGGTCAAGTTAAACAAAAAGGTAATAACTGTGTGTGATGAGCTGATGAAGAAAATAAAAGTACAATTGTTAGGTAAGGGGCAGGATAGGCAAATTTAATTTTCAGGGATTGCCTAAAAGTGGATAGAGTTGGAGATAGTTTGACAGATTGGTGTAGGAAATTCCAAAGGATGGGAGAAGCTCGGGTGAAGTCCTGGAGGAGAGTATGGTAGGAGGTGACGAGGGTGCTAGCGAGCAGGTCTTGGGAGGAACGAAGAGAACGATTTGGTTGGTATTGTGAGAATCTTGTGTGAATCTTGGGTGATAATCTGGATAACTGGACCCCCCAGAGTTGATGTCACTACACAGGTCTGCATTACCAATACCAGAAACTGCAAGGAGAGTGCATTGGGTATGTGAAAATAAGGTAAATAGGTGATGAGCATAGTGTGCACTGTGGCATGCTGCGTTTAGAAAGATGGTACATGTCTGATTCTGGCTGCATGGAGAGGCATTGGAAGCCCATTTATAGGAATAGGCTGTCTTAATGCAACGCAAGTTTGAACGGGAGTTTGTTAACACACCGCAATGCAGCATAACAATGTGAAATGAGCCTAAAAGGTAACCCCTGCTTGTGTGCGTTTTTATCATATTTTTGGGAATAGGTTTCTTTATGCCTGCCATGAAATACAGTTGTATCCCAATAACTTTAGGCCACTGGAATGATGCAGTTTCTTGTGACTAACCTGCAGAGTAAAATTTTAACACACATTGGATCACTGGAACAGAATATTGGCATGCATTAAAAAGGGGATTTAATCCAGAGATAAAACGATAATTCTCCCACTCTACAAGACTCTGGTCTGGCCGCACCTGGAGTATGCCGTCCAGTTCTGGGCACCAGTCCTCAGGAAGGATGTGTTGGAACTGGAGAGAGTCCAGAGAAGGGCAACAAAGCTAATAAAGGGACTGGAGGATCTCATCTATGGGGAAAGAACTTATTCTCTCTGGAGAAGAGATGCTTGAGAGGGGATATGATATCAATGTACAAATACTGTACTGGTGACTCTAGCATAAGGAACAAACTTTTCAGTGAAAGGGAATTTAAAAACACACACGGCCATTCACTAAAATTAGAAGAGAAGCAGTTTAACCTTATACTGCGTAGAGGGTTCTTTACTGTCAGAGCTGTAGGGATGTGGAATTCTCTTCCACAAGCAGTGGTCTCAGCGGGGAGAGTCAATAATTTATTTTATAAAATTAGATGGGTATCTTAACGATCACAACACAGGGGTATACATCGTACTATTAACATACACACACAGGTTGAAATGGATGGACGTGTGTCTTTTTTAACCTCCCCAACTATGTAACTATGACTATTTCACTCTGTCGCAGTGAAATAGTATTTCAGTATATAAGGTGAGTTAACTGCTAAAATAAGTGTGAAATTGAAGACTTGCCTGGGTGTAAGAAGATGTCCGCTGCCGCCTTCATGTTCTGTCACATTAGGAAACCTATTGAAAGGCATAGCGGCCATGCTAGAACACATAGCAATAAGCTATTTTGTTTGCAACTTCACGTCTGTTGCATTTTCTGATGGGTAGCGGTATTCTGATAGAACACCGGATCGGCTCCGGTAAACCCTTGATCGCCTGGAAAGCGCCGGGGGGGGGGACCTCTCCCGCTGCCTCTAAAAGTGATCCCATGGCAAATCTCCTGCCAGGATCACGTTAAGCAGACGCCGAATCACCCACAGAAAAAAATGATATTGGCGTTCTGTCAGCTGGCTGCTTCCATAACTCTGTATTAAACGTCAAAGTAATGAAATATATATACTGAGGGTGGTCGGCAAGTGGTTATTCATATTTTTGTCTCCGCCACCGTCCTTTGAATATTCTACTAGAAGCATTCAAGATTACCTGTTTACATTTTTTTCTGAAAAAGGCATATATACAGGGGGATTTCTGCATAGGAATTGATATAAGGCCGATTCCTGGAGCTGTACAAGCTTTCATGGCATCGCTGGTTGGCTGGTAGCTAGACGGATTGTGTGCATTTAAAGGAATACTTTCTTATAAACAAAACCATGGCAGCTTCTTTTCCACTCTCCTTTTCGTTCTGCGCCTCTAGTTTACAGAATAAATGTGATGTATGGAAATTATGATTTTAGGACTGCTAAATGAAAACAATACTCACTCTACAAGAGGTGCACCATACAAAACTATAATCCCATGAAACAGCAGACAGGAAGCTAAGAAGTATAGGCAGGATCTATACAGTTTATTGACCTGCAAAACAGAATAACAAATTAGAAAAAGTAAAAGCAAAATATTCCATTAAACAAACCTTAATGAAAGGAAACCTGTCAAGAAAAAAAACATGGAGGATGTCACCAGATTGACTGTAGATTGTTAGGAGGGCTTTCCTGACCAGGAAATACAAGGCATCACTAAGTGAGGTATTTGTGATCACTAAGATCCCTTTCACACTGGGGCAGTGCCGGCGTCAGCGGTAAAGCACCGTTAGTTTTAGCGGTGCTTTACCGCTGCTATAGGGGTGCTTTTCAGCCACTAGCAGGGTGCTTTTAACGCCGGTTAGTGGCCGAGGAAAGGGTTAATAGTGCCTGTGTTGCGGCGCTGGCGAAGCACTTTGCAGGCGATTTGGCAGCACTGCCCATTCATTACAATGGGCAGGGCGGTGCGGTAGCATTGTATACACCGCTCCCGAACCGCCCCAAAGATGCTGTTTGCAGGACTTTATTTCCCATCCTGCAAGCGCACCGCCCCAGTGTGAAAGCACTCAGCACTCAGGCTTTCACACTGGGGTGGCTTGAGAGTCGCTTTACAGGCGCTATTTTTAGCACTAAAATGCCTGAAAAGCACCCAAGTGTGAAAGGGGTCCAAAGGCACTCATTGGGGGAGATTTACTAAAACTGGAGCACACAGAATCTGGTGCAGCTCTGCATGGTATCCAATCAGCTTCAAACTTCAGGTTGTTAAATTAAAGTGTTACTAAACCCAGGACCCTGCATTCACTATATCTGGTCTCCCACAGAACACAGAACATGGAAATGCAATTATTTTAGTAAATATAAACCAATAAAGACTTTTTCTTCATCAGCAGTATATAGCAGTCTTGTGACTTCTATCAGTGTCTGGTTAAAGCTTGTAGGAGGAGTTTTCATATTGCACTGGCTGTCCTATCAGGATGCATGACCCCTGACCCTCTGTCTGGACAGTGCTGATTGGCCCTGTGCTGCTCACATGCACCCTCCCAAGAAAAAAAAAAAAACTCTCTAGCAATACACACCAAACTGAGCACATGCAGAGTGACTCCAAAAGCTCTGTTCTATCAGGAGATGGATTGGGAACATTGGAAGAAGGGGAGGATCAGAGAAGACAGGATCAAACAGCTTTTTTGTACCCCTTAGGTTTTACATTGAGTATAACAAGCATGCTTTACTGCATATACAGACTGATGTTACTGTTGTGGGTTTAGTAAGAGCTTTGACAATAAAACCTAGACCCTGATCGGTTACTATTAGGGCTGCACTGATATCTTATATCGGTGAATACGAGTACCGAAACCTTTGGTTAATTACTCACCGATAACAAGTACTGATACCTTTAAGGTGCAATTTGAGCTCACATAAAATGAATAGGCTCAAATCGCAATGCAAAAAATTGCATATGGTTTCCCCACCACTCCGGTGTGAATCCAGGCTGAAATCACTATGACAAGCCTGGGTTCACACAAAAGCTGTGCATGATGGATACGCGGGTTTGCTGCACTTAAGCAGCCAGGATTTCTGGTGAATCTTCAATCCAGCTGATCGGAGCACAGAAGGAATATCCATAGAGTTTCATTTTACGAAGTTATTTCAGAAATTCATTTTTGTGGACATTTATTATTTTTTGCACCAGGAGGAACATTGAGCATATATGGAACACTAAACACCTATATTTATATTGCAGTTAGTTAATTCTCAAGGAATTATATCAATTTGATTACCTACACACGTTACACTGTATAGTGCTGCACTGTTTTTTTTTGTTTTGTTTGGTTTTGGATAGAGTGGAGATTGATTAGAATACCTGTCAGGTTTTCTATTATTTCCTCCCCCCCCCCTTTAAGGAGATTCACCCTCTCTCTTTGGCCCCTTTAACACTACTGTTGAAAGTGAAAGTAAAAGAAAATTCAAAATTTTGGGTTTTCCCCAGAACAGTAATGGAGGGAAAATCTTCCAATGGGGACACTAGTTCTGGTGACCTGCAGCGCCCCAAAGGATTTCCTCTCACTTCCTGTGGCAATGGAGCAAGAAGTGAAGGGAAATGTTCCCAATTGGACACAGGTGGCAGAAAAAAAACCTGGGGGGGCTACAACCCGCCTTTATCCAAAATGAAAGAAAAAGCATTTTGCCAATAGTTTCTACTTTTACGTCACATTAACATGGAATAAAGCTTGGTGCACACAGGAAGCTTTTTTTTTTTCGTTCCACCCTGCGGGCTAAAAAAAATAGCCCCAAAAAACTGGAGCAGGTTGCTGTACTAACTATCCAATTATAGTACCAAGATCTCCCCCGTTGTGCTATTGGGTTCTGACAGGGGGACCGCCCCCCAGCAGAACACACTGGTCAGCACTCGCAGCCAATGGCTACAAGCACTGATCAGACGCCGTTTGGCTGCTGGTTTTCCAGCATGCTCGTTCAACAACAGACAAGGAGCTGTACACACCGTGTACCTAGCGCTTTAGGCTTTAAAGTCATCATACAACAGCAGTGCTCTAGGATAAGGTAAATACATTATCTAATCACCTTGTTTGAAAGAGAGCTTCTTTTGGTTGAAGGGTTTGGTTTGAGCGTTAAAAGTAATAAAAGATTAACAGCGATGACACAGACAGAGCAGAAGCACAGCCATGTGAGATGTGTTCCCAGGACAGAGAAGTGATCGAAGAGGAGTGGCGGGACACACAAGGAGAACAGCACAGCCAAGATGCTCAGCACATGTCCCACTGCAAGTCTCCGGATCTCTGTCTCATCCATTGGGTCACCTAAGAATAGAAAAGACATGCACTTTAAATAAAGTACTATAACCAAAACCTCTTTTTGTATTTATATGGTTCCCTTTAATTTTTTTGCGGCATGCACTGGCTTTGCACTGGTTTTCCACTTTTTATCTGAAGGCAGGAAAACCTTTTTTAAGAGATAGCTGCAGTATTGTGACAGAAACAAGTGAAAAACTTTGTTATTCCTACATCCTGACTTATTGAATTAACTTTCCAAAAAGAGCCCTACCCCACATATACATAGCCGAGTCTACCCCGCATATACCATAGCCCAGTCTACCCCGCATATACCATAGCCCAGTCTACCCCACATATACCATAGCCCAGTCTACCCCACATATACCATAGCCCAGTCTACCCCACATATACCATAGCCCAGTCTACCCCACATATACCATAGCCCAGTCTACCCCACATATACCATAGACGAGTCTACCCCGCATATACCATAGCCCAGTCTACCCCGCATATACCATAGCCCAGTCTACCCCACATATACCATAGCCCAGTCTACCCCACATATACCATAGCCCAGTCTACCCCACATATACCATAGCCCAGTCTACCCCACATATACCATAGCCCAGTCTACCCCACATATACCATAGCCCAGTCTACCCCACATATACCATAGCCCAGTCTACCCCACATATACCATAGCCCAGTCTACCCCGCATATACCATAGCCCAGTCTACCCCACATATACCATAGTAGAGTCTACCCCACATATACATAGCCGAGTCTACCCCGCATATACCATAGCCGAGTCTACCCCGCATATACCATAGCCGAGTCTACCCCGCATATACCATAGCCGAGTCTACCCCACATATACCATAGCCCAGTCTACCCCACATATACCATAGCCCAGTCTACCCCACATATACCATAGCCCAGTCTACCCCACATATACCATAGCCCAGTCTACCCCGCATATACCATAGACGAGTCTACCCCGCATATACCATAGACGAGTCTACCCCGCATATACCATAGCCCAGTCTACCCCGCATATACCATAGCCCAGTCTACCCCGCATATACCATAGCCCAGTCTACCCCACATATACCATAGCCCAGTCTACCCCACATATACCATAGCCCAGTCTACCCCACATATACCATAGCCCAGTCTACCCCACATATACCATAGCCCAGTCTACCCCACATATACCATAGCCCAGTCTACCCCACATATACCATAGCCCAGTCTACCCCGCATATACCATAGCCCAGTCTACCCCACATATACCATAGCCGAGTCTACCCCACATATACATAGCCGAGTCTACCCCGCATATACCATAGCCGAGTCTACCCCGCATATACCATAGCCGAGTCTACCCCACATATACCATAGCCCAGTCTACCCCACATATACCATAGCCCAGTCTACCCCACATATACCATAGCCCAGTCTACCCCACATATACCATAGCCCAGTCTACCCCACATATACCATAGACGAGTCTACCCCGCATATACCATAGCCCAGTCTACCCCGCATATACCATAGCCCAGTCTACCCCACATATACCATAGCCCAGTCTACCCCACATATACCATAGCCCAGTCTACCCCACATATACCATAGCCCAGTCTACCCCACATATACCATAGCCCAGTCTACCCCGCATATACCATAGCCGAGTCTATCCCGCATATACCATAGCCGAGTCTACCCCACATATACCATAGCCCAGTCTACCCCACATATACCATAGATGAGTCTACCCCGCATATACCATAGAAGAGTCTACCCCGCATATACCATAGACGAGTCTACCCCGCATATACAATAGACGAGTCTACCCCGCATATACCATAGACGAGTCTACCCCACATATACCATAGACGAGTCTACCCCACATATACCATAGCCCAGTCTACCCCACATATACCATAGACGAGTCTACCCCACATATACCATAGACGTGTCTACCCCACATATACCATAGACGTGTCTACCCCACATATACCATAGACGTGTCTACCCCACATATACCATAGACGTGTCTACCCCACATATACCATAGACGAGTCTACCCCACATATACCATAGACGAGTCTACCCCGCATATACCATAGCCGAGTCTACCCCACATATATCATAGACGAGTCTACCCCACATATACCATAGACGAGTCTACCCCACATATACCATAGCCCAGTCTACCCCACATACACCATAGCCCAGTCTACCCCACATACAGGTGCATCTCAAAAAGTTAGAATATCATCAAAAAGTTAATTTATTTCAATAATTAAATAAAAAAAATTAAACTCATATATTTATTATTGATGCGTTACACACAGAGTGATATATTTCAAGAATTTTTTTTCTTAAATGGTTGTGGGGGTTTTAGGGCAGGGGGCTTATCAGAGCCCCCAGATCCCGTTCCACCCCCCCATGTGAATAAGTATTATTAGAGCTGCACAATTCTGGCTAAAATAAGAATTTACATTTTTTTTGCTTAGAATACAGATCACGATTCTCACAGAGTAACATCATCTTTCACATTATACAAAAAAAATGGACTAACTTTACTGTTTAGTTTTTTGTAATTCATTGAAGTGTATTTTTTCCTCCAAAAAAAAAAAAGAGAACTATCCGTCCACGACGAAAGCTAACCGCCGAAAGCCTGCTCTGCCATTTGACAGTTCTAAAACAGGTAAGGGGCAGGGCCACATGGTGACCCCGCCCTTTACTTGTTTAAGAACTGTCAAACAGCAGAGTAGGCATTTGGCGCTTTAGCCTTCATTGCGGGCAGAGCTTTTTTTCTCCCTCTTTTTTGGGGTCCAGCAGTGGCAGCGGGTGTCATGATTGACGATGGTTCTACATCGGGGGGGGGCGACATTTTTTTTTATTAAAGGAATTGTCAAAAACTATCCCCTGTCTTTATTTTTGACACTTTTTCAGTGAATGGGCACGGGTACAATGTACCCCATAATAAGTCACATAGCGGGGGGGGGGGGGGGGCTTCCAGATTCCAATAAGCCCCCTGCCACAGACCCCCACAACCACCGCCCGGGGTTGTCGTAAAGAGGCCCTTGTCCCCATCATCATGGGGACAAGGTGCTTTGGGGTGTGGTGGGGTGTCCCGGTCGTCTCCGCCACCTACCGGATCCATCAGTAGCAATGGAGATGACACGATCCTTTCCATTGTCTGGCAGAGAGTGAGGGAATAATAGCCCCTACTCGACTCAATGCCGTTGGATGACGGAAGCGACATCAAACATCACTACTGCCCAACGTCCCTTACCACTTCCGGACCGCCCGCCGTCGTTATACATCGGTCCTTTGGTGTTAAATACCGGGGCTATGGCAGCAGATAGCTGCCATAACCCCAGTATTTTCTTAAATGGCGGGAGGTCTGCTTTAAGATAAAAGTGGTCTCTGCAGCGGATTCGCAGCAAGATCACTTTTATTGGCAGCAGGAGAGGTGCGCCCCATCCCCCCCCCCCGCCCCCCTGCTGCATTCCGGTCGTCTCTGCCGCTTACCAGAGCCGTTGGTAGCGGCGGAGACGATCCGATCCTTTCACCTCACCTTGCATTTAAGTGTAAATATGACATCTGAGGTCTTTTTGACCCCAGATTTCATTTTAAGAGGTCCTGTCATACTTTTTTTCTATTACAAGGGATGTTTACATTTCTTGTAATAGGAATAAAAGTGATCCAAAATTTTTTTTTTAAAGAGACAGTGTAAAATTAAAAAATAAAAAGTAAAAAAAAAAAAAAAAATCAAAGTGGATGCAAACCCAATGTCATCCTTTCTAAACTACTGCCATAGGGGTTATCTATAAGGATATACATGCCTCCTGCATGTATCTTTACCTGTCAAATGTCTCCCCTCTGTCTGTTATGAGACCCGAAAAAAAGCAGATTCTGTGGGTGGGTCTGTTGTCTGGAGCTCGGTGGGTGGAGTCGCGATGTCAGTAGACTCCCCGCCCACCTCTACACTCCCCTTGTCAATATGCATTTTCTCCTGTGTATTTCTTACACTGAAATTCTGCTATGATCTCCAACATCCAGTGAAAAGACAGGAAAGTAACCACATGACTTCAGCATGCCAAATCATGCTGAGGTGTGGAACAGCCAATCCTTGCAGAGCTGCTGAAGAAAGGAGTGGAGGAGGGATTTAAAAATAATGCCTGTGTTAGGCTGGTGCACGAGATGTAAATCACCTGTCACTCACAGCAAGGGGGAGGATTTGACAAAGTTTTTCTCAGTTTGTCAAGATTTATCTCACTGAACAATAAAAGAGGATTGCTCAGAGATGGTTTAACACTTTGTGGCAAGACTGGGCTCAAATGATAGGAAATCTTATACTCTGCATTATGACATTAAAAAACGAAAAAAAAAATTCGGGTTTACATCCACTTTAAAGCGTCCCGTCCCGCCGTGCTCGCGTGCAGGAGCAAACACATACGTAAGTCGTGCCCGCATATATAAACGGTGTTCAAAACACACGTGAGGCATCGTTAGGGCGAGGGAAATAATTCTAGCCCTAGACTTCCTCTGTAACTCAAAACTGGTAACCTGTAGAAATTTTTAAACGTCGCCTATGGAGATTTTTAAGCATCAAAGTTTGTCGCCATTCCACGAGCGGGCGCAATTTTGAAGAATGACATGTTGGCTGTCAATTTACTCGGCGTAACATTATCTTTGACAATATAATAAGAAAATTGGGCTAACTTAACTGTTTTCTTATTTTTTAATTTTAAAAAAAAAGTGTAATTTTTTTTTTCCCCAACAAAAATTGCGTTAGTAAGACCGCTGCGCAAATACGATGTGACATAAAGTATTACAACGACCGCCATTTTATTCTTTAGGGCAGTGGTTCTCAAATCCTGTACTCAGGACCCACTAACGGGCTAG
Source organism: Lithobates clamitans (assembly GCA_037952925.1). Taxonomy (NCBI): domain Eukaryota; kingdom Metazoa; phylum Chordata; class Amphibia; order Anura; family Ranidae; genus Lithobates; species Lithobates clamitans. The sequence goes on from JBBGZY010000401.1 coordinate 88,877, forward strand.
ATTTTAAGTATTACTTTGGGGAGATGCAGACTAGAATACTGCAATCATTGAGCAGCAAATGATATCCCCTGTGATGTGTTTCAGTTATTGTGCAAACCTGGCCTGTTAGTGGGTCCTGAGGACAGGAGTGACGTGTTTTATTCTCTAGGGTGTTAGAAAAAAAAGATGTATAATACCCATTCCTAGACACAGTGTGAGAGATGAATGGGCCCCCTGGGAGGTGAGAAATGCTGACTTCTCTCAGGACACACCGCCCAGCACTCCTGAGGGCCAAAAGCAGCCAGGCCTCTGGTATTTCCAGTCAGGAAGCTCATGGGGGGGGTGAAGGGCAGACAGATCCTAATGATGGCTCTCCCGCGGTGTGCGGCCTCACAGATCACGTACGGCTCCGGCTGGGACATTATAAGCTCAGAAGACCCCCAACCCAGAACCCGAACCCGGCCACTACACACACCCCTTCCTCTCCTTCCTCAGGTCACCATCACCTCACCTGTCCACTCACAGCTCCTCCTCCATCACCTGCGCCGGGAACCCGCCCACAAGCCAATCAGCGCCCGCTCAACCCACAGACACTCAGCGCCTACAGCCAATCGGCACCCTCTCAGCCTACAGACACTCAGCGCCCACAAGCCAATCGGTGCCCGCTTCAGCCCAAAGCCAATCCACGCCCGCCTCAGCCTAAAGCCACCTCGCTTCCGCCTCAGCCCTCAGCCAATTGGCGCCCGCCTCAGCCAGCACCTGACCGGAGCGGGAAGTGACGTCTATAGGAAGCGCCCGTGTTTACCAGGAAGAGAAGATGGTGTGCGAGAAGTGTAAGTGGGCTGATAGCCTCCGGTAGCCGTCGCTGGCCTTTCTTCTACAAAAAAAAAAAAAAACATTATATAGAGCTTGCCTGGCTGCTTCTGAGTTGCTGACCGTGAGAGAGAGTCACACCAGTCCTGACCTGGGTGGTGGTTGTTCCACACAAAGGGTTGCTGAATTCTAAACTTGGCTGTGTTGTTAGGATGGTGTAAGGCTAGAACCTCTGGCTGGGTTTATTCACTGGCTGGGGGTCATGTGGGGGGAGATTTTCTCCCACATCCTGTTTCGGTGACACGGATGAGGAAACACGAGGTTGTGCCGTTGATAGGGGGGTTGGGTAGGGTTAGAATACCTGTTTGGTTTAATCGCTGGCTGGGGTCATTTTGGGGGAGATTTCCTCTCACTTCCTGTTGTCGCTGGGCCAGAAAGTGAGGAGATGGCGTAGGGTTAAAACCTCTTTCTGGGTTTAATCACTGGCTGGGGTCACACTGGTTTCCACCTCACTTTCTGTCTCAGTGACACCAATGAGGAAATGCGGGGAAAATCTCTAACAGGGCACCGCGCTAAAAAGCTGACCAGATGCTTCTAGTCCACTCTTAGTGAGGGGACATCTCTAACAACACAGGGGGGTCATGTGGGGGAGATCTTCTTCTCTCACTTCCTGTTGTCAATGGACCAGGATGTGAGGAGATGGAAAAGGGTTAGAGCCTCTGTTTGGTTTAATCACCGTCTGGGGTCATGTGGGGGAGATTTTCTCTCACCCCCTGTTGTCGCTGAGCCAGAAAGTGCAGAGATGGGGTAGTGTTAGAACCTCTGTTTGGTTTAGTCACTAGGGTGGGGTGATTTTTTGTCTGAGACAAAGGAAGGAAGTGTGAGGGAACCTCTTACAGGGACACAGCAATATAAAGCCGACAGAGGCTTCTATCCTTCTCTTACTCTTAGTGAGGGGACATCTCTAACACAGGGGGTCATGTGGGGGAGATTTTCTCTCACTTCCTGCTGTCTCTGGGCCAGGAAGTGAGGAGATGGGGTAAGGTTAAAACATCTGGCTGGGGTCATGTGCGGGAGATTTTCTCGCACTTCCTGTTGTCACTAGGCCAGGAAGTGAGATAGGGTAGTGTTAGAACCCCTGTCTGGGTTTAATCACTGACTGCAGTTATGCTGGGGAGATTTCCTCTCACTTCCTGTCTCGGTGACACCAATGAAGAAATGCAGGGAATTCTCTAAAAGGGACACCGCTATAAAAAGCCAACAGAGACTTCTAGCATTCAAATTCTTAGTGGGGGACATCTCTAACACAGGGGGTGATGTGGGGGACATTTTCTCTCACTTCTTGTTGTCACTGTGCCAGGATGTGGGGTAGAGTTTGAACATTTGTTTGGGTTTAATCACTGGCTGGGGTCACGTGGGGGAGATTTTATCTTGCTTTCTGTTGACGCTGGGCCAGGAAGTGAGGAGGCGGGGTAGGGTTAGAACCTCTTTCCGGGTTTAATCACTGGCTGGGGAGATTTCCTTTCGCTTCCTGTCTTAGTGACACCAATGAGGAAATGCAGGGAGATCTCTAACACAGGGGGGTCATGAGGGAGATTTTATCCACTTCCTGTTGTCACTGGGCCAGGAAGTGGGGTAGTGTTAGAACAGTTGTTTGGGTTTAATCACTGGCTGGAGTCATGTGGGGGAGATTTTCTCTTGCTGGTTTCACTGGCCCAGGAAGTGAGGCGGTGGGGTAGTGTTCGAACCTCTGTCTGGGTTTAATCCGTGTCTTTGCTCACGTAGGGGAGATTTTCTCTCACTTCAGTCTCAGTGACACCGATGAGTAAATGTAGGGGAAATCTCTAACAGGGACATTGCAAACAAAAGCTGACAGAGTCTTTTAGCCTTCTCTTAGTGAGGGGACATCTCTAACACAGGTAGGTATATAAATTTCTTATCCTATGGAAAGAATAGGATTTCTGATTATTGCTGCTTGTGTGCCTGTCCTTGCATTGTCCATGGGACGCGATTTTTGCAATGAAGTTAATGGGACATTTTTCATTGTAGTCCATGGGGGGGCGTTTTTCATTGTAGTGCATGGGGGGGGGGGGGTTCATTGAAATCAATGGGATGCTGTATGCCATTATGAGCACACTTTTTTTTTTTTTTTCTATCGGCAAAACGCAGATAACCCTATTTGTGGCCGATATGTTGGTGTATCCCTACTTTAAAGAATGTGAATTGAGCCACATGAGTTCTATTCATAATGGGTAATGCTAAGCCAGCGTTTTTTGTGTTCAATGTTTTTTCTTCTGCAAGCTATGAAATTACAGAAACCATTTAATTTATTTGCACCTTTCCTAATGACATCTATATCCTTTTCTAATGTTAGGTGAGAAGAAGCTGGGCACAGTCATCACACCAGACACATGGAAGTCCGGTGCAAGGAACACTACAGGTAAAATATATTTTTTACTAATATGGGAAGTCATGAATAAGGCCAGTTTGGCTGAAACGCGTTGACATTTGTGGATGTCACCCGCCAATAAACACAAGATTGCAGAGTATACACCAGGGTGGCGAGCAAACAAACAGGCATGTTGCCCAATGGCACCTTGTCTAGCCTTGAGATGCAGATGATTGGTGATTATAGCCAACTGATCCACTGTAAGAATATTACTGTGTACTTCTGTATAATAATATAATAGCACTTCTTGAGGAATGATTATTGTCAAATAAATTGAAGCTGACACATATTTTCTGTATTTGAGTTCATCGTAATCTAAATTTGTATCTTAATTTTATTAGAAAGTGGAGGTCGGAAACTGAATGAAAACAAGGCACTGACTGCAAAGAAAGCAAGGTAAGTTGAGTTTACATCAATAGCTCTCCTGGTTTTTCATGTTTCTCAAAGTAGGGGTGCTCAACCTGTGGCCCTCAGAATCCCTCTGATGTGGCCTTTGACCTCAAACCATTATATCCTGTGGGTTTGGTGCACTTTCTGAAAGTGCAGCACACCTGCAAGATATAATAGAAGTCTATGGAAAAGCGCAGATAACACGCAGGAAAAGCCACAGGTGCTCTGCGCTGCACCTGAGGTATACCGCAGTGCATCAGTGTGAAAGCAGCCTTTTCTAGGGGGTTTAGGACACTAAGAGCTTGCTTACTTTTGCGGTTTGGGGGCAGTAAAACCCCATAGTTGTTTTTACCACACACCACAACCACTGGCGTAGCATCGAAGGTCGCAATGGCAACCCTGCCCCATGCTTCAGGCGGTCCATGCGGCTTTCCTGTCACATTCTGATTTTAGGTTTGGACAGGAGAGGCGGCATATATAGGAACCAATTCTCTCCATTTTCCTCCTACAACCTCTGAAAGACAGCTTCTCCTCCTCTCTCCCACTGGAATTTAGTGAATGCAGGAGGAAAATGTTTATTCTGCTATTCAAAATAAAAAAAAAATCAAAATTCTGAACCATTTAATTGTGGCTCGCGACCGGTTACAAAATCACTTCAGTGGCCCTCGTTCTTCAAAAGGTTGAGCACTTCTGTTTTAAAGTGATTTTAAAGTTTTTTTTTTTTTGGGGGGGGGGGGGTTGTTTAAAAACAAACATGTTATACTTACCCGCTCTGTGCAGTGGCTTTGCACAGAACAGCCCCGATCCTCTTCTTCTCGGGTCCCTTGCCGGCGCTTTTGGCCCCTCCTTGCTGCTGAATGCCCCCACAGAAAGCAGCTTGCTATGGGGGAGCCAAGCCGCTGTTCTGTGTGTCCATTCAGACACAGAGCTATGGCTTAACCCTGCCCCCTCTCTCTTCTCATTGGTTCACTGACTTTGACAGCAGCAGGAGCCAATAAGGAGGGAGAGTCCTGGACAGTCTTTTTTTTTTTTTTTTTTTATCATAATGCATTAAGCTATAAAAAAAAAAAAACTTCTGCCTTTTAGAACCACTTGAATTTGTACTTTGCAAGCAGGTGATCAAAACTCAAGTTTTAAATGGCTTTTCCTGGCTGAAAAGATTTCTGTGTCAGGTTTGAAATACTTTTTGAGGGCCGCTGGACAGGAGGTGAGAGGAAATTTGCCTAATAGGGACAAAAACAGAGGTTCTTAACCATCCTTACTCTTCAGGGAAATGCGTTTTAATTGATGAATATATCATAGTAGGTGAGACTCCATGTTCTGTCTGACACTTATAGGCAGGAAGTGGAGAATAATCTCCCAAAGGGGGACAGTGGCAGCAATAAATAATTTATAGTGGTTCTAGTCTTTCTTGCAATCCAAAGCTAAAAAAAATGGAGCTAAAGCAGAACTAAACTCCCCAAAATACTCACCTTCACCTTCCAGCGTTGTGGAGTTTACATCCCATTCCAGCTGCTGGTGTCTTCTCCCAGACTACTTTTGGGTGCTGGGCTTGATCAGTGGGGGGGGGGAATGGTTATCCTGCATGGGAGTCATTGGTTCCAGCACAGCCAGACTGCGCCAGGAATGCTTGCTAAGCTTAGTGTACATTTCGTTGAGGACTACAAGCAGGCAGGTAAACTGTGTGTTTATTGCAGAAATGACATAGCATGTCTCTTCTGCTATAAAGAACTAGCCGCTTGTAGTGGTTTTTTTTTTTTTTTTTTTTTTTTTTTTTTTTACAAGTTAGGTTTACAGGTGATACTCGAAAAATTGTAATATCGTGCAAAAGTTTATTTATTTCACCAATGCAACTTAAAAGGTGAAACTAATATATGTGATAGACTCATTACATGCAAAACGAGATAGTTCAAGCTGTGATTTGTCATAATTGTGATGATTATGGCTTACAGCTCATGAAAACCCCAAATCCACAATCTCAGAAAATTAAAATATTGTGAAAAGGTGCAATATTCTAGACTCAAAGTGTCCCACTCTAATCAGCTAATTAAGCCATAACACCTGCAAAGGGTTCCTGAGCCTTTAAATGGTCTCTGTCTGATTCAGTAGGAATCACAATCATGGGAAAGACTGTTGACCAGACAGTTGTGTAGAAAACCATCATTGACACCCTCCATAAGGAGGGAAAGCCTCAAAAGGTAATTGCAAAAGAAGTTGGATGTTCCCAAAGTGCTGTGTCAAAGCACATTAATAGAAAGTTATGTGGAAGGGAAAAGTGTGGAAGAAAAAGGTTCACAAGCAGCAGGGATGACCGCAACCTGGAGAGGATTGTCAGAAGGCCATTCAAAAGTGTTGGGGACTTTCACAAGGAGTGGACTGAGGCTGGAGTCAGTGCATCAAGAGGCACCACACACAGACGGATCCTGGACATGGGCTTCAAATGTCGTATTCCTCTTGTCAAGCCACTCCTGAACAACAAACAACGTCCAAAGCGTCTTATCTGGGCTAAAGACAAACAGACCTGGTCTCTTGCTCGGTGGTCCAAAGTCCTCTTATCTGATGAGAGCAAATTTTGCATCTCATTTGGAAACCAAGGACCCAGAGTATGGAGGAATAATGGAGAGGAACACACTGCAAGATGCTTGAAGTCCAGTGTGAAGTTTCCACAGTCTGTGTTGATTTGGGGAGCCATGTCATCTGCTGGTGTTGGTCCACTGTGCTTCATTAAGTCCAGGGTCAACGCAGCCATCTACCAGGAGATTTTGGAGCACTTCATGCTTCCTTCCACAGACGAGCTCTATAGGGAGGCTGACTTCATTTTCCAGCAGGACTTTGCACCTGCCCACACTGCCAAAACCACCAAAACCTGGTTCAACGACTGTGGGAATACTGTGCTTGATTGGCCAGCAAACTCGCCTGACCTGAACCCTATAGAGAATCTATGGGGCATTGCCAAGAGAGACATGAGACCGAACAATGCAGAAGAGCTGAAGGCCTCTATTGAGGCATCCTGGTCTTCCATAACACCTCAGCAGTGCCACAGGCTGATAGTTTTCATGCCACGCCGTATTGAGGCAGTAATTGCTGCAAAAGGGGCCCAAACAAAGTACTGAGTACATATGCATGCTTATGCTTATACAGAGGTCCGATATTGTTTTATGTACAATCCTTGTTTTATTGATTGCATGTAATGTTCTACTTTTCTGAGATTGTGGATTTGGGGTTTTCATGAGCTGTAAGCCATAATCATCACAATTATGACAGATCACGGCTTGGACTATCTTGCTTTGCATGTAATAAGTCTATCTCATATATTAGTTTCACCTTTTTAAGTTGCATTAGTGAAATAAATGAACTTTTGCACGATATTCTAATTTTTCGAGTATCACCTGTAGTTTCACTTTAAGATTTAAAGTTCAATTCCACACTAAACCTAACCAGTCTTAAAAATGCTCCCTCTCCCCTCCTAACACTTGTTAAGGTGATGGGACAAGTTTTATATTCAAATAGAGAACAGCCTGTTCATGCATGAATCGGGTGTCCATAAGCACAGGCATACTTAGGCTATAGACTTTGATGTTCCTAGTCATTGATGTTTGTATAGCGTTCTGCCATAGCACTCATGTTCTACTGAATCAAAATGTGTTCATTCAACAGTGTTCCTTGCTCAATTAATGCAGGTTTGATCCATATGGAAAAAATCGCTTTGCGATATGTCGTATCTGCAAGAGTTCTGTCCACCAGCCTGGGTCTCACTACTGCCAAGGATGTGCCTATAAGAAGGGTGAGTGACAGAAATTCTCCCACAAACATGAAACACACTATTAACTATGAAAACTTGTTTCATATTTTACTTTTTATTTTCTACCTTATTTTGAGTCTGATAATAGTATTTGTGAATGCGGGAAGAGAATTCTGTGACTGATCAGGCTCTCTCCTATTCACAGAGAGCATGTTACAGGCAGTGTAATCAGTGAAAACCCTTTTCTAATTGGAGGAGAGGGCAGAAGGGGGTGTGCCCCCATCAGATCATCTCTAGTGCAGCTAAACCCAGAGACCCGAAGCTGGTAATTCCAAGGGCAGAGCAGCAGGAAGAGGAAGTGAAGATTTCTACAGAATCCAGCAGTCTGCACATCGTGTGGGCATCCTTCATTACAGATAAATAGTGTAGCTAAAGTTGTAGAGGAAAAACATTTTTAAGCTAAACTTCAGCTTCAAAGCCCCATAATAACAGAGTGGATATAGGCATGAGCTGAACTTCCAGAGTTTACTCCATAGTGCACCACCATCTTGTATTCCATTTATAAAAATATAGAGTGTAGTTTGGAGCCTGCAGTGTCACATGGAGTAATGTTTGCATATTGCTACAGAGAACACAATGGAGTTGGTGAAGGAGCCAATGACAAGGCTTTGATAGGTTAATGTAACAGAGCCCAAGTGTTTTTTTTTTTTTTTTTCTTTTCTCTACATTTATTTATTTAAATAAGGTTTACCTTGCTGTGGTGTCCTGTAGCGTGTGAAGTATAAGGCCTCATTCACACGAGGCAGACTCCGTTTCCACGGAGCCCGCCTCGGTCCCCCGGCTCAGCGGGAGATCAGTCCGTTGATCTCCACTGAGCCGGCGGATGACAGGTCCCTCTCTGCTCACTGAGCGGGGAGGGGCTTGTCAGGCGCTGCTGCTGCCTATGGAGGGATCGGATGAAAACGGACAGCATGATCCGTTTTCGTCAGATCTCATCCGATCCGCCAGCGACGGATCTGGACGTAGGGCCATCCGTCTGCTTTTAGCGGATCGGACGGGGTCGGATGTCAGCGGACATGTAGGCTAACATGGAGCGCCCGTTCAGGTCCGCCGTCAAAACTGACAGGCGGACCTGAGCGGTCCGATCGTGTGAAAGGGGCCTTACACACACACATTTCTAAAGCACCTCATGCTGCTGTGTTATAATTGGGCTCTTTTACACACTTGCTGTTCAGTGTGTGTGTGTGTGTGTGTGTGTGTGTGTGTGTGTATTAAAGGAAAATAGTAAACGGGAATTTAAATGAGGCATATCAAAGAGTCAATGGTGATTATTGGAAGATAGATTAAATTTATTTTAAGAACAACAAAATCAATAATCCGTAGTGTCAAAAATATTAATATGCAATAATATAGACTGAATATTTGTAATCACAAAGGATTTACATATTAAATATTTTTATATGAATACTACTATGATTGAACGTTGGACAAGATATAGTTGATACAAAAGATCAAATAATATACGTAATTAATACAATTAATACAGAAGTCAGTACATTGGGAATATAACAAATTTATTGGAGCATTCATTAGTTGGTAACTCAACGCGTTTCTTGGCTTTCAACCAATCATCAGGAGTCAGATGCATAGAAAACTAAAAAATAACAATAAATCTTTTAGGGAATGAGGCCCTCCTATATAGGTGAGAAATAGGTAAACAAGAAGCACCTGTTTCCATATTACTCACAGAAAACCGCAGGTCGATCACCACTCTCAGGAAGGGTTAGGTCGGTAGACTGGATCATGTAATCTCACCTGGGGTTGAGGCAGTAAACATCCCCCAAGAAGAAAACTTTCAAGCCGAGGAAAAAGTGGCAACTAAAGACACCGGCACACCACCACGTAGGAGCGGGCAAGCATGCTTTAAAGCAGACCCAGTTCTAGAAAAAGGGGGAAAGGGGGAAGGGGGGGCAGGTATGAGAGGGTGTGTATGAATAGTGAGGGTAAATGTCTGTGCATAAACACCAAAATATTGGTGTGTGAATGTATTTGAGCCCAATAGGGGATGGTGGACCAGCTAAGTGTTGAATAAAAAGGGCACAACTGAAATCCAAAGTGTGTGTGTGTGTGTGTGTGTGTGTGTGTGTGTGTGTATCAAGGTGTGCTAGTAAAAAAAACAGACCAAAAAGTACGAAAACAAACTGGCAAGCTAGTGAATAAAAAATAACATAAAAGTGAAGTGAGTACCTGTCTAAGAAAGCTGTGAAGCATGGAGGTCACCACGCCGCCGAGGTAGTGCATGGAGTGAGCTGGTATCCGTTCGCCACTAAATACCCCAGGTTGGGGGCGTGTTCACACCAGCGTCATGTATGGGCGTCAAGGCAGCGTGTAGGGGGAGGGGGACACCAAAGGCAATGGGTGCCCGCCCATCGCTGCGGCGCAGAATGGGAAGAGCACACATTCCCCCAGCACGGCGTCGATTGGCGCCGTGTGTGGGACGTGAAACCATGACGCCAATGCGTGGAGGACACCACCCGCCCCATCATGTGACGAGGATGGGCGGGGGGTAGTGAACTGAGCGCATCGCAACCCCGGGACTGAGACCAGTAAAGCCAGCCCCGATCAAACATATAGATAGAAATTGCTGAAGGTGGATGAGGGATTGTTAAAATGGGATAATTAAAAATAAATTGGGTAAATGGGCATATAATGGCCAGTAATGCACTAAGAAGGCTAGGAAATGGTCAACTAGGTTGCAAATATATACATGATTGAAAATTATATTGGGTTGGTCAGGTCACTTGTTTGACGGGTGTCTTCCACCCTGAATTTGTGTGTGTAATATATAAAAATATATATATAATTTTCTCCCAAGTAAGTTCACCCCTCAGATTTTTGTAAATATTTTATTATTTCTTTTCATGTGACAACACTGAAGAAATGACACTTTGCTACAATGTAAAGTAGTGAGTGTACAGCTTGTATAACAGTGTAAATTTGCTGTCCCCTAAAAATAACTCAACACACAGCCATTAATGTCTAAACCGCTGGCAACAAAAGTGAGTACACCCCTAAGTGATAATGTCCAAATTGGGCCCTAAATGTCAATATTTTGTCTGGCCACCATTATTTTCCAGCACTGCCTTAACCCTCTTGGGCAGGGAGTTCACCAGAGCTTCACAGCTTGCCACTGGAGTCCTCTTCTACTCCTCCATGACGACATCACAGAGCTGGTGGATGTTAGAGACCTTGCGCTCCTCCATATTCCGTTTTTAGGATGCCCCACAGATACGCAATAGGGTTTAGGTCTGGAGACATGCTTGGCCAGTTCATCACCTTTACCCTCAACTTCTTTAACAAGGCAGTGGTCGTCTTGGAGGTGTTTGGTGTCATTATGTTGGAATACTGCCCTGTGGCCCAGTCTCTGAAGGGAGGGGATCATGCTCTGCTTCAGTATGTCACAGTACATGTTGGCATTCATGGTTCCCTCAATGAACTGTAGCTCCCCAGTGGCGGCAGCACTCATGCAGCCCCAGACCATGACACTCCCACCACCATGCTTGACTGTAGACAAGACACACTTTGTACTCCTCACCTGGTTGCCACCACACATACTTGACACCATCTGATCCAAATAAGTTTGTCTTGGTCTTATCAGACCACAGGACATGGTTCCAGTAATCCATGTCCTTAGTCTGCTTGTCTTCAGCAAACTGTTTTGCGGACTTTCTTGCGCATCATCTTTAGAAGAGGCTTCCTTCTGGGACGACAGTAATGCAGGCCAATTTGATGCAGTGTACGGCATATGGTCTGAGCACTGACAGGCTGACCCCCCGCCCCCCTCAACCCCTGCAGCAATGCTGGCAGCACTCATACGTCTATTTCCCAAAGACAACCTCTGGATATGACGCTGAGCACGTGTACTCAACTTCTTTGGTCGACCATGGCGAGACCTGTTCTGAGTGGAACATGTCCTGTTAAACCGCTGTATTGTCTTGGCCACCATGCTGCAGCTCAGTTTCAGGGTCTTGACAATCTTCTTATAGCCTAGGCCATCTTTATGTAGAGCAACAATTCTTTTTTTCAGATCCTCAGACAGTTCTTTGCCATGAAGTGCCATGTTGAACTGCCAGTGACCAGTATGAGAGAGTGAGAGCAATAACACCAAATTTAACACACCTGCTCCCCATTCACACCTTGTAACACTAACGAGTCACATGACACCGGGTGGGAAAATGGCTAATTGGACCCAATTTGGACATTTTTACTTAGGGGTGTACTCACTTTTGCTGCCAGCGGTTTAGACATTAATGGCTGTGTGTTGCAAATTTACACTGTTATACAAGCTGTACACTCACTACTTTACATTGTAGCAAAGTGTCATTTCTTCAGTGTTGTCACAAGAAAAGATATAATATAATATTTACAAAACTGTGAGGGGTGTGTGTATATAGATAGATAGATATCACTTTTTTTTAGCACTGCAGCTATCACAAGGGGGTTTGTTCCCTCCAGATAGCAATAAAGTTAAATGAAAAAATATGTTTAAAGTGTAAAAAAAATAAAAAAAAAATTAAAAATACATTTGAATAAAACAAATGAAAATAATAGAAAAAAAGTCAAAAGCACCCCTGTGCTCATGCACAAATCCAAATGCAGGTCCGGAGCGCATATGTAAACGGTAATTGCAGCACACATATGAGGTATTCATAAAACATACAATAAATGAAATCGTTCAGATTCAAATGCAGCACAGAAAGTCCATGGAACATCAAATGAATCCAATCACTCAAGTGCGGTGAAATTGCATGCTAACATCAGTGACTTATCAGTGTACTTATCAGTGTTCGTAAAACATACAGTAAATAAAATCATTCAAGTTCAAATGCAGCACAGAGAGTCCATGGAACATCCAATGAAACCAATCACTCAGGTGAGGTGAGATTGGTAGCTGACATCAGTGACTTATCAGTGTACCCTCCACCAGTACAAAGGATGGCCTCTCACCTGATGACAGGGAACCTTTAATTATAGAGGGTCATACAAGCGTTCCCTTAGGGGTCAATTCAGGATGGGGCACAGCAGATAAATATCCATCACTTCCATCATGTAGCAGGGCACTGAGGGGTGGATTAAGGCACTTTCCCAGGTGTGTAGTATGGAACAGAGAAGGGTAACAAAATAGTGCTCTCCGTTTTAATATAGTTTTTTTTTTTTTTTTGACAAACTTTTTTTATTAAGTATAAAACAGAAAAAAGAACGGTACAGTACAAAATGTTGATTATCAAGAGAATTACAACGATAAGTAATCATCAGTACAAAAAATTGCAATTCTGTATACAGTGGTTGTGCAAATTTGGCAAAAACACTATAAGAATTTATTTTAGAAAGGTAGAGGTAGATAAATAATTATTCTAAGTTTATAAAACAATTTGCATGAGTAAACCAAGGATTCCATTTTTTTAATCAAATATGTGTTGTGAGTTATTTAGAGCAGTGTTTCTCAACTCCAGTCCTCAAGGCGCACCAACAGGTCATGTTTTCAGGATTTCCCTCAGATGAAACAGCTGTGGTAATTACTAAGGCAGTGAAACTGATCAAATCACCTGTGCAAAATAGTGGAAATCCCAAAAACATGACCTGTTGGTGTGCCTTGAGGACTGGAGTTGAGAAACACTGATTTAGAGTGTGAAATATTTTTTCCATAAGGAGGATATTGTTGATCCTTGTTTTAGGTTGGGATACGGGTAGTGTAAGAGATTTCCAGTGGTATGCAATGAGCCAGTGTATGGCAACACATATAGTATGGACCAATCTCATATGAAAAATATTTAGACCTATGATAGGTGTGAATAGAAGACAATTGGAAAGAGTGAGGTTAACATTATTCTCGGATATAATGGTTGTGAAACCTTCGAGAAGTTTCCATATCTGGGAGACCTTATCACAGTGCCAGAAAATATGAGAGAATGAACCTGTAGCTATGCAACCTCTAAAGCAAGTATGAGGAACTGATGGGAAAATGGCATGAAGTTTAGATGGAGTATAATACCACCTTGTGAAGAGCTTAATTGCTGTCTCTCTAATTGTGATTGATCTCGTGCATTTGAGAAGATTGGAAATGCCATCTGACCAATTTTCAAAAAATTGGTTGATGTCACATTCTTGTTCCCATTTAAGCATATAGGGGTGTTTTTCCGGACTATTAGTGCCTATCAGATTTGAGTATATTTCTAAGATTAAGCCAGTGGCTCTTGGAGAATTAATACAAATTTTTTCAAAGAATGTATGTGATAAATTAGATGAAATTCGAAAATAAGTGTTGTAATAGTGTCTGATTTGAAGGTATCTTCTAAATTCGGTATGTGGGAGTCTTGTATTTTTCTTTTAATGTTGCAAAGGATGTGAAGGTAGAGTCTATAATAAGGATCTTGAGTGTGGTTAAATTATTTTCAATCCACCATGTGTAATGATCTGTGTCTTGGTGTAGTGATAGGAATTTGGGGTCCCCAATAAAGGAAGCGAGTGGGGGTGTGGTTGATGCCATATTAAATTTTTGATCATATCATTTCCAGAGTTGGTAAGAATTGGCAACCACAAGATTAAGATTGGCTAATTTGTGTATTGGTATTTTATGACCCCAAAGTAATCCAGCTAAAGAGTAAGGGAGACTTGATTCATTTTCAAACTTAACCCAGGGGATTTTGGGATTCTGTATGTGCCATTGAGCTAATTGGGACCATCTAGCTGCAAGATAGTATAGTCAAAAATCCGGGAGACCAAAGCCACCCTCTTTCTGTGATTTGTATAGTACTGTTTTGGTGATTCTTGGGTGAGAATTAACCATATAAATTTTGTTAACATCAGATTGGAATTTGGAGATCAATGTTTTATTAAGTCTGGTTGGCAGAGCGCGAAATAAATAAAGTAATTTAGGTAAGAGGGACGTTTTTATAGCTGTTATTCTACCTAAAAATATAATATTAAAGGAACTCCATAGTTTCATTGTTGATCTTAATTTTTGAAACATGGGTAGAAAGTTTTTGTTAGCAAGGTTATTAATATCTGGGGTGAGATGTACACCTAGATATGGGAGAGACTGTTGTATATATGAATTTAAATGAAGAGCGAATGTTGTCTAGTTGTGATGTTGGGATATTTATTGGCATACCTATTGATTTTGAAACATTTACTGAGAAACCAGAAAGGGAAGAGAAGATTTTTAGTGTTTGTAGTAGGTTTGGCAATGATATGTTAGGTTGTGATAAAAACAGAATCATGTAATCTGCATACATACTGAGTTTATATGTGTGATTGTTTGTTTGTTGTGTAGCCTTTAATATCAGGGTTATGTAAAATGGCAGTAGCTAACGGTTCTGTTGCGAGGGCGAATAAAAGGGGAGAAAGGGGGCAGCCCTGCGTTTTAATTTGTTATATTGCAAAAAAGCTTTTTTCCTTTTTTTGGGGGGAATTAAATCCTTGTACATTATGTGATATAGTTACAACGGTTATGGTGGTATGTTTTTTTTTTGGGACTCTGACAGAAAGTGCTAATGTGTATTGAAAAAAAGATTTATAAATTGTAATATATATATATATATATATATATATATATATATATATATATATATATATATATATATATATATATATATATATATATATATATATATATATATATATATATAATATATTATAGTGTATGTTAAAGAAAAAAACGATTCGCTTAATTCTATTGAGGCGAATAAAGAATTTAAGCCTTTTACCGTTAACTTTCTTATCTGATGTATTAACGAAAATTTTATAAACCATACGAGTTGTACCATAGATCTATTGTAGGAAAATAACATGGGGTTGGGAAAGACAGGAATCTCCAACCGACTGAGAACACATATGAGACCACAGTGTCTCAAACTCAGTCTTAGCAATTTGTGCGTCAAAATATTGGTAATGAAAAAAATAAAAAAAAGTGATATAGAAAGTTGAAATAGAAGATGTAAATCGATACATCTAAAAAAACTTGTAATGTCTCCTAAAAACTGGAGAATGGGTAAAGACTGAGAGGGGGTGATTCATGTCGACAAGTGAGCAAACGGCCGCCACTAATAGTTGTTCTATTAATAATAGTGCATCAAAAAGAAAAAAAAAACAAAAGGACAAGAAAAAAAACTTTTGTCTGAAAGCATAAATATATTTTTTTGCAACTAAGCTTGCGTAACTTTACTAAAGGCCCTGTAATGAGCAACTTGAAAAATATTAATAGCCCCAACATCTACTAATGTAAATGTATTAATAGCTGGTATGTAACCACAATCAGCAAAAATGTTGTGTGTATATATAATTTTACAGAAAGGTTTGCGGTATTAGTTGGATCTATGCCTCATGTATATTCCATACTGCTGAGAGATCTGAAGTCATGTACATTGCAAACAGCATAGAAACAGAATTTAAATTCAAAATTATCATAACTTGTTAATTTAAGAAGGAATTACAACTGTTAAATATTGAATTAGATCATATACACGGATGTTGGATACCATTATCTTGAAAAAGAGAGGAATGATCGTAATACCATATATATAGTCACAAGATGTCAGCGTTGCAGTTGTTATATGAGTTGGAATGTGAGTTAGATGAAGGTGAGTGCTGTATACTCGCAGTCCCTGTGAAAAGCTGAAGATGTCAGTGTTGAGTCCTTTAGGGATAATAACACCATAATTAGCTGCTAAAGGAAATAGAGGAGATGTAATGTATAAGAACAATATAGTAACCTGTAATAGATTCCGCCTAAAAAAAAAATAAAAGATTGAAACCTGTAAAACACATGGAACCAGAAAACAGGTATAATTGCAATTGAAAAAAAAGATATGATAGAGCCAATTGGATCTCAAATATCCAGTGTAAATGACTGAGATTGAAGGCTCATCATAGATACCTGATGTTAATTAGGACTCCATTGGCCCGCTTCATGTCTAGGCCTGCGTCTGTCCCCTCTGTGTGAGGGAGTGTTCCATATCGGAGCTTGCCTGGGCGTAGATGGGATACGTGGAGGATTATTGGGGTTCCATAATCCTAGCTTGACGAGAATATCCTGGCCTTCAGGGATCGAAGTGGCAATATAAGTTGTGCCGTTATGCGGGATAATCAGCTTAAAAGGAAAACCCCATCTGTATCTGATTCTGCCCGTGGAAAGAATTGTAGTAATTTTCTTTCATTTTCCTGCGTCTGTCCAGGGTAGCTTGAGAGATATCTGGGTATAACTGCAAATGTACTCCATCAAGAGTAATATTTCTGAGACTCCTTGCAGCTCTCATTATTTCTTCCTTCACCAAGAAGTCTTTCATACAGAGGATTATATCTCGAGGAGGTTTGTCAGGAGGAGGTTTAGCTCTTAGGGCACGGTGTATGCGATCGCACGTGAAGGACTGGGGATTTTGCTCTGGTAACAGCGTCAGGAATAATTTGGTGGTATATGCTGGTAAATCAGTAATGGTTTCTGGGGCACCTCTTATTCTGATATTATTCCTTCTATTTCTGTTATCTAAATCCTCCACATGCGCTTGCAGTTGTGCAAAAGCTGATGAGAGGTTTTCATGCTCCCTGGATAAATCATTGAAAGTAATTGCAAGTTCATCATGCTTGTTTTCAAGTAAATCAGTGCGGGAGCCTAGGGCAGCTATTTCTTGGGACAAAGTGGAGGTAGATTTTTGCAGTTCTGTTTGAAATTTAGTGAGTAACTTAGTGCAAAGTACATCTAAGCTGATGTCCAATTCAGATTTTGAAAGGGGGGTGTACTCACTGTTTTCTGGTGTTTGTCCTCCTGCTGCTGATGCCATGGGGTCTGACCTCCGAACTTCAGCAGGGGAGTGAGACTCTGCAGTGGAGTGCAAGGAGCCGGCGCCATCTTGAGACATGCTGCCTCTTTTCACAGATCTCCGGCGGTATTGTGTGAGGGTTTTTTGAAGTCCTCCTCTCCCCCTCTTCTTCGGTGCAGGCATGCACTATGTTAGTAGTGTGGGGATGTCACAAAATGTGCCAGTTGCGGGTGATATTATCCCCGTTTTTAATGCGGCCGTTTGCCCGGGAACGACGGAGCTCTCCTCAGCTGCGTCTGCTCCTCTCCATGCCACGCATGCGCCCAATATAGTTTATTAAAATCAAACAAATGATACACTTACAAGGGAGCCACTTCTCCAGTGCCGGATGAAATAGCATGAATCGATAGCGTGTAAACAAAGCAGGGCAAGATGCGCGATGGCCGCGAGTGACGTCACAACGTATCCTCATTCTGGACACGTTGCGTCCTAGTGGGCGGGGACTTCTTCAGCAGATAGAGAAACAACGTGGGCACCCGCGCTTTATACTAGGTGAGTTACCATGGCAATTGTAAATAAACCTTGGACGACGTACACTACACCGGGATACAATCCCAGAAGTGTCCCCCTACGAGGCAAACTGAACCAACGGAAATAGATCTATGGATACCGATTTTACATACACATCAAAACACCATAAAATTGGCAATTTAAATCCTAATTAAATGCGTTACCACAAAGGAACATATGCAATATTAGAAAATATATATAAAAATATAAAATAATCCCAATAATATATAAAATATATTATATTAAATGGAATTGAAAAATAGAAAAAAATAATGATAAAATATATACATCATCCGCAGCCATCGACTGCACCAACAATAATACCATAATGAATCAACGATCAGAGAACAAACAATTAGTATCAAAATCTACATTTAATCCATCAGGGCAAAGATCTCGGGTTTCATATATCCAATAAAATTCCCTTTTCCTTAATTGTCTTATAAAATCCCCCCCCCCCCCCCCTCCAGTGCTTAGTAACCCTTTCAATGCCCCAGAATTTCAAACTCTTAGGATTCTGTTGGTGAAATAGTTTGAAATGTCTAGACACATTGTGGGTCTTAAGGCCTTTCTTGATATTATTAATATCCGCCAACCTCACATGCAGGGGTCTAGAAGTTCTACCGATATACTGGAGCCCACAGCCGCACTCCAGCATATAGACAACACCGACAGTGTCGCAAGTGATTAATTGTTAATATCATACTCTCTATTGGTGGCTGATGCAAGAAATTTTTTCCGCTTTTTAATATTTCCTTTGGAGTGCTTGCATGGGACACATCTTCCACATGCATAAAAGCCTCCCAAAAAGGAAAATAACCTGTCGGAAGTTGGGACTGGGGGATTTAAAACACCGGGGGCTTAACTATCCCTTAATGAAGGAGCTTTCTTGTAGATGAATTGTGGTCGGTCCGGTAACACAGGGCCTAAAACTTTATGGATAGACCAATTTTTTTGTATGATTTTCTCAAATTTTGCGATGTTGCACATTATAATCTAAAACAATTTTAAAATTATGGTTATCTTCTTTTAGATCCTTAATAGGATTAGAGATCAGTGTGCTTCTATCCATCAATTTAATTCTTGTTACTTCTTCCTCTAAAGCAACTCGATCATAACCTTTTTGCTCAAATCTAGAAGTAAGGACATGAGACTGAATGACAAAGTCATCCTCATAAACACAACCCTGTCGGGGTCAATCGTCCATGTCAAAGAAAAAAAAAATAAATAAATAAAAATCTCTCTCTCTCTCTCTCTCTCTCTCTCTCTCTATATCTATATCTATATCTATATCTATATCTATATCTATATCTATATATATCTTTGACATGGACGATTGACCCCGAAAGGGTTGTGTTTCTTGATTTGACCATTAGCATTGACAATGATCTTTTTAACCTCTTGGCATCCGGAGGCCGTCATATGACGGCGTCGACTTTCGGGGGTTATATCTGAATGATGCCTGAGGCTACAGACCTCATTCAGATACCGGCATTTTCAGCCGGCGATTCCGTACACCATAAGAACAATCATAGCGGCTGTTCCGCGCTTGATCGTTCTTACGGGCGGCGAGAGGGGATGTCCTTTCCCTCCCGCCGCCCCCCGGTGCTTCTACCGACTCACCTCAGCGATCGGCGAGTCGGATAGCGGATCCGCCGGTGCCGGATGTTCACCATAGAGATTTCCGGCGGACCAGATGGTCGCCGGAGTCTCTATGATCGTTCGGAGGCCGGGCGCGATGTTATGACGTCACGCCCGGCCTCTGCATTAAAAAAAACGGTGCCGCTTCGGCTGTGAAGCGGTGATCCTTTTTTTTAATTTTAGGCTTCCCAGCCTAGAGGTGAGATGTGGGGTCTTATTGACCCCATATCTCACTGTAAAGAGGACTGATCGTGTCATATTCCTATTACAAGGGATGAAAAATTGCTGCGCAAATACCGTGCAAGATAAAAAGTTGCAATGACTGCCATTGTATTCTCTAGGGTCTCTGCTGAAAAAACCTATATAATGTTTGGGGGTTCTATGTAATTTTATAGCAAAGAAATGATGATTTTTGACATGTAGGAGCGAAGTGTCAGAAATAGCCTGGATGCGAAGTGGTTAAACTTGCGAACTATTTCAAACCCACTGATCGTAACTCATACGTTCCCCTGGTATTTGTCATCACCGTTCTTGGTTGTTCAACATCCCCAGGGGACAGTTCATCAGGTTACGTCGTAATTGCACTAATGAGGATGACTGTCATTCAGGCTCATGTCCTTACTTCTAGATTTGAGCAAAAAGGTTATGATCGAGTTGCTTTAGAGGAAGAAGTAACAAGAGTTTAATTGATGGATAGAAGCACACTGATCTCTAATCCTAATAAGGATCTAAAAGGAGATAACCATCATTTTAAAATTGTTTTAGATTATAATGTGCAATATCGCAAATTTGAGAAAATCATACAAAAAAATTGGTCTATCCTAAAGCAGGATAAAGTTTTAGGCCCTGTGTTACCGGACCGACCACAATTCATCTACAAGAAAGCTCCTTCATTAAGGGATCGTTTAGCCCCTGGTGTTTTAAATCCCCCAGTCCCAACTTCCGACAGGTTATTTTCCTTTTTGGGAGGCTTTTATGCATGTGGAAGATGTGTCCCATGCAAGCACTCCAAAGGAAATTATTAAAAAACTGTTGTCTATATGCTGGAGTGCGGCTGTGGGCTCCAGTATATCGGTAGAACTTCTAGACCCCTGCATGTGAGGTTGGCGGAACATGTTAATAATATTAAGAAAGGCCTTAAGACCCACAATGTGTCTAGGCATTTCAAACTATTTGACCAACAGAATCCTAAGAGTTTGAAATTCTGGGGCATTGAAAGGGTTACTAAGCACTGGAGGGGGGGAGGGGGCAATTTTAATAGACAATTAAGCAGAAGGGAATCTTATTGGATATATGAAACCCGAGTTCTTTGCCCTGATGGGTTAAATGTAGATTTTGATACTAATTGTTTTATCTCTGATCGTTGATTCATTATGGTATTATTGTTGGTGCAGTCAATGGCCGCAGATGATGTATATATTTTATCATTATTTTTTTCTATTTTTCAATTCCCTATTTTTAATTCCATTTAGTATTATATATTTTATATATTATGGGGATTATTTTATATTTTTATATATATTTTCTAATATTGCATATGTTCCTTTTGTGGTAACGCATTTAATTAGTATTTAAATTGCCAATTTTATGGTGTTTTGATGTGTATGTAAAATCGGTATCCATAGATCTATTTCCGTTGGTTCAGTTTTGCCTCATATGGGGACACTTCCGGGATTGTATCCCGGTGTAGTGTACGTCGTCCAAGGTTTATTTACAATTGCCATGGTAACTCACCTAGTATAAAGCGCGGGTGCCCACGTCGTTTCTCTATCTGCTGAAGAAGTCCCCGCCCACTGGGACGCAACGCGTCCAGAACGAGGATCCGTCGTGACGTCACCCGCGGCCATCGCGCATCCTGCCCTGCTTTGTTTACAAAATTGTGGACAAGGAAAGATTACTCCTGCGCTTGTGAGGGTCTGTTTGGGTTTGAGAAGAGTAGTATTGTGAACTGTAGCAAAGCTAAAAGCGATGGTGTTGCATGTCCCTCTGCCCAGTAATTGACCCCGGGGTGGTCAGGTAAGGCTATATGGAGAGTGATGGATGAAGGGCGCGTGATCAATAGCTCACACCAAAACATATAAAATGTATTCAAAGGCCATTATGTTGTTATCCTTCTCTGTTCCATACTACACACCTGGGAAAGTGCCTTAATCCACCCCTCAGTGCCCTGCTACATGATGGAAGTGATGGATATTTATCTGCTGTGCCCCATCCTGAATTGACCCATAAGGGAACGCTTGTATGACCCTCTATAATTAAAGGGTCCCTGTCATCAGGTGAGAGGCCATCCTTTGTACTGGTGGAGGGTACACTGATAAGTCACTGATGTCAGCTACCAATCTCACCTCACCTGAGTGATTGGTTTCATTGGATGTTCCATGGACTCTCTGTGCTGCATTTGAACTTGAATGATTTTATTTACTGTATGTTTTACGGACACTGATAAGTACACTGATAAGTCCCTGATGTTAGCATGCAGTTTCACCGCACTTGAGTGATTGGATTCATTTGATGTTCCATGGACTTTCTGTGCTGCATTTGAATCTGAACGATTTCATTTATTGTATGTTTTATAATTATTTTTTTATTTAGCGCTGCACCATCTGCATATTTATTTACTTTAGGGATTTGATTGTTGACCCTGGTGTTCAGCTGCTGAGTGCTTTTAATATACTTATCTGTGCTGATTTTACTCTTTTTACACATATGAGGTATTGCCACAAACATTGGAGTGAGAGCAATAATTCTAGCGCCATAGCTCATGTTTGATTCTAACTAAACTAATAACCTGTAAAGGTTTTTAAAGTGGTGCCTATGGACAATTTTAGGTACCATAGCTTGTTGCTGTTTCACAGGCATGCACAATTTTAAATCTTAAAGTGGATGTAAACCCTCACATATACCCAGTGAAGTGAACAGGCTCAGATGATACACAGAGATGAAACCAATCTCCCTACATAAGTTTTACATGTATATCTGCTGTCTCCCCTTTTATATACTGCTTGGAATGTGCACGTCCTGTTTGATTTTTCACTTCCTCATTCATCTGTAGGGGTGGATTATTGCTAGACACTGTGAGACGGCTGATTGGAGGAAAGGCACACACCCCATCCCCACACACGCAGAGCGTGCCTGTGAATAGTTTAGCAGTCTGCTAATCTATTTTTAGCAACCTCCTCCGACACACACTTCAGTCTCCCGTCTGGGAGAGCTTGTCAAAAGTTATCAGGCTGATAACAGAACAACGGAGCAGGACAAATCTATGGGACACAGGGCTTTGAAGAGAAATAACAAAACACTGCAGATATGTGCCCAGCTCAAATTTCATGAATCGGGTTTACATCCACTTTAACCAGTTTGGTATCTCTTTACTCAACGCAGCACCATCTTTTATATCTTACCAAAAAATTAGTTATTATATTGTGTTTGTGTGTACTAAAATTTATTTTAAAGTGGTTGTAACCCCTTACATATACCCAATGAAGTGACTAGGCTCAGGTGATGAAAGATGAAACGAAGCCTCCTACATAAGTTGTACCATTTTATCTGCAGTCCTCTCTTCTCTACAGATGTGTAAAAACCTGAATTTTTGAAAGCTTGTCCAAGCTGCCAATACAGGGGTCGGAGAGCTTAAATTCCACACTGCAGAGTTGATTGGAGGGAGGGAGCACACCCCCCTTCACACAGGAACAGAGCTAAGGCTGTTAATCAAAGACTGTATGCTGGAGGTCTTTCCGCTGTCTTTTTTTTTTTTTTTTTTCTCTTAGGCCCCTTTCACACTGGGGCGGTTTGCAGGCATGATTGCGCTAAAAATAGCGCCTGCAAACTGCCCCTAAACAGCCTCCGCTGTTTGTTCAGTGTGAAGGCCCGAGGGCTTTCACACTGAAGCGGTACACTGGCAGGAGAAGAGAAAATCTCCTGCAAGCCGCATCTTTGGAGCGGTGAAGGAGCGGTGTATTCACCGCTCCTTCACCGCTCCTGCCCATTGAAATCAATGGGACAGCGCGGCTATACCGGGGTTATAGCCACACTATACGAGGGGTTTTAACCCTTTTTCGGCCACCAGCGGGGGGGTTAAAACCGCACTGCTAGCAGCTGAATACCGCGGTAAAACAGCGCTAAAAATAGCGCTGTTTTACCGCCAACGCCCCCTACCGCCCCAGTGTGAAAGGGGCCTTAATATCAGGAAAACTTGTCAGAAGTGACTCATGCAGATAGCAGAGGAATGAGGCAGCAGGCAGAAATTACACTTGGTGCTCTGGATTGAGACAAGTACACGCTATAGAGCAGTGATGGCACCCCAGATGTTTTGCAACTACATTTCCCATGATGTTCCACTACACTGCAGAGTGCCAGAGCATCATGGGAAATGTAGTTCCAAAACATCTGGGGTGCCAAGGTTCACCATCACTGCTATAGAGGGATATGCTTTGTTCATATTCCATGTCTGAGGTTTACAACCACGTTTTCCTTAAAATTTACATTTGATAAAGGGCCGCACAAATATTGTTCAACAAAAAAAATTGCAACAGCCACCATTTTAATCTCCAAGGCCTCTGCTTTCAGAAAATATATAATGTTTGGGAGTTCGAAGTAATTTTCTAGAAAAGGGGAAAAAAAACTGCAAATTTTAACATGTATGTGAAAAATTTCAAAATTGCCCCATAGGGGCAAAAGGTTAACTAAATGCTAACTGACCACGTTTGAAGTCAGACCAGTTAACAGGGTCTCAGTTGTAGAATTTCAGGTCACCATTGACCCTTACACTTTATCTTTCTTTGTTTTTCAGCAATTTGGAGCTTGGTCACTCAGTGATTTTAAGCTCATCCGTGACATTTGAAAATCATTCACCGTTTGTGGCTCAGCTACAAATGACTGAATGGGCAGTAATTGTAGCAGCGAACACCAAAGTAATGATGTAGAACCAGTTTGACCTGTAATTGTGAAAAGCATATCATCAGGGAGATACATCGCTAAGCTACAAATTGCTATTAGTCTTGTCAGACCAGAGATATCTAGCAGTGAATTCCTTGCCATTACCATTCACTAATGACCCCGATAAACAGAGGTTTGTAGATAGCGAAGTAATCACTGGGAATTTTGTTTACTAAAAGGAATTTTTTTTTTTTTTTAGAAGCTAAAGGTTAAAGTCCTGCCTGCAGGGTCCCATCACATTGGAAGTTCTGTCACTAGTGAGAATTCATCAAGAACAGGATCACTAGAAAATACAGGGAGAACACAACCTGCTTTTGTGAGTCTTCTCCCTTGCCAGCTGGCGTAGCGAGACATGACACCTTTGCTGCTGAAAATGCTGCAAAAACTCAACTGCCAGCAACTTGCATAAAGAAGTTGTAAAGGCAGAAGGTTTTTTTTATCTTAATGCATTCTATGCATTAAGATAAAAAACCTTCTGTGTGTAGCAGCCCCCCCCCCCCCAATTATCTACCTGAGCCCCTTCTTTCTCCAGCGATGTCCATGAGGGGCTCTCAGAGGAGGGAGGGGCTAGGAGCACCGGCGAGGGACCCGAGAAGAGGAGGATCCAGGCTGCTCTGTGCATATCTACTACATAGAGGAGTTAAGTATAACATGTTTGTTATTTATAAAAAAAAAAAAAAAAAAAAACGAGCCTTTACAATCACTTTAGGGGGAAAAAAATGGATTATCGCAATAAAATCTCCTTCCTCACATGGCCTTTAAAGTGATACTAAAGTGTGTTGTGTGTGTTTTTTTTTTTTTTTTTTTTTTTTTTCTTTAAAAATAACAAACATTTTTTACTTGCCTGCTCTGTGAAATGGTTTTGCACAGAGCACCCCGGATCCTCCTCTTCTCGGGTCCCTCTTCGGTGCTTCCGGCCCCTCCCTCGTGTCAAGTTTTCCTTCAGCAAAGAGCTTGCTGTGGGGACACCCGAGCCAAGCCGCAACTCCCGTGTGTCCATTCAGACACAGAGCCGAGGTTCAGCCCCGCCCCCTCTCTCTCTCTCTCCCGATTGGCTAACTGACTTTGACAGCAGTGGGAGACAATGGCGCCACTGCTGTGTCTCAGCCAATCAGGAGGGAGATTGGACAGCCGAGGCACTCATGCACATCGCTGGATAGAGATGGGGCTCAGGTAAGTATTAGGGGGGCTGCTGCACACAGAAGGTTTTTATTATCTTCATGCATAGAATGTATGAAGCTAAAAAAAAAAAAAAAAAAAAAAACCTTCTGCCTTTACAACCACTTTAAGGGTTGTACACACGGGCCAAATATAGTTTACATAGTCAGGTTGAAAAAAGACACAAATCCACAAATTAGTCATGACTAAGGCTTTATAAGCTGAAACGCGTCAACTGATTTAATCAGCGTTTGTTCACTGTGGCTATTGAACAAAATGAAGAAATTTTAGGAGCAACAACCGGAGTGCGGATCATTTTTTCTACATTACTCTACTCATCCAGCGACTGTGGATTGAGCACCTGGGAGCTCTATCTATGTGGTGTATGGGTAGTAGCACTGACCTTTTTCTCTTTTATGCATTCATTTGTGTCTTTTATATATATGTGCCTGACATTCAGCTTTAGGTTCAGTCGCAAATTGTGAACAAAAACAGACAAATCACTACAACTAAAAACTGCTTTTGCCTCAAAAGAAAGGCATAACCCTGCTGGACATGAGTGGTTAGATCTTGTATCCCAGTCTCTCTGTATTCTTCATCACGAGATCAACTTTTTTTTTTTTTTTCTATTCCCCCGCAACTTGCAAGACCAGAGAGCACTTGTCATCTTCAATGCAACAAAGGAAAACAGGAAGTTCTGATCTTGTGGTATCTGCAGACAAGCAAAAAAAAAAATGAGTTCCTTCTACCTCCCTGTCTGTTAATAATTAATAACATACTGTATAAGAGAATTGTTTTATGTTGAATGTGCTCACACTGCCATCTGTTTTTCTTGCAGGAATCTGCGCAATGTGTGGGAAGAAAGTGTTGGACACGAAAAATTACAAGCAAACTTCTGTTTAATAAAAGCCTGCAAGAGCTGCGTAATGATTCTAATGCTTGACCTGGCTAATGTTTCACCAAGTAATTTGGAGGGGGTGAGGGGGGTGAACAAGAGTTTAAAGGAAACCTGCTACAAGGGAAGTACAAATGCTAGTTGCCTGGCTGGCATGCTGATCCTCTGGCTTCAATATGTTTGAGTCCTTGACCCAAGACAAGTATGGAGGTCATGAACTGACTCTTTACTCTGCATTCACATTTAAAGGCATGGACACAGAAATACTGGAACTTGACCGCCTGCCTACAAGCTATCCAGCTTGCATTTTTAAGAGACACCGGGGTTCATTTATTAAAACTGGAGAGTGCAAAATCTAGTGCAGCTGTACATGGTAGCCAATCAGCTTCTAACTTTAGCTTGTTTAGTTATGCTTTGGCAATAAGAACTGGAAGCTGATTGGTTTCTATGCAGAGCTACACCAGATTTTGCGCTCTTCAGTTTTAGTACATCAACCCCATTGTCATTTAACACTGTCCCCTGCCGCACCTTCCTCCATGTTAGTTGGCAAAAAATACCTAGTACTTCTGAATATGGGCTGGTATGTGGCCTCCTCTACATGACAGAGGGGGTAACATCGCCACCCCCTCTAGGCTCAATCACTGGGTATTTAAGTGACCACTGCAATGGATAAAGGTGCAGGTAGAGAGCCCTGGAGTGGGGAATTAGTGGGTTGGGGTGTGGCATTGGACAGACACTGTAAGTAACATTGGCATGAATGGTTAATGTGTAAATCGGGGGGGGGGGGGGGGATATAAAGAGTCTGAGAAAATGGTTTCTTGAATGGAGAGAAGCCAATTTATTAATTCTGCCAAGTGTCACTAAGAAGGAGCTCAGCAATGTTGGCCTAAGGGGTTGATTTACTAAAGCCAAAATGACTTTGCAGGTGTAGTTGCACTCTGGAAGTGCAGTTGATCAAGAGTAAATGAGGAGAAGCTTCACTTTACAATAAATACCCACTCGCATGCAAGGAAAAAAATAAATTAAAAAAAAGCTTTTTTTCTTGTATATGATTGGATGATGGAAGTCAGCAGAGCTTAACCTCCTTTACTAAGCTCTGGAGAAACTGCACTTTCACGTCTATTTACCTTTAGTAATTCAACCCCTATTCTTCTTTAGGCGGGGTTCACACTGCAGCATGCTCCGCCTCACAGCAGGAGTCCGGTGCGTCTCCATTCACCATTTCAGGTCCGACTTCAACCCGAATTTTGGGCTGAATTCGGACCTGAAATGGGTCAAAAGACGAACAGAACTCCCGTGAAATTTGCACCGGAGCCGCTGTGGAGATGTGTGAACCGGCTTTATAGAGAGCCTATCACAATCTCCTGACATGCATTGGATGCAGAGAAACCTGCATCCAATTCTCACCAGCGTGAACCCAGCCTCAAGGTTTTATTCCTACAGAACATACACAAGGTGTTCTGTGCATCCCCATGCAGGCTCTCCCATTGCTGTCGATTGGGACGTAGCAGCTGCACAGACACAGCTGCTGTTCCTAATGTGACATCTGTGCGGGTAAACATGGCACTCCACGGGTGTACGGTTTTGTGTGCGCCCCATGTGAATGAGGCCTAACAGTCTCTTGTAAACATATATCATTTTTGTATATATATTTTTTTTCCTGCACAAAATATATTACAGCTTGTAAAATGAACTTTTTGGAGGAAAAAAGAAGTGTTCCTTTTAGGCCTGGTTCTCGCCTATGTATTTTTTAGTGTGTTTTCAGTTTTGCAGAAACGCACTGCAATCCATTTAACATGGTCTCCTATGGATGTAGTTCATATCTTTGCATTTTATGAAAAGGGCCAGGGCTTTTTTTTCTGGTTTTTGGTTCCATAGACTTCAATGGATCAAAAATGTGTATTGAAAAACGCAAAATGCACCTGGAATATGCAAACTGCAACTTGGTATAGGTGTGAATCAGGCCACAGTGCTGCTAACCGCAGCTGTTGTATCGCATAAAAGCGCTTAATGAAATACTCACCTTGGAACAAGGCCCTGCAGCACTGTACTGCCACCGCTGAGAGGGCTGACATCTTTCTTCCGGGTGCGTGCACTCTGGCCATGTGATTGGCTGGAGCCGTGATGATGTCACTCTCACGCATGCCTGTGAGAGCCCTCGGATCTGGCACGAAGCTCTGAAGGTTCGGCAAAGTATGCCGGACCTTCAGGGTGCATGCACCGGTGACGTAACTGGCTGCATCCAGGGTGAATATCTCCTATAATGTGTATGTTTAGGAGATATTAATTTTATCTACAGGTAAGCCTTATTATAGGCTTACCTGTAGGTAAAAATGACCAAGCAGGCTTTACTACCACTTTTAAAGAGGAAGTAAACCCTGATGGGTTTTACTTCCTCTATATTCCCCTGCAAAGTAAAAGCATAATGGGCTAGTATGCATCGCATACTAGCCCATTATGTGCCACTTACCTTGCAAACGAAGCCCACAATGTCCCCGCTGCTGGAAGCATCCATCTTCACCCCTCTTCCTTCTTTGACCGCGGACTCCGGCTCTGTGACTGGCCGGAGCGCATGCACGCGGGAGCCGCCAGTCACGGCACAGGCTGGGGAAGAAACGGCTCGGAGGGCCGTTTCTTCACTGCGCATGCTCCAATGACATCTTCGGTGCACTACAAGGCACATATCTCCTAAACAGCACATGTTTAGGAGATATTTTCAGTACATATAGGTAAGCCTTAGTAAAGGCTTACCTATATGTAAAAATAGGTCAGGGGGGTTTACAACCACTTTAAGCTCATTGCATAGACACTATACACATTGCAAGGATCTTGCAGACTCCTACATCTAATATTCTGTTGAAACTGATACATGTATTCCAGTCACCTCCTCCTTACTGGGTGCTTGGTAGATATGCCCCCTTGCTGCGGTCACATGATAATCAGTCTCCTTATTATACTTACAAATTGCTAGAATGACATGTGCAAGAAGGTGTTTCCCTTTCTAAGTTTTATGGTAATCAGTGGACCATGTTACCTTAAATAAAATAAGTAACTTGTGCAGTCTATAGGTCGATGTAAAAAAAAAGTGACATTTGTCAGTTACATTGTTACTGCATGAAAAGTCAGCTTTTATTTTTAATGTACTCAGAAACATATCTTCATGCATAAAATAAAATATAAACCAGTTTGTGAAAATTTATATAAATAATGTGTGGAAAGCTTTATTCTTTGATTTTGTTTTTTTTCTTAATTTATGTTTTATTTTTATCTTCTGCAGTAAGAATTTGGTTCTCATCAATTCTGTTTTGCTTAGGGTTGTTTTTATGATGTAAAAAGTAGTGCCATGCTCTGCAGACCGAGATGATTTGTGTATGAAATAAACTGTACATTTCTACATCCTATAAAGTCTGAAGATTATTATATTAAAGCGGAACTTCAGTCATTTTATTCATCTTTCCATCTATTAAATCTTCCTCCCTTGTTTTAACTTTGGATAGTAAATATATTTTTTTTTTCTGTCAGTAAATACCTTATACATACCTTCCAACTTTTTGAGATGGGAATGAAGGGACACCTATCAGCAAAAGTATGCAGGCATAGGACATGCCCCCTGCCACACCCCCTTAAAGGAGAATTGTACAAAAAAACAAGATTGGTTAAAACCACAGGTGCTTTTTTTTTTACCACTACTATTCCTTTACATTGGCTTTTGGAATTTACAAATGCAGCAATTTAGAAATCAGATGAAAGGTTTAGCACTGGAAAACACTTTAATAGATAAAAAGTGTATTTTAAATCCAACTATATAGATCAGACCAAAATGAGGGACAGAGGGACATTGCTCCAAATCAGGGACAGTCCCTCGAAATCAGGGATAGTTGGGAGCTATGCTTATACAGCCCACTTCCTGTTTCTTGTCTGGTAAAAAGCCTAGGCTTATAACATCATGCACATCTCTCTCTCTCTCTCTCTCTCTCTCTCTCTCTCTCTCTCTCTCTCTCTCTCTCTCTCTCTCTCTCTCTCTCTCTCTCTCTCTCTCTCTCTCTCTCTCTCTCTCTCTCTCTCTCTCTCTCTCTCTCTCTCTCTCTCTCTCTCTCTCTCTCTCTCTCTCTCTCTCTCTCTCTCTCTCTCTCGTCATAAGAGGGCCAATGAGAGCTGCAGAGCTGGAGGTGTGTCTCTGTGTGAATACAGGAAGTGAACAGGCAGCAGCATCAGCTGCCCACATTTAAAATGGATGCAGCCATACTCAGTGGAGGGAGATTTCTGCAGCATATTTGGCAAGTACAGAATCACAGTATATATAAAATAATATGCAATGTGGTTGGAGGGAAGCTTCAGAATGGCAAAGATGTTTTTATTACAAATTTATGTGAACAGACTGCAGTTCCTCCTTTAAGTCAAATGATTACAATGTTTTCCTGCCCACAGCTTTAATGCTGCAAGTTGAAATTCTTAAAGCAGAATTAAATTAGAACATTTCAAATGGTTGACAGATGGGATTTTTATAGTAGACCCTGTTGGTCTCTTCTGTCAATTCTTGCTTCGGTAGCATTGTTTTGCTTGAATGTACACTGAGCTGCGTATGCTCGGCTCTGTGCCAAGATGATGTGACTCCTGTTCGTATGTGAGGCAGTGACATCATCACAGCCCACCTAGTCAAGCGGCCAAAGAGTCCAAACCAGGTAGTAGAACCGGGAAACATTGGAAGCGCCCATGACCAACAGGAGTGCCAGCGTTGGAGGGGATCATTTCAAAGGTATGTATGAGGACTAAAATCATATGGGGGGGCTTTTATTTATTTATTTTTTTTATTTTATATCACTTTAAAGCAGGTTATCATCTATTAATAAAATAGGAATTGCTAGGACTAAAATCAACTTTAAACAAAGGCTGTCCTCTGTAGAAAGTCCTCTCCTACCCAGCACCCTGCGATTCTCGGACGTCAGACTCACCGATTTCATCTCAATTTCTGTCCATGGACAATTACAAAAGGTGAAACTGCCTAGCAGGGATACAAAATAAAACCTATAAAAACCTGACAGAGGTTCTAATACTGCGCAACTCAATCCAAAACTAAAATGATTTGGCTATATGTACGCTTTACCACATAATGTTCCATTGGCTGAGATTATGGACTTTTTAGACACTTGCACAAAAAAAAAATATTATAAAGGTACACATGTATTAATCATACAAATTCATTAAAGCCATCATAAATGAGAGAGAATATTATTTTTTCTTTAAGCGAAATGATGGTCGATCTAAGGTGTGAATATAGAGATATAATAACCTTTTTAAAACAAAACATGAAAAAAAAAATATACCGGTCATACCAATGTAATAATGCTTACATCTTATACTTTAAGTGTAAACCCACAACAGTAAAATCAGTCTGTATATGCAGTAAAACATGCTTGTTATACTCACAAGGGGTTACCCTAAGGGATTAATCCTCTGTATTGTATAAAAAGGCTTTTTGATCCTGTCTTCTCTGATCTTCCCCTTCTTTTACTGTCCCCAATCCATCTGCTGATAGTACAAAGCCTTGGAGGCACTCTAGCAATACACACCAAAATGAGCATGTGCAGAGAGTTTTTTTTTTTTTTTTTTTCTTTCTTTTGGAGGGTGCATGTGATCAGCACAGGGCCAATCAACACTGTCCAGACAGAGTCAGGGGTCCTGCAGCCTCATAGGACAGTCAGAGTAGAATGAAAACTCTAGACATGTGCAATTCGTTTTGTTACAAATTCGTTTTTTGACAAATTTGTTAATTCGGAAATATCCGAATTAACGAAAGCATGTTTAACAAATTTTTCCAAATAGTGGAGTATTTGTAAATTCATACATTTGTAAATTCATACATTCGGAAATTAGTAAATCCGTAAAATTTGTAAATTCGGAAATCTGAAATAATATTTAACTAATAATAACTTAACTATTACGAACTAATTAATTATAGGTATTGTAATTTCCTTTCAAATTTGGCTGTTGGTGAACATAACAAATACGAATTATCCGAAATAACGAATGCCGTATCTAAACAAATGGAACGTAATTAATAATAAATAATAATAATAAAAACTTTTTATTATTATTAATTTCTTCCATTCCATTTGTTTAGATGCGGCATTTGTTATTTCGGATAATTCGTAACTTTGGATAAATTCGTATTTGTTATGTTCACTAACAGCCAAATTTGAAAGGAAATTACAATACCTATAATTTAATAGTTACCATTTCAGATTTTCTAATTTTGGTATTTACAAATGTACGAATTTACTAATTGGGATCATAACGAATGACCCAAAAAACGGGAAAAAAAACAAAAACGAATGAAACGAAAACAAACAAGTTTTTGGCAGTGCATATGTCTAGAAAACTCCTACAAGCTTTAACCAGACACTCAAAGAAGTCATAAGACTGCTGTATTACTGCTGATGGGAAAAGGTATTTAGCAGTTTATATTTACTAAAACTATTGCATTTCCATGTTTTGTGTACTGTGGGAGACCAGATATAGTGAATGCAGGGTCCTGGGTTTAGTAGCACTTTAAAGAACACAGTGAGATATAGCTGATTGCCACAATGTCAACGACGAGCAACATCCCAAGGGAGTGTTTAGCCAGGGGAGCTATAAATCCTAAGGCTGAGTTCACACTGTGTGCGGCGCAGCTCGCAGCAGGGGGTTTGATGCGTCCCGTTTCAGGTTCACCGTTTCAGGTCTGAATTAGGTGAGAATTTTTGGCCGAATTCAGACCTGAATTGGAGCCAAAGATGCACAGGACTCTTCTGCAGTGCGCTCCGCGGCCACCCCAGAGATGTGTGAACCGGCTCCATTGAGAGCCGGTCACTCTCTCCTGTCATGCGAATTTGATGCGGGTTTCCCTGCATCCAATAGTGTGAACCCTGCCTTACAGGACTAACCTATATGGAAGGCCATAATTATCAATACAGCAGAGTAGACTAAAGCTAATAACGTGCGTGCCTAAAAAGGCCCTAATCTCAGCCAATTGTACTTTATTCTATATATACAGTGGGGAAAATAATTATTTGATTGCCTGCAGATTTTGTAAGTTTGCCCACAAAGAAAGGAAGGGTCTATCATTTCTATCACAGGTGTATTTTAAATGATAGATACAGAATATCAACCAAAAATCCAGAATAAGTACATTATATAAATGTTATAAATTGAGTTGCAGTTTAGTAAATGAGTATTTGATCCCCTACCAACCAACAATAATTCTGTCGCCCACAGACTGGCTACAGTATGTGCTCATGTGGTACACAGATTAGTTCTGTCAATTTAAGAAGGTGCTCCTAACAACAACTCCTTATGTGTATAAAAGACACCTGTCCACAGAATCTCTTTCTTCCATTTATATCTCACCATCATGGGCAAGACCAAAGAGCCATCAAAGGACATCAGGGACCAGATTGTAGACCGTCACAAGGCTGGAATGGGCTAAAAGATCATCAGAAAAAAGCTTGGTCAGAAGGAGACAACTGTTAGCGATTATTCATAAATGGAAGAAATACAAAATAACCATCGATCGTCCTCGGTCTGGAGGGATGATCATGAAAAAAGTGAGGGATCAGCCCAGAACTACATGGGAGGAGCTTGTGAATGATCTCAAGGCAGCAGGGACCACAGTCACCAAACAAACCATTGGTAGCACAATACATCGCCATGGATTGAAATCCTGCAGCACCCGCAAGGTCCCCTTCTTAAATAAGATACAGGCCCATCTGAAGTTTGCCAATGAACATCTAAATGATTCAGAGAAGGATTGGAGAGAAAGTGCTGTTGTCAGATGAGACCAAAATTGAGCCCTTTGGCATTAACTCTATTCGCCGTGTTTGGAGGAAGAAAAATGCTGACTATGACCCTAAGAACACCATCCCTAAAGTCAAGCACGAGGTGGAAACATGATGCTTTGAGGCTGTTTCTCTGCTAAAGGTACAGGCCAACTTTGCTTTGGTTTCATCGCTGACAGCTGAATGAAAGAAACAGAATTGCCGGCAAAAAATAATTGGGAAAACAGCGGTGTGCGGTCCCCAATCCATACCAGGCACTTATCCAAGCATGCAACAAGGCAGGTCAGGAAAGGGAGGGGACAAGTGAGCTTCGGGGTACCATGTTGATGGGGACATGGGCCTCTTCTCCACAACCCTAGCCGGTGGTTGTGGGGGGTCTGCGGCCAGGGGGCTTATGGGAATCTGGAAGCCCCATTTAATAAGGGGGCTTCCAAATCTCGACCCCCCCCCCCTCTCAAATGAATGAGTACGGGGTAGAACCATCATCAATCACGACTCCCTCTGCACCACTGGACCGGGAAAATAAAAAGGCTCCTGCTGTCTGCCTGCTACGCCATCTGACAGTTCTTAACCACCTCAATGAAGGGCGTTTTCCCCCCTTCCTGCCCAGTCCAATTTTCAGCTTTCATCGTTATCACATTTTGAATGACAATTGCGTGGTCATGCAACGCTGTACCCAAATGAAATTTTTATAATTTTTCCAACAAATAGAGCTTTCTTTTGGTGGTATTTCATCACCACTTGGGTTTTTATTTTTTGCGCTAAAAATAAAAAAAGACTGAAAATAAAAAAAAAAACAGTTTTTCTTCGTTTCTGTTACAACACTTTGTAAATAAGTCATTTTTTTCCTTCACTGATTAGCACTGATGAGGCTGCAATGATGAGGCAGTACTGATTGGCACTGATGAGGTGGCACTGATGAAGAGGCACTTATATGCAGCACTGATAGGCACTGAAAAGCAGCACTGATAGCTGGTACTGATATACAGCACTGATGGGCACTCATAGGTGGCACTGATGTGCGGCACTGATAGGCAGCACTGATCAGGAGGCACCAGCAGGCATCTCTGATGGGCACAGAGTGCCATCCCTAATGGGCACTGATTGGCATCTCTGGTGGGCTCTAGTGGGCTTACCTGGTGGTCATGGGTGGGCATCCCTGGTGGTCATGGGTGGGCATACCTGGTGGCCATGAGTGGGCATCCCTGGTGGTGATACCTGGTGGGCATCCCTGGAGGTCATGGGTGGGCATCCTCGATGGGTCTGCACTGATAATCAAGGTGCTGATCGGCTCTCCTCTACCCACGCCTGTCAGTGCGGCTTTTCCTGTTTACACTATGATCAGCTGTCATTTGGACACAGCTGATCACATGGTAAAGCACCTTCATCAAAGGCTCTTTACCTAAATTGGAGATTTGGTGTGTCAGACTGACACACCACATCACCGATCGCCATGCTACGCGACTTATCCTACTGGATGTCATATGACGCCCAGTCAGGATAACAGAACCACTTTCCGTAGTTGGTAATATTGCCACTTTTACGAAGTGTTGCTATTAATGCACCAAATTCAAAAATAATTTCCTCCAGTTCCTAGATAATGAAACTGGAGCAAAATATGACTGACTCTAACTTGGTGTACAGAGACGGGCACAGTGCCTGTCACTATGAGCAGTGTAGCAGAAAAGCAGATTGGCCACCACTACCCTTCTCCCTGCTGCTTGGCCTACTAAGGGTACATAGAACAAATAATGAACCCCCCAATGGTATAATTGGGAACTTCAGGAGTAAGAGAATTTATTTTGGGGTTCTTTAGTGGTCGGTCAGGAAATATTAACCACCATAATATGAGCAAATTATTCTGAAAAGAATGCGGTATAATATGCAGTAAATGTGATAAGTACTGCTTCACTTACATATCACAAAGTAATAAACTGCGCTCACATATTCAGATTGGTTTTCAGGGGTTCAGTAAATTGGAGATGATCACCAAACATGGTGGTAGAACCAGTGATCAGTATGTACACTAAGGTGTCCGTTTATGAAGCAGTGATCAGCGGTGATCCCGAGGATCGCCGCTGATCACAGTCCATAAACAGTTTATCAAACAGTGATAATCGGGGGAGAACATGTTTGAACTTGTTCTCCCGTCGATTATCTCTACACACGGAGAATCCTCATTGAATGACACAGTAACGGCCAGTTTATGAAGCAGTGATCTCACCGCTTCACTGGCGATCTGTGTCAGAATTCACACTCCCAGGTTCACCAGCTCAGAGGTGGTGAATCGGGGAGTGAAGAGAGAATCTGGGGGGATCTGAGGGGGAAGGAGGAAGTTTTTTAACTTCCTTATGCCTCGTTCAGACCCCCCAACACTGTAAGCATGTCCCCCTGTCATATTTATGTGTATACAAATATATACATATAATGTGTATATGTATATATATATCATGTGTGTGTATATACATGTATATATAATGTGTGTGTGTGTGTATACATATGTATTTAATGTAGGGGGACTCGTTATTTTATTAACATTATTCCACGTGGTCTGTCCGTGTATTGAGCGGTGATAATTTATCACTGCTTAATAAACTGACATTTTTGTATTTCGGTGAATTTCTGGTACTGTAATCTCGTAAAGTCTCACGAGATTCCAGTATCAGGGGCCGTTCTCCACTGTTAGAAGCATTTGTAGATCGCTTCACTCCTCCAAAGGTGAAGCGATCTACACTGCTTCATAAACAGGCACACAGAGGAGAAAAATCTTCACTGTGAATGCCGGAGAACGAAGCAGTGAATAGATTTCACTGCTTCATAAACGGACACCTAAATGCAGAAAACCTTCCTGATGAACAATGATATGATATGATATGATATGAAAAGACAAATCGATAAAAACACAAATGTCTATCAAGTGCTGATAACAAATCAATAATCAAATTTTATCAATCATTGTGTCCTTTCCATTTTGAGTGCAATATTCAAAACCGTGCTCCACCATGAAACTGGATGACCACTTACCCACTCCAAGACCTATCATCCACGTAGAGGAAGGCCCCAACTGGAGGGCATTTAGTTTGCTGTGTGCTCCGTGTACCACAACAGTTGTCCCCCCCCCCCAAAAAACACTCAGATTTATTAAGCTTTCCGTAAATTACAATCTGCATTATATACTGATAATGGATGAGCTCACAAACGCACAATCATGTACATTTATGTCATTGTGTTCAAGTGGTTATGGACCATGGCTGCAGCTGTCAGCCATAACCTCCGTATCAACATTTTCAGCCGGCGATTCTCTACCCTATAAAAGTGACCTGAGTGGCTTATTAGATCACTTTTACAAGCAGTAGGAGGGGTCTCCCCCCCTCCCGCAGCTTCTGGTGTCGTACCTTGTTTTCTGGTGCACTGGCAAGCCCGGAATCTGATCCGGTGGTTGCGGCCAATAACAATAGAGGTGAAAGGAGAATGGATCTTCTCCGATCACCTCTATGGTCTAGG
Source organism: Lithobates clamitans (assembly GCA_037952925.1). Lineage (NCBI taxonomy): Eukaryota > Metazoa > Chordata > Amphibia > Anura > Ranidae > Lithobates > Lithobates clamitans. The sequence goes on from JBBGZY010000401.1 coordinate 126,582, forward strand.
ACAGCAGTCTCTAAACTGTGGTCCTTTGCTTGCCTTTATCAAGCCCTTGGTGCAGTGTTTCTCTCACTAATACAAGTTTTTGAAGGGTAGGGATCACGCTGAACTGACTTGGTAGGTCACTGGTTGTAGGCAGAAAGTCAGATGGGCAGAATAGGAAAAATTTCTTTCCAGAGTTTGATGCCCGACTGTTGTGTGAAAATAGTGGGCCTCGGGTACTACCTCAGGATGCGGCCTAATGGTCCTCTCACTAATACAAGATACTATTCCTCCCACTAACACGAACAATGGGGAACTATTCCTCCCACTAACACCAATGATGGGCCACTATTCTTCCTACTGACACCAGCTATGCAGTACTAATCCTCCCACTGACAACAACGAATGGGCACTATTCCTCCCACTGACACCAATGATGGGGCACTAATCGTCCCACTAACTAATAATAGGGTACTATTCCTCCCACTAGTAATTAAGGGGTACGATTCCTCTCACTAACAATGATGGGGCACTATTCCTCCCACTGACACTAACGATTGGGCATTATTCCTCCCACTGACACCAACATCCGACCCCATTAAAGTCAGAAGGACCATAAAGTGGCTCTTTGTTTAGAAAGTTTGGAGACACCTGGTCTAGGAGATCGAAAGCGACAAGCATTTTTGTCACTTCCGGCTAGGACAAACGTAAACATTGCCATTTTTTTTTTGTTGGGAAAGTATGTAAACTTTTTTTTGTAGTTAACGATTTGAAGGAGAGAATTCCAGCACTGAGGAGAACCACCAACCTTGAGTCTTCTGCTCACTGAGCCGGCAGTTGATGGGGTTGGTGTGGGGGAGATGGTGGAAGAGTTAGTCAGGATGAGGGGGTAGGAAGCTAGGTTACAGTACATAGAGAGAATGGTGGGTGCACAGAAATGTATCTACATTTGAGCACCCCAAACTATGTGCTAAGTTGGGTGAAGATGTGTGGGTGGAAAACCTGGAGGTGGCCAACTTAGATGTGTCTGCTACTACTAAGAACTGTAGAAAAGCCAATTTAGTGGGAAGGGTAATGCAGGAAGGCTTAGACAGTTGGTGGTATTTGGGGATTCTATCATCAGGAAGAAAAATTAGGCACCACAATTGGCTCCACAGTATTGTTTGCTGTCTCCTGATGCCAGGGTTGGACATGTGGTGGACCAGGTGGACAAATTGTAAAAAATAACCAGTAATGACCCAGCTGTCTTGGTCCAAGCTCTGACCAATCACAGAAAGACATGGAAGATGGAGAAACTCCAAGAATCCATTTAGAGGACTAGTCTGCAGGGTGAAGGAAAGCCCCCCAGGATTATGTTCTCTGGAATATTTTCTATACTATACACAAACCCAGACAAGTCAGTGGGAACTGAAGAATGGCTGAAGTCAGTATGGCTGAAGAAATGGTGTAGGAGGGGCAAATTTGGGTGTCTAGTGCACCGGGCTGACTTATCATTGGGGTACAACTTAAATGCTAAAGATAGTTTGCACCTCAGAGGTTTTGAGAGGAGTCTGCTGTGCTAGGGGAGAGGTTTGTGGGAAGGTTGAAGGAGTATTTAATCCAGAATGGAGGGGGTAGGGTGAGTTATAGAAAATAAAGGCAGAAAGGGGTCACCTTCCCTATGGTACATGGTTTCATCCTTTCATGACATCCTTCAGGCTGCACCAAGGTATGTGTATGTGTGTGTGTGTGTGTGGGGAGCTTAGCCATAATGTCTAGTCATTGCACACAATTAAACTTTTCTCCACCAATTATGGAAGATTTGCACTCAGCAAATTTTACAATCATTAACCACGTCAGCCCCGGAAGGATTTACCCCTTAATGACCAGGCCATTTTTTGCGATGTGGCACTGCGTCGCTTTAACTGACAATTGCGCAATCGTGCTACTTGATGTCCTTTTTTTCCCCCCAGAAATAGAGCTTTATTTTGGTGGTATTTGATCACCTCTGCGGTCCTTATTTTTTTGCGCTATAAACAAAAAAAGACTGACAATTTTGAAAAACAAAAACAGTATTTTTTACTTTCTGCTATAATACATATCCCCCCAAAAAATATAAAAAAATCTAATTTCTTGATAAAGCCAACATGTATTCTGCTACATATTTTTGTTAAACAAAATCGCAATAAGCGTATATTGATTTGTTTGTGCAAATGTTATAGCATCTACAAAATAGGGGAAAGATTTAGGGACTTTTTGTTTTTTTTATTGGTTTTACTAGTAATGGCTGTGGTCAGCGATTTTTAGCAGGACTGCTACATTGCGGCAGACAAATTTGACCCTAAATTACACTTTTTGGTGACCAGTGAGACCAATACAGTGATCAGTGCTATAAAAATGCACTGATCTCTGTATAAATGGCACTGGCAGGGAAGGGGTTAACACTAGGGGGCGATCAAGGGGTTAAGTGTTCTCTAGGGAGGTGTTTCTAACTGTGGGGGGACGGACTGACTGGGAGTAGAGAGATATCGCTGTTCCTGATCACTAGGAACAACTGATCTATCTCTCCTCCCCTTTCAGAATGGGGATCGGCCTTGTTTACATAGGCAGATCCTTGTTCTGCCTCTCTTCACAGCGATCGAGGGTGGCCGGCGGACTGGTCCACCGGACCCGCGGGTGAGCTCCTTGCGGCACATCCGCAGTACCACATGTACAGACCAATGTACAGGTACGGCGGTTTGCACAGCCGAGCTGCCTTGATGCAGTATATATGCGGAAGGCGGTCGGCAAGTGGTTAAAATGTATTAAAAAAATTATTATTTAACCCCCTCAATACCAGAATGATTCTTCATTTCCAAAATATTGTGGTAATGAGAGATCGCCTCTGGGGGTTTATATAGCAACAATCAGTGTGCACACTATCCTGGCATTTTTATTTACAATGATTTATAATGGAAAGTAAAAGAAATAGTTTTTTTCTTCTCTTTTTCTATACTAACCACTTGCCGACCGCCTAACTGTAAATATACATACCTCCTTTGACGTTAAATACTGGAGTTATGGCAGCAGCTCACATCACTTCCACCTTTTGGACTTAAAGGGATGATTTTTTTTCCCCTTAAAGGCAAAATTTCATATTTTTTTTTATTTTTTTTCTTTAAAAGGTAAATGAGAGCTCTGGGGTCTTTTTGACCCCAGATCTCCCAATAAAGAGGACCTGTCATGCTTATTTATATTACATTTCTATACATGTTTACATTCCTTGTAATAGTAATCAAAGTGATCAAAAAAATTAAATAAAAAAAAGGCACAGTGTAAAAAATATATATATAATGTGTTGGGGTTCTAAGTGATTTTTAGCAAAAATACAGATTTTTACTTGTAAACAACAAATATCAGAAAAAGGTGGCTAAATAATAACACCCCCCCCCCCCCCCCCAGAGTGATTAATGAATATCAGCAAAAGAAATCTCTGTCTCAAAAAAAAACATGAAACAAAAATGTTTATAAAATTAAAAAATGTAATTGTAAGGATCTTTATGGCAATGTGTTAGCTTTGTATATCGAGCCTCACACACACTAGGATAAAAAAAAAATATATATATTTTTTTTAAACTGACAGTTGTTTACCAGGCTGGCAGATTTGAATTTTGTCAGTTACAGAGATAAACATCCTCAATCCAGGAGCCACAAGCTCTGTGTGTATGCAGCCTATAGACAGGAATAATAATGATTTTATTATATATATATATATATATATATATATATATATATATATATATATATTTTTTTTTTTTTTTCTACATATATACACATACAGGTGAATGTCCTGATAAAACTACAATACCTAAATGTTATTAGATTTTGGGAAACTTTGAATTCTTATGGTGAGAACCTTGAGCCTCACACACACCAGGATAAAGATTGTTTTTTTCAAAAACTGACAGTTATTTTTAGGCTGGCAGATTTGAATTCCATCAGTAACAGAGATAAGCAGCCTCATCCTGAATAAACCCACATAGCAGTCACAATAGCTTTTTTTACCAGATTTTTTTTTAAAAAACTGACAGTTGTTTACCAGGCTGGCAGATTTGAATTTTGTCAGTTACAGAGATAAACATCCTCAATCCAGGTGTCACAGCTCTGTGTGTATGCAGTCTATAGACAGGAATAATAATGATTTTATTATGGGCTAGATACAGAAATGATGGAGAAAACAGATGTAAAATGAGCAAAAATGTCCCATATTTCTTTAATTGATAAAATAATTGCCAAATAAACCCACATAGCAGTCCCAATGGCTTTGTTTACCAGATATTGTGGTGTGGCTTCAGCAGTAAGGTCATGTGACCTCATTTGCATACGGAACCTGTGATGTCATCGTGTGACTCCTCCCCCTATGTCCATATAAAGGCTCACACAGCAGCTGCAGCTCACTTGCTTATTTGACTCTGTCTGAGCAGGATGCAATATCTCTCTCTCTGCGGTGTTGCGGGTTCTATGAGAACAATGACACGATTTCAGAGAAAGAACGGTTACAAGGCGAAGAATCTTTTGAACAACAACCAAGAAGATTCCGTATTATTATTAAACGTGCACCCATTAACAGGGGAGCACCAGACAAATGGACCGCCCACCCTTACCGCCCCTAATAGGGGTGGGGCCAGGGCAATTGGGCAGAGGGTCAGGGCTGCCATACGCAGAATCTGGACCTTCAGGAGCCACAAACTCACAATCACAAATCCAGATGACGTTGATGGTAAGTAGTATATGGCTAAGTTTACACCTCTGTGTGTGTGGTGAATGCATTTTGTGTACGTTTTCCAGCACATTTTTGAGTTCAGCAAACGCACTAAAAAAAACCCAATAGATGTGACCCGAGCCTAATAGTGAAATATAATGATCAGCACTGCAAGAGAACTTAATAGGCGTCAGCCACATAGTATATATATAAAAATATGTAAATAATATATATATTCACATATATACACACACAGTATGTGAACCCTCCAACCCCCATGACTGAGTTCAGGTGAATGTCCTGATAAAACTACAATACCTAAATGTTATTAGATTTTGGGAAAATTTGAATTCTTATGGCGAGATGTTAGATTGCAGCTCTGAACCTTGACCCTTACACCCACCAGGATAAAGATTGTTTGTTTGTTTGTTTTTTCAAAAACTGACAGTTGTTTACCAGGCTGGCAGATTTGAATTTTGTCAGTTACAGAGATAAACATCCTCAATCCAGGAGTCACAGCTCTGTGTGTATGCAGTCTATAGACAGGAAGACAGGATGATTTTATTATGGGCTGGATACAGAAAACATGGAGAAAACAGATGTAAAATGAGCAAAAATGTCCCATATTTCTTTAATTGGTAAAATAATTGCCAAATAAACCCACATAGCAGTCCTAATGGCTTTGTTTACCATCACTTGCTTATTTGACTCTGTCTGAGCAGGGTGCAATATCTCTCTCTCTCTGCGGTGTTGCGGGTTCTATGAGCACAATGACACGATTTTAGAGAAAGAATCTTCTGAACACCAACCAAGAAGATTCCGTTTTATTACTTAATGTGTGCCTATTGACAGGGAAGACAAATGCACTGCCCACCTCTACCGCCCCTAATAGGGGTGGGGCCAGGGCAATTGTGCAGATGGTCAGGGCTGCCATAGGCAGAATCTGGACCTTCCGATGCCACAAAATCACGATCATGAATCCAGATGACATTGATGGTAAGTAGTATAATAATGAATTATAAGTGCAAGGCACTGTAAGCCAACATAATGTGTGTATATATATATACATATATATATGTCACCTACATATACACATAGTGTAATCACTCAATAGAAGGGATAGATAGATAGGAGGGAAGAGTTTGAACCCCGGTCAGGTCCCCGTCAGGGAGATTCACCCTCTCCGTTAGTTCTGATCACCAATGTCACCAAGATAGAAAGTGATGGAAGCTCCACCAGACCAGGAAGAGCGAGGAAATCTTCCAGTGACAACTGTGTAGGACGGGGCTGAGCTCACTTTGGGGGGAATTCTTCTGTCTTCTAGCTGTGTCTCCAGAACAGAAAATAAAGGGAAATCTCTCCATTGGGACACAAATGGCCGAGGTTCTACCACTCCCTTCTCTAACCAAAATAGGGATCAATTTTGGCTTTAGATTCACTTTAGGAAATATAAGTTACATTATAGAATATATAATATAACATATATTCCAACAACTTTGATTGAGATATATATATATATATATATATATATATATATATATACTGTATATATATATATATATATATATATATATATATATATATATGTATGTGCAGAGTTTACTGGAAAGGCTCACACCTGGTTTCACCAGGACCCTTTAAGCCATACCTAACATTTAGCGCAATGTAGCAACACCCCCACATCTATTTTTAGTGCGTTTGGCACCATGCAGCACTGTATACAGTTCATTTAAGAAGATACATTTTATGAATGTGTTGGCTGTCCACCGGTAGTTTTCTGTGTTCAGGAGGTAATCCAGCAAACTTCTATATGCGGTTTTTTTAATTGACCTCAATGAGCAAATTTGGGCTGATGAAACTCAACCATGGCTGCCACATTTGTGCCACCCCCTCCAGTTGCCATAGCAGGATTTAGTAGGGGAGTTCAGAGGGGAATCGCTGTTAGGGATCTCACGGGGACTTTTTAAATTACACCTGTTCTGGTTTAGAAAGCAAAGTACTGAGAATGAAAACCTCCCCACCATCCCGTTAGCCCTGGGGGGTGTGAACTCCCATACTGTCCATGTACTGTATATAGAGAATTGCCATGAAGAGAATGGTGTAATGAGAGATTATTTCCATAACACAGATGACACCCATATATGTAATAGACAATTCACCTAAATGTCCACAGATTCTGTGTAAAATTTATCAATGATGTGTAAAGAGCAAGAATAATAACGACTGTTTTCTTCTCTCTCCAGGACAAATTCACGAACGTCTCAACGTCAGACAGCCTTACATACAGATTCCATACATGAGTAAGGCTGAACTGAATAAAATGATGGAGGACAAACAAAAACTAGTCACTTCATCAACCACTGATGACCACAAGACAGTACAGGACACAACTATGGAGGACAACGTCATACACATCACTCCATCAACCAAAAATGAACAGAAGACTGTACAGTCTGAGATTATGGAGAATAATACTGCAGTCAATCCATTCACCGAGGACAACAAAACTGCAGTCAGTCCATCCACCAAGGACAACAGTACTGCAACCTGTCCATCCACCGAGGACAACAAAACTGCAGTCAGTCCATCCAGTGAGGACAACAATACTGCAGCCAGTCCATCCACCGAGGACAACAATAGTGCAGTCAGTCCATCCACCGAGGACAACAATACTGCAGCCAGTCCATCCACCGAGGACAACAATACTGCAGTCAGTCCATCCACCGAGGACAACAGTACTGCAGCTTGTCCACCCACCGAGGACAACAATACTGCAGTCAGTCCATTCAGTGGGGATAACAAAACTGCAGCTTGTCCATCCACTGAGGACAACAGTACTGCAGCCAGTCCATTCACTGAGGACAACAGTACTGCAGCCAGTCCATTCACCGAGGACAACAATATTGCAGCTTGTCCATCCACTCAGGACAACAATACTGCAATCTGTCCATTCACCGAGGATAACAATACAGCAGATAGTCCATTCACCGAGTTCAACAATATTGCAGTCAGTCCATTCAGTGAGGACAACAATACTGCAGCTTGTCCATCCACCGAAGACAACAATACTGCAGTCAGTCCATCCACCGAGGACAACAGTACTGCAGCTTGTCCACCCACCGAGGACAACAATACTGCAGTCAGTCCATCCAGTGGGGATAACAAAACTGCAGCTTGTCCATCCACTGAGGACAACAGTACTGCAGCCAGTCCATTCACTGAGGACAACAGTACTGCAGCCAGTCCATTCACCGAGGACAACAATATTGCAGCTTGTCCATCCACTCAGGACAACAATACTGCAATCTGTCCATCCACCGAGGATAACAATACAGCAGATAGTCCATTCACCGAGTTCAACAATATTGCAGTCAGTCCATTCAGTGAGGACAACAATACTGCAGCTTGTCCATCCACCGAAGACAACATTACTGCAGCCAGTCCATCCACCATGGACAACAATACTGCAGCCAGTCCATACACTGAGGACAACAATACTGCAGCCAGTCCATCCACCGAAGACAACAATACTGCAGTCAGTCCATCCACTGAGGACAACAATACTGCAGCCAGTCCATCCACCGAGGACAACAATACTGCAGCCAATCCATCCACCGAGGACAACAATACTGCAGTCTGTCCATCCACCGAGGACAACAATGCTGCAGCCAGTCCATCCACCGAGGACAACAATACTGCAGTCTGTCCTTCCACCGAGGACAACAATACTGCAACCAGTCTATCCCTCGAGGACAACAATACTGCAGTCAGTTCATCCACCGAGGACAACACTACTGCAGTCAGTTCATCCACCGAGGACAACAATACTGCAGTCTGTCCATCCACTGAGGACAACAAAACTGCAGTCAGTCCATCCACCAAGGACAACAATACTGCAGTCAGTTCATCCACCGAGGACAACAATACTGCAATCTGTTCATCCCCTGAGGACAACTATACTGCACCCAGTCCACACACCGAGGACAACAATACTGCAGTCAGTCCATCCACTGAGGACAACACTACTGCAGTCAGTCCATCCACCGAGGACAACAATACTGCAGTCTGTCCATCCACTGAGGACAACAAAACTGCAGCCAGTCCATCCACCGAGGACAACAATACTGCAGCCAGTCCATCCACCGAGGAGAGCAATACTGCAGTCTGTCCATCCACTGAGGACAACAATACTGCAGCCAGTCCATCCACCGAGGACAACAATACTGAAGTCAGTCCATCCACCGAGGACAGCAATACTGAAGTCAGTCTGCGGCCTGCATACATGCGCACCACAAACCTAAAGGTGGCCTCACCAGTCCCATCCACCGAGGACAGCAATACTGAAGTCAGTCTGCGGCCTGCATACATGCGCACCACAAACCTAAAGGTGGCCTCACCAGTCCCATCCACCGAGGACAGCAATACTGAAGTCAGTCTGCGGCCTGCATACATGCGCACCACAAACCTAAAGGTGGCCTCACCAGTCCCATCCACCGAGGACAGCAATACTGAAGTCAGTCTGCGGCCTGCATACATGCGCACCACAAACCTAAAGGTGGCCTCACCAGTCCCATCCACCGAGGACAGCAATACTGAAGTCAGTCTGCGGCCTGCATACATGCGCACCACAAACCTAAAGGTGGCCTCACCAGTCCCATCCACCGAGGACAGCAATACTGAAGTCAGTCTGCGGCCTGCATACATGCGCACCACAAACCTAAAGGTGGCCTCACCAGTCCCATCCACCGAGGACAGCAATACTGAAATCAGTCTGCGGCCTGCATACATGCACACCACAAACCTAAAGGTGGCCTCACCAGTCCCATCCAGCATTATCATCAAGGTCCCGTCATGCGTACTCTCCTTTGAAAAAATGACCTGTTATAGAATCCTTGGGGAGGGAGTCTTCGGGAAAGTGATGTTGGCGTCTCATCCCGCCTTTGACCAGAAGCTGGCGGTTAAAATTGTGCAAAAGAGAAAATTACTTGAAGGTAATGATAATTGCGAGATGGTTTTCTTAGAACGTGATGTGCTAAAAGCAGCCAGGGAGAGTCCATTTATTACACATCTGTTTGGAACGTTCCAGACAAAGGTAAGTCTTTTCACCTTTTAATATCTTCACCTCTTTCCTGTACTGCACTCCACTACTGATCCAGGCCACCTAAAATTGTTATGCAAATGGTGACTTATTTGGGAGCTAAAATGTACACAAGCAACCCCTTTTTCCCTCATATGATGGTCTGTGCACCTGTCAATTAGTCCCTTAAGCACTGAGTGCTAAGTTGTGAGAGGTGGAAGGGAGCTTCTCTTGTGTCCCACACCAGGTTTTTCCTGAGGGCTCTGGCTGTAGTCGGGGGAAAGCAGTATGGGGAAGAGCAGATCTCTAGAGTGCCTCCTACAAGCCTGGAGAGTCTGAGACTGGTTAGGTAAACTGTACAGAGTAGAGGTTTTAGTTAAAGAAGCCACATTTTAAGAGGCTGCCATTGCTAACCTGCTTTTGAAATGTCTAGTTGCCTGGTTGCTTCTGGTCTTAAAACTTTGCATCACTAAGAACACGTCCACAGCTAGCACGACAGGAGAAGCCAGGCCTACATGGAACTTGTAGGATGGTGAACCAAAGAAATTAATTCTTTAGATCTCCAAAACAGCCAAAGCTAGCATTGCAATAAGGACAACCAAACAATTGCGGCCTATATAGTTTCTCTGTCCAGTTTTCCTAAATTGTGTGTGTGTCTGTCTATTCCTCTACAAAATTAAATCCTGCATGTTTATAATGTAACCTTTATCTCTTATTTTCACACAGAGTCATCTAGCCTTTGTCATGGAATGCATGAGCAGAGGGAATCTGTTTGACACCTTGGCTGGAGCAGCTCCATTTTCTAAGGAATCTATAAGGTAAGATCAATAACCGGGTCACTCTGGAGTCGGGGGTGACTGACCACTGAAGACAGGCAGTGGCGTAGTCAGCCCCTTCACCTGAGCCCTGTTCATCTGTACCCTTATGTACTATAGGGGGAAGTAATTTCATCTTTAGCTTTAATTGGTCTGTGATGATTTGGGATGCTAATTTATATATCTCATTCCCCATTAGATACTTCATAGCGGAAATGGTCTGTGGTCTGCAGTTTCTGCATTCTAAGGAGATCGTCCACAGAGACATCAAGCCTGAAAATATCCTCCTGGATGATGACGGCCACATCAAAATAGCTGATTTCGGCTTGGCGGTCATCGGTGTCACGGAGTCCAAGAGGATTCAAAAGCGAGCAGGAACACCCACGTACAACGCGCCGGAGGTAAGATATCTACTATCCACCTGATATTAGACTTAATTGTAATGTTTATCATTATGGAATATAGAAATGGAATAAAGGGGGGGTCATTTTTACTGAATTAAGAATTTCTTTGCTGGTGCAATAGTTGCATTTAGTGGGTTTCCAGACTGACACTATATCCCCAACAAAGGGTGGGATTTTCTGAGAGCTGCAGCAGTGTCAAAGCTTCTTTGTAGGTGACATTGAGGCCGGGTATAGATGGCTGGCTCTGTCCAGCATGATTCACACATATAAATGGGATAAAAGGTTCGGGAATTGCCCACCTGCTATACTTCTTCTTCTCTTTAATATGATGAGCGCTTGTGAACTTTGAGCTATTGGGATCAGTATTCCTTTATCTGCTCCTTTGAAAGGGACTATTAAAGTGTAGGCAAAGCCTTTCTTTTTTTGTTTTGGTAAGAGTGGGGAAGGGTTAGACACTCTGTCAGCTTTACATAGGTGTCCCCATTGGGACCCCATCTGTTTGTATTGGTGACCATTGTCATTGAAAAAGAAAGTGAGGGGAAATTTTTAGAGTTTTCCCCAAAACATGAGGTGAGGAGAACCCTTCAATGGGGATGCCTGTTCTTGGGACAATTCTCTAAGAGAGAAATTTTGCCTCAATTTGTGAGATTTCAACCAATTTCCTTTTCTGTCTCTGGGAGACCTAAAGCCCCACCTCCAATATTCACAAGCTCCGCCTTAGCTTTGATGTCTTTGTGCACAATTATTGGACTCCTGGGAGCTCATCCTTCTTTCTCTCCATTATGTTTCTACAGGTCCTTCAACAAGTTCCATACTTTGGCATGGCTGATTATTACTCCCTGGGAGTAATAGTATATGAGATGGCATTCGGCAGGCATCCATTTCTTACTGGTGTCGAGTCCTTTGAGGAATTACAGATGATAGTGACCACCAGGGAACCGAGTTATCCACATTCAATGGACACTAATCTCCATGACATCATAGAGAGGGTAAGTATACACAGAACGATTACATCTTTTCAGAGACAAAGTCCTTTCCAGGTTACATATATCTTAATAGGATTTTAGAACACACGATTTCACCTTCGTACCTGCACACATTATTGGAGGTCGTAGCAGTACTTTCAGCAAGTCTTACTTTTTAAATGGAGGGTGATGTGCCTTCACCTGTCATAAGGAAAGCAGCAGTCCCTATGTCCCATTAGCAGTGGAAAAGTCTTAGAAAGTCCAACCAAAAAAATGAAAATCTTATTGCAGAGGATATGTGAGGAAAGGAGCAGAAATTGTGTCCCCTAAAATCCAATTGCAGAGGATGTGTTTAACTTGAATTCATGGTCTGGGTGGTTCCCTTGGATACTGACGGGGCCATTCGTGTACACAATTAATTATATTTCTGGAGACATTCCTTACACAGGCAGAATATAGAAGTCCCCTTGGGCTACCATCGCCATGAGAAGAAAATAATAGCAGTTATTAGATAGAAAGATCTTTTTTAACACATTCCTCATAACAATTAATTACAAAATAGCTGATGCTTCTTTCCTTTAAAAACTCCCCTGAACTAATAGGACACAAATAAAGCACCATGCTACCATCCAATCCAATCAGGACATAGTAGCAGATTAGAAAGCAAAATTAAGGAAACTGAAATATGTAAATGTCAGAAGCAAATATTAAAAGGGGATTCTATTGTTCAGATATTGTTCAAGTTATTCCAGTGTTTCTTATTATATTTTGTTCCTCTTTACAGTTCCTATGTAAAGACCAAGAGAAACGGATGAGGCTAGTCAGAGATATCAGAAAACACCCATTCTTATCGAAGGTGGACTGGAAGGAGACAGAGAAAGGGAAGTCACCGCCTCCATTTCCATCAAGACATGTAAGTATAAGGATTAGTCCCAGCACAATAGGGAGATTTCTAGGGATTTTTTCTGTATAAATCAGAAACATTGACAAAATACTTTTTTCTCTTTCCAGGTTTATGAGGAACCTCTGAGTGACGGATTGCCAGGGGATGAATTCATTCAATATATAGACTATGGGAGGCCGATAGTTCAATGGAAGCAAAAGAAATTCTATGGCTTCACCTACCTGAGCGAGCATCTGAATTGCAGCCAGTGGTCTGATAACCACCATTGGAAAACAGGTAACGTCAACACAGAGCCTCGTCACCCCCATCTGAGGGCAGAGCCTCATTACCACCATCTGAGAGACAGTGACATCAACAGAGAGCTTGGTCACCACCATCCAAGGGCAGAGCCTCGTTATCACCATTCACGGGGCAATGACATCAACAGAGAGCCTCATCGCCATGTATACCTGGCGTGAGATGGCACCCTGAGAAGTACTGAGATATATGTGGCTACCTGGCGCACTGGCTTTGATATCCCTCTTGGTGGTGCACACTTTGATGAACAGTGGAGGCACAAGATTTTTCTGGGTTATACATATGTAGCACCCTCCTAGGTAGGTGCTAGAGAGTGTATATAGTTTTTGGCTTTTCTGCTTAACAGAAACGCAGACAAGCAAATTTAGGTGCTGTCTGCTTAACAGAGAGCGGTGATTAATTAGTGAGGTCTGCTTAGTGTACTCTGGTGCTGCTCATGCTGTCTTGATGGTTCACACTGATCCAGTAGCAAGAAAGCATATTGGACAGTGTGAGGAAACCCAGCAGGTGAGAGCATCAATGTAGATACAGCCCTGGCCAATTAGAAGGGTATGTGCCCCAAGGAATGCTGGGTGCTTGTATTTAAGTCTGAGGAGCACATGGGCTTGGGGGGTTCCAGTCCAGCCCACCTCTAAGGAGAGAGTTTCAGGTGGGGAGGAGGCGGCTGCCTCTCTCCACCATAGGCTGCCATGCGACCTCAGGTGCCTGACCTGAGGGCCTGCAGCCTGAAAGCTACAACCCAGGGTTCCTGTGCAAGCTAACTGAGGGAGGAAGTCTATGGATCTGGTCTTATGTCACTGGTATAGAGTGTCGCTTAGAAGTTGGAAGGAGGCTACCAGATGTCCCTGGACATTTTGTGAGTACAGACCCCTGAAGGGATCCTTGAGACTGAGGAACTTATTGTTGTGTTGCTGAAATCCCCCTTTGGTCCTAGAAGTCAGCATACTGGGTGTGTGAGCTAAAGGGGACACTGGCTAGTGTCTTGAAGATTTAAAGTTCACTGAGTTCCTTCTGCTACATAGGAACTTATTCTTCCATGTGTAGCACCCTGGAGTTTAGGCAGGGTTGCTCCTCACAAATTTACTTGCCAGAAGTAGTTATCCTGGTTGATTGTTAGAGATCTGTTGATTTCTCCCTAAGTTTGGCCTTGTTGCACTTTTCTCTTCTATCACTAGGTAGTCGGGTACTTGGTGGTACTAGATATGAGAAAGGCAACTCAAGGTCAGGTTATGGGTATATGGGGGTATCTCAGCCAATGGGCAGGGGTTTTCTTGGATCCCTTGGCCTGCTGAGAGAGCCTATATATTTGGGTGGAGTCAGGTGATCTGTGTTCTGTGCCACCTGGACGGCTGCCTGGGTGGACCTGTGTCGTATTGCCCGGGCTGCTAGGCCAGAGATGGGGCCTATCCTGGGCACATCTGGCTGCTAGGCTGTCTGAGGGCTTATCCAAAAGAAACAGTGAAGTGAAGATTGAAGGAGCTCACGGGATTCAGTGACAGTGAATCAGTGGGTCTAGTGAGAGACCGGGAGCTCAGTGTGCTGAATAGGGATGAGGCGAACACCCCCCCGGTTCGGTTTGCAGCAGAACATGCGAGTAGGCAAAAAATTTGCTCGAACACGCGAACACCGTTAAAGTCTATGGGACACAAACATAAATAATCAAAAGTGCTAATTTTAAAGGCTTATATGCAAGTTATTGTCATAAAAAGTGTTTGGGGACCCAGGTCCTGCCCCAGGGGACATGTATCAATGTGTTTCCTGTTTTTACAACAGTCCCTGCACAAAATGACATCTCTAAAGGAAAAAAAGTCATTTAAAAGTATAATGAATTGTCGGTCCCGGCAATACACATAAAAGCCATTGAAAAAAATGGCATAGGATTCCCCCACAGTCAATTACCAGGCCCTTTGGGTCTGGTATGAATGTTAAGGGGAACCCTGAACCAGAATTAAAAAAAAAAATTGCATGGGGGTCCCCCCCGAATTCCATACCAGGCCTGGATATTAAGGGGAACCCCACGCCAAAATTTTAAATAAAAATGGCGTGGGGTCCCCCTCAAAATCCATACCAGACCCTTCAGGTCAGGCCACATGCCCTCAACATGGGGAAGTGCTTTGGTGTAGCCCCCCAAAGCACCGTGTCCCCGTGTTGATGGGGACAAGGGCCTCATCCCCACAACCCTTGCCCGGCTGTTGTGGGGGTCTGCGGGCGGGGGGCTTATCGGAATCTGGAAGCCCCCTTTAACAAGAGGACCCCCAGATCCCGGCCTCCCCCCCTGTGTGAAATGGTAACGGGGTACAAATGTACCCCTACCATTTCACAAAGTGTGAAAATGGTGAAAATGACATGACACGGCTTGGGACAATTCCTTTATTAAAAAGTAAAAAAATAAAAATGTCCCACGAAGTCCATTTATCTTCTTCTTCTCTCGCTCCGACGGACCGGAAAAAAAAAAGCCGCACACCGCCACCAATCCGCCTCCATGGGAGGCACCGGCCGTAATGACCGTCCTCTCAGGTGACAGTTCTTTTATAACTAAGGGCGGGGCCACAGGGTGACGGCCCCGCCCCCCTCTGACGCTACGGGGAAGCCATAGGGATGTCCCCGTGCGTCAGAGGGGGGCGGGGTCACCCGGGGACGTCACCATGTGGCTCCGTCCTCAGTTATAAAAGAACTGTCATGGTCATTACGGCAGGTGCCTCCCATGGAGGCGGATCGGTGGCGGCGTGCGGCTTTTTTTTTTTTTCTTCGGTCCGTTGGAGCGAGAAAAGAAGATGAATGGACTTTGTGGGACATTTTAATTTTTTTATTTTTTAATAAAGGAATTGTCCCAAGCCATGTCATGTCATTTTTAGCATTTTCACACTTTTTTTGTGAAATGGTAGGGGTACATTTGTACCCATTACCATTTCACACAGGGGGGGAGGCTGGGATCAGATTCTGATAAGCCTCCCCGCCCGCAGACTCCCACAACCATCGGGCAAGGGTTGTGGGGATGAGGCCCTTGTCCCCATCAACATGGGGACACGGTGCTTTGGGGGATACCCGATGTTCGAGTTGAACTTACATTTGACTCAAACATCGGGCTCATCCCTAGTGCTGAAGAACTACATGGAGAGATTGTAGTGGAAGATAAAGGAACTGTTAAACTTTAAGTTAGGAACTGTTAAAGACTGTTGCCATAGGAGACAGCATACCTGCACATGCAGATGTGGCTTCTTGCTGGATGCCCTTCCCTGCATGGCTGTCCTCCTATTGAAGTCTCGGAGTCTGCCAATTGAACTTGCAAATACCTAAGGGTATCCTGGCCCTAACCCTCTTTCCCCCAAAAAAGTTTGTTAGGAGAAATAAACTTTCTTTTGCATTCAAGAAGTGTCTGGCGCCCAAGGACTTTTACCCACTATGCCTTGCAATCCACTACATACAGGAGGATGTCAGCTATCTCTGACTCTGGAGGTTCTCATTAGACCGAAGGAGGCCTGAGACCTTGCTACACATACAAACGCTGTATGGTTCAGCAGATAATCTGCTAGACAGTTCTACAGAAAGAGAGTTGACCTTGCTTGTGCATAGTTAATTTGGAGTATCCTACTAATTCCCTTCTGCTATCCAAGTTCTACAAAAAATATTTAAAAACACATCCCGTAGACTGGTCATTGGAGACAGCGTGTTTTCCTCTATATGAGAGGAAACTAACTGGGCACCCTGGACTGATGATTCAGGGACAATCCGATCGCCTTAGGGGGTCAGGAAGGAATTTTTTCCCCTTTGCAGCCTATCTGACTGAGGGGGGTTTTCGCCTTCCTCTGAATCATCCGAAGGTTTAGGGGTCTGAAAAGGCCCCACCTCTGAGAAGTCAAAGGATAACAGTGACCGATCTCTGATCGGTTGTACCTTAATTATCTTTGTATATGAAGGTTCTTTCTTCCTTTCTCTAATACTAAATAATGAGGAATGACAGCAGGGTGAGGAATCTCACCCCATATTTCACCACTATATTACCCTTCGGCCAAGGGATGGCAGTGGGAAACACCATAAGTCTAGTCTCTGTAAATTAGTCACATTATGGCAGCAGGTATAATGTTTGCAGGTACAGGCCGTGTATATAAACGCATGGTGTGTAGTTTGAGGCCCCAGGCAGCTGCCTATTCTACACTTTTTATAGGCCGACATTTTATATCAAAATTCATCAACCCTTTTACACCAGGGGAACCCTTGAAATAGGCGTCAGTGGGAAGGATGAATGCCTACATTGGTGGTCAGTGGGAAGAATGTCCCTCCAACAATTGTGGTCAGAATGCCACATTTACAGACCACCATAAAGATCATCGGTGTCATGCTGATTGCCATGTGAGGTGGCACTGGACCCAAAACTATGCAGACACCATCAGATGGGAGGTCAACCAACCACAGCTCAAGGAACCCTGAGCAACCTCTGGAGGAACATATTGTATATAGTACTATCAGGACAAACATGCCTGATGTTAGTATATGGAAAGAGAAAGTTACGTTGTGAAAGACGTTCTACTAATTGAATGTTAGTTCAGAAGTGAACAGATGGTGGTGGGGCACCAAATTCAAATATGACATTAAAAGGAAGTGAAATCAAAAGCAGAAACCATTTCAATGGGAAAGGTAGACAACTCCCTCTTTGGATTTGGTGCTCTCAGCTCCTTCCTCTAACTGGAAATTATTACACAGCGCCCCCCATGGTGATATTGCATATTTTGCCACCAGTTTTTGGAGATGAAGAAACATGCCGGTATTCAGGGGATTAAAAAATAAGTTAAGGAGCTCTTAGCCTATAAGGATCAACCACTGACGCCAAGGACAAGATGTCTGATATTAGCGGAAGAAAATTCCCGGAGGAGGAAATTGCATGGTTTGATGGCATGGATAAATCCAAAATACATAACTAATACCACAATTAATGGTGGACATCAGCTCTTAACTCCCCAAAATATTCACTCAAATATTGGTGATCAGTTGCACTAACCCCCCCCCCCCCCAAACGAATCGCACAATTATTGGTGGTCAATGGTACCTAACCTCCCCCTTCAAAACTATCCCACAATCACAGGTGGTCAGTGTCATTTTAGACCCCTCCCAACCCACCATTATCGTTGGTCATTATCACTTAACCCCCTCCCAAAAAAAAATACAATCACTAGTGATCAGTGGTACCAACAGGGTGAAAAGTTCAACTTGTTTGCACCCTCCACTGCCACATTTGGAACTTTTTGGGAGGAAGGGCGGAGGGGGTACCTGGTTTGACAGTACCCACTCCCACTTCTGTTCAGATGGCTAAAGTTTGGGCCCCTCCTCTTCCCCCCCACTGCCTTATGGGACACATCACAGGTCCCAGAAGACTGGGGACCATTTACAACGTGCAGCACAGCTCAGGCATGTGCAATAGGGAACTGGCAGTGAAGCCAGAAGGCTTCACTGCCAGTTTCCCTTACCTAAGACCTGGACCTGAAGCAGATTGAAGAATTGGCTCAGGTGAGGACATCGCTGGGTCCTTGGACAGGTAAGTGTCCTTATTTTAAAAGTCAGCAGCTATAGTATTTGTAGCCACTGACTTTAAATTTTCCAGGGGGGGGGGGGGAGGTTGGCGCGCCTCTTTAACCAGTTCCCGACTGCCGCATGTCGATGTTCATCAGCAGAATGGCACGGGTGGGCAAACGCGACCCCCCCCCCATGCCCGCGGCAGTCAGATTCGTTAGAGGACCGATCAGTCCCCAGGGCCAGGCCAATGATTTATGGTCTGGACCTGGTGATTGGTCCTAACGAATGGAAACCTTCCCCCTGTCTGTGTAAGTGTAAACACAGACAGGAGGAAGTGATGTCATCTCTCCTCGTGGATTCTTTTCGATTCCAGTGAGAGGAGAGATAACAACTAACCGTGAGTTGCACCAACACTACACTAACACCAGTACACACAGGTACACTTGCCACCGCCCGATCGCCCCCCCCCCCCCCCAGTTAACCCCTTCACTCCCTGTCACTGTGTCACCAATTGCAGTTTTCAGATTTTTCACTGATCACTGCATTGGTGTAATTTGTGACTGAAATAGGTGTTAGGGCAATTAGTAGTAGGCCCCGTTAGGTCTAGGTTACCCCCCTAAACCCCCTAATAAAGATTTAACCCCTTGATTGTGCGCCAGTTAACCCTTTCACCCCCTGTCCCCAGTGTCACTAATCGATCGCCGTATTTGTGTCACTGGTAACGCTACCATTCCCGTCTTAAAAAAAAAAAAAAAGAGCATATATGCTGAAGCATGGGGGCAGGGGTGGAGGGGAGATTTGCCCCTAACATTAGGGGTGGATTGCCCCCATGCTTTGGCATATATTTTTTAGGCACAAATTGCGTAAAAAAATGTTTTATTTTTTACTGTTTTATTGTATTTGCTTTGCAGGTATGGTAAGTCTTACTGTGATACTGTTATGTTACTTTGTTTTATTGTTAACCATCATTTGCTTAGCAGGTACGCCATTCAGCTGCAGCACGGGTTTATTTATCTTGACAGCAACAACGTTTGCTCCCACGATATGTAAAGCCATGACTCCAGCGCTGTCGAAGGTGATTTCACCACCACAGTTAAAAGAAAGAGCATATATGCCAAAGCATAGAGGCAGGGGTGGAGGAGCGATTTGCTCCTAACATTAGGGGAGGATTGCCCCCATGCGTTGGCATATATTTTTTAGGCACAGATTGCGTTAAAAAATGTTTTATTTTTACTATGTTTTATTGTATTTGCTTTGCAGGTATGTTATGTCTTACTGTTATACTGTAATGTTACTTTGTTTTATTGTTAACCATCATTTGCTTAGCAGGTACGCCATTCAGCTGCAGCACTGATTTATTCATCTTGACAGCAACAGCGTTTGCTCCCACGATACGTAAATTAGCGACTCCAGCGCTGTACGAGATGATTTCACCACCACAGTTAAAAATAAATGGTGCATGTATGCACATCATTAGAAGTGGGTGGATGATAATGGTGGGCATACCCACCGATCAATCTCTTTTTTTTTGTTCAGCCCACAGGCTGCATGAAAAAAAGAACATTACAAGAACATTATGTATGCCCAACAAGAACCAGCAACGTACTGGCATGTTCCTGGACTTTGAGTGGTTATACCAGAATGATGTCTGTTGGTTTAGGTATCATCTTAGTATCATTCTTTTCAGCCAGCGGTCGGCTTTCATGTAATAGCAATCCTAGCAGCTAATTAGCCTCTAGACTGTCCCCCCCCCTCACCATCTTCCATGGTTTTCTCGGGCTCTCCTGTCCCAACAGGGAACCCGAGAATGCAGCTGGTGGTTCCGCCAGCTGACCATAGAGCTGATCAGAGACCAGAATGGCTCCAATCATCTCTATGGCCTAAGAAACCGGAAGCTACGAGCATTTCATGACTTCGGTTTCGCCGAATATAAACAGCGCCATTGGGAAATTGGCAAAGCATTTTATCACACCGATCTTGGTGTGGTCAGATGCTTTGAGGGCAGAGGAGAGATCTAGGGTCTAATAGAACCAATTTTTTTCAAAAAAGAGTACCTGTCACTACCTATTGCTATCATAGGGGATATTTACTTTTCCTGAGATAACAATAAAAATGATAAAAAAAAAATGAAAGGAACAGTTTAAAAATATAATAAAAAAGCAAAATAAAATAAAATAAAAAAAAAGCACCCCTGTCCCCCCGTGCTCACGCGCAAAGGCGAATGCAAGCGTCGGTCTGGTGTCATATGTAAACAGCAATTGCACCATGCATGTGAGGTCAGATCGAGGGCAGTAATTTTAGCAGTAAACCTCCTCTGTAAATCTAAAATGGTAACCAGTAAAGGCTTTTAAAGGCTTTTAAAAATGTATGTAGTTTGTCGCCGCTGCACGTTTGTGCGCAATTTTAAAGCATGTCATGTTTGGTATCCATGTACTCGGCATAAGATCATCTTTTTTATCTCATAAAACATTTGGGCAATATAGTGTGTTTTAGTGCATTAAAATTTGAAAAACGGTGTTTTTTTTTTAAATTGCGTTTGAAAAATCGCTGCGCAAATACTGTGTGAAAAAAAAATTGCAACACCCACCATTTTAATCTGTAGGGCCTTTGCTTTAAAAAAATGTACAATGTTTGAGGGTAAACAAAAAGTGTCAGAAAGGGCTTTGTCTTCAAGTGGTTAGAAGAGTGGGTGATGTGTGACATAAGCTTCTAAATGTTGTGCATAAAATGCCAGGACAGTTCAAAATCCCCAAATGACCCCTTTTTGGAAAGTAAACACCCCAAGCTATTTGCTGATAGGCATGTTGAGTCCATGGAATATTTTATATTTTGCCACAAGTTTCAGGAAAATTACACTTTTTTTTTTTTTTGCACAAAGTTGTCACTAAATGATATATTGTTCAAACATGGATTGGTTGTATGTGGAATTACACCACAAAATACATTCTGCTGCTTCTCCTGAGTACGGGGATACCACATGAGTGAGACTTTTTGAGAGCCTAGCCGCGTACAGGACCCCGAAAACCAATCACCGCCTTCAGGATTTCTAAGGGTGTAAATTTTTTATTTCACTCCTAACTACCTATCACAGTTTTGAAGGCCATAAAATGCAAAGATGGCACAACCCCCCCCCCCCCCAATCATCCCAATGACCTCAACATGCCTATCATCAAAATAGCTGGGGGTGTCTACTTTTCAAAATAGGGTCATCTGGGGGGTCCTGTGCTATCTGGGCATTTCATGGCCTCCGAAACTCTGATAGATAGTGAGGAGTGAAATAAAAAATGTACGCCCTTAGAAAGCCTGAAGGCGGAGATTGGTTTTCAGGGTCCTGTACACGGTTAGACTGCCAAAAAGTCCCACACGTGGTATCCAAGTACTCAGGAGAAGCAGCAGAATGTATTTTGAGGTGTAATTCCACATATAACCATGTCATGTGTGAGTGTGAGCAATATATTATTTAGTGACAACTTTGTAATAAAATATTCACTGGGCTCAACATGCCTCTCAGCAATTTCCTACTTTCCAAAATTGGGTCACGGGGGGGGGGGGGGGGGGTTGGTAGCACCCCAAGAAATGAGATAGGCAGTCATAAAATAACTTTTGCGCAAACCAATAATAAACACTTATTCATTGACAATTTTTTTTTTTACCACCAAGCCACATTTCTTTAACCAAGACATGTGGCCGAATACATTTTGGCCTAAATGTATGACTAAAATTGAGTTTATTAAATTTTTTTATAACAAAAAGTAAAAAATATCATTATTTTTCAAAATTTTCAGTATTTTTCCATTTATTTCGCAAAAAATAAAAATCACAGAGGCAATCAAATACCATCAAAAGAAAGCTCTATTTGTGGGAAAAAAAGGACGCAAATTTCATTTGGGTACAGCATTGCATGACCGCGCAATTACCAGTTAAAGCAGCGCAGTGCCAAATTGTAAAAAGTGCTCTGGTCATTGAGCAGGCAAATCCTCCGGGGCTGAAGTGGTTAACAAACAATCCCTTAAATATTGGTGATCAGTTGCACTAGCCCCCCAACCAAAAAACGAATCCCGTGATGTTGTTGATCAGTAACATGATCGGTGGCAGTCAGCCCTTTAATTCCCTTAACCCAAAAACGAATTCCACAGGGGCCTTTTTTAATAACCACTTTAAGACCAGGCCTTTTTCTGACATTTCTTGTTTACATGTAAAAATCAATATTTTTTTCTAGAAAATTACTTAGAACCCCCAAACATTATATACGGTACATTTTCTTTGGCAGAGACCCTAGAGAATAAAATGGCGGCCATTGCAATATTTTATGTCACACTGTATTTGCGAAGTGGTCTTTCAAATGCAATTTTTTGGAAAAAAAAAACAACAGTAACGTTAGCCCATTTTTTTTGTGTATTGTTAAAGATATTGTTGAATTTTTTTTTTTCTTATTTACTTTCCTTTTTTTTTTTTACACTGCCCCTTTATTTTTGATTTTTTTTTTTTATCACTTTTATTCCTATTACAAGGAATGTAAACATCCCTTGTAATAGAAATAAGCATGACAGGTCCTCTTTATTGAGAGATCTGGGGTCAAAAAGACCTCAGATGTCACATTTACCATTAAAAAAAAAAAGAAAATTTAATTTTGACTTTAGGAAAAAAAAAAATCCCATCGATCTGCTGAAGGACCAAAAGTGACGTCAGAGGTTGCTCTGGTCCTCCAAGGGCATAGAGCCGAGTGGGGGCTATGTTGCTCCCACTTGGCTTTCTGCCTAGCCATTGGCCGCATCGGATCGGTTCCAAGCTTTCTGACAGCTCTGGTAAGCTCAGAATTGACCGGGAAGCAGCGGCGGGGGGTCACCTCTCCCGCCGCCTATAAAAGTAATCTTGAGGATAATCTGCTACTGGGAACACTTTTATCTGAAAGCCGTCCGCCTAAGTGAAAAAGCAATACCAGGGTTATGACAGCTAGTGGTAACTCCCCCACATGACTAATGCTACAATTATTGGTGATCAGTGGCACTTAACCGCCCCCTCCCTAAGTACCATCTTTGAATGTCTTGGTCCTTGAACTTCTTTCCATGACCATCTCCCCAGGCAGACTATATACTGAGCCCCCCTACCAAGACATGACTGGCCAGAGAGGGATTACTTTGATGCAGTTGGCCGGCTTAAACATGTATTGTGATACATGTGAACTAAAAATCCCTCTATTTCTGCAAAGTTTGATAGAAAGGGTGTATAATGGTGTGCAGAGGGGGCATTCAGATTTTGTAGTGATAACATGTGGTCACACCCCCTTAGCACCTGGTGAGTTATATACACTATATCAAGGCTCAAAATTTCAAGTCCTGAGTCGCTAGCCAGTCCTTAAGGCCCCTTTCACATGATCGAACCGTTCGGGTCCGCCTGTCAGTTTTGACGGCGGACCTGAACGGGCGCTCCATGTTAGCCTATGGAGCGACAGATGTCAGCGGAGAAATGTCCGCTGACATCTGAACCAGTCCGATCCGCTAAAAGCAGACGGATGGCCCTACGTCCGGATCCGTCACTGGCGCATCGGATCGGGTGAGATCTGATGAAAACAAACATGCTGTCCGTTTTCATCCGATCTCTCCATAGGCAGCAGGGGCGCCTGACAAGCCCCTCCCCGCTCAGTGAGCAGAGAGGGACCTATCATCTGCCGGCTCAGCGGAGATCAGCGGAGAGATCTCCCGCTGAGCCGGCGGACAGAGGCGGACTCCGTGGAAGCCTCGTGTGAAAGGGGCCTAAGCCCCGGTTCACACAGGGGCGGCACGACTTGCAGGTCGCCTCAGCGAGGCGACCTGCAAACTACTTCCGAGGCGACTTGCAAAACGACTTCTGCATAGAAGTCTGCATAGAAGTCTATGCAAGTCGCCCCCAAAGTAGTACAGGAACCTTTTTCTAAGTCGGAGCGAACGGTTCTGTAACACAGAACGGGAGGCGACTTGTCAGGCGACTAGGTCGCCTGACAAGTCGCCCCTATGTGAACCGGCACTAAGAGTTACTCGTCACCAGTTGCCCCACCCAACTCCTACCCTGCTCCACCCTTAAATCTGCCTCTAAACACGCGCTTGTAAATTATCTCATGAAATTACACTGTTAAATGTTTTATGCAGAATTAAGTTCCAAAAATAAATATTAACTGTCCAACAACAACTTTACAATGTTAACATAAAGCATATCAGTACCCATCAGTGCAGCCGATCAGTGCCCATCAGTGCAGCCAATCAGTGCAGCCTCATCAGTGCCCATCAGTGCAGCCCCATCAGTGCAGTCCCATCAGTGCAGTCCATCAGTGCAGTCCATCAGTGCAGTCCCATCAGTGCAGTCCCATCAGTGCAGTCCCATCAGTGCAGCCCCATCAGTGCAGCATATCAGTGCCCATCAGTGCAGCCTTATCAGTGCAGCCCCATCGATGCAGTCCATCAGTGCAGTCCATCAGTGCAGCCTTATCAGTGCAGCCCCATCGATGCAGTCCATCAGTGCAGTCCATCAGTGCAGCCTATCAGTGGAGCCTATCAGTGCAGCGTATTATTGCACATCAGTGCAGTGTATCAGTGCCCTTCAGTGCAGCATACTATTTCCTACCAGTGCAACACACTAGTGCCCGTTAGTGCAGCCTATCAGTGCCCACCAGTGCAGCATACCATTGCCCACCAGTGCAGCGTATCATGCAGCCTCATCATTGCCCATATGTGCAGCCTCATCAGTCATTCATGCCCAGCAATGCACCAGGGAGGAATTGTGGGGATCGGGTGGCCGGATGACACAGAGCAGGATCTCCCGCTGAGACGCGGCTTGTATATGAATAGCCGCGCTGTCAACCAAAAACCTTGCATTGTGCACTGGTGCTCAGTCATGTTGGAACAGGAAGGGGCCATCCCCAAACTGTTCCCACAAAGTTGGGAGCATGAAATTGTCCAAAATGTCTTGGCATTCTGACACCTTAAGAGTTCCCTTCACTGAAACTAAGGGGCCAAGCCCAACCCCTGGAAAACCACCTCACACCATAATCCCCCCCTCCACCAAATTATTTGGACCAGTGCGCAAGGTCCATAAAGACATGGATGAGCGAGTTTGGGGTAGAGGAACTTGACTGGCCTGCAATGAGTCCTGACCACAACCCAGTAGAATTCTTTTGGGATAAATTAGAGTAGAAGCGAGCCAGGCCTTCTCGTCCACATCAGTGCCTGCCTTCACAAAGACAGCAGCTGGTGCCACTGGGCTTGTGCACATCGCTGGATCGGATGGGCTCAGGTAAGGAAATGGGGGGGGGCAGCAAAGAAGGTTTTTCACTTTAATGCAGTGTTCCCGGTGCATTTGCTTGTATGGAAATAAACACTATTATAAGGATTTTAAGCTTTACTCACTTTTTCAAACACACTGCTATTAATTTTAACACAACTGTACATCATCCCAAACCAGCCAATTGAGATGGCAGAGGTTGCCAAACGCAGAAGAAGATGTCAGCTCAGGCGAGGGAGATAGCTGAAGTTGCATCACCAGAGGGAAGATAGGTATAACAGACTTTAGTTCAACTCAAAGAACCTGACATAATGTGCAGGCCTTGCTCTGTACCTTTTTATTTTTTGGCTAGTCATTCTTTATATTCAGACTAATGCTGTTCCAATTTTCATGACAATATTGGTGTCAACATTAAAATATTAGTATCAGCATTATGAATGGGTACATGTAATATCTTATTCTGCCACTGTGAGGTGCTGTTGTTTTTCTAGTCTGACTTAAAAGGCTTTGTGAGATCTAATTCGTCATTGCAATGTCTACTATAGACTTTAAAGGGGTTGTAAAGATAGAAGTTTTTTTTTCTATCTCTGTGCATTATAAGCATTAAGATAAAAAGCCTTCTGTGTACAGCAGCCCCCCTCGGCCCCCCTTATACTTAAATGAGCCCATCTAGATCCAGCAATGTTGCAGGAGTGTCTCGGCTGCCCGGGACTCCCCTCCTCATTGGCTGAGACAGCGGCGTGGCACCATTGGCTCCCGCTGCTTTCAATCAAGGTCAGTCAGCCAATGAGGAGAGAAAGGGGACGGGGCCGGGCCATGGCTCCATGTCTGAATGGACACACAGAGCTGCAGCTCGGCTCGCATGACAAGCTGCTTGCTGTGGGGGGCACATAACAGGAGGGAGGGGCCAGGAGCCCCCAAGAGGGACCCGAGAAGAGGAGGATGTGGGCTGCTCTGTGCAAAACCACTACACAGAGCAGGTAAGTATAACATGTTTGTTATTTTTAACTAAAAAAGAAACAAACCAGACTTTAAAATCACTTTAAGGCCTGGTTCACACCTATGCACTTATAGAGCTTTTTGCATAGCTCCCAACTGTCCCTGATTTCGAGGGACTGTCCCCGATTTGGAGTAGGCTTGCCACCTGTCCGGGATTCACCCGGACAGTACGGGTTTTGAATCATGGACACGTGATTCAGACTGCACTTTGGCTCTGTGCTCCATCTGCTCAGCTGGTGGGGGAACATGAATAGTTAATGTTATCAGGAGTAAGTTCTTATCTTTTTTCAGCAGTTCTGACAATCTAATCTGAGTCCGAAGTCAACTTCTATACAGATCCACCAGACAATGTAATTACGGGGGAACTGCAGCACAAAGATTACTTCATCGGGACTAATTGATGATTTTCGGGCTCAGGCGGAGTAATTTTTATTCCGCAGTTCCCTGTAACTAAAATGTCCGGTGGATTTGTATACTCAGATTAGATGGTCGGAACTGCTGAATAAAGATAAGAACTAATGCCTCGTACACACGATCGGACTTTCCGACAACAAAACCGCGGAATTGTGCCCGAAGGGCGTTGTCTCAAACTTGTCTTGCATACACACGGTCACACAAATGTTGACCAACAATTACGAACTAGACGTACTACGTGGTTTTTCAGCTCTTTTGCGCCACCCTTTGGGCTCCTTCTGCTAATTTCGTGTTAGTAGAAGTTTGGTGAGTGTTGATTCGCGCTTTTCTTTTCGCGCTTTTCATTTTGTGCTTTTCAGTTTGTTTCTGAACGGCCGTTCGTCAACCAGCCATGTTGCGGAATCGGAGGAGATAACGTGTTATTTATTATTGGCCTTGGAGTTATTGCTTTGACATTATTTTTTTGGTTGAATAATAATGATTTGATTTGGTATATTTTCTATATTTTTGGATGCATAGAATGCACTTTTTGGTTAAGTTCTATTGGCAGATAGCATGTCTATTTTTTTTTTTAATGCACAATAAAAAAAATTGTGGAGAATAATACTTGGCTGTGTGTTTTACTTCAAATGACAGTTTGGGAGTAGGCAGATATAATATTATTCTTGATATCGCTAGAAAAAAAAAACCTTTGAAAATTCATTTGCAATAACTCCATCAGTATCACCAGCAAAGCAGCTTCATTATTATCCCATTAAAGAAGAAGAGAATTGTGCGCTGCATTTGGAGATTTTATAATTTTCCACGTCACAAATGTTAATTCTCCATTACGAGCGCTAGTTTACAAGACCGACCACTTCTGCTTCTGAGCATGCGTGTTTGTACTTTGGACTTTTGTCCGGAGGACTTGTGTACACACGATCGGAAAATCCGACAACACACATTTGTTGGCGGAAAATTTGAAGACATGCTAGCCAACATTTGTTGGCGGAAAGTCAACATGGTCGGATTTTCGGCCAACAGCCTGACATCCAACATTTCCCGTCGGAAGGTCCGATCGTGTGTACGGGGCTTTACTCCTGATAGCATTAAAGCGGAGTTCCGCCAAAAAAAATCAGCAGCTACAAATACTGCAGCTGCTGACTTTTAAAATATGGACACTTACCTGTCCAGGGTGCCCGCGATGTCGGTACCCGAAGCCAATCTGGCTCTCGCATGGAGGCGCCGCCATCTTTGGTAAGGGAATCAGGAAGTGAAGCCTGGTTAACTACTGCGCATGCGCGAGTCACGCTGGAAGATCCCACTGGTCCCTGCTGTCTTCTGGGACCTGTGTGTCTCCCAGAAAACAGTGGGGGGGGAGGTGCCGGACATGGCGTAGATATCCACGGATACTGCAGCTATCTATGCCTGGAAGTGGGAGCAAATACCTGGATTAGACAGGTATCTGCTCCCCCCTCCCCCCTGAAAGGTGCCAAATGTGACACCGGAGGGGGGGAGGATTCAGAAAAGCCGAAGTTCCATTTTTGGGTGGAACTCCGCTTCAACTACTCATGTTCCTTCACCAGCAAAGCAGATGGAGTGCAGAGCCACAGTCTGGATCACCACAGGAGGTAAGCACTTGAGCCCGGGGGGGGGGGGGGGTCCTTCTCCTGGCCCCCAGCTGAGCAGAAGTTTTTTGGAATTGCTGCAGACAAGATGTTACTCCACAGAATATATTGTCATGGCTGAACAGCCTTAGCCCGGGTTCACACTTGTGCGAACACAGACATTGCATGTGATTCGCACCCGCACTGCTGTGCCGATCACATGTGATGTCTGTGCAATGCGAGTTTAGCCATACAGTTGTATACAGTTGTATGGCTGAACTCGCATTAGATTTGCAGGAAAATAGTGCAGGGACTTTTTTTCCCCCCACACTGGAATCGGATCGCATGGGTATTCTCACCTATGCCATCTGATTCCTGTGCGAGTTCCGATGTGGGGGTATCATTAACACTGTAATGACACCCGCAGCGGTTTGCAGAGGGCAGTGTGAACTGCCTGCGGGAGAGATGCGATGCGGTAACCGGCGCTGGAATTGTGCTGGCTCCCACATCGCATATGTGTAAACCCATGCTCAGGGCTCGTTTACACATGTGGTGCCCTCTGAAGAGCCTGGATTGCTATTCAGAAGAAATTTGACCGTCAGTGAGGAGGTGTTATATCACCTGTGCTGAGACGGACCTGTCAGAGCCCTGTTCTCAATTTTTATCCGATCCGCCAGACGGATGGAAAATAGAGTCACCATCCGTCTGGATTTTATGAACAGAATCGGATCGCATAGAGGCGGGTGTCAGCGGACATGCCGCTGCTAACATCCACCACTCCATAGAAGTGAATGGAGGCTCCGATCAGGTCTGCCTGAAAAACTCAGTTCTTCAGGCGGACCTGATCAGAAAGCCCGTGTGAAAGGGGCTTTAGTGTTCGGGTTTGGCTTGAAGAAAACTTGGCAACCCTAATTTGGAGCAATGTCCCTCTTTCCTCCTCATTTTGGTCTGATCTATATAGTTGTATATAAAATGCACTTTTTATCTTTCAAAGCGTGTTTCCCAGTGCTAAACCTTTCATCCAATCTATAATTTGCTGCATTTGTCAATTTTAAAAGCCAATATAAAGGAATATTAGTGGTAAAAAAAGCACTTGTGGATTTAACCACTTCAGCCCCGGAAGATTTGGCTGCTGAATGACCAGGCCATTTTTTGCGATTCGGCACTGCGTCGCTTTAACTGACAATTGCGCGGTCATGCGTCGTTGTACCCAAACAAAATTGACGTCCTTTTTTTCCCACAAATAGAGCTTTCTTTTGGTGGTATTTGATCACCTCTGCTGTTTTTTTTCTTTGCGCTATAAACACAAAAAGAGCAACAATTTTGAAAAAACACAATATTTTGTACATTTTGCTATTACAAAATATCCCCATTTTTTTTTTAAAAAAGCAAATTTTTCTCAGTTTAGGCCGATATGTATTCTTCTACATATTTTTGGTAAAGAAAAAAGCAATAAGCGTATATTGATTGGTTTGTGCAAAAGTTATAGCGTCTACAAAATAGGGGATAGATTTATAGCATTTTTTATTAATTTTTTTTTTTTTTACTAGTAATGGCGGCGATCTGCAATTTTTATTGTGGCTGCGACATTATGGCAGACACATCGGACACTTTTGACACATTTTTGGGACCATTGGTATTTATACAGCGATCAGTGCTATAAAAATGCACTGATTACTGTAAAAATGTCACTGGCAGGGAAGGGGTTAACACTAGGGGACGATCAAGGGGTTAACTGTGTTCCCTGGGAGTGTTTCTAACTGTAGGGGGAGGGGACTGACCTAGAGGAAATGACAGATCGTGGTTCCTAGCTATTAGGAACTCACGATCTGTCACTCCTCACAGAACAGGGATTTGTGTGTTTACACACACACGTCCCTGTTCTGCCTCTCGTGCCCACAATCGCGCATGTCGGCCACGAGCATCGGCATCACCGCAGCAAGCAGCCGGCCAACCCAATCCCGCGAGCCAACGTATAGCTACAACGGCTCACGGAATTGTGCTGACCTGCCGCCGTATAAAGACGGCGGCTGGTCGGCAAGCGGTTAATTAACCTTTTTTTTTTTTTGGTTAAGTCCCTTTTAAGGGGTGTGTGCTATGCCTACATACGTTTGCTAGTAGGTGTCCCTTATTCTGATCTCAAATTGTTGGGAGGTATGCTTTTTGCATTTTGCAGATTTGCACTACAGAACGTGTTTTATAGGAAACCATGTTAAATGGACTGTAGTGCAAATCTGCAAAATGCAAAAAGCACTAAAAATGCATAGGTGTGAACCAGGCCTAAGGGATACATTGTTTTTTAATTCGTTTTAACTTTTTTTTTTTTATTATAAAGGGATGTGTTACAATGAAAGATGTACCTTCATATGTGCTAAATAGAAGGTATGTTTACCAAACGGAATGGTATAAAGAGGCATTTTACCTACTTCAGTACCGGGCCCTTACACCCCTTACCTGCCCAGGCCATTTCTCAGCTTTCAGCGCTGTCGCACTTTGAATGACAATTACGCGGTCATGCAATGCTATACCCAAATTACATTTTTATCATTTTTTTTAAGACAGATAGAGCTTTATTTTGTTGGTATTTAACCGCTTGATGTCCAGCTGCCGTCATTATATGGCGGAAGGTCGGCTCAATCTCGCGCCAGGCCCTTTAACCTCCCTGATGGTATTCCCGAGTGTGGCTCGGGGTTATATTTCAGCACCATTAGCGGTAACCCCGAGCCACACTCGGGATTGCATCTCAGGATCCTGGTGCGGTGTTACTCACCTTGTCCCCAGGATCCTGCGATGTCCCCCCTGCGCTGTCTGTGGGCTGTGTCCTCCGCCCGATGCCTCTCTGTGCCAGGCTCCGTTCCCTGCGAGCGTCGCGACGCACGGGGCAGAGCCTGGCGGCAAATTCAAAAAAATTTTAAAATCATAAGCCAGAAAGGGGATCTGTCAATGTAGGCAAACAGATCCACGTTCTGTCAGGGGAGTACAGAGTGATCGTCTGTTCCTAGTGATTAGGATCAGCGATCTCTCTGTACTCCCAGTCAGTCCCCTCCCCCCCACAGTTAGAAACACCTCCCTAGGGAACATTTAACCCCTCGATCGCCCCCTATTGTTAACACGTTCCCTGCCAGTGTCATTTATACAGTAATCAGTGCATTTTTATAGCACAGATCGCTGTATAAATGTCACTGGTCCCAAAAAAGCGGACCATTTTTGTCTCCAAGGGGGGACATCCCGACAACCACCTACCAAGATCTGACCGGTTGGACCAGCATCTGTCTAGACATACAGAGCAGGGATTGAAAATCTCTTTCACCAGTCTTTGTTTGTATGTGACTATCAGAGCAAGTCTGTGACAACTTACCAACATGCTATACCCTTACAGTTC
This sequence comes from Lithobates clamitans, assembly GCA_037952925.1. Lineage (NCBI taxonomy): Eukaryota > Metazoa > Chordata > Amphibia > Anura > Ranidae > Lithobates > Lithobates clamitans. The sequence continues at coordinate 158,883 of JBBGZY010000401.1, forward strand.
ACCCTCCTATGTCCCGTTGGGGACTTTTTCTATCCCCCCTTGGAGTATCTGTATTTTAAGCACACTTTATATTGTGTTGTACCAGGTATATTTTCACCTGCGGAAATCCCCAATGTCCGCCATCGGAGGATCCTGCGGTGACTGAAGTATGCCCCTGGCCTTGGACTCTTATGCCCCGTACACACGGTCGGACATTGATCGGACATTCCGACAACAAAATCCTAGGACTTTTTCCGTCGGATGTTGGCTCAAACTTGTCTTGCATACACACGGTCACACAAAGTTGTCGGAAAATCCGATCGTTCTGAACGCGGTGACGTAAAACACGTACGTCTGGACTATAAACGGGGCAGTGGCCAATAGCTTTCATCTCTTTATTTATTCTGAGCATGCGCGGCACTTTGTCCGTCGGATTTGTGTACACACGATCGGAATTTCCGACAACGGATTTTGTTGTCGGAAAATTTTATCTCCTGCTGTCCAACTTTGTGTGTCGGAAAATCCGATGGAAAATGTCCGATGGAGCCCACACACGGTCGGAATTTCCGACAACACGCTCCGATCGGACATTTTCCATCGGAAAATCCGACCGTGTGTACGGGGCATAAGATGTATCCTCCTGATGAAGCAGTCGTTTGATCGCGAAACTGGTAGAGGATTTTATAATTTGTAAGGAACTTCCATTCCCAGAAACTCACCTTGAAGTCTACAAGTATATGTATACTGTATTGATTTTCCTCCTCTTTTTATGTATTGATTCTTTGTAATCATATGTGTGTTTTTTATATGTAATAAATAATATTTTTTTACTTGAAGTCTATTCGTGCTTATCAGTACCGAGATTTCCCCTTTATATTAGGAAGACAGCCTCAGCAACTGTGCCTACCTCCCCTTTCTTGCATATAATTTTCGGATGATGGTACAATTTTTTTGCTTTTATATGAGCTTTCAATTTTGAGGCAAACTCACCAAATCAGTGCATTTTTATATCACTGATCGCTGTATAAATGTCACTGGTTGCAAAAAAAGTGTCAAAAGTGTCTGATCTGTCCGCCGCAATGTCGCTGTCAATTTTGTTTGGGTGCAGCGTAGCACGACCGCGCAATTGTCAGTTAAAGCAGCGCAGTTCCGAGTCGCAAAAAATGGCCTGTTCAGTAGCCTAAAAAAACAGAAAAGAAAGAGGGCGCACCTTTTTTAGCTTGAATACCCATTGTTCAAATGAGGGCTGCAAGACGCTAGGCATTACTTCTATAAGTGGCTGCACCACATATCCAGTTCATGGACACCTGAGCGCAGGAGAGGTCTTTTTTTCTTCTGTTCAGTAGCCTCCCTGGTGGTATGATTATGTCAGATTTTTGAATCTCAAAGCGGTACATTGTTTTGCTCAAAAATTTAGCATTTTATATTGTAGGCCTGTAATTCTTAGGAATAACTCACTTAAATCTGTCCAAACAAGAGTCTAGTAGATATCCCGGGTATGATGAAGTTTGAAGCACGAAATCATAAATTATAATATAATAATTATAAAAATAATAATATCAAAATGAATTTTCCCACGATTCACTATCGCTCAATTCTGCAAGTGTTCTAATTTGCTGTTGTTGTTTTCTAGCTGGTCTAAAACCTCTTTTAATGAAAAGGGACACTTTTTGGTTGCTATGGACAATCTCCAGTTTCCAGGCAGAAAGAACAGTATATACAATATAAAGGTGCATGCAGGGCATTGGACAAAGCAATAGGTACAAAAGGGAGGTGAAATGTTTTGATACAGTAATGTAATCTGTAAGATTACAGTGTACTGTGTGTTATGTTTTATGTACTTTTTGAATTTGCCGCCGGGCTCCGCCCCCAATGCGTCGTGACGCTGACAGGGAACGGAGCCCGAAACACAGAGCATCGGGCGGATGATCTGGCGGAGGACACAGTGGGGGGACATCGCAGGATCCTGGTGACAAGGTAAGTATCTTGGACCAGGATTCTGCAATGCAACCCCGAGTGTGGCTCGGGGTTACCGCTAATGGTACTGAAATTTAACCTCGAGCCACACTCGGGAATACCGCCAGGGGGGGTTAAGGGGGTAAATCTTCCGGGGCAGAAGTGGTTAATCACCACTGAGATTTTTGTTTTTTGCTAAACAAATAAAAAAAGACCAAAAATTTTGAAAAAAAGAGTTTTTCTTAGTTTCTGTTACAAAATGTTGTAAATAAGTAATTTTTCTCCTTCACTGATGTGCGCTCATGAGGATGTACTGACGGGTACTGATGAGGCGGCATTGATGAGGTGGCACTGATGGGCACTGATGAGGAGGCACTGATATGCAAAACTGATGGGCACTGATAGGCAGCACTGATAATAGGGTTGCCACCTGTCCAGGATTCACCCGGACAGTTCAGGTTTGGAATCGTGTGTCCGGGTTTCAGACTGTCTGAGACCCGGACACATTATTTAGACTGGACTATGGCTTCCCAGCAGGGTTCCTCGCTGCAGTTGTCTAAGCTGAGAGTGTCTGTTAGACTCTTTCACACTGCCCAAAGCCAACACTAACAACCCCCCCCCCCCATTAACACACACAGACAGGAGAGGAGAGAGGGCTCAATCTGCACCTCTTCCCCCCACCCCCTACCCCTCTTTATCTGCCCACACTCCAATCCCCGGCACTGTGCCTCAGAAAAGGAAAGTTGGGGCTGGAAATTTTGAAGTCGAGCAGCCTCAGATACATCTGGATGAGAAGTGCTGACTGCCAAAGGGTGAGTGAGCTCACCATCCATCCCTGTCTGTAACTGAAGTCTCCCCCTTCTCTCTCCTGCCTCTGAGTAAGTACACTAAGGCACATCAGGGTTCTCAGAGCACCCCTTACATCAGAGTTCCCCTTTACACCAGAGGCCACAGTGTTTCCCCTTACACCAGACTCTTCTTTGTACATCAGAGTTCTCAGTGTTCCCCCTTTAATCAGGGTTTCCAGAGCATCCCTTATGTTAGAGGCCCCAGAGTTCTCCCTTACATCAGAGTCTGCAGAGTCCCCCCCTTACAGTGAAAGGGAACTCTGCGAGTTTAGTTGTAAAAGGGGAACTCTGTGGACTCTGATGTAAAGGGGGACTCTTATTGATTAGAAATGTTATTTAATAGCAAAATATATCTATAGTTTATACTATAAAAACAAAAATTGGCATGCGCCGCCAAAGTGTTCGGGTTTGACTTGAAGAAAAGGTGGCAACCCTAACTGATAAGCAGCACTGATGGAAAGCCTTTATGGGCACTGATAGGTGGCACTGATGGGCACTGATAGACATCACTGATGGGCACTGATTGGCACCACTGGTGGGCATCACTGGTGGACACAAGTAGGCATCACTGGTGGGCACTGGCAGGCATCGCTGAGGGGACTGCACTGATTATCAGCGCAGACCCCCTCTGTTAGCGTGAATAGAGGAATGCCGATAACCGCTCTGCTGATCCCCGCTGAGCAGGCGGATGACAGGTCTGTCTCCACTTACTGATCAGAGCGGAGATGGACAGAGTTCCGCTCTCCTCTATGGGGAGATCGGAGGAAAACTGACCGCTTGTCCGTTTTCATCTGATCCCATCTGATCCATCAGATGGATGGAAAATAAGACCACCATCCGTCTGGTTTTGGCAGAGAGGATCGGATCAAATAGCGGCAGGTGTCAGCGGACATGTCCCTGCTGAAATCCGCAGCTCCATAGAGGTGAATGGAGTGTCTGATCAGGTCCGCCTGAAAATCTGACAGGCGAACCTTATCGGACAGCCCATGTGAAAGGTGCCTTAGAAAGGATGTTTACATTCCTTGTACAAAGAATAAAAGTGATCAAAAAAAAATAAAAATGTAAAAATAAAAAAGTAAAATAAATAAGAAAAAAAAAATGTAAAGTGCCTCATCCCTTCAAGCTCACGCGCAGAAGCGAATGCATACGTAAGTCGCGCCCACATATGTAAACGGTGTTCAAACCACACATGTGAGGTATCACCACAATCGTTAGAGCGAGAGCAATAATTCTAGCACAAGACATCCTCTGCAACCCTAAACAGGTAATCTGTAAAGGTGTTTAAAGCGTCACCTATGGAGCTTTTTAGGTACCGTGGTTTGTCACCATTCCACGAGTGTGCGCAATTTTAAAGTACGACATGTTAGGTATCTATTTACTCGGCATAACATTATATTTCACATTATACAAAAAAAAAAAAATGGTCTAACTTTACTGTTTTATTTATTCATTGCAGTGTATTTAAAAAAAAAAAAATTGCGTTTAGAAGACCGCTGCGCAAATACATTGTGACACAAAATATTGCAACGACTGCCATTTTAATCTCTACAGTCTCTGTTAAAAAAAAAAGATATAATGTTTGGGGGTTCTAAGTAATCTTCTAGCAAAAAATACTGATTTTTACTTGTAAACAACAAGTGGCAGAATAAGGCCTGGTCTTGAAGTGGTTAAAACAAGCTGTGCAGCTCTGACTAAAGATAAATAATGCCCTTGCTATAGATGTAGTCCATTTACATACCTTATAAAGCCTGACTGGAATACTCCCAGGACGTTGCTAAGCGAGGCCTAGTCATCACTGCTCACCTCCACCATCACAGGAGTGAGCTCTTTCTCTGATCCAAACCCCCTCACATACTCTTTATCTCCCCTGATGCAGTAGCTCTGAGTGCAGAGAGCTCACTCCTGTGATGGTGGAGGTGAGCAGTGATGACTAGGCCTCGCTTAGCAACGTCCTGGGAGTATTCCAGTCAGGCTTTATAAGGTATTTAAATGCCTACATCTATAGCAAGGGTATCATTCATCTTTAGTCAGAGCTGCTCAGTTTGTTTTTATCTACAGATGCCCCTTATCTGCATAGGTAGTTTTGTGGTAAAGATGAACTATCCCTTTAAAGTGTTACTAAACCCAGGACTCTGCATTCACTATATCTGGTCTCCCACAGTACACAGAACATGGAAATGCAATTATTTTAGTAAATGTAAACTGCTAAATACCTTTTCTCATCAGCAGTATATATAGGGTTTCCACCTTTTCTTCAAGCCAAACCCGAACACTTTACTGGCACACGGCATTTTTTTTTTTTTAGTAACACTATAGACCAGGGGTCTCAAACGCAAATTGCCAGAGGGTCACATGACAAGTTTTCATATCCCATGGGGGCCGCATGTAAACTTTCAAAACGTCAAAAAACAATAAACTAGACCAGCAATAATATACTATACCCAGCACTGATGTCAGCAAACGCATTATTAACCCCCAGCACTGATGTCAGCAAACGCATTATTAACCCCCAGCACTAATGTCAGCAAACGCATTATTAACCCCCAGCACTGATGTCAGCAAACGCATTATTAACCCCCAGCACTGATGTCAGCAAACGCATTATTAACCCCCAGCACTGATGTCAGCAAACGCATTATTAACCCCCAGCATTAACCCCCACAGTGCACAAATCCCCCCACACTCCATAAAATCCCCCCACACTGCACACATTTCTACCCCAGTCACCCCACTAAGGACTTTGCCTCAGTGTGATGCTCACTCACCTCTCCTGGCAGTCAGGATCATCCTCCTCCCGAGTCCTCTCCTCCTGGCTTCCACACAGGCCTAGTGACAGGGGACCCAGAGAACACAATCTCCCGCTCTGAGGTCGGTGCCTAGGTGGGCGGGGCGATGGGCGGATCCTTCCTCCGCTCTGTTCTCCCTCTGGGCTGCAGCAGCGTGCAGCGGAGAGGACAGAGCAGATGGAGAGGTAAAGCTCTTCGGCGCCTCCCCCTCTGCGGTGCAGTGCAAAAAGACGTCCTGGATTCGCCCTGCCTGCGGGCCATTTTTAATCAGTTCGCGGGCCGCAAATGGCCTGCGGGCCGGTACTTTGAGACCCCTGTTATAGACAATAGGATTGTAAAAGACCTTGGAGCGGGAGGGGACGGGGTAGTGAGATGTACACCAACAGACTTTGAGGGATGGGAAAGACGGGACGGCCTGTATGCATTTATGTCAGCCAGATACTTTTTTTTTTTTTTAAATATAAAATTTTTATGGTATTTCACTATTGTGAGTTCCGTTTCTCCTTGAAGTGCTTATATGGATTTTTATCTGTGAGATCTGCTTGCACTGTGTGCAGGGCCGTCTTTAATATTGATTGGACCCTGGGCAAACGTTTTCTTGGCCCCCCCCATACAATTTCGCTCTCCACCTGCTCTGAGACATACAATAAATAGCAGCTAGACTTAAAATTAGTTTACTGTATCAGATCAGGCAGCAATTGCGATTGGTTGCCAGAGGTTACAGTGTATCATTACTGCTTCCTGACTGGTTGCTAGAGGTTACAGCACACATTACGGCTCTCTGATTAGTTGCTAGATGTTACAGCACATGATTTCTGCTTGTTGATTGGTTGCTAGGGATTACTGTACAGTAATACTGCTCACTGATTGGTTGCTAGAGGTTACAGCACATCATCTCCTCACTGCAGGAGGCATGATATACATATGAATGCCACCTTTATTTACATATCTATGCCGCCGCATGCAGCTATTTACAAATGAATGCCACCCCTATTTACATATGATTGCCGGTTATTTACATGTAAACACAGGGTCTGCAGGTGAGTCATCTGTACACAACAATAGGGCAGAGCTGGGCAGCATTAGTAGCAGCACTTCACACTGAGATATCGGGACACAGCACAGGACTAAAACTTCAAGGGACGAGGGAATTTAAACTGGGATAGTTGGCAAGTATGAGGCAGCTGCTTTGGGCCCCACAACAATGACAGGGCACAGGGCAGCTGCCCCTTTTGCCCTGCCTTAAAGACGGCCCTGACTGTGTGATGCTTAGTGTGGTAGTTGCCCCATGGATAGATGCTGAAGCGCTATATTACATTCTGATCTGGGGGGGTCAAAATTATGGGGGAGCTGCTCTCTTTAGGTGTGAGGCATGGAAGAAGAATTTATCAATTTTAATATTTTTTCACATGAATGGACTTAGGTTATTGCACAGTTGGTGCTTACATTTTATGTATATGTATATAGGGAAATTAGTAATTAATTGTATGAATTATCAGATGTTCACATCAATGGAGGATAATAAATTACATACTCAGATATATATTTTTAGTTAATCACAAACACACACACACACACTCAAGTGCATACAGATACTGAGATATATACATATGCTCAATTACATACAGTACATGCTCACACACATATACACACACTCAGATATATACAATCAGATACATATATACACAAACATATATACACACTCAGATATACACAATCAGATACATGTATACACAAACATACAGTATACACACACTCAGATATACACAATCAGATACATGTATACACACACATACAGTATACACACACTCAGATATACACAATCAGATACATGTATACACACACATACAGTATATACACACTCAGATATATACAATCAGATAAATGTACCGACATCTCAAGTCTCCCAGGAGCCGCGGGAGCCTCCCGCATTTGGCAGCGGGCTCCTGGGCTCCCGCGAGTGCAGGGCGATCTCCCGGCTGTGCCTGTCACTCAGCCACAGACACACAGAGCAGCCCGAATGGAGTACGGCCGCTCAGTCTGTGGCTGAGTGACAGGCAGATGTAAGGTGCTGCGAGCTGAGGCAGAGGGGGGGGGGGAGGACACCCCATACTGCTGTCCTCAGCCTGCTTTGGCTGCTGCATGGGTACGGGTACTTTTTTTCAGCAGGGATGGAGTGGGGTGGGCGGAGGCAGTGAGTGGCATTGTTATGGGGGGTGCGGGCCACATTCGGGTGACACCTGTGGGCAGCGACATTGCACAATCCGCACACCCCACTGATCTGTGTCTCTCCCTGGCTCTCGGCTCAGATTGGTACCCGCCCCTCCTGCCCTCTACACTGCAGCTCGTCCCACACTACTGTACACAGGATGGATGAGGGAGTCCATGGAGGAACACGCCGCTGTGCATATCCTGTGCTGTTCTGAGGTCTGAACAGTGTACTGTATATTTGTACATGGACAAATGCTGGGGGTGCTATGGGAGTGGGGACTACTAGCACAAGTGGAGAGGGGGGTCTGCACTGAGGGGGTTTATGCTGAAGGAGGGGGGGGGGTCTGCACTTAGGGGGGTCTATGCTGAGGGAGGTGGATCTGCACTGGGGGGGTCTATACTGATGGAGGGGGTGTATATGCTAAGAGGGTTTATGCTGATGGAGGGGGGTCTGCACTGGGGGGATCTATACTGATGGAGGGGGGGTGTCTATACTGAGGGGGGTCTGTACTGAGGGGGAGGTGTCTATACTACGGGAGGGGGGGCTTTACTGCGGGAGGAGGGTCTGTACTGCGGGAGGGGGGTCTGTACTGTGGGAGGGGGGTCTGCACTGAGGGAGAGGGGTCTGCACCGAGGGAGGGTGGTCTATACTGAATTCTCTGGCTGGGATGCCTCACCAGCCCCGTTGCAGCCAGACCTCAGGCTTCAGGACCAGCAGCCAAACCCCAGGACCAGCAGCCCAGCTCCAGCATCCGGACCCCAGGCCCCAGCAGCCATACCCCAGGACCAGCAGCCCAGCTCCAGCAGCCAGACCCCAGGACCACCAGCCCAGCCCCTGTGTGATCAGGCTGCATTTCATGGGCACTGGTTTAGCTGCATTTAATTGGCACTGGTAAGACTGCATTTTATTGGGGGGGGGGGTCGGCACCGGCGCGAAGCATCACCTCCCTGAAATTAGTTTGAAACCTCCCTGAAATTAGTTTTTGCAGGTTGGGATGTCTGTTACACACACATATATACAATCAGATACATGTATACACACACATATATACAATCAGATACATGTATACACACATATATACACACTCAGATATTTACACACACACACATATGTACAGTCAGATAAATATATACACACACTCAGATATACACAGATACATGTATACACACACATATACACACTCAGATACATGCACACACACACTCAGATATATACTGTACATATGCTCAGTTATATACATGCACACACACACATATATACACAAACTGAGATACATACATGCACTCAGATACACACAAACATGCATAAATACACTAGACACAACCACAACACACTATCAGAGGAATACATACATATGTAGCCTGGTAATGGGTAGCCAGCTCCTCTCCTCCCCTCTCTGTCTTGCTGTTCCTGCACTCACAGCCCAGTCCATGCAGCTCCTTCCTCTTCTTGCCCACACTCACAGCTCTTCTCCACCAGATAGGACTGCCAGTGTGAGCAGTCCTGAGAGGGCTCCAGTTAGGGTTGCCACCTTTTCTTCAAGTCAAACCCGAACACTTTAGCGGCACACAGCAATATTTTATTTTTTTTGTATAAACTATCCATATATTTTGCTAATAAATAAAATTTCTAAGTGTATGAAGTTAATAACAAGAGTCCCCCTTTACATCAGAGTCCACAGAGTTCCCCTTTTACATCTAAACTCGCAGAGTTCCCTTTCACTATAAGGGGGGACTCTGCAGACTCTGATGTAAGGGAGAACTCTGGGGACCCCAACATAAAGGATGCTCTGGGAACCCTGATTTAAGGAGGGGGAACACTGAGAACATTGATTTAAGGGAGAAAACTGCGGCCTCTGGTCTAAAGAGGAACTCTGATGAAAGGGATGCTCTGAGAACCCTGAGTTACCTTAGTGTACTCACTCAGAGGAAGGAGAGAGAAGGGGGGAGACTACAGTCACAGACAGGGATGGACAATGAGCTCACTCACCCCTTGGCAGTCAGGACCTCTCATCTAGATGTATCTGAGACTGCTGGACTTCAAATTTCCAGCCCCCACTTTTTCTGAAGGACAGCCCCGGGGATTGGAGTGTGGGCAGACACAGAGGGGTAGGGGTGGAAAGAAGAGGTGCAGATCGAGCTCTCTCTCCTCTCCTGTCTGTGTGTGTGTTTTGGGCGGAGATTGTTAATGCTGGCTTTGGGCAGCATGAAAGAGAGAGTGTAGCAGACACTCTCAGCTTAGACAACTGCAGCCAGCAACCCTGCTGGGAAGCCATAGTCCAGTCTGAATATTGTGTCCAGGTTTCAGGCAGTCTGAAACCCGGACACATGATTCCAAACCCGAACTGTCCGGGTGAATCCTGGACAGGTGGCAACCCTAGCTCCAGTAGCCAGAATTAAAAGCAGAGCATTGGAAACTGCGGCCAGGAGGTTCTGTATCCCTCCACAGATACAAACAAGTCCCTTGTAACTAGGGCTGTTTGCATCCAGACAACTACAAATATGTAAAGATAGGTGACATTCTGATACATGTAATAGATGCTAGATTCTGATTAAGCTTTCCTGGGGGTGTTGGAAAAGGGTTCCCTGCTGTCCGGGTGTCAGGCAGCCAGAAACCCGGACAGAGGATGTAAAAACCGGACTATCCGGGTGAATCCTGGACAGGTGGCAACCCAAATAGCAGTCTTGTGACTTCTATCAATGTCTGTTTAAAGCTTGTAGGAGGAATTTACATTCTCCTCTGACTGTCCTATGAGGCTACAAGACCGCTGACCCTCTGTCTGGACAGTGCTGGCCCTGTGCTCACATGCACTCTATCAAGAAAGAAAAAAACTCTAGGAATACACACCAAACTGAGCATGTGCAGAGTGACTCCAAAGGCTCTGTCTTATCATTTACACAATGAGGAGGATTAACCCCTTAGGTCCCACAGAGAGTATAACAAGCATGCTTTACTGCATATACAGACTGATTTTACTGTTGTGAGTTTAGTAATGCCGCGTACACACGAGCGGACTTCTCGTCGGACTGAACTCTGAAGGACTTTTCGACGGAGTTCAGACAAAACAGACTTGCCTACACACAATCCCACCAAAGTCCAATCGTTTCGAACGTGATGACGTACGACCGGACTAGAAAAGGAAGTTCAATAGCCAGTAGCTAATAGCTTCCCTTGCCTCGTTTTTGGTCCGTTGGACTAGCATACAGACAGACTTTTTTTTTTATAGGGATCAAGTCCGTCGGAAACGTTCTATTTCTAAGGTCCGTCAGATTTTTTGACAGAAAAGGTCCGATAAAGCCCCCACACGATCAGAATGTCTGACGGATTCGTTCCGTCGGACCTTTTCTGCCAGAAAGTCCAGTCGTGTGTATGCGGCATAACACTTTACTCACTTCCCGACCAGCCGCTGCAGTTATACTGCGGCAGGTTGGCTCCCTTGGGTGAGCTGTTGTAGCTGTATGTCGGCTCTTTAAGACTCTGTAGCAGGTGCGCTTGCACCCAGATCGCTCGTGACAGAGCGAGAACCGGGATCTGTGTGTGTAAACACACAAATCCCGTTCTGTCAGGGGAGAGGAGACAGATCTCTCCTGCTCTAGTCAGCCACATTCCCCCCACAGATAGAAACACACATAGGGAACACCGTTTACCCCTTGATCGCCCCCTGGTGTTAACCCCTTCCCTGCCAGTGACATTTATACAGTAGGGATGAGCCGAACACCCCCCTGTTCGGTTCGCACCAGAACATGCGAACAGGAAAAAAGTTCGTTCGAGCACGCGAACACCGTTAAAGTCTATGGGACATGAACATGAATAATCAAAAGTGCTAATTTTAAAGGCTTATATGCAAGTTATTGTCATAAAAAGTGTTTGGGGACCTGGGTCCTGCCCCAGGGGACATGGATCAATGCAAAAAAAAGTTTTAAAAATGGCTGTTTTTTCGGGAGCAGTGATTTTAATAATGCTTAAAGTGAAACAATAAAAGTGTAATTTCCCTTTAAATTTCGTACCTGGGTGCCTGTAAAGGGGCGCATGTTTCCCGTGTTTAGAACAGTCTGACAGCAAAATGACATTTCAAAGGAAAAAAAGTCATTTAAAACAAATCGCAGCTATTAATGAATTGCCGGTCCGACAATACACATAAAAGTTCATTGATAAAAACGGCATGGGAATTCCCCACAGGGGAACCCCGAACCAAAATTTCAAAAAAAAAAGACGTGGGGGGTCCCCCTAAATTCCATACCAGGCCCTTCAGGTCTGGTATGGATATTAAGGGGAACCCCGGCCAAAATTTTTTAAAAAAATGGCGTGGGGTCCCCCTCAAAATCTCTTCAGGTCTGGTATGGATTTTAAGGGGAACCCCGCGCCAAAATTTTTTAAAAAAATGGTGTGGGGTCCCCCTAAAAATCCATACCAGACCCTTATCCGAGCACGCAACCTGGCAGGACGCAGGAAAAGATGGGGGGATGAGAGAGTTCCCCCCCCCCTGAACCGTACCAGGCCACATGCCCTCAACATTGGGAGGGTGCTTTGGAGTAGCCCCCCAAAACACCTTCTCCCCATGTTGATGAGGACAAGGGCCTCATCCCCACAACCCTGGCCGGTGGTTGTGGGGGTCTGCGGGTGGGGGGCTTATCGGAATCTGGAAGCCCCCTTTAACAAGGGGACCCCCAGATCCCGGCCCCCCCTGTGTGAAATGGTAAGGTACCCCTACCATTTCACTAAAAAACTGTCAAAAATGTTAAAAATGACAAGAGACAGTTTTTGACAATTCCTTTATTTAAATGCTTCTTCTTTCTTCTATCTTCCGTCATCTTCTTCTTCTGGTTCTTCCTCCGGTGTTCTCGTCCAGCATCTCCTCCGTGGCATCTTCTATCTTCTTCTCCTCGGGCCGCTCCGCACCCATGGCATGGAGGGAGGCTCCCGCTCTTCTCTTCATCTTCTTCTCTTCTTAAAATTAAGCATTATTAAAATGCTCCCGAAAAAACGGCCGTTTTTAAAACTTTTTTTTGCATTGATCCATGTCCCCTGGGGCAGGACCCAGGTCCCCAAACACTTTTTATGACAATACCATGCATATAAGCCTTTAAAATTAGCACTTTTGATTTCTCCCATAGACTTTTAAAGGGTGTTCCGCGGCATTCGAATTTGCCGCGAACACCCCAAATTGTTCGCTGTTGTTCAGGTCTCTGGCGTCAGCATCTTTACTAAGGGAAGCCGTCTGTGATTTCTTGCAGCTTCGCAGCTGGCTTCCCACTGAGCATGTGCAAGCCACACTGCACTTTGTAAATGGTCCTGCAGCCTTCTGGGACCTGTGACATGTCCCAGCAGTCTGCAGGCAAAGAGAAGGGAGTGGCTAAACTTCCGCTCAGATTGCATTCCAAGTGGGAGCAAGTACCTATCAAAACTAGGTACTTGCTCCCCCCAAAAAAAGATTAAAATAATAATAATTATAATGTACCAAATGTGATAGATGAGGGGGAGGAGGACATAAGGCAGAACTTCTCTTTTGGGTGAAGTTCTACTTTAACAGCAGAACTCATATGTCGGGAACGTACCCGATTGTGTGCATGTTCTCAAGATGCAATAGTGTGAACTTAAAAATGTTTTAATTAAAGTTATGCTCTAGGAGTGAAATTTCAACTGATGAAGCAATACATTAAGGCCTGGTTCACACCTGTATGTTTTTTGGTGCTTTTTGCAGAAACGCACTATTATTATTTTTATTATTATTATACAGGATTTATATAGCTCCAACAGTTTAAGCAGCACTTTACAATATAAAAGGGAGACACAACAGATATAATACAATAAAATATAAGAGGATTAAGAGCTTACAATCTAATAGGGTGGGGCAGGTGCTACAAAAGGTTGTAACTGTGGGGAATGAGCTGATGGAAGCGGTAGAAGATTAGTTGGAGACGTGATAGGTTTTCCTGAAGAGATGAGTTTTCAGGGATCGTCTGAAGGTAGCAACAGTAGGGGATAGCCGGACAGGTTGGGCGAGTTCCAGAGGATGGGAGAGGCTCTGGAGAAATTCTGGAGACGAGCATGGGAGGAGGAGATGAGAGAGCTTGAGAGTAGGAGGTCTTGAGAAGAACGAAGAGGACGGTTTGGGTGGTATTTTGAGACAAGATTGGTGATGTAGCTCGGGGTAGAGTTGTGAATGGCTTTGTATGTTGTGGTTAGTGTTTTGAATTTAATTCGTTGGGTGATGGGGAGCCAGTGTAGGGATTGGAGGAGAGGGTTGGCAGACATTGAGCGGTTGGTAAGGTGGATAAGTCTGGCAGCAGCATTCATGATAGACTGAAAAGGGGATAGCCTATGGAGAGGCAGGCCAATGAGAAGGGAGTTGCAATAGTCAAGGCAAGAGATAACAAGGGAGTGAATGAGGAGCTTGGTGGTTTCATTTGTTAAAAAGGGGCAAATTTTAGAGATGTTACGGAGGAATTCTACAAACTTTTGACAACGATTGGATTTGAGTCTGAAAGGAAAAGTCAGAGTCTAGGATTACACCTAGTACCCTGGTGTGAGGGGAGGGACTGATGGTTGTATTGTTGATTTTGATGGAAAAGTCATGGAGGGGGGCACGGGCGGGGGGGGGATATTAATAGCTCAGTTTTAGAGAGATTTAGTTTAAGGAAGTGGTGCGACATCCATGCTGATATGTCAGTTAGTAAGTTAGTAATGCGAGAGGAGACTGAAGGAGTGAGGTGAGGAGTAGACAGATAGATTTGGGTGTCATCAGAGTATATGTGGTATTGGAAGCCGTGGGCAGTTAACAAGTGACCAAGGGAGGAGGTGTAGATAGAGAAGAGAAGGGGTCCAAGAACAGAGCCTTGGGGGACCCCCACAGAAAGGGACAATGGAGAGGAGGAGACAGAGTTGTAGGTAACACTGAAGGAGCGCTGTGATAGGTAGGCAGAGCACCAGGATAGAGTAGAATCTCGGAGGCCAAGGGAATGGAGTTTATTGAAAAGGAGCGGGTGGTCAACAATATCAAAGGCTGCAGAAAGGTCAAGTAGTAGGAGTATGGAGTAGTGACCGTTGGTTTTAGCAGTTAGTAAATCGTTAGTGAGTTTTAGTAGGGCAGTTTCCGTGGAGTGCTGCGAGCGGAAGCCAGACTGTAGGGGGTCAAGAAGGTTAGGAGCTAAGACGGTTGTAGACTAAGCATTCTAGAAGTTTAGAGGTGAATGGGAGCAATGAGATGGGTCTTAAGTTGTTCAGGTTGGTGGGGTCCAGTGAGGGCTTTTTAAGTATGGGAGTGATCTGCGCATGTTTTAGAGGGGAGGGGAAGGTGCCACTAGAGATTGAAGATGTGAGTGAGGGAGCATAGGATAGAAGAAGAGGGTGACTGTAGTAGTTGTGAGTAAACAGGATCCAAGGGACAATTGTTTAGGTGGGCATCTGAGAAAAGTTTTATAACCTCTTCAGTAGTAGCCAGTTTGAAAGAGTAGAGTGTATTGTACTGCATTGCAAAAGTCATTTACAGGCATATAAGGGCTACGAAGGCTGTAGTGGAGGGGGGGTCAGGGCCTGTAGTGGGGGGTCAGGGGGTGCAATGCATGAATCTATCCATCTACATAGAGGGGGTGGCTGGAGAGAGGGGGCGGCACCTGTGCGCTCTTAATGGACACCCTGCCACTGGGCTATTGTATTCTTACAGCCACCATCTGCAACTGTCAGAATACCTGAACAGTCACTGTGGGTGACAATTTTTTAATTGCCTTCTTTGGCAAAAGTCGATTGAACATACTGATGTTTGTTGACTCAGGTTATTATGTAAAAACACATTTTTATTTTCTTTTTATGATAACAGAATATAATCAGTGTGTTCAGCACCATTGGTTTAAGAATCAAATCTTTTACAGTTGATTGTCTATGATAAAATTATGCACATATACAGAGCAGCTTCTTATTGTTTGATCAGTGAGAGGAATTCTTCTCTGGACTTGGGATCATCTCGGAAGATTCCATGCATTGTGCTGGTGACGGTTTTGCTGTTCATCTTCTGCACGCCCCTCATTACCATACACATGTGCCTGGGGTGAGAGGAAAACCAAATTACTCCATGATTCCAGGTACAGAATGTGATTATCAGACTAAAAACACAGGTGGGCCTAATGCTCTATTCACGCCTGCGCCACTCCAAAATCGCACAATTTCCATTGTGACTTTGATCCATCTTTACAAGCCGCATCAAAGTAGTGCACGCACCTTTTCAAAGTCACTGCGACATTAAGTCGCACCAATCTGAACGAGTGCCATTGAAAACAATGGGCTGCGACTTGTCATGTGACTTTATGGGGTTGAATTACTAAAATTGGAAAGTGCAAAATCTGGTGCAGCTCTGCATAGAAACAAATCAGCTTCCAGGTTTTAGCCCACGTTCACATTGAGCCTGGGTTCACACCAGGGGCGGACTGACCATTCGGGCCCTCGGGAAGTGCCCGAGGGCCCCATGCCACTAAGGGGCCCCATCAGGGTTGCCAGCCTCAATAAAACCAGGGACAGTATGTAAAAATCTGTGTTTTTTTAAAAATCCCAAAATTATAGCTGCCCCGCCTCTCCAGTACCTTTTCAGTGTGTGTGTATGTGTATTCTGTGTGTGTATACTGTGTGTGTATATTGTGTGTCTGTGTGTGTATACTGTATGTGTGTGTGTGTGTATACTGTGTGGCTCCATAATCTATTGCCTGGGGGCCCCATAATCTCCTATTGCCCAGGGGCCCCATAATCTTCTCCTATTGCCCGGGGGCCCCATAGTTTCCTTTTGCCCGGGGGCCCCATGAGTTGTCAGTCCGCCCCTGGTTCACACTATAGTGATGGGGGAACCAGCACAATTCCAGCGCCGGTTCCCGCATCGCACCTCTCCCGCAGGCAGTTCACACTGCCTTCTGTGAACCGTTGCGGGTGTCAATACAATGTTAATGACGCCCCCAGTCACAGATTGCAGTGCAAACTGTGGATTTGGACAAGAATCAGATCGCATGGGTGAGAACAGCCATGCGATCCGATTCCAGTGCAGGGAATTAAAAGTTCCTGCACCTTTTTTGTGCAAATCCAATGCGAGTTCAGCCATACAAACTGTATGGCTGAACTCTCATTGCACAGACATTGCATGCATAGCTCCCAACTGTCCCTGATTTCAAAGGACTGTCCCTGATTTGGAGCTTGGATAATGTCCCTCTGTCCCTTTTTCCTCCTCATTTGTTCCTCATTTTGGTCTGATCCATATAGTTGTATATAAAATGCACTTTTTATCTTTCAAAAAGTGTTTCCCAGTGCTAAACCCTTCATCCAATTTCTAAATTATTGCATTTGTAAATTTTAAAAGCCAATATAATTGAAAAGTAGTGGTAAAAAAAATCCCTTGTGAATGTAATTAACCTTTGTTTTTTGGTTAATTCTCCTTTAAGGGGGTGTGACAGGGGGGGCATGTCCTATGCTTACATACTTTAGCTAGTAGGTGTCCCTCATTCCCATCTCAAAATGCTGGGAGGTATAATCGCATGTGATCGGCACCGCAGTGCGGATGCGAATCACATGCGATAACTGTGTTTGCTACAGTGTGAACCCGGGCTCGAGGTGGGTTGGAAATCATGTGAGTTCAGCTGAACTCGCACAATTTAAAACTCGCATTTCTTTGCAAGTTCGGGGGCAAGTTGAAAGGCATCTGTGCGGGTTTATGCATAGATGTCTATTGAAATCGCCCCCAAAGTCGGTGCGATGCCCCAAAGGCTGCGATTTGACATGTCAAATCGCATGTCAAATCGCCCCGATGTGAACGAGGGCTTATTGTCAAAGCTTAATTGAACAAGCTTAAGTTAGAAGCTGATTGGTTACCATGCACAGCTACACCAGATTTTGCACTCTCCGATTTTAGTAAATCAACCCCTATGTGTCCAAAGTTGCACAAATGTTAATGGCGCCTAAAGCTGGATACACACTATACAATCTTCTTTAGATTTTTTCCTTTAGATTTACCAAAACTATATAATATGCGGTCAGACCTAAACACTTTAAATTTGTATGCAATCAGGCAGGCCCTTGCACTACATAGTTGAAGGTAAATCTAAAGGAAATCGAACAACAAAAGTTGTATAGTGTGTATTCAGCTTAAGTCTAGGTTCACATCTATGCGGCTGCGCTTGATGCGTTTTTCAGGCACATTTTGCAGTGCATTTTGCATTTTAAACCAGCATTTTTTATGTGTTTTTGCATGCAGTTTTCATGCATTTCACGTTTTACTTTTTTTCCTCTTTAAATGCACTGTAAACACACTGTATATAGCTGGTTGCTAAGCAGGGGGCCGGGAAGCCGGCCACTGCATCCTTAACATCCGATGAGTTATCAGCTGTCAGCATTGTTACCCATTTACAGCTGAATGTGTTAAAAAAAAGCAAAAAAAAATAATTGCGAAGAAAAACGGCGTGGGGTCCCCCCAGGTCCATACCAAACCCTTATCCGAGCATGCAGCCCAGCAGGTCAGGAAAGGGAGGGGATAAGCGAGCACCCCTCCCCCCCTCCTGAACCATACCAGTCCACATGCCCTCAACATGGGGGGGTGAGTGTCTGGGGGGGCTCTCCCCCCCAAGCATCTTGCCCCATGTTGATGGGGACAAGGGCCTCTTCTTGACAACCCTGGCCGGTGGTTGTTGGGGTCTGCGAGCAAGGGGCTGATTGGAATCTGGAAGCCCCCCTTTAAGAAGGGGGCCCCCAGATCCTGCCCCCCATGTGAATCGGTATCCCTACCCATTCACCAAAAAAAACTGTGAAATATTTTTTTTTTTAAAAAAGGGTTTTTGACAAGTCTTTTATTAATAAAATAGAACTGAGTTGTCTTCTCCCGCCGCCGTCTCTCCCAGTGTCGTCTTTTTACTCGCCGCAGCCGCCTTCTTCATCACCGCCGGTTACCCGCTAAAAAACAAAAAAAGCTGGTCTTGTTGTGAAGCTGTCTTTCTCCATTGTGATGTTCCTGCTGTCCAGCACCTTTTATATAGGCATGGGGCGTGGCCATCCAATGACGGAAGGAAGGATGTCAGCTCTCCCAAATTCTTGGGGTCACCTTTAAGCTTCTGGAGGCCCGGGACTTTGCTACATTAATAATTGTCTCTCGTTCCCATCTCAAAAAATTGAACGGTATGGTATATCAAAAGGTTCTTTTGACACCTTTTTTCTTTCTTGTAAAACCAGAAACCAGGGGTGGGTGGGGGGTTGTACTGCGGGACAGACAATCAGGGCTGCTGATAGTGGGGTAGCACCCACCCTCATGTAGATGGCCCAGGCCCCATAAGTTCAACAGGGGGACCCAGAGCAGCAAGAGTGGGCACAATTACTGGAACCAATCCAATCCAATGAATGTACAGGGAGCCTCTGTATAGAGTGCTTCCTGCCCATTCAGTCTGCAGCTAGTGGTGCAGAGAAAGGATTGAGGAATCTGTGTCCTCGATCTCTTTCTCTGTCTCATAAGTGAGACTTTGGGTGTCTGTTTAGACCTCTGATATTTCACCAACCCCCACAGGGCTGTTCAAAAGTGTATAAAATAAAAACACAAAAATTGTAAAAAAAAAAAAAAAAAAAATAATAAAAATTAAGGGCTTATTCTCACAGATACTTTGGTTGCACAAATGAGTAGTTTGTTCATGCAGCTAGAGCTACCTGTTAGGCTTAGTTCACTGTCACCTGTCAGCTAGGCTGTATGGGGCCCCTTAAAAAACCCACAATAACCCAGTGGGAATGATTCCTCCATCCACCTAATTTGAGTGGGTGGAGAAATATGTTAGTTTTTTCGTTCAGCCCACTGGCTGAACAAAAAAAAAAATAACCATTGATAGCTAGCTTAACAGAGTCCTGCACTATGTTGTACTTGGCAGACTCCTGCATTATATCCATCACATTGTATATTGCATACTTCTGAGTTCTGGCCAAATTGTTTATTGTCACAAGTCGCTGGTTGCTAAGCAGTCCCTGACTATTTTAATGAAGTTCTCCTTTAAGGTAGGCTCAGACAAAGTGTTAGCTCTCTGTCAATTTTTAGTGTATATAAAATCATACGTAATGGAAGTTTCATTTTTTTTTTTTAACTTTTGTACTGAGGTTTATACATGTCTGTGAGACTCTTACTTGTGGCACAGCAATGAAAGCATATTTTACAGATATAAGAATGCTGTTTTATTTAACCATGCCCCTTTAAGCCACTCCCACTTTTAAAGTGATTGTAAACGATCACCTTTTAAAACAACCCATTTAGTTTAAAATAGAAATGAAAGCCAAAACATTTTTGTAAAGATATAAAAAAAACAAATCACATTCCCTCTTTTCTTAGCTGCATTAGAGCTGGGGGAGGAGAAGCAGTAGCAGCACACTGAACTTCCCAGTGACAGGGGGGGGGCGTTGACTGACCATGGAACTGACCATGGTGTGTTCTCCTGCTTAGTGTGGTCAGTTTTTAACAAGAAAGCAAAGGGACTAGCAGGAACACCAGGGCTTTCTCATAAAGGAATCAATACAAAGAGAACAGGTTACTTTCTCATGCAAGTACATGGTACAGCAGACACATATCAGGAATTTGAAATGTTGGGGTAACAAACGCTTTAACGCAGTTTGGGCCACAGCCACTGTTATGCCGCGTACACACGACCGGTTTTGCCGTTGGAATAAACTCTGAAGGTTTCTCCGACTGAATTCCACTCTAGCGATCTTGCATACACATGGTCACACCAAAGTCGGACCGTCCAGAACGCAGTGACGTACAACACGTACGACGGGACTAGAAAAGGGAAGTTCAATAGCCACTAGCCAATAGCTTCCATCTCGTACTTGCTTCAGAGCATGCGTCGTTTTTGGTCCGTCGGAACAGCATACAGACCAGCGTTTTTTTTCGATAGGGATTGGTTCCGTCGGAAATATTTAGAACATGTTCCATTTCTAGGTCCGTCAGAATTTTCTAAAAAAAAAAGAGTCCGATGAGGCCTACACACGATCGGAATAGACGATGAAAAGACTCCGTTGCACTTTTTCTGTCGGAAATTACACTCGTGTGTACGCGGCTTTAGCCTTGGCACGCTACGCACGCCGCATTACAGCTCCGCTTGAGGTTGTCAAAGGTGTCCCAGGTCTTTTACAATCCCAGCAACAACCTGTACAATAAAAAAAAATCATTTGCACTCTTCACCATGACGAACTAAGCACTCTGCATTTTTTTTTTTTTTAAGTCAAGCAACGGGGCGCAACTTATGATCTAGGCCCACTGATTTCAGAAAACGCCCCTGCGCATATGGAAAACAATTATTTTCTTTGTTCCCCATCCCGTGTTGAGACTGCTTTCATCTTTGCAGCTCAATGGAAATGGTGTGAACAAATCCCTAATGATAAAATGGCATGATGCAGAGAAAAGCCACCTCTGTCGTCTACAGCTAAAGATCAACTTGCCCAACTTCGGCCCTGGATAGAATAATCAATGTACGACATCGAAATACATAAAAGCCTTTTGAAATAAATCATTGAAGACATTACTTACGAAGCCTCCATAACAACAGCCACCCCCAGTGGCTGCAGAGCGTCATTGATGGCTAATGCGATTTGTTTTGTGAGACGCTCTTGAACTGTAAATATATAAAACAGGAGATTATTAGCACTGCGGCACAGCCAAAAGGGTGCAGCAAACAAACAATGTTTAAGATATTCATTTAAAATTTTGACACAACATGTTCATGAAAGAGCATTATTTAGCAATATGTATATTAAAGTGACCCTGTCACTAGACCATCCATTTAAACAAAAAGAAAAATATTGGTTGATTTAGTAAAATTGGAGAGTGCAAAATCTGGTGCAGCTCTGCATGGTAGCCAATCAGTTTCTAACTTCAGCTTGTTCAATTAAAATTGTTTCAAACCCTGTTACACCACTTTTCCCTACAGGTTTCCCTATAACAAGGCTTACCTGTAGGTACCGTGAATATCTCCTAAACCTGCACAGTTTAGGATGTTGTTTGGCAAACTCTAATCTGGGCTTCCTGTTTTTGAGGCTCACCAGTGGTTTACATCTTGTGGTGAACCCTCTGTATTCACTCTGGTGAAGTTTTCTCTTGATTGTTGACTTTGACACACATACACATACCTCCTGGAGAATGTTCTTGATCTGGCCAACTGTTGTGAAGGGTGTTTTCTTCACCAGGGAAAGAATTCTTCGGTCATCCACCACAGTTGTGTTCCGTGGTTTTCCGGGTCTTTTGGTGTTGCTGGGCTCACCGGTGCGTTCTTTCTTTTTAAGGATGTTCCAAACAGTTGATTTGGCCACACCTAATGTTTTTGCTATCTCTGTGATGGGTTTGTTTTGTTTTTTCAGCCTAATGATGGCTTTCTTCACTGATAGTGACAGCTCTTTGGATCTCATATTGAGAGTTGACAGCAACAGATTCCAGTTGCAAATAGCCCACTTGAAATGAACTCTGGACCTTTTATCTGCTCCTTGTAAATGGGATAATGAGGAAATAACACACACCTGGCCATGGAACAGCTGAGCAGCCAATTGTCCCATTACTTTTGGTCCCTTAAAAAGTGGGAGGCACATATACAAACTGTTGTAATTCCTGCACCGTTCACCTGATTTGGATGTAAATACCCTCAAATTAATGCTGAAAGTCTGCAGTTGAAGCACATCTTGTTTGTTTCATTTCAAATCCATTGTGGTGATGTATAGAGCCAAAAAGATTAGAATTGTGTCGATGTCCCAATATTTATGGACCTCACTGTATGTAAATAAAGGCGGCATTCATATGTATATCATGCCCCCTGCAGTGAGGAGATGATGTGCTATAACCTCTAGCAACCAATCAGTGAGCAGTATTACTGTACAGTAATCTCTAGCAACCAATCAACAAGCAGAAATCATGTGCTGTAACCTCCAGCAACCAGTCAGTAAGCGGTACTGATACACTGTAACCTCTGGTAACTAATCTCAATCGATGCCTGACCTGATACAGTATACTGATTTTAAGTCTAGCTGCTATTTATTGTATGTCTCAGAGCAGGTGGAGAGCGAAATTCTATGGGGGGTGGGGGGGGGGTGCCCTAGAAAACGTTTGCCTAGGGTCCAATCGATATTAAAGACGGCCCTGCCTGTTCTTGCTCTCGTGCCCAGCTGGCGGTTATCGTGTGGGAACGCGCCTGTTATCCCCGCTTAAAGGGACCGACATACAGCTACGACGCTTCGCGGGATCGTGCTAGCCTGCCACAGTATAATGACGGCGGCTGGTCGGCAAGTGGTTAAGTTGGTGACAGGCTCACTTTAATTCATCCATAGTAAAGGTTCCACATATGCATGCCCTATTTAATACCACTGTAGCACCCTCTAGTGTGCTACTAGTGTTAGTGCAGGAAAATGTATGTTATGACTCATGGTTGGTTTGTGATTCAGAAATTGGGTCAGGGTTACTGCAGGTCAGACTGGATTTCTCAGAGGCAGGGCTCTGGTACCATCCCCCCCCCCCCCCACCACCACCACCCTAATCTAGAATTATGGAGAAACTTCTAGAAGTTAGTGGACGGAGGCCAGGAGGTACTGATCTGCATACTTGTGGAAACTTGGCCAATCCAGAGTCAGAATGTCCTGGCAGGGTGGCTAGGTCCTTAAATATGGGAGATCCATGCCAGAAAGTAATTCGGGTGGAAGATGGAGTGCTGTGGAGTCTGTCAGTGGCCTAGGAGGGACACCTGGGGGGGCACGGCCTCCAGGCTCTGCCCAGGCTGGCTTGGGAAGAGCCTGACAGCAATACAGTTTGGAAAGGAATCTTGCCTAAGGAGCAGCAGAAAAAAAAGGAGGACAGAGTGGAATACATCAGCACACCCAGGGATTCACAGGGGGGAAGACTTTTGCTGCAGGTGAATGACCACAGAAGCAAAGTGGGTGGTTATGTCATTAGGACTTAATGGCACCACTGTACACCTGCAAAAGTAAGCATCCAATGATGTGAAATGCGTTAGCGATTGCACCCTGTTTTGTCTCTATTTTATGTGACGATATTTAGAATTTTTTAAGCTCCACAATAAAGATGTTTTTTTCCAGAGTGTGGCAGTCCAGGAACCTTTTCTTCTCCACACCTGCAAAAGGGCTGTGTGTTTTTTGTGCATTTCAGGAATGCACACAATTTTGTGTACATCCCTGCAGCGCACAGATGTCTAACTAAGGCAGGGGTAATGAATTCAAATTTGAAGAGGTCCAGTCACTAAAAAAGTCTTCCAAATTGCTCTCTATTAAAACATAATTAGGCTAATCACATCCATATTTCAAAAGAAAATCGCATTACATAAGGTGCCCTCATCAGAGTGCCTCCTTACATCGGGTGTCCCCAGTAAAATGTCTCCTTGCATCTGGTGTCCCCATCAGAGTTCCCCTTCACATTTGGCGTCCCTCCACACATCAGAATTGACCCCCCCTTTCCCTTTTGTACTCAAAAAAAACTCACTCTCCAAAGAAGGCAGCTCTTCCTTCCTATCAGAGTCCCCCTTATATCAGTGTACCAACTGTTGGTCTCTAAGGGGGTTCGCTTATATAAGGGGACTCTGTTGGGGGGGTCTTTGGTGAAATATCAGGGGTCTAAACAGACCTCTGAAGTGTCACTTGAGACAGAGGAAGGGGCTGAGGACAGAGATTCCCCAGTCCCTTTCTCTGCAGCCTCAGCTGCACTGGACAGTGAATGAATGGGAAGTGCTCTGTGCTGTACGGATTCCTGTTCATTCACAAATTGAAGCACATAGTTTACTATGCTTCAGGTATTAATGAACACAACGAGTGATCAGTACCGATCACTTGTTGTGTTCATTTACAAAATGAAGGGAGCGGTAAATTACATACTTACTTACTGGCCCTTTCCCCCACTGTCCATCCTGAAACACCCCCCCACAGCAGCTGGTGGGGGAGAAGAGGAGGGTATCTGGCAGCGCTGCGGGGGGATATTGGATGGACTGGCGGAGCCCTCCGGAGCACCGTGATGTGGAGGGTCACTAGTAGAAGTCCCAGGAGAAGCAGTAGCTCGGCAGCCAGCCCCACCATCCTCTTGATCCACCTAGCTTTCAGTACCCACTCACTTGGGCTGGCTGCACCCCTGCTCTCTGGGTCCTGGGGTTCCAGCCGGGTGCAGTAGCCACCACTGCAGAACGTTAGAGCCACTGCAGGACAGGAAGGAAAACTGCAGGAAGGGGGGTGATCAAGGGTCTCTGAGCCAAGGATGGAGGCAGATCAAGGGCAGGCAGGACTGCACATTCTCGCTCACCTTGTGCATCTAACACAATGACCCTGAAACCAAGTGACACATTCACCCCCTTGTGCAACTTCCCCATGCCCCCTCACCCCCCCCCCCCACACACACTCTCCTTTACAGCCCCCATCCCCCCTGCAGCTTTTTCTCCTCCCCCTGCAGCTTCTCCATCTCCCCCTCACCTTGTGCAGCTTCCCTACCCCCCTCATCTTGTGTACCCCCTGATCCCCCCCCCCCTCCCTGTTCTCCTCTCCCACGTCATCTTGTGCAGCTTCTTCACTCCCCCCTCTTGCCCCCCTCACATTGTGTAGCCCCCACCCCTAAACTTGTATACGTTTGACAGGCTGCTGGCATTAGGGCTGGATGGTGCACCAGTGCCCTCTGCCCGTGGCTAAATGCCAGGACCCCATGCACCGGGGCAAAATGTTCAGTGTGCATGGGGCATATGGAAGTGGAAGAAATCCCATCAGAGACCTTTCTCTAGAACATTTGTACCCATTGCATTACTGACTCTTGACTCTTGCTCTGGTGACAGCTCTAATGTTGGATTTCTGCTGTCAATGGTCACTAAGACAAATAGAGAGGGGAACTACCCCCATTGTGGACTCAGACACCCACACAAACCCACACAAAAGGTTTTGCATTGACACCCCATACAAAAGGCAGCACATTTCTTCACAATAAATATATTCCCTTCTACAAACCTTGTAGCCGTCGGCTGAAGATTTCAACAATTCTGAAAGAATAATAAAAAAATGCAGTCAGCACATATGTCTTATATGTCATATTTTATCAAATATCTGTAAATCCAGATACCACTAAAGAATAAACCTGAATGTAGGAAAGCCGTCTATGCTGAATAACCATAGGCAGGCAGATATCTGAAAGTATGTATAAGCGTTCTAGTCCTCAGCTTCTATACAGTGTAGATCTAAGGTTTCTGTAATAACTTACCTTGCCAGCTTGCTCAGTCCAACTACTTTTCTGCTTGGTAAGTAGCCAATATGAACCTTTGAAAGCAAGAAAATGCCTGATTTATTACAATATTTTAGGGATTTATACTGTATAGTGCCAACATTGTATGCAGCAGTGCTTTACATATCATACATATCATACATTCAGCAATGAGTTTTTGGCCTACAAATTTTCTATTCTCAAATGTGAAACACAGAGCATGTGCACAAGAATGCCTGCATCTCTTGTAAAATAGGTGTAAAAGAGGTGCTCAACCTTTTGAAGAGCAAGGGCCACTTAAGTGATTTGGTAACCGGTTGTGGGCCACACTGAAATGAAATGGTTCAGAATTTCAGATGTTTTTTTTTGAATAGCATAATGAAGATGTTAAACAACAGTCAGGATCATCGTTTTCCGTGGGACCAATCCCTGTTGGATGTTTACCCACTGTTTAATCACAATCACAAAATGAAAAAAAATGGACAGGTGGCCCCTATCAGACCAATCGTGTGAAAGGGGCCTATGCGGCTTATGCGGCTCCTGCTCCCTCTGCAGCCGCTTGGTTCCTCCACCGCCAGCTCCATCCACTCTGATGCTCTGGGATGGCGGGTCAGCAACCCGCTATCTGGGCTTGTCGACCCACCATCCCAGAGCAGGAGGTTGCGGGCCACATCAGAGTGCTCCACGGGCCAGCGGTTCAGCACTCCTGCTCTACAGCCCCTACTGCTACAGGTGGTCAGTGAGGACCAGATATGGCATTTTTTTTATTTTGTTAAGTTGGTTCAGCTTGGACCAACGTAACTATGCATATACTATGCCTATGGGATCCCTCTAGATGCTGGAAACACTGAAGTAGACACCACTACTCCAGAGATCTCCACTAGCTTCCAGGTCCCATGCCTGTTATCCTATTGTGAGCACAGGATGACAGCTGCTTGGTACTGGCACCATTTGGAGAATGTTTTGTGTTTTTTTCAATGACTGCAAAGAGTTCCTTGACTGGACAAGGTGGGGAGACAGGGCAGTGATGTCACGCCAGGCAGCCAGCACCATAGCAACAAATAACGCCATGTGTCCCGGTCACATGGCGTCATTGAATGTCATGGTGCTGGCGTTGGTCCACCTGCATCATGGAAATGAAGGACGCTGTGTGGTGCCATTAATGCAATATCAGGAAGCTGCATCCCATACATAATTACTTTGAAATCCAGGATGACCCAATAATTATATGAGATGGGTGGCAACCCTTCTCTGACCCCACTACCCTTTTCTTTTTGTTCCTCATTGTTTCTCCTTGTGTCTTTCTACTCTATATCTCTGGGTCCCCTAAATCTCTCTGTCCCCCTGCCCCATCTCCCTTCTTATCTCCTCCTGGGTATAGTCTTAAACCTGGTTTCATACCTTGCCAAAAAATGGTACCAAGTGATGTTCACAAAGAGAAAACACATCGATGTCCTTCACAATGACAATCTCATCATGGTTCTCGTCAAATATGGCGTTGTTGAGTATATCTAGAAAACAAATTACAGTAACGTGAAATATCAATCTTATTATAGCCATAAAACATAAAAGTGCTTAAAGAATAAGTTCATGTTTGGAACATGTTACATGTTCCACCTGTTTTTTTTAGTAACATGTTCTAGCATCTCCAGCCTCCCCTCCCCCCCATCCCCTTTACCTGTGACAGCGGGCAGGGAATCTTCTCCCCACACCCACTGTCACAATTTGACAACAGTGCAGTCGTATAGGGCTCTGCCCACTCAGCCACATCATTAATTCACAGTTTCCTGTGAGTGAATGCCTACAAGTACAGTCAGCCATTGCAGCTGATGGCTTGTAGTTCTCAATGATGGGATCAGGGACAGAGGGATGGTGGGAGGGTGGGATGGGATCAGGGACAGAGGGATGGTGATGGGGGTGGGATCAGGGACAGAGGAACGGTGGGATGGTGGTGGGGGTGAGATAGGATCAGGGACAGAAGGATGCTGGGGGGGATGGGATCAGGGACAGAGGGATGGTGGGATGGGAGGGATCAGGGACAGAGGGATGGGGGTGGGATGGGATCAGGGACAGAGGGATGGTGGGGGGGTGGGAGTGGGATCAGGGACAGAGAGATGGTGGGGGGGTGGAATGGGATCAGGGACAGAGGGAGGGTGGGATAGGATCAGGGACAGAGGGATGGGGGTGGGATGGGATCAGGGACAGAGGGATCCTGGGGGGGATGGGATCAGGGACAGAGATGGGTGGGATGTGAGGGATCAGGGACAGAGGGATGGGGGTGGGATGGGATCAGGGACAGAGGGATGGTGGGGGGTGGGATCAGGGACAGAGGGATGGTGGTGGGGTGGGATGGGATCAGGGACAGAGGGAGGGTGGGATAGGATCAGGGACAGAGGGATGGTGGTGGGGGTGGGATCAGGGAAAGAGGGATGGTGGTGGAAGGGGTGGAGGTAGGATCGGGGACAGAGGGATGGAAGTGGGGGTGGGATGGGATCAGGGACAGAGGGATGCTGGGGGTGGGACGGGATCAGGGACAGAGTGATGGTGGGAGGGTGGGATGGGATCAGGGACAGAGGGATGGGGGTGGGATGGGATCAGGGACAGAGGGATGCTGGGGGGGATTTGATCAGGGACAGAGGGAGGGATGGGGGTGGGATGGGATCAGGGATAGAGGGATGGTGAGGGGGTGGGAGTGGGATCAGGGACAGAGGGATGGTGGGGGGAGGGGATGGGATCAGGGACAGAGGGATGGTGAGGGGATGGGAGTGGGATCAGGGACAGAGGGATGGTGGAGGGGGGATGGGATCAGGGACAGAGGGAGGGTGGGATAGGATCAGGGACAGAGGGATGGTGGTGGGGTGGGATCAGGGACAGAGGGATGGTGGTGGGATGGGATCAGGGACAGAGGGATGGTGGGGGTGGGATGGGATCAGGGACAGAGTAATGGTGGGAGGGTGGGATGGGATCAGGGACAGAGGGATGGGGGTGGGATGGGATTAGGGCCAGAGGGACGGTGGGAGGGGATCAGGGACAGAGGGATGGTGGGAGGGTGGGATGGGATCAGGGACAGAGGGATGGGGGTGGGATCAGGGACAGAGGGATGGTGGTGGGGTGGGAGTGGGATCAGGGACAGAGGGATGCTGGGGGGGATGGGATCAGGGACAGAGGGATGGTGGGAGGGTGGGATGGGATCAGGGACAGAGGGATGGTGGGATGGGATCAGGGACAGAGGGAAGATGGGAGGGTGGGATGGGATCAGGGACAGAGGGATGGGGGTGGGGGTGGGATCAAGGGCAGAGGGATGGTAGAGGGGGGGTGCGATGGGATCAGGGACAGAGAGATGGTGGGGGGATAGGGGGATGGGATCAGGGATAGAGGGATGGTGGGGGGAATAGGGGGATGGGATCAGAGACAGAGGGATGGTGGGGGTGGGTGGGAGCAGGGCCCTCTCAATAGCATCATGGGCCCCTGGGCAAAATAATGCTCTTGGGCCCCTACAATGGAGACAACGCAGGTAAGCAGACATCAAGTAGGTAGAAGGCAAACAACCGGAGCTTCCCCTTTTGGGTGGAGCTCCGCATTAACTACATGAACAATCATTCTGTACAGCAAAGAAACAGTGGGAAAATACTACATACATAAAGTAACAAAGCTGTCCTGTGCACATAATATATCTGCTAGAATGATGCCTCCACAGCACTATGGCCCCTCTACATCCCAGATATCCCCCCAGCACTCTGACCCCTCTACATCCCAGATATCCCCCCAGCACTCTGACCCCTCTACATCCCAGATATCCCCCCAGCACTCTGATCCCTCTACATCCCAGATATCCCCCCAGCACTCTGACCCCTCTACACCCCAGATATCACCCCAGCACTCTGACCCCTCTACATCCCAGCTATCCCCCCAGCACTCTGACCCCTCTACACCCCAGATATCACCCCAGCACTCTGTCCCTCTACACCCCAGATATCCCTCCAGCAATCTGACCCCTCTACATCCCAGATTTCCCCCAGTACTCTGACCCCTCTACACCCCAGATATCTCCCAAGCAC
Source organism: Lithobates clamitans (assembly GCA_037952925.1). Taxonomy (NCBI): domain Eukaryota; kingdom Metazoa; phylum Chordata; class Amphibia; order Anura; family Ranidae; genus Lithobates; species Lithobates clamitans. The sequence continues at coordinate 188,933 of JBBGZY010000401.1, forward strand.
TCAAACCCTGATATCCCCCCAGCACTCTGACCCCTCTACACCCCAGATATCCCCCAGCACTCTGACCCCTCTACACCCCAGATATCCCCCAACACTTTGACCCCTCTACACCCCAGATATCCCCCCTCAGCACTCTGACCCCTCCACACCCCATATATTACCCCAGCACTCTGACCCCTCTATACCCCAGCTATCCCCCCAGCACTCTGACCCCTCTACATCCCAGATATCCCCCCCAGCACTCTGACCCCTCTACACCCCAGATATCTCCCAAGCACTCAAACCCCTCTACACCCCAGATATCCCCCCAGCACTCTGACCCCTCTACACCCCAGATATCCCCCCAGCACTCTGACCTCTCTACACCCCAGATAGCCCCCCAGCACTCTGACCCCTCTACACCCCAGATATCCTCCGACACTTTGACCCCTCTACACCCCCGATATCCCCCCAGCACTTTGACCCCTCTACTCCTCAGAAATCCCCCCAGCACTCTGACCCCTCTACATCCCAGCTATCCCCCAGCACTCTGACCCCTCTACATCCCAGATATCCCCCCAGCACTCTGACCCCTCTACACCCCAGATATCCCCCAACACTTTGACCCCTCTATACCCCAGATATCCCCCCCAGCCCTCTGACCCCTCTACACCCCAGATATCCCCCAGCACTCTGACCCCTCTACACCCTAGATATCTCCCAAGCACTCAAACCCTCATATCCCCCCAGCACTCTGACCCCTCTACACCCCCGATGTCCCCCAGCACTCTGGCCCCTTTACACCCCAGATATCCCCCCAGCACTCTTACCCCTCTACATCCCATATATTACCCCAGCACTCTGACCCCTCGACACCCTAGCTATCCCCCCAGCACTCTCTCCCCTCTACATCCCAGATATCCCCCAGCACTCTGACCCCTCTACACCCCAGATATCTCCCAAGCACTCAAACCCCTCTACACCCCAGATATCCCCCCAGCATTCCAACCCCTCTACACCCCAGATGTTCCCCCAGCACTCTGACCCCTCTACACCCCAGATATCCCCCACACATTTTGACCCCTCTACACCCCAGATATTCCCCCAGCACTCTAACCCCTCTACACCCCAGATATCCCCCCAGCACTCTGACCCCTCTACACCCCAGATATCCCCCCAGCACTCTGACCCCTCTACACCCCAGATATCCCCCCAGCACTCTGACCCCTCTACACCCTCAGATATCCCCACAGCACTCTGACCCCTCTACACCCCAGATATCCCCCAGCACTCTGACTCCTCTACATCACAGATATCCCCCCAGCACTCTGATCCCTCTACACCCCAGATATCTCCCAAGCACTCAAACCCCTCTACACCCCAGATATCCCCCCAGCACTCCAACCCCTCTACGCCCCAGATGTTCACCCAGCACTTTGACCCCTCTACACCCCAGATATCCCCCCAGCCCTCTGACCCGTCTACACCCTAGATATTCCCCCAGCACTCTGAACCCTCTACACCCCAGATATTCCCCCAGTCACCTGACCCCTCTACACCCCAGATATCCCCCAACACTTTGACCCTTCTACACATTAGATATTCCCCCAGCACTGTTACCATATACCATAAGATACCCACTACATCCCTGATACCCACTACACCGTGGCCTCTCTACATCCCTGATACCTCTAGAACTATAGCCACCCAAGCTACCCCAAGGATTGCTACCCCCTATACACCCCAGATCCCACTCAGCATTGTTTTCCTTCATACACCCTTGATATCCCCCAGCACCATTATTCCATCCATGTAGTACCCCCTTTTCAAGTGGAGATACAGTGCATGTAAACTTTTGGCTATGTGCCCACCTGCAGCACTGAACTCACCTATACCAATCAAGCAGGCAGAAGGAGGGGTGGAGGAGGGAGTATCCCTCTGGGCATTCCAAGCCCTTCGGTGCAAACAGTGCTGGACAGCTGGGCTCACCATCCACAATGCTACTTACGCAGGTGGGCTCTCAGTGCCTCCAACTGAGCAGCTCCCACTTCAGCTCCTACCCCGCAGCCTTCAAGTCCTGCACATTCAAGCTGCATGGGGCAGGATCAGAGCATCACTGGCGCTCCGGCCCCGCCCCTCCCTGCTGGCTGTGAAAAAATAGGTATCGTTCTGCACAGCACGGCACACCGCTGCCAGCCTGTCTTCCCTGTGTATCCATCACTCTCAGTGCCATCATGGGCCCCCCAATTTTGGGGCATCGTGGGCTCAAGAACCAGCTGCTTTGGAGAAAGTGCAGGGGCCCCCCATGCAGCTGGGGCTCCTGGGCAGTGCCCAGGTGTGCCCACTCATTAAGACAGCCCTGGGTGGGGGTGGGATCAGGGACAGTAACACTCACTTGCTTTTAGTTTCAGTCAATTCCCTCTCCCTGCTCAGTGTGTTCTCAGCCTGGACTCACAGTGCCTCCAGTAATGGCTCTCCCGACATGGGGACACTGTCTGCACATCTCCTCACTAAGGGGAGAGCTCCTCCCCCTTCACTGGACTGGCCCATCAGCTGACTTTCTCCTCCACTCCAGTTTATTCCTCCCGACATGGATCTGCTTGGAGGAATGGGTGGAGCTGCTGTACCAGTCACAGTCAGTGAGTGCTCGCTCAGGCACAGTTTACATCACTGTTTCCTGTAACTATAAATGGCGAGCTGCGTGCGACGACTCCCCTTAGTGTACTGCTATGTCTGGGATGTAATGTCTCGATCATTGCCTAGAACCGGCAGCAGCGGACGGGCGACAGCCCCCCACAGTGCCGGGATGCCAGGGCTCAGTCGAAAGCGCGACTGCTGCGACCCTGGTTGTTTCGCTACTGCTTCCTGTTAGAGGGCGGCTACGCTCATTCTCCATGGTCCCCACTGTATGTAGGAACGTAGCCACCCTCTTTTGCTCACTCTGGAGATGGACTATAGACTATGGGATTTGTACTGTGCACAGACTGCAACTAACGTGCACTGCTCATTCCAAACAAATGGAAGTGACGGGGAAAAGGAGAGGCTCGGGAGCTCACAGAGGACATTACAAGGAGGCAGAAAAACCCAGTAGGAACAATTTCATGAAAAATTGATTACAGGGGCATTAACTGGAGGAGGTTTATGGATTATTTTTGGGGGATAAGAATATTGTTTATTGTACATGTACCTTCTGCTTCAGAGAGGATAGTGAATCCATAGCTCCCAACTGTCTCTGATTTCGAGGGACTGTCCCTGATTCAGAACATAGTCCCTCTATCCCTCTTTCCTCCTCATTGTCCCTCATTTTAGTCTGATCTATATAGTTGTATATAAAATTTCACCCAATTTCTAAATTGCTGCATTTGTAAATTCCAAAAGCCAGTATAAAGGAATAGTAGTGGTAAAAAAAAAAAGCACTTATCGGTTTATTATTATTACTTAAGGTACTTATATATAGCGCGGTCAATTTACGCAGCACTTTACATATACATTGTACATTCACACCAGTCCCTACCCTCAAGGAGCTCACAATCTAAGGTCTCTAACTCACATTCCTATACTAGGGCCAATTTAGACAGAAGCCAATTAACCTACCAGCATGTCTTTGGAGTGTGGGAGGAAACCAGAGTAGCTGGAGGAAACCCACGCAGGCACAGGGAGAACATGCAAACTCCAGGCAGGTAGTGTCGTGGTTGGGATTCGAACCAGCAACCCTTTTTACTGGTAGGCAAGAGTGCTACCCACTACACCACTACTAATCATTTTGTTTGGGTAAAATTCTCCTTTAAGAGGGCGTGGCAGGGGGTGTGTCCTATGCCTACATACTTTTGCTAAATGGTGTCCCTCGTTCCCACCTCAAAATGTTGGGAGGTGTGTTTTTTTGCCAAGAATGGACAAACTGCCAGTTCATAATGCCAGCAATCCAAAGCAAAATCTGTTTTAACCACCTGCCGACCATATAGCTTACATATACGGTGGCAAAGTGGTACTGCTGCACCGGATCACGTACCTAGTATGTGATCCGACACCTCCGGGCCTGGGGCGCTGCCGGCGGCCCGCTCCCACTTCTCCTAGTAAAAGCACCTCCCATAGTACACAGAAACACTGGCTAGGCATAAATTTAACCCTTTGATCGCCCCTGATGTTAATCCCTTCCCAGGCAGTGTCATTAGTACAGTGAAAGTGTATATTTTTTAGCACTGATCACCGTATTAGTGTCACTGGTCCCCAAAAAGTGTCAAAAATGTCAGTTAGTGTCCGTCGCAATATCGCAGTCCTGTTATAAGTTGCTGATTGCCCCCATTACTAGTAAAAAAATAAAAATACACCATAGTTTGTAGACTCTGTAACTTTTGCGCAAACCAATCAATATACACTTATTGGAATTTTTTTTACCAAAAATATGTAGCAGAATACATATTAACCTAAATTGATGAAGACTTTTTTATGGGATATGTTGTATAGCAGAAAGTAAAAAATATTGTTTGTTTTTTTCAAAATTGTCAGTCTTTTTTTTTTTTTTTTTCACCAAAGGAGGTGAATGTGACAGGGTGACAATGCAGAAGGCAATTTGGAGGCCAGGACAGAGCGTTGTCACCCTATACAAGGAAGTGCAAGAAAAGGGACCTTCATTCATGGAAGGATTATAAGGAAATGTTTTAACAAAAGCTGTATTATGCATATCTAAACATGTTAAAAGTCGTATGAGATTTTAGGCAAGGAGAAGGTAGAGATCAGGATATCACCACCCCTCCTTTGCACCTATTTTAAAAAATACAAGGTGTTCTGTGAATGGCGGCAGTGCCAAGCAAGTGACCGCCTGTGGTCAGTATGCACTGGAGGAGCTGCTCAGGACACAGGACCTGGAAGATCACGGCAATCATTGTAGTATACTATTATACTGCGCACACACGGCGGGACTTCACGACAGAAAAAGTCAGATGGGAGCTTTTGGTCGGGCATTCCGACCGTGTGTATGCCCCATCAGACTTCTTCTGTCGGCATTTCTGACGGACTCAGATATAGAACATGTTCTAAATCTTTCCGTTGGAAATGCCGACGGAGTTTAGCCCCTTGGCAAGTCCGCTCGTGTGTACGCGGCATTACAGTGATTGTAGGCTTCCACAGCAGCCCTGCAGGTATGAAATATGTATACTTACATTGTGCCAAACTGGACCAATGTAACTATGCCATTAAGGTCATACCCAGAGTTCTACTTTAAAATATTTACCATACCTCTCCCCTTAGGGTAATTTTACACAGGCGACCCAATCAGGTCTGCCTGTCAGTTTTTCAAGAGACCTGATAAGGTGGTCAATGCATTCCTATGGACTGGTGGGTGTAAATGGACTTGTGTTGGTTTACACCCGCCTACCCCTTGGTCCGATCAGGCCAGCTGAAAAAATGAAAGACAACTGCATCCTCTTCCGTTTGGGTGGACCAGATCAGAGGTAGTTCAGTGTAAATGATCAACAAAGTCTGTTTACTTCTGGTCACTCATAGAGCAGAGTGGGGTCCATGTTCATGTCCACTCTGCATAAACTGAGCAGATATGGACCTGTCATCCACCTGCTCTGCTCTGGCCAGCAGGGGATCTGTGAGTTGATCCCTTGCTGATCGGAACTCAAACTGCCCAACTGTCACTCTTTTGGAACCATATGTCTAGTTGTCCCTCAGATTTATTTATTTTTGGTCAGATGTTTAAAAAAATTAAAATCGTATATATATATATATATATATATATATATATATATATATAAAATTTCAAAGTGAAACTAAAGGCAAATAGTTTGTGAGTCGACAGGCTATTTATCACAGAAGAGACATGCAGTGAAATAAACTTATCTTCTTGCTCACAGTCCTCTGGGGCATACACTGAGCTATTACCATTGCTGGTACGATCCCTTTGTGCAGGGATGACCGATGACATTCGCACCGGCCAATCAAGTCTGGCACGCAGAAGAACCTGGGGATGGGAAGATGTTGGCATGGGACCCCTCGCGGATGTCAGACCATTGCAGAAAAGGCAAGTATTGTGACTTTAATTCCACTTTAACTATGTAGGGCTCATTTACTTGTGTTGCCCTCTGAATAGCGATTTGTGTCAGGTTTTCCTATTGCACAGCCCATTGGCAGGTGCTATGTCGCCCCATCACCACATGTTTTAACCCCCAAAAACCTGAAATTTCACCCCAAAACCGCATTCATTGTGCGCGCTTGCAGCGCAGCCCCATCTAGTTCAATAGTTTGCATTCAGTGGGCAGTACTGTATGCTACAGGTTAAGGTGGAGTAGTTTGGAGGTCCCAACTCCAAGAATAAAGGAGACCTTAAAGCAGTGTTTCTCAACCAGTCATAGGTGTGCACCCCAAATGTATTAATACTTCTTACAATTTTTTTAGGAGCTGCATTGGGGGTATTTGGTGAAATATCAGCAGGGGAATCTGCACGGCACGGGTTGATTAGGGTGTGCCCAGGCACACCCGGCACACCCCTGCACACGCCTATACAACCAGGGTTCCTCTTGAGGTTGCTAGGGCTTCCTTGAGCTTTGATAAATGGTGGAATGATCTCCCAACTTCACTGAGCACCAATACAAGAGGGTCATTTTCCACTACTTCTAAACTGACCATTAATGTTAGCGTGGACCCCACGTACACCACATTACTTATTCTTATATTTAAAACTTTCTTTTACATATTAATCATGCTAATATATCATGAGCTGTAGGCATAATTCTTTTTTAGCAGGGATTCCAGAGAACCTGAAAATTATTTCAAGAGTTCCTCAGGAGTAGAAAGGTTGAGAAAGGCTGCCTTAAAGTGTTATTCTGCACTTAATCTTTCATTTAATTGCGCAATAAATTCATTTGATTTTTTAAAGTGACAGTTTAAAGAAAATTCATTTTGAAAAATAAAACCCTTTTAGGTTTAACAAAGATTTTTTTTTTTTTTTTTTATCCTACATAGCCTACATGGGTGTTGGTGTGTCAGAGTTGTGTCCTTTGACAGCTAAATGTTGCCCCTCTTTCCCATCTCAGAAGGTTGGGAGGTATTCTTTATACCAGGCGCCCAGGTAGACTTACCATCAATGTTTTCGTTGTATCCCTTGGTAAAAAACTGCATGGCTTTTGCAGCTCTCAAGGGGGTCTTCAGCAGTCCGTCTCTTTCGGGGTCCTCGCCCAGCTCTTGGAGGATGGTGTTGTAGGCACCTTCTAATACTGGAAGCCTCTCCTGATCAAGCTGCTCTTTTTTGCTCTGGTTTAAATTTTGCTGTATCAGAGCTTTTTTGATGTCCATGGTGCCATTGGTGTGGCTGGTGACATAGTTGCAGTTGACTTCTCCATTTACGTGTGAGTTCATGATCGCAGCCCAAAAGGGTGAATGACCACAACTGGGTAGCTGTCAGTGATGGATCAGGTGCTCTAGGCAGGCTGTGAAGAGTATGATTCATCCAAGGGATGCCCGTTCTATTTATACACAGTCAAAGCACCATGGCCAATCCATGAGGACTAGCATTGACGATGTAACTGTCAAACATTACACTGGAGTAATAATTTAAAGTGTCATGGCACTTGCTCCCTCAGGCTACAGTGCAGATGACTGGAAAGAGTAAAATGACACATAAACAGGTTAGCTATGCTGTTCATCCTGATCAGCCTGACTACCCATATCTGGCCTTTCATTCATTTTGGGTTTTAACGGTTTCTGCAATTAACGCGCAGATAATTTACGTCAAACACATGGCACAGCCTCTACAAGGTCTGTCTGCTGGTTATCACTGGTGAATCACTGAAGTAATTGCTCATCTATTGGGAAAATGGAAAATGTTGCATTTCATAAACCAGAGCAGAGGTGCTCCATTCTGGCCCTCAAGGCCCATACATGACATGTTAATTGCTTTCTGGTAAGAGATTTCACTCCACGTCATTTGAATACATTGATTCCATTTGAGGTAACTGCCTGCTAACAGCTAATTAAAGGACAGCTATTGCAAATAAATATTGTACTCTGGTGACTGGATGGAGATAATACATCTGATAGAAGCTTCAAGTATATTTATTCTTTTTGGTATTTCACATGCCCTAATTTAGATTTTTTTTTACATACATGCAGGCAAAACTGTCCAGTAGAAGTGACACTCTAGGGGACACGGGGAACATGTTGGACCAGATCTCAGCTTGCACAGTTCTGCACATGTGGTCTGCACCTCCCTGCTCAGAGTGCTCAATCACACTGCCTTTTTTTTTCATGAATTTTGCAGGTTTACAACCAGGCTCAGACTGGGCCTAAACATAGGCTCAGGCATTTTTTAAATTTTTTTTTCAGGTGGGCATTCGCGATGTCGGTTGGTGACTGGCTATTCACAAAGTTGGTCCCCCACATTGTAATGCATTGGGGCACTGTCACGTACCTGACGGTAGAGCCTGATGTGCAGGGAATGGCCTCTCTTGCTCCTCTGATTCTGGCCCCCTGATAGAGTAGACAGGAGGAGCAGGAGTGCAGAGTCGCACAAGTGCCAAACAGTTCGTCTTCACTGTAATGTGGAACAGCGGCAGGTGGCACGGTGCTGGAGCAGGGTTCTCCAATGAGCAGAAGATGCAGGTCGGGCAAGCCGGGTCAAACACTGGCAGGAACGTCAGGAACAGAAGCGGAGGCAGGTGCGTAGTCTGGATGCAGGCAGGGTCGGCAACGGGCTGGCAGCGTGGTAGTAGAAGGAGCAGGCAGATGCGGAGTCAGAACAAGCCAGGTCAGATGCAGGCAGCAGGTAGCAGAGTCAGAGGCAAGCCGGGTCGGTAAACAGGTGCAGGTATCACGGGTAAAGCAGGCAGGAACACACGGGAACGCTGTAGAACGGACAGCACTGGATGCAAGTACAGACCAGGTTTAAATAGCCCCTTGGTAATGTGCACACAGGTGAACCAAAGGTGTTCTGACAGAGGCTGAGGTCACAGGTCAACTTCTCCGTCAGCCATCTTGAGTACTGGCTAGTCTTCCCTGACAGGCTGAGGTCACAGGTCGACTTCTCCTTCGGCCATCTTGAGTACTGGCTGGTCTTCCCTGACATTGCCCCCCCCAACGGGCAGCCTCCGGATGCCCAATCTGGCTACTTTGTCAGGATAGGTCCTCTTAAAGGTTCGGATCAGTTCTTGGGCATGAATGTTGGTTTCAGGTTCCTACGAATTGTCTTCAGGACCGTAACCCCTCCACTTAATAAGATATTGAACTTGACCTCTCCTTCTCCTGCAATCTAAAATCGCCTCTATTTCAAATTCCTCTTCGCCATCTACCACCACAGGTTCGGGTGGCTCTGTATTCCGATCCGGAAAAGAGTTGGGGATGGCGGGCTTCAGTAAGGTTATATGAAACACCGGGTGGATCCTGAAGGTCTCCGGTAACTCCAGCTCATAGGCAACATCGTTAATTCGTCTCTTTACAGGAAACGGTCCCACGAATCTGGGGCCTAATTTCCTTGAAGGACAGGTTAGTCTCAGATTTGTTGTGGCTAACCAGACTTGGTCCCCCGGGTTCAGGATCAGGTCCCCTCTTCTCTTCTTATCGAAGATCTGTTTGTTATAAGCTTGAGTCTTGGCCATTGTCTCTTGTAGCAGCTTGTTGTTGGATCTAAAGAAATCCAATGTTTCAAGTACAGCGGGTAACGGGCATTCAGGAATGTTATTAAACAGAAAGGACGGGTGAAAACCGTAGTTTGCGAAGAAGGGAGATTGTTTCATGGCTGAATGAGAAGAATTATTGTAGGCAAACTCGGCTAAGGGAAGTAAGGACACCCAATCGTCTTGTGAAAAGGAGGAGAAGCAACGCAGATATTGTTCCAGTGCCTGGTTGGTCCTTTCTGTCTGACCATTAGTCTGCGGATGATAGGCTGAAGAGAATGAAAGTTCAATACCCAAGGATTCACACAAGGATCTCCAGAATCTGGTGGTGAACTGGACCCCTCTGTCTGAGACGATGTTAGCCGGAACCCCATGGAGTCTTATAACCTCTCTGATGAAGATCCGTGCCGTCTCTTGTGCAGAAGGGGTGCCCTTCATAGGAATGAAGTGGGCCATCTTGGACAATCGATCAACGATTACAAAGATAGTACTGTATCCCTCGGATGGGGGCAGTTCCACAATGAAGTCAATTGAAATCATTCTCCATGGTCGGTTCGGGACAGGTAATGGCTTCAACAGACCCCAGGCCCTGGATTTGCTGTTCTTATTACGGATGCAGGTGGTGCACGATTCCACATATCTCCTACAGTCTCTTGCCACCCCCGGCCACCAGAAGGTTCGCTGCACCAATTCAGCAGTCTTGCTGACCCCAAAGTGTCCTGCCAGCACGTGGTCGTGGCACATGCTCAACGTGGTAGTTCGGAGATTCTCTGGCACGAAGACCTTATCATTATAGCAGAGTAGCCCTTCCTGTGTCCGTAAAGCGATCCCAGATGGTGTAGAACTCCTCACAGAGGCTTGTTTAATCTGCGTCATTAAGTCCCCTTGTAGGAGAAGGAAATTTCCCGAGGACAGGATCGTATCCGGGGGAGAGATGTCTTGGGATTTGCTGAACATGCGTGACAGCGCATCTGGCTTTATGTTCTTGGATCCAGGTCTGTATGTCAGATGGAAGGTAAATCTCGAAAAGAAAAGTGCCTACCTGGCCTGGCGAGGTCTCAATCTCTTTGCTGTTCTTAGATATTCGAGATTCTTGTGATCTGTGTAGATTAAGATTTGATGTGCTGCTCCTTCGAGAAATTATCTCCATTCTTCTAATGCTGCCTTAATTGCTAAAAGTTCGCGATCCCCAACATCGTAATTCTTCTCCGCGCTAGACAGTTTACGCGAGAAGAACGCAACTGGGTGCAACAGGGCCTTGGGGCCCTGTCTTTGGGACAAGATAGCTCCCACCGCAGTTTCCGAGGCGTCCACTTCTAAGACATACGGTAAGGCCGAGTCTGGGTGCTTCAAGACGGGTGCGGATGTGAAAAACCTCTTCAGCGTTTCAAAGGCCGACTGAGCCTCTGGAGACCAGCGGAATCGGGACCCCTGTTTGGTAAGCTGTGTAATGGGGGCAATGATTGCTGAGAACCCCCGAATAAATTTTCGATAAAAGTTTGCAAAGCCTATGAAAGGTTGAATACCTTTCTTGTCACATGGAGTAAGCCAGTCCAGGATAGCCGTTACCTTCTGGGGATCCATCCGGATACCTTCGGTGGAAATGATCAGCCCCAGAAATTGGATACTCTGGCGTTCAAACTCGCACTTCTCGGGTTTGGCATATAATCCGTGTTGTCGAAGGCGGGTTAATGCACTTCTCACGTGTCTGCGGTGGTGTTCTAGGGAGGAAGAAAAAATTAGCATATCATCAAGGTATACAATGACAAATAAGTCCAGGAAGTCTCTGAGAACATCATTAATGAAATGCTGGAAGGTAGCCGGAGAGTTGCAGAGCCCGAAGGGCATCACGAGATACTCGTAATGCCCAAATCGTGTGCGGAAAGCAGTCTTCCACTCGTCTCCCTCCCGAATGCGCACTAAATTATAGGCGCCCCAAAGATCCAATTTTGTAAATATGGTAGCGGAACCAAGTCTTTGAAAAAGTTCAGGAACTAATGGAAGTGGGTAACGGTTCTTCACCGTCACCTTGTTAAGTTCACGGTAGTCCACACAGGGCCTTAACGACTGATCCTTCTTCTGGACGAAGAAAATCCCTGCCCCAGCTGGAGACGTGGAAGGGCGGATGAAGCCTTTCCTGAGATTGTCATTGATATAGTCCTTCAGTGCCACCAGCTCGCTTTCAGACCGAGGGAAAATTCTCCCAAAGGGAACTTCGGCTCCGGGGAGTAGCTCTATAGGGCAGTCATAGGGCCGATGAGGTGGGAGGATCTCTGCCCCTTCTTACTAAACACGTCTAGGAAGCTGTGGTAGGCTGGAGGCACAAGCTGACTGGTTCCAGAGTCCGTATCTAGACACAGCAGAGCGTGAATATCACAGGAGGTCTGTAGGCAGTGCTGGGTGCAGTAAGAGGAGACAAAGTTAATGCTTCCTTTAGACCAGTCGATATGGGGATCGTGGGCCTTCAACCAAGGTATACCGAGGATAACTGGGAACAGAGGGGAAGCGATGGCGTCTAGTCGTAGCAGTTCTCGGTGGTCCTGGGACATGATGGTCAGCAGAGGAATGGTTTTGTGAGTGACTGCTCCGGACTTAATGGTGGAACCATCGGCCAAGTGAACCAAGAGCTTCTGTGCTTTAGGCTGCAGGGGGATATGATGTTCGGCAGCAAAGGACAAGTCCACAAAGCAGCTGCAGGCTCCGGAATCAATTATGGCGGTAGTCTGAAGAGTCCTTCCTGGCAGCTGTAGAGAAATGGGAATAGTAAAGTGAGCGGAGTTGCTAAGCGAGCTTGGGGTTAGCGAGGCAGAAGTAGTGAAGAGAGACTTACGAGGTTTCACTGGGCAGGACCTCACGTAATGTCCGGATCCCCCGCAGTATAAGCATAAGTTCTGTTGGCGGCGGCGTTGTCGTTCTTCAACAGTAAGAGAGTGCCGCAGCAGGCCGAGTTGCATAGGTTCTGGGGCGTCAGGAGCCGGAGTGGCTGGAGCAGGTGGAGCAGGATAGGACGAGCTGGGTACCCGAGGTAACATCCACACTGGACGGGATGGAGTGGACGCTCTCTCTAGTCTTCATTCTCTCAGCCGGCGATCGATCTGGATGGATAGATCAGAGTTTCTAAGGTAGGGGGTACCCCTACGCGCGCTAACTCATCTTTGAGTGGTTCGGAGAGGCCCATACGAAATTGGTATCGTAGGGCGGCGTCGTTCCAGTTTGTGTCAAATGTCCATCGTCGAAATTCAGAGACGTAGTCTTCCACCGCCCTACGACCCTGTTGAAGTGCATGAAGGGCCGCTTCGGCTGAAGCTGTCTGCTGAGGATCTTCGTACAGCTGGGCCATGTCACTGAAGAAAGAGGTTAAGTTGGATAAGCATTCGGCCTTCTGTTCCAGAAGGCGGTGGGCCCAGGACTGTGGCTCCCCTTGTAGCAGGGAGATTACAAAGCCGACCTTGGTAGCTTCTAAGGAGAATGTGCGGGGTTGAAGGGCAAAATACAGTTCACATGCGTTCCGAAATGCTCTAAACTTGCTGCGTTCACCCAGGAACCGGTCTGGGGTAGGTACCCTGGGCTCAGGTGGGAGCATGACCAAGGTAGGAGCAGGAGAAGATCCCTGAGAGGAGGCTGATGCTGAAGATGGACCCTGCGGAGTTGCAGCGCCTGTCAGGGTCTGTAGGCATCCCTCTAGCTGAGTGTAACCCTGCTGTAGGTCTTTGACGGCTTGTGCCAAGCCGGCCAGGTGCTGGTAAAGTTCATCCATAAGAGACGGTCCCTGCGCAGGCTCAGACATGGCTGTCCGTTACTGTCACGTACCTGACGGTAGAGCCTGATGTGCAGGGAACGGCCTCTCTTGCTCCTCTGATTCTGGCCCCCTGATAGAGTAGACAGGAGGAGCAGAAGTGCAGAGTCGCACAAGTGCCAAACAGTTCGTCTTCACTGTAATGTGGAACAGCGGCAGGTGGCACGGTGCTGGAGCAGGGTTCTCCAATGAGCAGAAGATGCAGGTCGGGCAAGCCGGGTCAAACACTGGCAGGAACGTCAGGAACAGAAGCGGAGGCAGGTGCGTAGTCTGGATGCAGGCAGGGTCGGCAACGGGCTGGCAGCGTGGTAGTAGAAGGAGCAGGCAGATGCGGAGTCAGAACAAGCCAGGTCAGATGCAGGCAGCAGGTAGCAGAGTCGGAGGCAAGCCGGGTCGGTAAACAGGTGCAGGTATCACGGGTAAAGCAGGCAGGAACACACGGGAACGCTGTAGAACGGACAGCACTGGATGCAAGCACAGACCAGGTTTAAATAGCCCCTTGGTAATGTGCACTCAGGTGAACCGAAGGTGTTCTGACAGAGGCTGAGGTCACAGGTCAACTTCTCCGTCGGCCATCTTGAGTACTGGCTGGTCTTCCCTGACAGGCTGAGGTCACAGGTTGACTTCTCCTTCGGCCATTTTGAGTACTGGCTTGTCTTCCCTGACAGGCACTGTGATTGGGGGCTGTGATTGCTAGGGGCACTGCAATGTAAAAGGGACAGTATAATATAAAGGGAACTGCACTGTAAAAATTACAGTGCCCCTTTACAGTACAGTCCCCTTTTTATACCACACTGCCGCTTTACATTACAGTGCTCCTAGCAATCACAGGCCCCTTGCAGTCATGCCCCTTGCAGTCATGCCCCCTCCCCCTTTTCTCTCTAATCACTAATCACAGTTCCCCCCCTTTACTCTCTGCCTCCCCTGCACAGTCCTACCTTCGGCAGGGCAGAGGCAGGATTCAGCCTGTGTGTCCTCTTCCGACTATGATGTCATCCTATCAGCAGTGCAGGGGACGCCAGGAGCTGCAGATCTGGATGATATTAACAACCCACTCTCTCTCCAGCTCCTCCCACCCCCTGCCCCGCTGATAGGATGACATTGTTGCATGGTCGCATTGCGGGAGGTGAGCGGTAACCACTGTCTGTGTTAGCCTGGTCTGGACCACTCACTGTGCGGCCTTGTCATCAACAGGCCGTGGATCGCTGCCGGTCTGTGGCCCGGGGGTTGGGGACCCCTGCATTAGCCAGCTCTTGTTAGGACATGGCCCACCAGGCAAATGCCCTATGGCCAGTCTGGGCCTGTTCACAAAACAGCCAAAATGCACTGGCAATCAAAAATAATGTAAAAAATTTTGCTTGCAACAATTTCCACCACATTGTGTCATGAGAAATCCTCCACAAAAGCTTGTTTTACACTTGCATATCCCCTCGAAGAGTGATCTGCAGTAGAGCACTTTTTAAAGGGCATTTCACAGGCAGTGGGGAGGCGATATGTGGCCTGCTCACCCCCTGTCTTAAAGGAGAAGTGCGGGAATTTAAAAAAAACAAACAAACAGTCATAGTCACCCAGGATGGAGCAGCGCCTGCAGGAAGAAAAGGAATATATACCAGTAAATGCCACCCCTCCTGTCCCTGTTCCCCCTCTTTCGGCTGCCCAGCACCCCATGATGTGTCGAGACTGCTCTGAACTTAGCAGCCCATCAGCCATCCATTGCACATTTTTAAAGAGACAGCTTTACATGCACCACCTTACAGAAGGGTTCCAACCAAAATCGGCTAACACTGACAATTAGGCACCAAATAATTTATGACCAGCTCTAAGAGTACACCTTTGATAGGAACACATATGCCTCGCCTACTTTTGGGGTTGTATTTGTAGTGTGCACACAAGGACCTTTTTGTTTCTCTGAGTTAGTTAATGCCATACTGTTACAGTAGTTATATTTTGGTTTAACGTTACTATAGTACAGTATATTGTTATCTCATGGGTTACTGTTCACTTTATCCAGTACAGCATCTCTAAACCTGTTCATTTACCTGGTTAATGGTTCACATTTTGTTTCTTTGCATTGTCATAATACATTTAATTAATCTACCACAACGTAACTTGTGGCATGTTTCCGTGTGTTATTATAGAGTGTTAGTATTCTAGGGTTTAAGTTACACAGGTGTGTCAGTGTGATTTGGGCAGCTTCAAGAGTCGTGGTAGAAGAGAACCTGTCATCTCAAGCAGCTCCTGAGGGAGGAAGTGCTAAAAGTGGGGGCTCACCTGGGATATCTCTGTTCTACAAGCAAGTTACCAGAAACAGCCAACATGAATCCTGCTGCTGCATTCTAGTTGTGTGAGCAGAAAACCCACCAACTGAAGTGAAGCGTGGTGGCTGATTTTCCCGGAGGCACTTGGACAGAAGAGCAGTTCAGCAATCAGTGGACACTAGTCCCTGACCAGAGAGTATTCATACTGGACTTGGCATCAGATCAAGTGGCCTCTCATGCTTATATCCTGCTAGAGTGGAGAAAGGGATTCCTGTCTGCTTCCAAGAGGCTAATCTGCAGTTGGCTAACGATGTTGAAGCCTGGCTGGTTCAGCTGAAAGTGCCAAACATCAACCTGGAAAGCTCAAGCCAAGCAATTCCAATAGAAGGAGCCACTCTATCAGCGCCTGTAGCCATGATAGGGCCCACAGTTATTTCCGCTTTTGAAGACTTAGTGGCGAAGTGAGAGAAGAATCACCCAGCATACACATAGAATGCATTAAGATAAAAAAACCTTCTGCCTTTACAACTCTTCAAGGGAGGAACTATCTGCAACCTGAAACTTAGCAAACAGGATTGTACTGCTTATGACTACTTAGGTATCCTGCAAAATGTGTTTGGGAGAAAAAAAAACGCTATATGCATTTCTTCCAGATCTGTGCAGTAATCTAGTTTGAAACTTTACCTCTCTGTAGGAAATTCCTGTAATAAAGACTGGTCGCTGCTGCTTTCTCTTCTTGTGCATGGTGACTGGTCTTGTCTCCACCCCCTCCTGTAGTTTTCTACAGCCAGCCTGTAGTGTGTGGAGCCTGCAAGGCCCCTCCCACACTCTTGGAGTGTTTGCTAGCTGCCCCTCCCCCCAGAAAATGGAGCACCAGCCGTCACTGCTGGGCGCATACTGCCCTAAATGGTATTAGCACGCTCTGCACTGACCACACACTTCCAACTGCAGCAAACAGAGTATTGGTAACTGTAAGCGCAAACACACAAGTCCATATATAACAGGAGATATAAAAGGCTGAGCAACTTAGTCCATAGGGGACAGGCTGGAAGTTCAAGGGTTAAGTGGTAACCGGTAATGTAATGGTTAAAGTAGGCTGGTAGGCTAGGCGGCTGCTGTTTCCTCAGAGAGCTGGCTCTGTGATGGATGAGAGAGGGGTAGAGAAGGAAGCGCCACCTAAGTGTAGTATTAACAAATGATGTTTAATGACACCAAGTAAAAACACACTTATGCCCCGTACACACGGTCGGATTTTCCGATGGACAATGTCCGATCAGAGCGTGTTGTCGGAAATTCCGACCGTGTGTGGGCGCCATCGGACATTTTCCATCGGATTTTCCGACACACAAAGTTGGACAGCAGGAGATAAAATTTTCCGATAACAAAATCCGATCGCGTCAATTCCGACCGTGTGTGGCCTGTTCCGACGCACAAAGTGCCACGCATGCTCAGAAGAAATTCCGACACGGGACAGCTCGTTCTGGTAAACTTAGCGTTCGCAATGGATACAGCACTTTCGTCACGCTGCAATGTTAAAAATGGTTTAATACAGCGCACTCTCTTCTTCTTTATAATGTGACAAGAATTAAGTCGTTTTGCTGCTCATATTCACACACACTTCTCACAAACTTTTATTTGTGTTTTTTTAGTGGGATTCCCTCAATATATTGTTATTAGTTGTCACATCTGACAGTTTTATATATATTTTTTTTTTTTTGGGGATTTTCAGCCTTTTTTTGGCTTTAATATTTGGATTTTTTCCAAGGCTGATCTTTGTTCAATGTTATTTTTATTTTTACTCCAGAATATTTTTGGTTGTGTTTTGTGTGTCAAGTTACTCCAACACCATTGATATCTTTTATTATTTAATCTCCAGGAGATTGTTTGGTGTTGGTGTCCCTTGTTCATTTCACATTGTATATTTGCAATGTACCTGAATCCTCACAAGCCAACTGTCCTTTTTGAAGTAAAACACATAGGAGAGTATAATTCAAAACAAAAATCCTTTATAAAGGGATCAGAACCAAACAAAGAGGAAGGCAACACTGGATCAACAGGAGAAATTAGCGAAGCCTGGGACCCCCACGGCAGACATCAATTCTTCAACATCAAAATTGGTGGCCTGAGGAGTCCATATGTAAGGGGGGGCAGTCTGGTCCAGAATTCGCAGAGATCCGGATAGCAGCAGATGACATCTATGTCCCCAAGCTGTGGTACCACAAGAGGCTGCATTTTTTGGCCGACCAGACTGGACCCAGGGCAATCACTGTCTAGTCTTCCTTCCACGCTTCCTTCCGGGCTGTGGCTGTGCAGTTGGAGATGTGGCAGGAGGAGGAGTAGGACCTGGAGGAGGAGGAGGAGGAGGACTGGAAAGGACCTGGAGGAGGACTGGGAGGACCTGGAGGAGAGGGAGGAGGAGGAGGAGGACCTGCTGGAGGAGGAGGAGGACCATCCCAAAGCTGTGTGTGAGGTGTAATTTGGCCCCTCATACCTTTCTCCAGAGCCTCTGATATGAGGGCCTGACACATGGCTTTTTGGCCCTCCTCCATCCTCTGCATTTTATATGCTATGAAGGCAGCAATGTTCTCCTGCATGGTGTGGGGTGCTCCCAGGACCTCTGTAGCCCTCCAAAAGAATCTGAGAGCCGCCTCCTCTAGGGCACTCGTCCTACTGCCACTTTCTGTTTTCAGGTGTGGTGGAGGGACCTTGATATCAGCCAGCCGGCTCGGCCCGGCCACCTCCTGGCTGAGACTTTCCTGTGTATGAAAAAGGGACATGGTTTTAGTTTTTGCATCATCAATCACAATCCTAAATTAGTACTCCCAACTAACATCTAGTTAACATCATTGATTGTACAAGCAGAAATATTTAGAGGAATGCTATACCTGGCTCAATCTGGACTTCTCCACATGTGGCCTGGAAGGCCCAGGTTGGGTGTCAGAAGCCTCAGCCGGGGGGGAAGGAAGCATGGAAGGAAGACTGGAGAGGGATGACCTGGGTTCAGTCTGGCCTGCCAGAAAGTGCAGCCTGTCGTAGTACAACATCCTGGGGACATAGATGTCATCTGCTGCTCCGGATCTCTGTGAATCCAGGACCTTCTTGCGCTCCCTCAGATATGTGCTCCTCAGGCAACCAATTAATATCTTTAAATAAGTGATGTCTGCCGTGGGGATCACCTGCTTCACAATTTCACACAATTGCTCCAGTGCTGACTTCCTCTTTGCTTGGTTCTTGAAATGGGGGTGGGTAATCTCCCACAGACAGGGCAGCTCACTTAGCATATCAATGAATAGTGACATGAAGTCAGTATCTCTCATTAAGATATCCATGTTCACTGCAAGACACAACACAAGACAAAGCCTAATGTCAGACAAAACTCTCCTAATCTTGTTACAATATAGGCCTCAATCTAGAAGCAGTATAGGCCCAAGTTTGTCTCTTACCTTCGTTCTTACGATCGGCGCGTCCAATGCTCCTTCCTCCGCTCACAGATCGTACGTAATACGCACGCGTGTTACGCTTTATACACACTGCGCATGCGTGTAACTCCGCCCGCCCCTGACGTTCTTTCTAGTCTATTCCCCGCCCCTTTTCGTTTGGCGCAGTGGGGGAAGAGCATGATGGCGGCGTTACAACAGGTGCGTGATAATAATTCTAACAACGAGGAGAAGGAGGAGGAAAGCCCGGATCCAGGCACGTCCCGATCCAGAAGGAGACGTTTTAAGGCCACAAATATGTAGTTTGGGGAGATGTTGGAGATGGTCGACATCATGAAGAAGTCCGACTATGACGGAAAATATGGGCCTTACCCCCACCCCAACATCAGAAAGGCCAAGATCATGGCGAAAGTGGTCAGGAGTCTTGAGAGGAATTTCGGGGTACGAAGATCAAAAGATCAGCTCAGGAACCGGTGGTCGGACCTGAAGTTGAGAGAGCCAAAGCAGTACTGAAAGATCCGGAGAGCGCTGCAAAAAAGTAAGTAGTTGTGCTGTGTTTCTATTCTTTCTGTCTTTATTCCGTTCGTTCTGCTCCATATGCTTTTATTAATTGTAACATTTAAAAAGGTCAACTTTAATGTTCATGGGCCCATTATTCGTTCGTATCAAACATTTTTCTTTCGGCCTCTAGAACACCATTGTTTCGGCCATATGCATTTTCCCACATTTTTTGGGGCCTACTTGGATGCCAAATATTTGTTTGTGTAGATGGATTTGTTACTAGAATGAAATGCCAACTAGATTGTGTGTAAGGAGAGGACACTGAGCAGCTGTTTTCACATCTGGACACTGGAGCACTAGTGTAGGACACAAGAACACCATTTTTATTAGGGGGGGCACACAGGTGCTCCAGTGTATACTATAGGGGGGGCTACATCTGTGAAGCTTGTACTAAACAGGTAAAGTATTGCAGCTCGACAAAGGGCAATAAAAAATATACATCTTGGAACTCGACTAAAATAGACAATTGTACCCCACTTCCAAGCAATGTTTCCTATTTCTAGTTCTGCCATCAAATATCTGTGTGCTAATTATACCATTTTTGTTTTACATAGGGGAGAAAAGACTCGGAGGACACCCCTCATCCGAGGAGACCAGAGCCCCCCCTCTCTGGAAGAAGGGGAAATACCAACACAAGAAGCTGAGCAGGAGGAAGAAGATGTGGTTGAAATTGGCACCACAACAGGTGAGTGTCTGCGACCACAGGCTCAGGTAAAAGAGATGGATGGTGGCAGATTTTTGAGACCTTTTTTTTTGTTCTTTATCTCTTTTTAGGTGATCGTGATCCAGAACGCTTTACATCTGAAAGTGCCCAGATACTGATCGGGGAGATCATGGGGTGTAATCTCCAATTGCAAAACATCCAGCAACAAATCAGTGATGTTATTAATAAAAATAATAACATCATTGATGTTTTGGGGTGAATTTAAACCCCACAAAATCACCTGTTTTATCTTACTAAAATTTTTACAATGTTTAGAAAAGCCAAATTTGGAGGATGCACACAGTGTGCCAACATATGCTATCTGCCATCACGGGAGATCAATGGACGCGTTTTGGGGGTGCAACCCCTTCCTCAATTATAAAGTAGCGTTGAGGAAGGGCTTGTTCCCCCGAAACACGTCCCTTGATCCCCCCTGATGGCAGATAGCACATGTTGACATTCGTAAATTGGTGTGCATCTTCCAAATTTGGCTTTTCCAGGGGTGATTTCCCCCCATCTGAACGCTATATCAAACCCAGTTCCTAAATACTGATGTCTGATATAGCCTTCAGGTTTTACCTAATGTGAACTTTGTAAGTTCAAGTTTTTTGTCTTTCTTGTTGGTTTTACACAGGCCTGTTTTATCTGAAATGGACATTTCGATTTTTGATAATGCTACTGCAAAAATTGTTATACAACAAACATGTTGGTTTGTTTTAAAAACCTTTGGTAAATGCACATGTGATTGTGCAGGTATAAAAAAGTGCCTTACTCAAGAATGTGTGGATTATTGTCTCAACACTACAACACTTTTGGGGTGATGTAATTGCTGTTTAATGCAAAAATGGGGGTTATTTCCTAAGGGAAAATACACTTTGCACTACAAGTGCAGGTTCAGTGCAGTTGCAAGTGCACTTGTAGTGAAATGTGTTTTGGCATTTAGGAAGTACCAGCCAACACTATTTTTTATAAGGTTACCCAATCACGACATTTTCTGCACTCAACACATTTCTGTCAGGGTCAGCTAAAACAAACACAAGCAGTAAATGTCCACCAAGAATTTCTTTTGGTTGTTTTTTATTTGAAAAAGGTGTCACAGATTGTCTGGCATATTGATAGCCCCCCTACCCGCAAAGAACTCCAGGTAGCGTAACCGGACATCACGGGCATTCAGGGAGGGCAAACCAGGACGGCCACTTTCAAGCGCCGTCATTGTTGATGTATTTGGGATTCCGGCCTCAGGCCCAACTGAGCCAGCATAGTTGGCTGAATGTTTTCTTAAAAAATTATGGAGAACACAGCACGCCAGTATTATATGGTTCAGTTTATACTCCGCCATATGGATGGGTGTCAGAAATAATCGGAACCGGCTGGCCAGGATTCCAAATGTGTTCTCCACCACTCTTCGGGCTCTGGCCAGCCGGTAATTAAAAACCCTCTGTTCCGGGGTGAGGGTCCTCATCGGGAATGGCCGCATCAGGTGGTCCCCCAGCGCAAACGCTTCATCAGCAATGAACACAAATGGGAGACCTTCAACATTGTCCTCTGGAGGTGGCAAGTCCAAGCTGCCATTCTGGAGACGCCTGTAGAACTCCGTCTGGGCGATCACTCCACCATCGGACATCCGGCCATTCTTCCCCACGTCCACATACAAGAACTCGTAATTAGCCGACACCACCGCCAACATCACTATACTATTAAACCCCTTGTAATTATAATAGTACGACCCCGAGTTGGGTGGTGGGACGATGTGGACGTGTTTCCCATCAATTGCCCCTCCGCAGTTAGGAAAGTCCCACCGCTGGGCAAAGTGGGAGGCCACAGTCTGCCATTCCTGTGGCGTTGAAGGAAACTGTTGAGGAAAAAAAAATAAACATTACTATTTTTTCACAGAAACATGGCAAGTAGATTAGACACAAACATTCTGGGGCAACCTCCAGATAGCATTTATTAAGGGGAATTTAACAACAACAAAGTATAAGGTACACCTATCATATTCCCCCTCCCCCCCTCATGGGCCATTTCTAACAGTATAGGGGGTGGGGGGAACTCTTGCACAGGTAACCCTCTTCACTTCATTGAGAGATGAATGCCTAAATACAGGGTATTACTTGGAACAGCCCCTCCTTAGTTACACTATTGGCAGACCACTGGACAGGTAAGAAGTGTCATAATACAAAGATATAAATACACACTGTACACTTTTGAGGACATTTGGACATTCTGCTATTACCTATCAAGATAATAATAGGATACAAAAACTTAAAACAGTTCCATTGGAAAGTATACAGGCAGGCCCTTGCACTACATGCTTTGGGGAATTCATTCATAAATCTGACCAGTAAAGAGATGGGTATAGTGTGTATGGGTTTGGCAAAGTCAGCAGATAGATGATTGAGGATAGATAGAGAATTGGGATCAGCTGACTTAGCAGTTGGGGGAGGGAGGGTTACCAAAAATTTGGGGACACCACAAAAAAAGCCTCTGGCATTTCCAAACATTTTAGGGGGTGTTTGGGGTAAAGCACTACTATAGAGCTGATAAAATACATTGTTAAGTGACTACATGAGGTGAATATAGGGCAGGAGACACCATGCTGGGGAGGTTAGTGAAGGGCAAATATGTATGAAGGGCATAAAATAATAATTACATAAAAATCCAGCATGCATGAGAACAAAGGGGACATTCACAGCATATTACAATCATGGTAATTAGGGAATGAGGAAAGAAATACAATATATTAGCAAACATTCAATACAATAAAATGTGATATAAATGGATAAAAATCTTACCTTCATATATTCCTTCTGCAGGACCTGTATGATGGCAGAACAGGTCTCTGGGATAATGATCCCCAGAGCCTGGGGGGAGATGCCTGTCGAGAACTTGAGGTCCTACAGGCTTCTCCCTCTGGCCAAATACCGCAAGGTAGCGACCAACCTCTGCTCCGGAGTGATGGCTTGCCTCATGCAGGTATCCTGCCTGCTAATATAGGGGGTCAGCGAAGCCAACAAACGGTGAAACACGGGGTCCGTCATCCGGAGAAAGTTCCTGAAATCATCAGGATTATTCTCACGGATCTCACGGAGCAAAGGCATATGACAGAACTGGTCACGCTGAAGCAACCAATTCTTGGTCCATGAACTCCTCCCCACCCTGTTCATGGACTGGACTTGTGTCAAGGTCAGGACCCCAACACCAAGCCCCCGCACAGCACGAACTCTACGAGGAGTACGCATACGAAACATGGCTAGAAAACGGTCGGCTGCTCAGAACGAAGTAACAGAACGCACTGAAGAACAGCAAGGCCTGTGAAGAGCGACCTGAAAAACAGTAATGAACGAACAAGAATACAATGACTCCTTAAAGTCACGCAGAACTTGCTTGCACGCACTGAAGAGCAGATACAAACCCACAAGCACAAACTGAACGGCAGAAAACGATCTGAAAGCCACGAGTCTGAAAAAGCGCGAATCGTCTCTCACCAAACTTTTACTAACACGAGATTAGCAAAAGGAGCCCAAAGGGTGCCGCGCTTGGTTCTGAACCGGCCTTTCAGACGCTGCAGGGATGCTGGACTGCAGAAGGGGGATTACCAGCCGGGAGCTCCTTCTGTGGCCATCAGGAAGAGACTAGGGGCCGGCGTGGAGCGCACGTGAAGCGTGCATGACGTCACAGGTCGTCTGTCTGCTTCCGGGTTCGGTATCCAGGGGAGGGATCCAGGGGACGATCCCTCCCCTGGATACCGAACCTGGAAGCAGACAGACGACCTGTGACGTCATGCACGCTTCACGTGCGCTCCACGCCGGCCCCTAGTCTCTTCCTGATGGCCACAGAAGGAGCTCCCGGCTGGTAATCCACCTTCTGCAGCCCAGCATCCCTGCAGCGTCACCACCACAGGATCAGAGGGAACACCGAGGACCACATACCCATACAGATGAGCCTTTTATATGCTTTTATCATGTAAGTGTGTTTTTACCTGGTGTCATTAAACATCATTTGTTAATACTACACTCAGGTGGCGCTTCCTTCTCTACCCCTCTCACTTCCAACTGCAGCAGCTGGGACTAAATGCACTGGGGCTAAATGTCCAGTATGTATGGGATCTTATACTCAAAGACCTGTGGGGTTGTTTATACACGAGTGCATACAAGTGGGAAAGGTGTGAACAGAGAATTGTTTAGTGGTAGAAACAATGATCCTCCAGATATAATTAAGGATTTGGGAAAAGGATAATTTGTTAAAATTTTTTGGACTCACAAAATGCAGCATTCACGGCATGCCTTTTTAACTCTCAATATGTCCATTGTAGGTGTCTGCACTGCAATGACGTCCTTTCCATATATCAAACTGAGAGACTGACACATGTTTAATGTATAGAAATTGAATTTGTTATACATTGTGCATGTGCAGCATATGTGGGGCAGGATCTCATGGATATTGGATTCAGTTAGTAAGTGCTGACAGAGAGGACAGATCACATTGCTGCCCTCTCTTTAAACTTGAACACTTGCACAGTTGTACAGGCTCCCCTCCTGTACTGAAGTTGTTTACTCTAATTTCAGTGCATACTGTGAGCTTCCCAAGGTGTGCATGACAAACCACAGCAAGTCAGATAGAACCCACTGTTTTTTTTGTTACTAAATGCTTTGCATTTTTCTCAGTGAATGCAAAGTGGATTGGATGAGGTGTGTGGGCAGAATGGGGGTGGCACAATCTCCACCTTGTCAAATCAGCAAATGCTGTGTATTCATTGAGAAAATGTGAAATGTTCTCTGAATGGTACCCGTGCTGAGCAAGTGACCTCCTGTGTTCACTAAGCAGCAGGCAGCTGTTTGCCATGGAACCTGGAAGCCAGCAGCAAACACTATAGTGGCAAGCAGTGGCGGCCCGTACATTAAGGGCGCCCAAGCGCCACCCACCTCTATCCACAGCCATCACCCCCATGTTCTATCCACAGCCGATATTTTGACAGAACACTGCCACCCCCTATTCAGTCATCTGGCCCCTTTCAGGACGCCAAGCGCATGAATTACAGTGGCGGGGGTGTTTTTTTTTTGCCGCCCCCCCCCCCAAAAAAAAACACTGACTGCCACTGGTGACAAGGTCTACTACAGTAATTTCCAGCTTCCATGGGGATCAGCCAGGTATGGCACATATATGCTTACATTGGTCCAAGCTGGACCAATATAACAATGCAAAAATAGCCATACCTGGAATTCAGTTGTAAATTCATGAGAAAATGCTGTCTGCTAACTATTGTAGCAGCAGCAGCATTTCCTGTTGACTGATGTGCCCAGACAACTCACTGTCTGGTGGGTGATGGGTCTCATCAACGCCCATATGTAAAATAGTACTACAGACTCCCCCTACTTGTAAAGGTTAGGGAAAAAGGGTGGTCATCATGTTCTCCATGCTTTGCCTCCTTGTTGGGCACCAAGCGAGGGTCACATGGAAGGCCATCCCCAAGGTGGGTTATGCCAGGCATTGAACCAGGTCACTAACCCCTGCACATGGGGTAACACTTCATCTGAAGGCATGCTCACTAATGCCTGGGACCAGACAGGAGCTGGGCTCATGTGCAGAATCAAACATTAAGGCCACCTCCCTACTCAGAGATGAGCCACATGTGTGCAGTACTCAAAGTATGGATCTCCTCCTTAAGCTGCTTTGTCCCATGTCTTACACACTTGTACTGATGTTTTGCATTTGGAGGGACAGGCTGAGCCTCTACCCACTCTGCCAGTCAGCGTACCTCTGTTACCTCACTCCCAGTAGCAGAATGGGGTCCCACCGAGCACATAGCGTGGACCTCATGCATGCTCTCACTTAGTAATACGCCAAGACTTCACATGCATCCCTTTGAACAACTTCAGCCCAGGCTCTGAGCAGTTGAATCAACTATTACTGTAATCTTGGCTCAACATGTATAACATGTGATAACATCCTTTTCCTAACTAAACCTAACTGTGGTTGCCCCAGGTTACCTGCACAGGTGTAGTCTCTTTGAGAAAAGTCCATGCTTGGCATTGCTCAAACAGAGAAGTCCATGTTTCTGGGTTCTTCCTGGATATCGGCATTCCAGAGCAGACAACAGGCCCCAGCAAGTCTCTAGTTGCGTGTGTTCCCCGTGCATTTCTCCAAATGTTCCCCGTAGCTCCCTAGGACCTGGACCTCTTCCCTATTTTTAGAACACGGGAGGGAGGCTGAACCCCAGTGAAAGCCTTCAAACACATTTTTTTGCGTTTCAGAGGAAAGGTAAGTAAAAAAAAATCTCCAGGTGGGCTGAGGGTAAAACTTTCTTCGAGATTGGCTTTAATATAGTTCAACAATAACATTTCAGAGCTTTTAGGGTTTCCAACCAGCCATGAGAAGGCTTGTTCTCCATGCTGGATTATTTATTTTAATTCTTGAAAAATATTTATTTTAATTCGTGAAAAATACAGCAAAAAGAGTGAGACTTCACTGCAGAAGGAACTAAGGTCACAGACTTCAAATTTGGAGGTCCTGAGATACTGTATCTATCTATCATCACCCATACCTGAAATATCATCTCTGGCTGATTCAAGCCTTTTCAGGAACCCAGTGTGTTTTGGCCATTGTAATATTATATAGAAAGAAATGGAATAATAGACATTATTACCATTTTTTTCGATTTCCAGGTTGAAAAGTCTTCTTTTTCCTCGTGATGGATTTTACTTAATAAGGGGTAAACTCACTCATAATTTGGATTTCATGCACTGCCTCACTGGCAGGGTAGAACCATCACATGTTTTTGCCTGATAATGTACCTTTACATCACATGAATATCATCTGTAATTTTCTTAATTAAGTTTTTTCTGCAGTAAGGAAATACAGTAAATTCCTGGATTACTAGATGATCAGTATTCCAAAATCTCCTTCACCAAACACTAAATATGAATTTTTAAAAAATGGTTTGTTGAAGCAGTTATAGTTCGTATCGCTTACCAGTGCGGCCAATTACAGCAATAAGATTTTTCCTTTATCACCACATTAATTGCACATTATTTAATTACCTCCTGAATGTATTTGCTTGAACATCTTCTTGTGCCTAAATGTGGAGCTATAGACAAAATAAAAAAAAAAATAAGTTACATAGTTAGTCTGGTTGAAAAAGGGGATTTTTTTTTTTTTACACTACTATATACACAATCCCATACCCACAGTTGATCCAGAAGAAGGCAAAAAACCCCAGCAAAGCATTTGCTCAAGCAGGGGAAAAAAATATTTCCTGATCCCCTGAGAGGCAATCGGATGTTCCCTGGATCAACTTTACTTATAAATGTATAATTACATTTATATACATTTAACAGCAACAGGTTTTGTATTATTTTGGAAAAAAGGCGACTGTTGTCAGCACCCTCTGAAAGTCATATTTTGTTCCTCCCAACCCCTGTAACTGAAACTTTTTCTGAACATCTTGGTCTTGGTTTGGCAGGTTCAACAGGTATCATGTCTTTTTTTTTGTTTTTTGTTTTTAAAACAAAGGTTTATTGAGTTTTTTGCAAATGGTTTATACAGGGCAACTGTACAATGCAATGCAGAGTATATGATAAAAAAAATACAACCCAATAAACAAACACAGGGGAGAAAAAACAAACAAAAAAAAGAAATCCACTGGTGTCAATTATTTCCATTTTCAGGGATAACCATACGTTGCATATGATCAAGGCAGATAGAGATTGGGGAGGATGCCGACAGAATGGGATACCATACACACATCTATCCCAAATTTTGTTATACTCTATTAATGTAGATAACCTTATTGTAAGGGAAGGTGTTATTTATTTCTGCGAGCCAAGCAGCCAGTGGGGGGGTAGTGGCCTGAATCCAATACCGGGCTATGACCTTTCTAGCTGCAAATAGCTTTTCATGGAGGAATTTCAGCTTATATTTATCTATATCAGTATCCAGAAATAGGCCCAGGTTAATGTCATCTGCTGAGAGCGGAGCCTCCAACATATCTACCAATTCAGTAGTCAATTTGGGAAGCGTGAGGCTATTAAGAAGGTTCTCCAGGTCCTGTGGGGGATAACTGACTTCAGATGTGTACACTTCTTGGAGGTGATTGGCGAACTCCCTAACAATCACCGCAGGGTCCGTGAGGACACCCGCCATATCAGATTGTAAGGTAATAACTACTGGAGGTCTGGAGTCCAAATGCGCCAGGTACGCCAGCAGCTTACCCGGGCGTTCGCCCTGCTCAAAGATCTTTTGTTTGCTAAAGAATAACTTATGCTTAGCCCGTTCCTGGCACATTTGGTCAACCACCCTGGTTTGAAGTTTCAGTTGTGCCAAATGTGGTGGGTGATGGCGCCACCACAGTATTTTCTTCAAATTCTGTCAACTGAGCCATAGCCTGGACATATCCAGCCTTGGAGTCCCTTCTAAACCTGGAAATACATTCGGTAAGTAGAATTCTGGCATGGTAGAGTGGGAGCTGGAGAAGCAAGAGTAGACCTGACTTTTAGGATATATTTGTCGGCAAGTATCAAACAAATTAAAGCTCATCATTAGGCGTGCAAACCTGGTGTCTCGGTCTAGCCTAGGTGTCTGTGACCCTAGGTCCAAGCAGTCCAGATAGGGATTGGCCACCATGTTAAAGTCCCCCAACCAGATAGCCGGTATGGAGGTTTGGCCATGAATGAGAATCCCTCACTAAAAAGAGTGCAGTTATATGGGGGAGGAACATACCAGGCCAGGATTAACAAAGCATTACCTGCTATGTTGGCGTGCAAAAAAACATATCTACCATGGGGTCCAACACCACTGACTGAAGCTCAAAGAACACTGACTTGGCCACAAGCACCGAGACACCCCTGGAATAAGTAGTATGAGTGTCGTGGAATGCCCAACCAATCCAGGGGCACCACAGCGCCCGCTGTAAATATCCCTGTACATGAGTCCCAACTAAGACTATCACATCCGCCCGTTGGTCTTTAAGAAAGGACAGGGCTGCAGTGCATTTCAGTTTGTCTCGTAGACATGTTCGACTCGAACATCGGCTGTTCGGTCGTTCGGCGAATTGCGAACGATATGGGCCGTTCGCGCCAAATTCGTGTGGCGCGTCACGGCCCATAATTCACTGCGGCATCGCAGTGCATTGCTTGCTGATGATTGGCCAAGCATGCACTATGACCCGCATGCTTGGCCAATCACAGCGCCGCCTTAACAGAGAGCCGTAATTGGCCAAAGCCAAGGAGGCTTTGGCCAATTATGGCTCAGGGGATTTAGTACACGCCCCACACTATATAAGGCCGCCTGCACGGCGGCCCTGTGCAGTGTGTTCTGGTGTGCTGAGAAATAGAGAGAGAGAGAGACAGTGTCATTTCATTTGAGTTAGCTAGATTAAGCAGGACAGTCAGTCAGTTAGCTGCACTTAAAGTGTATTGTGTATATATATGCATCCCAGGTGTTGCATATATATATATATATATATATATATATATATATATATACACTGTATTCAGTTTAGCTAGATCCGTTCCTGTTATCTTCTAGACTATTTACATTTAGTGCAGTGCGTCCTGCTCACAGTGTTCAGCTAGATCCGTTCCTGTTATCTTCCTACTGACAGGCAGGCTTGTCTTGTTACAGTATTTTGAAGAAAATTACTGGTGTTCTTTTGATCCTATTAGTACCACAGTCAGGCAGCTAGACTATTTACATTTAGTGCAGTGCGTCCTGCTCACAGTGTTCAGCTAGATCCGTTCCTGTTATCTTCCTACTGACAGGCAGGCTTGTCTTGTTACAGTATTTTGAAGAAAATTACTGGTGTTATTTTGATCCTATTAGTACCACAGTCAGGCAGCTAGACTATTTACATTTAGTGCAGTGCGTCCTGCTCACAGTGTTCCGCTAGATCCGTTCCTGTTATCTTCCTACTGACAGGCAGGCTTGTCTTGTTACAGTATATAAAGCTACCTGAAGAAAATTACTGGTGTTCTTTTGATCCTATTAGTACCACAGTCAGGCAGCTAGACTATTTACATTTAGTGCAGTGCGTCCTGCTCACAGTGTTCAGCTAGATCCGTTCCTGTTATCTTCTTACTGACAGGCAGGCTTGTCTTGTTACAGTATTTTGAAGAAAATTACTGGTGTTCTTTTGATCCTATTAGTACCACAGTCAGGCAGCTAGACTATTTACAGTTAGTGCAGTGCGTCCTGCTCACAGTGTTCTGCTAAACCTACAAGTTAGTGGGGTGCGTCCTGCTCACAGTGTTCAGCTAAACCTACAAGTTAGTGGGGTGCGTCCACCTCACAGTGTTCAGCTAAACCTACAAGCTAGTGGGGTGCGTCCTGCTCACAGTGTTCAGCTAGATCCGTTTCTGTTATCTTCTTACTGACAGGCAGGCTTGTCTTGTTACAGTAAATACAGCTACCTGAAGAAAATTGCTGGTGTTCTTTTGATCCTATTAGTACCACAGTCAGGCAGCTAGACTATTTACAGTTAGTGCAGTGCGTCCTGGTCACAGTGTTCAGCTAAACCTACAAGTTAGTGGGGTGCGTCCTGCTCACAGTGTTCAGCTAAAGCTACCTGTAGAAGGTTGGTGGTGTTCTCATACTACAGGCAGGCAGTTGATTTTGCTAGCTGCAGTATCAGTACATATATATATATATATATATATATATATATATATATCCCAGCTTAGTGCAGCTACAGGCCATTAGTATGTCTGGAAGGCCAAGAAGGAGAGGCAGACAGTCACAAGCCAATAAGAGAGGGCAAGCAGGCTCTGTGTCTAGTGCTGGTCGTGGAGACGGTGCATCCTCATCAGCACGTGGCCATGGGACACGCTTGGCCTTTTTTTCGGCAGCTGGCCATGTTGAGCCGCAACATGCGGAAGACTTGGTCGAGTGGATGACCAAGCCGTCCTCATCCTCCTCATCCTCTCTCACCCATGCCCAGGGTACTTTGTCTGGCAAAGCAGCGGCCTCTTCCCTCGGCTCAATGTCATCGGTGACTCCTTCCCTAGCCCCACCATGTCCTCCTGAGGAGTCCCTCGAACTGTTTGACCACAGTGTTGGGTACATGCTCCAGGAGGATGCCCAGCGTTTGGAAGGCTCTGATGATGATACTGAGCTCGATGAAGGCAGTAACATGAGCACGGACAGAGGGGGTGCCCAAGAAGGACAGCAATCTGGCAGTCATGCTCCCCCTGCTGCAGCATACTGCCAGGTTTGCTCCAGTGATGAGGAGGGAGGGGATGATGAGGTCACTGACTCAACGTGGGTGCCTGATAGGAGAGGGGAGGAGGAGGAGGAGGCGGCACATCACCAACGAGGCAGGATGCCCTCCAGGGGCCAGCCTAAGGGCAGCACATTGACTGCATCACACCCCAAAGCTCCACATGTGCAGGGCGCTGCAGTCTCTGCGCGTTATTCAAAAAGTTCTTTGGTGTGGGCCTTTTTTGAGACGAGTGCATCAGATCGCACCGCTGCTATTTGCAACATATGTCTCAAGCGAATCTCACGTGGCCAAAACATCTCCCGCTTGGGTACCACATGCTTGACCAGACATATGTTGACCTGCCATGCAGTTCGTTGGCAAGCGTATCTAAAAGACCCACACCAAAGAACAAAGAGGACCTCTCCTTGCTCCTCATCAGCTGAGATTTCCAACCCCACTAGACCTTCAGTCCTCTCTGAGACCTGCACTGAGAGGAATGAAGGTGTAGAATTAGGTGTGTCACAGCCAAGTACTTGTGGGCAATCTGCTTTTGGTACACCGACGTCAGATTGTACCAGGCAAATTTCCCTGCCCCAGCTGCTGCACCGCCGAAAGAAGTTTGCTCCCAGCCATCCACATGCCCAGCGGTTGAATGCTAGCTTGGCAAAATTGCTAGTACTTCAACTGCTGCCTTTTCAGTTGGTAGACTCTGCCCCCTTCCGTGAGTTTGTGGAATGTGCGGTTCCTCAGTGGCAGGTACCCAAACGCCACTTTTTCTCACGGAAGGCGATTCCGGCTCTCTACCAGCATGTGGAAGGCAATGTCCATGCCTCGCTGGACAGGGCGGTCAGCGGTAAGGTGCATATTACCGCTGACTCATGGTCCAGCAGGCATGGACAGGGACGTTACCTAAGTTTCACGGCGCATTGGGTGACTCTGCTGGCAGCTGGGAAGGATGCAGGACAAGGTGCAGTAGTGTTGAAGGTTGTTCCGCCACCACGCCTCCAAAATGCTAATGATTGTGACACACCTCTCTCCTCCACCCCCTCCTCTTCTTCTTCCTCCATGGCCTCTTCCTCGGAACCAGCGGTGCCCCGTAGTTGTTCAAGGGGCTACGCAAGTACGCAGGCCAAAAGATGCCATGCGGTGCTTGAGCTGGTGTGCTTGGGGGACAGGAGCCACACTGGGGCAGAGGTTCTGTCAGCTCTGCAGGGGCAGGTTCAGAGGTGGTTGACGCCACGCCAACTTAAGGCAGGAATGGTGGTTTGCGACAATGGCACCAACCTCCTCTCTGCCCTCCGACAGGGACAAATGACCCATGTGCCCTGTTTGGCTCACGTCCTTAACTTGGTGGTGCAGCGGTTCTTGGGCAGGTACCCGGGCTTACAGGATGTCCTGAGGCAGGCCAGGAAAGTCTGTGTGCATTTCCGCCGGTCATATAATGCCAGTGCTCGGCTGACGGACCTCCAAAAGGAGTTTAACCTGCCCAAGAACCGCCTAATCTATGACATGCCCACCAGGTGGAACTCAACGTTGGCCATGCTGCAGCGGCTGCACACGCAGCAGAGGGCCATCAATGAGTACCTGTGCGACTATGGCACCAGGACAGGGTCAGGGGAGCTTGTTTTTTTTTCCCCACGCCAGTGGGCCATGATCAGGGATGCATGCACTGTCCTGTCACCATTTGAGGAGGCCACGAGGATGGTGAGCAGTGAATGCATGCATCAGTGACACTGTCCCCCTTGTCCACCTGTTGGAGCACACGCTGCGTGGAATAATGGACAGGGCACTTGAGGCAGAACAGAGGCAGGAAGAGGAGGACTTCCTTAGCTCTCAAGGCCCCCTTTATCCAGACAGTGTTCCTGCGTGCCCGCCGATCACACAGGAAGAGGAGGAGGAGGAGGAGGAGGAGGAGGAAGATTGTGTCAGTATGAAGGTGGAGCCTGGCACTCAGCATCAGCAGCAGTCTTTAAGGGATCAGTCCCAAGAAACACATGGACTTGTACGTGGCTGGGAGGAGGTGGCTGCGGACCATGTTGTCCTTAGTGACCCAGAGGACTCCGGACCGAATGCCTCAGCAAACCTACGCTGCATGGCCTCCCTGATCCTGCAAAGCCTGCGTAAGGATCCTCGTATTCGTGGTATCAAGGAGAAGGACCAATACTGGCTGGCAACCCTCCTTGATCCACGTTACAAGGGTAAGGTTGCGGACCTTATCTTGCCATCGCAGAGGGAGCAGAGGATGAAACATCTTCGGGAGGCCTTGCAGAAAGGTCTGTGCAACGCGTTCCCAGAGACTGGGAGGTTACAAACTCCTGTTTCTGGACAACGTGTTGCTGAGGCTTCGGTCAGTCAAAGGAGAGGTGGAGAAGCTGGCCGTCTGACCGATGCGTTCAGACAATTTTTTGGTCCGCAGCCCCAAGGTATGATCGGTTCCAGCAACCATCGCCAGCGTCTGTTTTACATGGTGCAGGAATACCTAGGGGCAAGATCAGACTTGGACACCTTTCCCACCGAAAATCCTCTGGGTTACTGGGTCTTGAGGATGGATCACTGGCCAGAGCTTGCACAGTATGCAATTGAGCTACTGGCCTGTCCTGCATCCAGCGTTCTTTCGGAACGCATATTCAGTGCTGCTGGAGGCGTGGTAACCGATCACAGGGTGCGTCTGTCCACTGACTCGGTCGATCGACTGACCTTCATAAAAATGAATCAGTCTTGGATCACCACCAGCTACCAAGCACCTGATGCTGATGTAACCGAATAATTTTTTTTGAAATCTCAGATCCCTTCAAAGACTGCCTATGCTGATGCTGAGTGACTATCCCTGAGTAATTATCATCTTCCTCCTCAATCATCACGCTGATAGCTTGTAAGAACATTTTTGGTTCTGGGCACCACCACCAGTGCCTAAGGCACAATTTTTCAGCCCCTGTTTAACAGGGGCGTGTAATTACAATTTTTGATGTAATACTTTGCAGCAGGGCTCGTTCCTGCATTCCAACTAGAGTGTCTGTGAGGGGTTGCAGTGTTGTGGCACCAGCACCAGTGCCTAAGGCCCATTTTTTCTGCCCCTGTTTAACAGGGGCGTGTAATTACAATTTTTGATGCAATACTTTGCAGCAGGGCTCGTTCCTGCGTTCCAACTAGAGTGTCTGTGAGGGGTTGCAGTGTTGTGGCACCAGCACCAGTGCCTAAGGCCCATTTTTTCTGCCCCTGTTTAACAGGGGCGTGTAATTACAATTTTTGATGCAATACTTTGCAGCAGGGCTCGTTCCTGCGTTCCAACTAGAGTGTCTGTGAGGGGTTGCAGTGTTGTGGCACCAGCACCAGTGCCTAAGGCCCAATTTTTCAGCCCTTGTTTAACAGGGGCGTGTAATTACAATTTTTGATGCAATACTTTGCAGCAGGGCTCGTTCCTGTGTTCCAACTAGAGTGTCTGTGAGGGGTTGCAGTGTTGTGGCACCAGCACCAGTGCCTAAGGCCTAATTTTTCAGCTCCTGTTCAACAGGGGCATGTAATTACAATTCTTGATCTAATATTTCACAGCAGGGCCCTGTGAGGGCTTACAGTGTTGTGGCCACAGCAACACCTAAGGCCCAAATTTCTGCTGAGTATATAGGGCAGGACCCTACTTTCAAACAACTAACTTACAAACGACTCCTACTTGCAAACGGAAGGAGACAACAGGAAGTGAGATGAAATCTACCCCTAGGAAGGGAAATTCTCTCCTGTAAGAGTTAATATGGGAAAAACATTTCTCCTTTCCACTGATGCTTTCCAATCCTTGTTCCACAAAAAAACCCAAATTTTCAAAAAACATTTTTCATTGGGACAAAAAGTGAGGTGAAATCTTCTGAAGAAGAGGAACGACAGCAAAACAAATGTCACAGGGGTGATAACCCTTCCCTATGTTTTCCAAAAAGCTTAAAAAAGATTTTTTGGCTGGAGCTAAACACGTTAAAAATGTACCCGTTCAAAATTACAAAGAGATTCTACTTAACAACAAACCTACAGTCCCTGTCTTGTTTGCACCGCCTGTATACTGCTGTTCAGAGTATATAGGGCCTGGTGGCCCCACACCTTTCCTTATTTTAATTTGGGTGCGGGGTTCCCCTTAATATCCATACAAGACCCAAAGGGCCTGGTAATGGACTGGGGGGTACCCATGCCGTTTGTCTCACTGATTTTCATCCATATTGCCAGGACCCGACATTACATTAAACCCGCAAGCAGTTTTAAATGAGATTTTTCCTTTAAAAATGACATTTGGTGCAGGGACTGTTCTAAACACGGGAAACACACGTCACTTTACAGGCATACTATAGACACCCCTCAGGTACGATATTTAAAGGAATATTTCACTTTTTTTTTTTTTTACTTTAAGCATCATTAAAATCACTGCTCCCGAAAAAACGGCCGTTTTTAAAAGTTTTTTTTGCATTGATACATGTCCCGTGGGGTAGGACCCGGGTCCCCAAACCCTTTTTAGGACAATACCGTGCAAATTAGCCTTTAAAATGAGCACTTTTGATTTCGAACGTTTGAGTCCCATAGACGTCAATGGGGTTCTAACGTTCGTGCGAACTTTCGGTCCGTTCGCAGGTTCTGGTGCGAACCGAACCGGGGGGTGTTCGGCTCATCCCTAGTCAAATATATATAGTAAGCATAGCAATCGATCACCAGAAAAAATAATAAAAATGCCCTAACCCTCCCAGCTCTACACATTCCCCAACTTGTGCAAGCATCAGTTCCAAGAAGAAAACCCAAAGTAGTGCAGAATCATAGTAAACACCAGTATGATGCCCAAAACGGACAGGCCATCATCAGGGACAGCAGACTTGAGATAGAAAAAATGTAAAAGAATAAAAAGAAGGGGGGTATGTCTTTCAGCTTAGCCTCCAGGGAACGGAAATCCTGTGAATAGTACTGCACACAGTGTCAGGACTCCGGCGGTACATTGTTCGTGGTCAAGCAATGGAGATGGAAAAAATGACCACGAAGCCATGCCACGCAGGCGGCAATATGGCACGATGTAGTTCCATAGTAGGTAGGGTTTGTATTCCGAGTGTTAGACTGCCCAATGGCAATAAAGAGGGGGATACACTAACCAAGCAAGATAACTGAACATATGCTGGAATAAACATTGATAACATGAGTGCACAGCCCTCTGCAAAACCTATAGCCAAAGTAATAGGCAAAGTAGGATGGTGGGCAGAATCTTTCAGTGTAGGGGAGACAGCATCCAAACAGGGGCCCACACAGTACTCACACCTCAAGCAGGGTTCAGGCGGTCTAACCAAGCATCGGCAGCCTCAGGCTCCTCAAAGAAGTGGACACGATTTTCACCAACTACACGGAGGTGAGCAGGGAACAGCATCGCGTACTTCAGATGGCGGACACTCAGGCGCCTCATGATATCTATAAACATTGTCTCTGGACCTCCGCCGAGAAGTCTGGAAACGCCATGAACTGATGGTTATGCAGGGGTATGTTACCCTTCTTTCTGGCTAGGCGGAGGATGGCATCGCGATCTTTGTAGTTAAGAAATTTTGCGATGAAGACCCGCGGTGATGCTCCTTGAGATGGTTTCTTGCCAGGAATCCGGTGTGCACACTCCACCACAAAGGACTGTGAGAAGGCCTCATGCCCGTAGGATGTAATAAGCAGTTCCTCGAGAAATGTGGCAGGGTTCTTGCCTTCTGTGCCTTCCGGAAGGCCTATAAAGCGCAAATTTTTCCGCCGCATGCGGTTCTCGAGGTCGTCCTGCTTCTGCTGGAGATGACCAAAGAGGCGGTTTGTCTGGTCAGATGACTCCTGCAGAGAGGGGAGGGTGTCCTCCACGAGGCCCAGGCGATGTTCCAATTTCCCAACTCTTTCTATTGCTGCATATCTTGGCGTGGAGATATACCCACCTTCACCTCCTCTATTCTGGTGGTAAGAGAGGTTTGGCAGGTGGCGATCGCTTCCAGGATCTCGGTCTTGTCAGCACCACGAGAGGCAGGTGAGGAGGACGGGGAGCCTCCATCTTTGGCCTGAGACTGTCCATCCTGGTGGTGGAATTTCTTTAGTTTAGCTGCAGTGTCAGCCACTCTGCATGGCAGGGACATGTCTCCACAACATACCAGAACTTTAGAGGTAAATTACCAGGCGGGCAGGTTAGGTAAACGGGATCGGGATCAGATAGAAAGGATACCAACGGCAGAGCTCAGCTCAGACACGTCTCACCCCATGCAGCTTTAGGCCACGCCCCCCAGGTATCATGTATTTACTGGTTTACCTGTACAAAAGGGACGACCATGAACCTAATGCCACTTATGAAGGGGTAATACCATCCCTTTGGCGTAGAACTGGAGGAAATAAAGCAGTTTTTAGTGGCTAAAGGTGCACAGAAGCAGGCTAATAAGGAACATCAGCTGGTCAATATAGAACACCAGGAACATATGGAGGTTCAGCAAAGGCCCAGATAACCACAATGATGGTGACCACAGCAGCGCAAATAAAACTATGAGGCAGTACACTCACTTTTTCAAAATTGTAAGCCAGTGATTGTTACATCTGGAAATGAGGCAACCACTATAGCAAGTACTTTACTTTTATTTTTTTTTACAAAAGCTGATAAGTACAAACATGGAAAGATTTCTCAAAACATTTGAGAGGATAGCAGAACAAGAAGGGTGGCCTCAGGACACCGCCTAATTGCTTTTTTGCCTGAGGATCCACAAAAGGCATATTATGACTTCTGAGGATGCTAGGGTCTAATGACTGCATGAAACTCGAGACATGTCTGGGGGTGACAATAGCTGCCAGAGCACAGTGGTGCACAATTTGAGCTACTGGTCAGATCAGCTGTCATGGTCGCAAATGCACAATCCGGTCCAGTGGCTGGAGCCTAAATCTTGATGGGACCCAAACAGTGGTCATTATGGACCTGTATCTTTTGTCTTTGCTGGTCGATCTGCAGTGATGCAGGTTAACCCAAATCCTCAGTGTGCCAAAGGAGGGTGCCCTTCAATACTGGAGATGTCATAAGGGCATGCTAGCATGCTATGGCTCTCTTTGCACAGGAATCCTGTACTGCACACCATATTTTGGGTCATGGGACATTTGAACACACTGTGATAATCAATCAGGTCCTGGTAACTACTCTCCTGGACTCAGGAAGTATGGTGACCCTGGTACTAGGCACCCTGGTTGGTGAAGCTAGGCCCAAGCGTTTCAAGTTGTCTACATCCATAGAGACACAAGGACCTACCCACAGGTGTCTATATCTATTGCTACCATTTGTGAAACTGCTAAACACAAGGTCAGACTTTCCCCGGAACTGTCAAAAACTGTGGGAAAGAAGGAGATAAGTAGAACAATCCTTCAATGTTTGGATGACGCTGTTAGAGATATGCCAAATGATGACTGACATTAAAAATGACAAAGAGTCTGCTCACCTGGCACAAAATAAAAGGTTGCCAGTACTGGGAACCATCGCCCAGAACCCAAGCTGGGTTCGGAGGATATGGGGGGGAGGGGGGAGGTTACCCATTACAGCCCTGTCAGGGCTGGGCTCATCCCTTCCTTCTCTGAGCTGGCCGCTCAGCTGTCAGCTAATTGCCAGCTCCTATCTCTCCACAGTGACTCACCTGTTGATGAAATCCTGCTCGTCAGTCCTGCCTACTTAAGCCGTCCAGCCCAGATGATCTCTGCTTTCGCACTGGTCACATCTCTAGAGACACTCTCCTGTGTTCCTGTTAAAGACTTGCTTGGCTGACATTCCTTCTGGCTCCAGATCCTGCTTGCTGTTCTACTATGCTCATCTCTGGCTCCCTGATGTTTTGGCTTGTCTGACTATCCGTTCCGGTTCCTGAACTCTGGCTTTTTTTGGTATCTCACCAATCTCACCACAAGCGCAGCACAGTATTTTTAGTTACAGTATCTCACAAAAGTGAATACACCCCCCCACGTTTTTGTAAATATTTTATTATATCTTTTCATGTGACAACACTGAAGAAATTACACTTTGCTAAAATGTAAAGTAGAGAGTGTACAGCTTGTATAACATTGTAAATTTGCTGTCCCCTCAAAATAACAACACAAAGCCATTAATGTCTAAACCACTGGCAACAAAAGTGAGTACACCCCTAAGTGAAAATGTTCAAATTGGGCCCAATTAGCCATTTTCCCTCCCCGGTGTCATGTGACTTCTTAGTGTTACAAGGTCTCAGGTGTGAAAGGGGAGCAGATGCGTTAAATTTGGTGTTATCACTCTCACTCTCTCATACTGGTCACTGAAAGTTCAACATGGCACCTCATGGCAAAGAACTCTTTGAGGATCTGAAGAAAAGAATTGTTGCTCTACATAAAGATGGCCTAGGCTATAAGAAGACTGCCAAGACCCTGAAACTGAGCTGCAGCACAGTGGCCAAGACCATACAGTGGTTTAATAGGACAGGTTGCATTCAGAGCAGGCCTCGCCATGGTCGACCAAAGAAGTTGAGTGCACATGCTCAGCGTCATATCCAGAGGTTGTCTTTGGGAAATAGATGTATGAGTGCTGCCAGCATTGCTGCAGAGGTTGAAGGGTGGGGGGTCAGTTCCAGTAATCCATGTCCTTAGTCTGCTTGTCTTCAGCAAACTGTTTGCAGGCTTTCTTGTGCATCATCTTTAGAAGAGGCTTCCTTCTGGGACGACAGCCATGCAAACCAATTTGATGTAATGTGCGGCGTATGGTCTGAGCACTGACAGGCGGACCTCCCACCCTTCAACCTCTGCAGCAATGCTGGCAGGACTCATACCTCTATTTCCCAAAGACATTAATGGCTGTGTGTTGAGTTATTTTGAGGGGACAGCAAATTTACACTGTTATACAAGCTGTACACTCCTTTACATTGTAGCAAAGTGTCATTTCTTCAGTGTTGTTACATGAAAAGATAGAATAAAATATTTACAAAAATGTGAGGGGTGTACTCACTTTTGTAAAATACTGTAATTGGGAATATGTTAACCTAGTATGGAGTCCATTGATGTGCACTCTTGTTTTGCTGCAGACAAGCCTTTTAAATTTAAATAAACGACTAGATTATTTCAAGAAGCTTGTGTCCTGATATCCTACTAATCCCCCAAACATCACACCAGGAAAACACCTAGCACCGGTGCGGCTGCCATACTCCCTGTTATTCTCTTTACAAGACTTTGGAGATCTTGCACTGCATCATATATGTCACCTTACACATATCAGTCTGTGAATCAGTTTGAATGAATCACTAATGATGCAGATTATTATGACATCTACACTACAGTGTGTGGCCTTTTGGGATTATACATATATGACTGCTAGTCCACAGTTCCATAAACAGAGATGTATACTTTCTAGTACCCTGCGATTTTCTCCTGGAGCTATATTACTGTTTGTGGAGCTTTTCTTTTGCTTATGGAGAGAGACAGTTTTACAGCACTAACTCTAGTTCCCCATGTTTGATTATATGAGTTGTTACATATTTTTGGTATATGTGCTGTGCTGTATTTAGTATATACTAGCATGTAGCCCTACCCCCAAAGGAGTTTCTAAAGTTAGGGTTCCCCCCCACTACTGCACTACTGACCAGCCAGTCACACAGCATTTCCTTTATTCATTCAATTCAGAAAAAAGTCCTTATTTTGTTGTTTTATTAGGGGATGATAACTGGGGTATGGAATTATGTGATGCCCAGTGTGTGACAACAAACACAACTTCAGGGGCAACTTCCTCCCTATTTACAGATTCCTCTTCTCACTTCCTCCTGCAAACACTTGATTCCTCTATGTACAAGGTCCATTACAGACAGGGACTCGCAGCTCCTTTGACAAAGTAGCACAAATGGAGCGAACAGCATTACATCTCCTTCTGCCTTCCTGTGGCCACTGATCCCTGTTCCACTTGCTTGCAGAATCCCACCTGGCTGCCACCAGCCTTAGCTGGCTGCTTTCCTTTCCAGTCCTCCTGACTAGCTCTCTGCCCCAATCTTGCCCGACTGACACATACACATGGATATTCCCCAGGGCAAGGTTGGATGAAGACTTGGCACACCACGGTCTTCAATAGAGATCTGTACATATGGCAGTCTCCCCCTTTGTCTATGCCTGCACCGTGCTGATCTATTTACTGTCTCTCCTTGCTCTCTCCACTGCCTCTCCAGCACAAATCCCTCGATCTGCCTCCTGTGGTAAACCCCTCTAAAGGGCCACCCACAACCTCTCCTCAGCGCTTCTTCTCCATCTTCCACCCAAACTCCCTGGCTGGCATGGCCCATGTCTATTTATAGGTTTCCCAGCCCCCTGCTATGCCCACTCCTGGGGATTGGCTAAGAGACCATAAATATTAAAGGCAGCCCCTCATAGCCTCCCCCTACTATTTTCTAGAACATTCTCCGAC
This sequence comes from Lithobates clamitans, assembly GCA_037952925.1. Classification (NCBI taxonomy): domain Eukaryota; kingdom Metazoa; phylum Chordata; class Amphibia; order Anura; family Ranidae; genus Lithobates; species Lithobates clamitans. Next base: position 230,871 of record JBBGZY010000401.1, read on the forward strand.
ATTCTAGAAATGGGGGGGGGCACCAGAGAGCTGCCAGGATGAGTCATCCAGCCCTGAACTCTTGTAACCATGACCCAATTACAGACTCACCAGGTAACAAGAGTCAGAGTATAGTCAATCAAAAGTCAGTCAGTCAATGAGGAGAGAAAGGGGGCGGGCCTGGGTTAGGCCATGGCTCTGTGTCTGAATGGACACAGGGACCTGTGGCTCGGATGCCCCCATAGCAAGCTGATTGTTGTGGGGGCACTCAACAGGAGGGGGGCCAGGAGAGCCAGCGAGGGAGCTGAGAAGTGGAGGATCTGGGCTGCTCTGTGCAAAACCAACTACACAGAGCAGGTAAGTATAACATGTTTGTTATTTTTAACTAAAAAAAAAATAGACTTTAGTATCACTTTAGGTTATTGAGCTCATAACAACTGGCTTTTTTTTACAACAAAGTAGCAAAAGGAGAAGCTTTAAACATGTGAAAAAAAAACTAAAGTTCTGCCTGCTCTCTCAAAATATCTCATTCCTGGACTGAGATCCTGAAATGAAGAGGTCAGCTTCTCTTACTGCTTCAGTATAAACACCCCTGGGGAAGAGGATAGTGCATTTACAGGTGAAAGAGTGGCATGAATCCGGGTGGATGTTGGAACCTGAGAGCACTGTTGTGGAAATCAAATAGAATGAAGAGACCATGAGAAAAAGACCTCTCATAAGAAGAGAATAGGATCAATCTGGAGTCAGCAACAGGTGGGCAAGCTGGTACAAGATTGGCAGGCAAACACAGAGCCAGAAATGGGCTGGATCAAAAACTCATGGTTTGCAAAGTACCAGAGCATCAGGGGGGAATCATTGTTGGTGAATAGGGATGAGCTTCGTGTTCGAATCGAACGAATGTTCGACTCGAACATTGTGTGTTCGGTCGTTCACCGAATTACGAACGAGGCCGGGCCGTTCGCGCCAAATTCGAGTGGCGCGTCACGGCCCATAATTCACTGCGGCATAGCAGTGCATTGCTGGCTGATGATTGGCCAAGCATGCACTATGACCCGCATGCTTGGCCAATCACAGCGCCGTGTGTACAGAGAGCCAGGGAGGCTTTGGCCAATTATGGCTCAGGGGGTTTAGTACATGCCCCACACTATATAAGGCCGCCTGCACGTCGGCCCTGTGTAGTGTGTTGCGGTGGAGAGAGATAGATAGACAGAAAGACAGTGTAATTTGATTTAAGTTAGATAGAGTAAGTAGGCAGGTTGAGTCAGCTGCACTTGCAGTGTATTGTGTGTATATATATATATATATATATATATATATATATATATATATATGCATCCCAGGTGTTGTATGTGTATATAAATATATATATATATATATATATATATACACTGTATTCAGTTTAGCTAGATCCTGTTCTTCTCTTCCTAATATACTGAAAGGCAGGCGGGTGTTTTTACAGTATTTCCAGTTACTGTACTGTGTACCCTGCACAGTTGCAACTACAGTATAACTACCTGAAGCCAGGTGCTTGTGTAGGCTCTTGACATATTTCCAGTTACTGTACTGTGTACCCTGCACAGTTGCACCTACAGTATAGCTACCTGAAGCCAGCTGCTTGTGTAGACTCTTGACGTATTTCCAGTTACTGTACTGTATACCCTGCACAGTATAACTACCTGAAGCCAGGTGCTTGTGTAGGTTCTTGATGTATTTCCAGTTACTGTACTGTGTACCCTACACAGTTGCACCTACAATATAGCTACCTGAAGCCACGTGCTTGTGTAGGCTCTTGATGTATTTCCAGTTACTGTACTGTGTACCCTGCACAGTTGCACCTACAGTATAACTACCTGATGCCAGCTGCTTGTGTAGGCTCTTGATGTATTTCCAGTTACAGTACTGTGTACCCTGCACAGTTGCACCTACAGTATAACTACCTGAAGCCAGGTTCTTGTGTAGGCTCTTGACGTATTTCCAGTTACTGTACTGTGTATCCTGCACAGTTGCACCTACAGTATAGCTACCTGAAGCCACGTGCTTGTGTAGGCTCTTGACATATTTCCAGTTACTGTACTGTGTACCCTGCACAGTTGCACCTACAGTATAACTACCTGAAGCCAGGTTCTTGTGTAGGCTCTTGACGTATTTCCAGTTACTGTACTGTGTACCCTGCACAGTTGCACCTACAGTATAGCTACCTGAAGCCAGGTGCTTGTGTAGGTTCTTGATGTATTTCCAGTTACTGTACTGTGTACCCTACACAGTTGCACCTACAATATAGCTACCTGAAGCCACGTGCTTGTGTAGGCTCTTGATGTATTTCCAGTTACTGTACTGTGTACCCTGCACAGTTGCACCTACAGTATAACTACCTGAAGCCAGCTGCTTGTGTAGGCTCTTGATGTATTTCCAGTTACAGTACTGTGTACCCTGCACAGTTGCACCTACAGTATAACTACCTGAAGCCAGGTTCTTGTGTAGGCTCTTGACGTATTTCCAGTTACTGTACTGTGTATCCTGCACAGTTGCACCTACAGTATAGCTACCTGAAGCCACGTGCTTGTGTAGGCTCTTGACATATTTCCAGTTACTGTACTGTGTACCCTGCACAGTTGCACCTACAGTATAACTACCTGAAGCCAGGTTCTTGTGTAGGCTCTTGACGTATTTCCAGTTACTGTACTGTGTACCCTGCACAGTTGCACCTACAGTATAGCTACCTGAAGCCACGTGCTTGTGTAGGCTCTTGACGTATTTCCAGTTACTGTACTGTGTACCCTGCACAGTTGCACCTACAGTATAGCTACCTGAAGCCAGGTGCTTGTATAGGCTCTTGACGTATTTCCAGTTACTGTACTGTGTACCCTGCACAGTTGCACCTACAGTATAGCTACCTGAAGCCAGCTGCTTGTGTAGGCTCTTGATGTATTTCCAGTTACTGTACTGTGTACACTGCACAGTATAACTACCTGAAGCCAGGTGCTTGTGTAGGTTCTTGACGTATTTCCAGTTACTGTACTGTGCACCCTGCACAGTTGCACCTACAGTATAACTACCTGAAGCCAGGTGCTTGTGTAGGCTCTTGACGTATTTCCAGTTACTGTACTGTGTACCCTGCACAGTTGCACCTACAGTATAGCTACCTGAAGCCAGGTGCTTGTGTAGGCTCTTGACGTATTTCCAGTTACTGTACTGTGTACCCTGCACAGTTGCACCTACAGTATAGGTACCTGAAGACAAGTGCAGGCGTTCTCATACTAATAATACTACAGGCAGGCAGTTGATTCTGCTAGCTGCAGTATAATCGGTATATATACATCCCAGCTTTGTGCAGCTACATCTCACTGCAGGCCAATAGTATGCCTGGAAGGCTAACAAGGAGAGGCAGACAGTCACAAGCCAATAAAAGAGGGCAAGCAGGCTGTGTTTCTAGAGGCAACAGTGCTGGTCGTGGACAGGGTGCATCCTCATCAGCACGTGGCCGTGGGACACGCTTGGCCTTTTTTTCGGCAGCTGGTCGAGTGGATGACCAAGCCGTCCTCATCCTCCTCATCCTCTCTCACCCAGGCTCAGGGTACTTTGTCTGGCAAAGCAGCTGCCAATGCGGCCTCTTCCCACGGCTCAATGGCATCAGTGCCTCCTTCCCTAGCCCCACCATGTCCTCCTGAGGAGTCCCCCGAACTGTTTGACCACAGTGTTGGATACATGCTCCAGGAGGATGCCCAGCGTTTTGAAGACTCCAATGATGGTACTCAGAGGAGGAAGGCAGAGGAAGGCAGTAACGTGAGCCCAGAGAGAGGGGGTGCCCAAGAAGGACAGCAATCTGGCAGTCATGTTCCCCCTGCTGCAGCATACTGCCAGGTTTGCTCCAGTGATGAGGAGGGAGGGGATGATGAGGTCACTGACTCCACGTGGGTGCCTGATAGGAGAGAGGAGGAGGAGGAGGCACATCACCAATGAGGCAGGATGCCCTCCAGGGGGCAGCCTAAGGGCAGCACACTGACTGCATTACACCACAGAGCTCTGCATGTTCAGGGTGCTGCTGTCTCTGCGCATTATTCCAAAAGTTCTTTGGTGTGGGCCTTTTTTGAGACGAGTGCATCAAATCCCACCGCTGCTATTTGCAACATATGTCTAAAGCGCATTTCGCATGACCAAAACATTTCCCGCTTGGGCACCACATGCTTGACCAGACATATGTTGACCTGCCATGCAGTTCGTTGGCAAGCGTAGCTAAAAGACCCACACCAAAGAACAAAGAGGACCTCTCCTTGCTCCTCATCAGCAGGGATCTCCAACCCCACTATACCTTCAGTCCTCTCTGAGACCTGCACTGAGAGGAATGAATGTGTAGAATTAGGTGTGTCACAGCCAAGTACTTGCGGGCAATCTGCTATCGGTACACCAACGTCAAATACCAGGCAAATTTCCCTGCCCCAGCTGCTGCACCGCTGAAAGAAGTTCACTCCCAGCCAACCACATGCCCAGCGGTTGAATGCTAGCTTGGCAAAATTGCTAGCACTTCAACTGCTACCTTTTCAGTTGGTAGACTCTGCCCCCTTCCATGAATTTGTGGAATGTGCGGTTCCTCAGTGGCAGGTTCCCAAACGCCATTCTTTCTCACTGAAGACGATTCCGGCTCTCTACTGGCATGTGGAAGGCAATTTCTTGGCCTCGCTGGACAGGGCGGTCAGCAGTAAGGAGCATATTGCTGCTGACTCATGGTCCAGCAGGCATGGACAGGGACTTTACCTAAGTTTCAAGGCGCATTGGGGGACCCTGCTGGCAGCTGGGAAGGATGCAGGACAAGGTGCAATAGTGTTGGAGGTTGTTCCGCCACCACGCCTCCAAAATGCCACTACTGGTGATTCTGACACACCTCTCTCCTCCACCCTTTCTCTTCTTCTTCCTTCATGGCCTCTTCCTGTGCTTTGTCCTTGGAACCAGCGGTGCTCCATAAGCGTTCAAAGGGCTACGCAAGTACGCAGGCCAAAAGATGCCATGCGGTGCTTGAGCTGGTGTGCTTGGGGGACAGGAGCCACACTGGGGCAGAGATTCTGTCAGCTCTGCAGGGGCAGGTTCAGAGGTGGTTGATACCATGCCAACTTAAGCCAGGAATGGTGGTTTGCGACAATGGCACCAACCTCCTCTCCGCCCTCCGACAGGGACAACTGACCCATGTGCCCTGTTTGGCTCACATCCTTAACTTGGTGGTGCAGCGGTTCTTGGGCAGGTACTAAGGCTTACAGGATGTCCTGAGGCAGGCCAGGAAAGTCTGTGTGCATTTCCGCCGGTCATATAATGCCAGTGCTTGGCTGGCAGACCCCCAAAAGGAATTTAACCTGCCCAAGAACCGCCTAATCTGTGACATGCCCACCAGGTGGAACTCAACGTTGGCCATGCTGCAGCAGCTGCACACGCAGCAGAGGGCCATCAATGAGTACCTGTGCGACTATGGCACCAGGACAGGGTCAGGGGAGCTTGTTTTTTTCCCCACGCCAGTGGGCCATGATCAGGGATGCATGCACTGTCCTGTCACCATTTGAGGAGGCCACAAGGATAGTGAGCAGTGACAATGCATGCATCAGTGACACTGTCCCCCTTGTCCACCTGTTGGAGCACACGCTACATGGAATAATGGACAGGGCACTTGAGGCAGAACAGAGGCAGGAAGAGGAGGACTTCCTTAGCTCTCAAGGCCCCCATTATCCAGACAGCGTTCCTGCGTGCCCGCCGATCACATAGGAAGAGGACGAGGACGAGGAGGATTGTGTCAGCATGGAGGTGGAGCCTGGAACTCAGCATTAGCAGCAGTCTTTAGGGGTTATTTACAGTCCCAAGAAACCCATGGACTTGTACGTGGCTGGGAGGAGATCGCTGCGGATCATGTCATCCTTAGTGACCCAGAAGACTCCGGACCGAATGCCTCAGCAAACCTACATTGCATGGCCTCCCTGATCCTGCAAAGCCTGCGGAAAAATCCTTGTATTCGTGGTATCAAGGAGGGGGATCGTGACTGGCTGGCAACCCTCCTTGATCCACGTTACAAGGGTAAGGTTGCAGACCTTAGCTTGCCGTTGCAGAGGGAGCAGAGGATGAAACATCTTCGAGAGGCCTTGCAGAAAGGTCTGTGCAACGCGTTCCCAGAGACTGGGAGTGTTCCTGGACAACATGTTCGGTCAGTCAAAGAAGGAGCGGTGGAGAAGGTGGCCATCTGACCGATGCGTTCAGACAATTTTTTAGTCCGCAGCCCCAAGGTATGATCAGTTCTAGCAACCATCGCCAGCGTCTGTTTTACATGGTGCAGGAATACCTAGGGGCAAGATCAGACTTGGACACCTTTCCAACCGAAAATCCTCTGGGTTACTAGGTCTTGAGGATGGATCACTGGCCAGAGCTTTCACAGTATGCAGTTGAGCTACTGGCCTGTCCTGCATCCAGCGTTCTTTTAGAACGCACATTCAGTGCTGCTGGAGGCTTTGTAACCGATCACAGGGTGCGCCTGTCCACCGGCTTGGTCGATCGACTGACCTTCATAAAAATGAATCAGTCTTGGATCACCACCAGATACCAAGCACCTGATTCTGATGTAACCGAATAAATTTTTTTGAAATGTCAGATCCCTTCAGGCCTGCCTATGCTGATGCTGAGTGACTATCCTGTTATTCTGAGTGACTATCCTCTTCCTCCTCAATGATCATGCTGATATTTATTTTTGTTTCTGGGCGCCGCCACCAGTGGCTAAAGCCCAATTTTTCAGCCTCTGTTTAACAGGGGCCTGTAATTACAATTTTTGATGCAATTCTTTACAGCAGGGCTCGTTCCTGCGCTCCAACTAGAGTATCTGTGAGCACCAGAGGCCCAATTTTTCTGTCCCTGTTCAACATTACAATTCTTGATCTGACATTTCACAGCAGGGTCTGTCCCAGCGTCCACCAAGCGTAACTGTGAGGACTTACAGTGTTGTGGCACCAGCACCACCACCACCAAGGCCCAATTTTTCTGCCCCTGTTCAACAGGTGCATGTAATTACAATTCTTGATCTAATATTTCACAGCAGCGCCCATTCCAGCACCCACCAAGAGTTACTGTGAGGACTTACAGTGTTGTGGCACTTGTGGCAAAAACTGAATGAAATAAGCAAAGTCCGTACAAAAAGTTTCTTGCTGAGAAAGTCTTTAAAAAAAAAAGGAAAGAAACACCAATCATCCAAACGATGTGAGGCATGCAGTGTTGTCACCCTGAGGAGCGTGATGATAGGAAATTCCTCCACCTCACAGCCACTTGCTCATACGATCTCCCTAACAAGAGATCAATTGATCTGGTAAGGTGCAGTTTGCTTTTGAGGTGGAGGAATTTCCTATCATCACGCTTCTCAGGGTGACAACACTGCATGCCTCACATCGTTTGGATGATTGGTGTTTCTTTCCTTTTTTTTTGAAAGACTTTCTCAGCAAGAAACTTTTTGTACGGACTTTGCTTATTTCATTCAGTTTTTGACTTCTCATACTTAATGATTAATTTTTTATGTTCAATTTGTGGGAATTGAGTTCAAATTTTTGTCAACAATATAGTTTTCTCTTCACTGTTTTTTTATCACATATGGTTGCATTAGTTGTGGTTATTTAAGTGATTCACAATTGCACTCACTTAATAGTAGCAGCGCAGCCTTTTCTATATACAGTATTAATAAGTGGAGGTTGTCTCACATTTATGGTTGCAGCAGCATCAACAATTTTTCGTTTTCACAGATACACATTTATCTTTATTGATCACATCTAGGGATAGCGCAGTATTTTTTTTGGTTTAGATTCTACTTAACAACAAACCTACAGTCCCTGTCTTGTTTGCACCTCCTGTATACTGCTGTTCAGAGTATATATGGGCCCTGGGGGCCCCACGCCTTTCCTTTTTTTAATTTGGGTGCGGGGTTCCCCTTAATATTCATACAAGACCCAAAGGGCCTGGTAATGGACTGGGGGGGGGGGGGTACCCATCCCGTTTGTCTCACTGATTTTCATCCAGCCTTTTCTATATATAGTATTAATAAGTGGAGGTTGTCTCACATTTATTGTTGCAGCAGCATCAACAATTTTTCGTTTTCACAGATACACATTTATCTTTATTGATCACATCTAGGGATAGCGCAATATTTTTTTTGGTTTAGATTCTACTTAACAACAAACCTACAGTCCCTGTCTTGTTTGCACCTCCTGTATACTGCTGTTCAGAGTATATATGGCCCCTGGGGGCCCCACGCCTTTCCTTTTTTTAATTTGGGTGCGGGGTTCCCCTTAATATTCATACAAGACCCAAAGGGCCTGGTAATGGACTGGGGGGGGGGGGGGTACCCATCCCGTTTGTCTCACTGATTTTCATCCATATTGTCGGGACCCGACATTACATTAAGCCATAAGCAGTTTTAAATGACTTTTATTCCTTTAAAAATGTCATTTTGTTGCAGGGACTGTTCTAAGCACGGGAAACGTGCGCCACTTTACAGGCATACTATAGACATCCACCAGGTACGATATTTAAAGGAATATTTCACTTTTTTTTTTCACTTTAAGCATCATTAAAATCACTGCTCCCGAAAAAACGTCTGTTTTTAAAAAAAATTTTTGCATTGATACATGTCCCCTGGGGCAGGACCCGGGACCCTTTTTAGGACAATACCATGCAAATTAGCCTTTAAAATTAGCACTTTTGATTTTGAACGTTTGAGTCCCATAGACTTCAATGGGGTTCTAACGTTCATGCGAATTTTCGGTCCGTTCGCAGGTTCTTATGCGAACTGAACCGGGGGGGTGTTCGGCTCATCCCTATTGGTGAAAAGCCGGGGTCAAAACTACAGCAGATGGGCAGACAAGAAGGTGTTGTGGATGGGTCAAAGAACAAGGTGCGTCCGTAAAAGAAATTGGAATCAGACTGCAGAATTGCTTGTCATGGGCTTGTCAGGATTCAATTTTAAATAGCCTGCTTGGCACTACTATAAGCAATGAGCATGCACACATACGAAGGCACAAACCGGGTGTTTGTGCTGAAATTCAGCTATGCAGGCTGGCATGATCTTTCCAACACACCACCCCGCCTCTCTACCTTGTCCAGTCAGAAAACAATTTGCCTTTAGTCAGTGTTCAGAATGCAACAAGGCAGGTGCTTAACGCAGGACCCGGAAGAAAGTGGAGATCAGCGAAGTAGCAGCTGGTTAAACAACTGATTAAAATAATCAGCCAAAAAAGTCTTATTCCTAGAGGTATAGAAATAAATGTCAATAATTAAAAGATTGGGTGACACCATAAATGCTTGCAAGGCTGCCTTTAAAAGTGGGCTGGGAATCCACAATCTGAAATGCAAGGAGGGGAGAAAAAGCGCCAAGCAGGCATAGTGTAGCACAATTTATTAAAAGATAAAAACCGATATAAACAGCAATGGCACTCACAAGCGGGTGTGGTGGGGGATGACAGTTCTCAGTGAATGGGAAGTCCAAGTATGAACCGGGAGGCTGATGAAGGAAGCATGGCTTGCTTCCAAAACGCATTTCCATTGGCTCTCACGGCAGATGGACTGACAGCTTCTCTCTACACTCCTGCTGGAGATACACACTTTGGACGGACATCCGAACACCAGACGGATCATCAGGGCTACACAGGGCAGCTCGGCGCCGGTTCCCTCTGGACGGATTCCAGGCTGATCTCGCTCCCTCTATACGGCTTGCCTTCTTCCTTTACGGATAGAGACCATAGCTCCCGGTTCATACTTGAATTTCCCATCCACTGAGAATTGTCATCCCCCACCACACAGACTTGTGAGTGCCATTGCTGTTAATATTGATTTTTACCCTTTAAAAATTGTGCTACACGATGACGCTTTTTGGCGCTTTTTTTCCCTTCCTTCTCAAAGTAGCAGCTTCTACCACAGTGATTTCCAGATTCAAGCGGAATTGGGACGGGTATGGTATATATAGAGTTGCCTTAATCCAAGCTCGACCAACATAACTACGTATAAAATATACCATACCTGGAATTCTTATTTAAATGTTTGTTTTTGGTTTTGGATAGAGTAGGGAATGGTTAGAACCCCTATTAGATTTTTTATTGCTGTCTGTGCTCCATTGGGTAGATTTCCCCTTACTTCCTGTCTTGAAGTGAGAGGAAATCTGTTCAGATTAAAGCCCCATACACACTATTAGATTTTCTGCAGATTTCTATCTTCAGATTTGCCAAAACCATGTAGTGCAAGGGCCTGTCTGATTGCATACAAATTGAGACTCTTATGCCCCGTACACACGATCGGAAATTCCGCCAGCAAAAGTCCGATGAGGGCTTTTGGTCAGAAATTGCGACCGTGTGTATGCTCCATCGGACTTTTGCTGGCGGAATTCCCGCCAGCAAAAGACTGAGAGCAGGTTCTTATTTTTCGGTCGGAAAAAGTTCCTATCCGAAAATGCGTTCGTCTGTATGCAATTCGGACGTGCAAAATATCACGCATGCTCAGAATCAAGTACAAGATGGAAGCATTCGATCTGGTAAAACTAGCGTTCATAATGGAGATGGCACATTCGTCACGCTGCATTCTTCTGTTCTTTATAATGCTAGAATAATTTTGCTGCTGATATTCACACAGAGTTCTGACAAACTTATTTCTTTATTATTTCTCGTGATCTCCTGAATAATCTTTTTTGTTTTTAAAGCCAGATCTCCATAATAATGTTTAGAATTATTTTTTATAGTCATCTTTTATTTTTAAATCAAGATCTCCTGTTTTTTTTTTTTGATTATTTTTAAATTATTTTCTAGTGATCCCCATAAATTTTTTTTTGCTGTGTCAAGTTTCCACAAAACATGATTATCTTGTATTTTTAAAGCTCAAGGAGGTTGGTTGGTGTCCCTTGTTAATTAGACATTGTGTTTTTGAATTGTACATGCCTACTCACAAACAAACTGTCCTATTTGAGGAAAAACACATAGGCAAGTATTTTCATATAAAAAAATCTCCATTTATTCTGGCTCATAACAAAATAAAGAGGAAGGCAATGCTGGAGAAACTGATTGAATTTGCGAAGCCTTTATTTCCCAGGGCACACATTAGCTCTTTGTAAATAAACATTGGTAGCCTGAGAACTCCATTTAATAGGAAGCACAATCTGGTCCAGGACTCCCAGAGATCAGGAACAGCAGCAGATGACATATATGTCCCCAGGCTGTGGTACTACCACAGCCTGCATCTTCTGTCAGACCAGACTGAACCCAGGCCATCACTTTCTTGTCTTCCCTGCATCCATCCTTCCACCCTTCCCTGCAGCCTTTCCTGTAGCCTTCCTTAGAGGCTGTGGCTCTGGAGGTGGACTTGTGGCAGGAGGAGTAGGAGGAGGAAGATGGGCGAGTGCTCATAAGTGCATGTTATCAGTCATTTGGCCCCTCAACCCCTTATGAAGAGCCTGAAAAATCTTCTCACAGATGAGGCGTTGGCCCTCCTCCATTTGCTGCAATTTTGCAGCTACATAGCAGCCATAGGCCTCTTCAGCTTCAGGGGGTGTTTTCAGGGCCGCATTAGCGTCTTTAATGAGGCCCAGTGCTGCCTCCTCCACGTTACTCCCCCCCTGGCCCTTTTTGTTGTAAGGCGGAGGGAAGGCACCTGGGATTGGGTGAGGCTACTGGGCCTGGCCACCTCCTGGCTGACACTTACCCCCACCTCCTCCTGGCTACCACATTCCAGAGCCTCGTCCTGGCTGAGGTCTTCCTGTGTATGAAATAGTGACATAGTTTTAGTTTTTGGTTCATCAATGACACACAATTTTCAGCTCATGACTGTTGCAAATTGAATGTCAATAAATAGAAAAGACTATTATTCTGAGCCCAGCATGTTTCATTCTTGTCACAATCATTTTTGGCCCCTATTGATATGTAAAACACTTTTTGTTAAATCATTCATTTGTTATCAATAATAACATCTATTTAACAACAATAATTTTTGGACAATAAATATGTTAAAAAATACTATACCTGGCTCCAGCTGGGCTCCTCAACTTCTTCCAAGATGGAAGGCCCAGGTTGGTCCTCGGAAGCCTCAGCTGGGGTTGAGGGAAGGGTTGAGGGAAGGGTGGATGGAAGCGTAGAAAGTGATTCCCTGGCTTCAATCTGGTCTTGCAGAAACCGCATCCTGTTGTAGTACCACAGACTGGGTAGATACACATCCTTTTCTGCTGCTCCTGATTTCATGGAAGCCTGGACCTTATTAAGCTCCTTCCTATACGTGCTTCTCAAGCTACCAATTTTCTTATCCACAAACTCGATGTCTGCGTTGGGGACCTGCATCTTTACAAATTGCAGCAGTTTCTTCAGCAATGCCTTCCTAGCTGGTTTATTTCGAAATAAGGGGTTTTTAACCTCCCACAAATTTCTCATATCCCTGTATCTGTCTATGAACTGGCCCATGAATTCCGGGTCTTTGAATTGTTTCATATTTGCTGCAAGACAAAATACAAGACAAAAACACTAATATCATGCTAAACTCTCCTAATCTTATCCCAATATAGGCCTCAATCTCAAAACAGTATAGGCCACTGACGTCCCAAGTTAAAATGTTACCTTCGTTCTCATGATCGGCACTTTCCTCCACTCACAGATCGTACGTATGACACATGCGTGTTAGCTTTATATACACTGAGCATGCATGAAACTCTGCCTGCGTCGCCCGCCCCTGACGTTCTTTCTAGAATATTCCCCGCCCCTTCTCTTTTGTCGCAGTGGAAGAGGAACATGGCGGAGACACAGCAGGTGCATAATAGCAGTAACGAGGAGGAAAGCCCGGAGCTAGAAACGTCGCTATCCTGCAGGGGATTTAAGGCCTCAAATATGGCCTTTGTAGAGATGGTGGACATCTTGAAGAGGGACGAATATAACGGGAAGTATGGACCTTAACTAAACCCAAATGTGAGAAAGGTCAAGATCATGTCTAAACTTGTGTAGAGTCTGCACAGGAATTTTGGGGTACAACGATCCAAGGAGCAATTGAGGAAACGCTGGTCAGATCTTAAATTGAGGGAGCAGGTTCAGTACAGAAGGATCAAGAAAGTGCTTCTAAAAAGTAAGTACTTGTTGTGTGTTCCGATTATTATTATTACTTGCATGCTGCGCCATGTGCTTTTCTTTACTGTTGTACAGTTTAAAATGGTGACTTTCATGTTCGTGGGCACAGTAATAGGTCGTAGGAAACATCGTTCGTTTGTCAACTAAATACAATGTTTTTGGCAGATACAGAGTTAACTACATTTGGTCATGCTAATTTGTATTAAAAGAAGTTTAGGACATTGTTGTCTAGATGTGTTTGAAACTAGAACGAATTGCAAACTTGATTCAGTGTAATGTAAGGAGAGGACACTCAGCAGCTATTTACACATCTGGACTCAGGAGCACTAGTGTGGGACACCAGAACAAACTTTTTAGGGTGTCCCACACAGGTACTCCAGTGGATACTAGGGGTGTCTCCATGTGTGAAACTTGTCCAAAAAAGGTAAGTATTCCAACTTTGGTAAGGGAAAAAAATCATGTCTTCAGCTTGGAACTCTGCTAAAACAGACAATTGTACCCCACTTCCAAACAATGTTTCATATTTCTATTTCTGGCCTCAAATATCTGTGTGCTAAGTATACCTTTTGTTTCATTATCATAGGGGAGAAAATACTCGGGACATCTCAGGACACCAGGAACCCCCCACCTCCTGAAGAAGGGCAACAGAGAACACCAAAACCTCAGGATGTGGAGGAAGGAGAGGTGGAAGAGGTGGTTGAAATTGTCACCACAACAGGTCAGTATCTGACACCACAGATTCAGCTAATATATGTATGCCTGCATATTTATAATACATGGTGTGTATTTTTTTTTTAGGTGATGTGCATATTGTGGAAGAACAATCTACTCCTTTCACCAGTGACAGTGCACAAATGCTAATCCAGGACATAATGTTTTGTAGTCAGGATTTAGACATCATCAAGCAAAAAACAAATGAGGCTGAACAAAAACTGAAGAACAAGATTGATGTACTAGGAAGAATCTGAATAAAAACAAAATGACACCATTTTTTTTTTTGGGACCAATTTTTATAAATTTTTGATGCATTTTAAAAGCCAAATTTTGAAGATGCACACAGTGTGTCAACATGTGCTATCTGCCATCAGGGGATATGAAGGTACACATTTTGTGGGTGCAACCCCTTCCTCGCAACTCAAGTAGGTGAGAGGAAGTGGTTGCACCCCCAAAACACGTCCATTGATCCCCCATGATGGGAGATAGCACATGTTGACATTAGGCATGGGATCAGGAGGGAAATCCCCAGTTTGACTTCCAATTTGTGTGCATCTTCAAAATTTGGCTTTTACAGGGGTGACATCAACCCATCTGATGAAGGCAAGATCAACACATTTTTGACACTATAATGTCTGATATTGCCTTCAGTTTTTCAATGTTGAACTTTGTAAGTTCCTGAGTTGTGTATGTTATGTTTTGAAACATGCCTGTTTATGTACAAAAAAAAATGTTTAAAAGGTAAAACTTTACAAAACCAAGATGTTGTTTTTTTACCCAAAAATATTTTATAACGCACATGTCACGTACCTTGTGGACGAGCCCGACTTGCAGGGGATGGCCTCTCTTGCGGCTCCGACTCGAGGGCCCTGGTAGGGTATACAGGAAGCACAAGAGTCAGGAGTGGCACAAGTGCCTGGCAGGATCAACAGCAGGAGGTAGGTCTGGAACTCTGGAAACACTGTGCAGTGGAGATTAAGCTGATCTGGTAGGTAGACTGAAACACTGGTGCAGCAGACTGGAACTGGATAGCAGACTGGAACACACAGGACAGCAGACTGGAAGACTGGTGCAGCAGACTGGAACTGGATAGCAGGCTGGAACACACAGGACAGCAGACTGGAACACTGGTGCAGCAGACTGGAACCACACAGCAGACTGGAACTGGATAGCAGGCTGGAACACACAGGACAGCAGACTGGAACACTGGTGCAGCAGACTGGAAGGTCAGACAAGCCGGATCGATAGCCAGGCGGACTGTAGATGAGCCAAGGGTCAGGCAGAAGAGTGGTCAGACAAGCCGGGGTCGGATGTAGGCAGAAAGCAGGGATGGTCGGAGACAAGCCGGGATCAGATGCAGGTAGACAGCTAGGATAATCAGGAACAAGCCGGGTCTAGCACAGGAAACAGGAAGTGTTCTCAGGAAGTGCACACGTAACGCTGTAGAGCAGACAGCAAGATTCTCATGTGACAGATTAGTTTAAATAGGCCGCCTGGTGTGCGTGCGCATGCGTGCGACTGCCCGCACAGGGCGTCTGATACTGACAGGACTTTCCTGACATTGCCCCCCCCCCCAAGGGGCAGCCTCCGGATGCCCAACTGGGCCCATTTCTCAGGATGGGTTCTCTTTAAGGATTGAACTAAGCTTTTAGGATGGATGTTCTCCTCAGGCTCCCACGAGTTCTCTTCCGGGCCATATCCTTTCCACTTGATCAGGAATTGGGCTTGATTGTTCCTTTTTCTGCAGTCAAGGATGGCTTCAATTTCAAATTCTTCCTCACCGTCCACTATTACAGGATCTGGAGGATTCAGATTTCGTTCAGGAAAAGGATTGGAGACAAAAGGTTTCAACAGGGAAACGTGAAAAACAGGATGAATTCTGAGTGAGTCCGGGAGTTCCAATTCAAAAGCTACTTCATTTATTTTCCTTTTTACAGGAAAAGGACCCAGGAATTTAGGACCCAACTTCTTGGAGGGACAAGTCAGTTTCAGGTTTACAGTGGATAACCATACAAGATCACCTGGTTCGAGTAGCAATTCCCCACGTCTTTTCCTGTCGAAAGCTACCTTGTTACGTTCTTGGGACTTCGTCATAGTTTCCTGTAATATTTGGTTATTGACAGAGAAAAAATGTATTGTTTCCTGGACTGCTGGTACGGAACTTTCAGGAATGGAGCTGGGCAAAAAGGTAGGGTGGAACCCGTAATTGGCAAAAAACTGACTTTTGTGGCAGAATGGACAGCATTATTATAGGCAAATTCAGCCAAGGGGAGCAACGAGAACCAATCATCTTGAGAAAAGGAAGAGAAACAACGAAGATATTGCTCGAGAGTCTAGGTTGGTCCTCTCCGTTTGGCCATTCGTCTGGGGGTGATAGGCGGTGGAAAATGATAGTTCAATTCCTAGGGCTTTACACAAGGCTCTCCAGAATCGGGAAGTGAATTGTACTCCTCGGTCAGAAATGATATTAGCCGGAATTCCATGGAGTTCAATCACTTCTCTAATGAACGTTTGTGCAGTTTCAGGAGCAGAGGGGGTACCCTTCATTGGAATGAAATGAGCCATTTTAGATAACCGATCTACCACCACAAAGATGGCAGTGTGCCCTTCAGCCGGAGGCAACTCGACAATGAAGTCAATAGACAGCATCTTCCATGGCCTGTCTGGGACAGGTAGAGGTTTCAGTAATCCCCAGGCCCTGGTTCTACTGACTTTATTCCGAGCACAGATGATACAGGATTCCACATACTTCTTACAGTCCTTAGGCCCTTGGGGCCACCAGAAGGTGCGCAGGACAAGATCAGCCGTCTTGGTAACACCAAAATGTCCTGCTAGTGCGTGATCATGACAAAGTTCTAAAATTGTGACCCGTAGGCCTTCAGGTACAAAGATCTTACTCCCGAACCAAAGCAGACCATCCTTTTCTTGTAGTTTTGTTCTCATAGCAGGTACCAACCCTACTGAAGCTTGCTTAATCCGGGAAAGTAGGTCTTCTTGCAACAGGAAAAAATTTCCAGGAGAAAGGATCGTATCTGGAGGGGAGGTTTCTTGAGGCTTGTGGAACATCCTAGACAAAGCGTCAGGTTTTATATTCTTGGAGCCTGGCCGATAGGTCACGTGGAAGGAGAACCTGGAAAAGAACAAGGCCCACCTGGCTTGTCGCGGTTTCAACCTCTTTGCGGATTTAAAATATTCCAGGTTTTTGTGATCTATGTAGATCAGAATAGGATGAGCAGCTCCTTCCAAAAGATACCGCCACTCTTCCAGAGCGGATTTTATGGCCAGTAGTTCCCGATCTCCTACATCATAATTCCTTTCTGCGGATGATAGTTTGAGAGAAAAGAAGGCTACAGGGTATAACAGAGCTTTAGTCCCTTGTCGCTGAGAAAGAATCGCACCAACAGCACTCTCAGAAGCGTCCACTTCCAGGACAAATGGTAAAGAGGAATCGGGATGTTTCAAAACAGCAGCAAAGGTGAACAGTCTTTTGAGAGATTCAAAGGCAGATTGAGCTTTGGGCGACCAATGAAAACGCACCCCTTGTTTGGTCAATTGAGTGATGGGCTCAATGATGGCTGAGAACCCCTTAATGAATTTTCTATAGAAGTTGGCAAAGCCAATGAAACGTTGGACTCCTTTCTTGTCAGTAGGGGCTGGCCAGTCAAGAATTGCAGCAACCTTATGGGGATCCATCTTGATCCCTTCCACGGAGATGATTAGCCCCAAGAATGGAATACTCTCTTGCTCGAACTCGCACTTTTCAGCCTTAGCGTACAAGCCATGTAGCCGGAGTCGAGCTAAAACACATTTAACATGTCTGCGATGGGATTCCAGGGAAGAAGAAAAGATGAGAATGTCATCTAAGTAGACTATGACGAATAGATCCAAATAGTCCCGGAAAACATCATTTATAAAGTACTGAAAAGTTGCAGGGGCGTTACATAGTCCAAAGGGCATCACCATGTATTCAAAGTGCCCGAAGCGAGTGCGGAAAGCTGTCTTCCACTCATCCCCTTTTCTGATGCGAACTAGGTTGCAAGCCCCTTGGAGATCTAATTTGGTGAAAATAGTAGCAGTCCCCAGTCTCTGGAATAATTCTGGTACCAAGGGGAGAGGGTACCGATTTTTAACAGTTATTTTATTGAGTTCGCGGTAATCTATACAAGGACGAAGAGAGTGATCCTTTTTTTCAACAAAAAAAATGCTTGCACCTGCTGGGGATGTAGAGGGCTGGATTAAACCTTTTTCTAGGTTCTCATCGATGTATGCTTTTAGTGCTCCTTGCTCCAGCTCGGTCAAAGGAAATATCCTGCCAAAGGGAACTTCGGCTCCGGGAAGGAGCTCGATGGGGCAATCGTAAGCCCGATGAGGAGGAAGGGTTTCAGCCCCTTTTTTACTAAAGACATCTAAAAAGTCATGATAGACCTTGGGGACCGCCTGGAATAACTCAGAATCAGTGTTGAGACATAACAGAGCAGGGGATTCACCAGAGTCCTTCAAAGTGCAGAACTGTTGACAGTACTGAGAGGAAAACGTAATTTCTCCTGTGACCCAGTTGATAGTAGGGTTATGGGCTTGTAGCCACGGCATGCCAAGAATAATAGGAAATAAAGGAGAAGTGATGATGTCCAGGCGAAGCAGTTCTTGGTGCAAATTGAAGATGGTGACTGGAAGGGGAGCGGATTCTTGTATAACCGGCCCAGATGTTATTGCAGACCCGTCGGCCAGATGAATAGAGAGTCCATGGGCCTTGTAACGCAGTGGGATCTGGTGTTTAGCTGCAAAGGATGAGTCCAAGAAGCAGCTGCAAGCCCCGGAATCAATGATAGCGGGAACCTGTAAAGTCTTTCCTGGGAGCTGCAAAGATATAGAAAGAGTCAAGTGAGCGGAAGTCTTAGGCCAAGCAGTCACATCACCAGAGGAGACAGACAGGCACTTACGGAGTTTGTTAGGACAGTTCCTGACATAGTGTCCGGGTTCCCCGCAGTACAGGCACAGGTTGTTTGCCCGGCGACGTTGTCGTTCCTCCGTCGTGAGAGATGGGCGGAGGACTCCAAGTTGCATGGGCTCAGAGGTATCAGGTGAAACAGCAGGACTAGAGGTGGGTGCAGGATGGGTATAGCTGGGGACCCTAGGCAACATCCAGGTTGGGCGAGTAGGCCCAGCACCTCTTTCTGCTCTTCGCTCCCTCAACCGTCGGTCGATCTGTATGGCAAGATTAATCAAGGCATCCAGAGTCCGAGGAATTCCCACTCGGGCCAGTTCATCTTTTAAAGGGTCGGAAAGTCCCATACGGAACTGGTAGCGGAGGGCAGCGTCATTCCAGTCCGTGTCTGCACTCCATCGGTGGAATTCCGCAACGTAGTCCTCTACTGCCCTACGCCCTTGTTGAAGGGTGTGCAGGGCGGCTTCTGCGGTTGCAGAAAGCTGTGAGTCCTCATATAGCTGGGCCATTGCATCAAAGAAGGTGGTTAAATTGGTCAACACCTCGGCTTTCAGTTCCAGAAGGCGGTGAGCCCATGTTTGGGGGTCACCCAGGAGTAGTGAGATCACAAAACCTACTTTGGTGGCTTCAAGCGAGAAGGTGCGAGGTTGAAGGGCGAAGTACAGTTCGCATGCATTCCGGAATGCCCTGAATTTACTTTGTTCTCCAGAAAACTTTTCAGGAGTGGGAACCCTTGGTTCAGGGGGCAGCATCACTACTGTAGGGGAAGTAGTACTGCTAGCAGAGGTAGATGGCAGAGAAGATCCCTGGGTCTCAATGGGACCAGACAGTACTTGGACCCATTCTTCCAGACGTGTATATCCTTCCTGGAGACTCTTAACAGCCTGTGTAAGGCCGGCCAGGTGCATACAAAGTTCTTCCATAGGAGAGGCTCCCTGCTCGGGCTCGGTCATGGCTGTCTGCTACTGTCACGTACCTTGTGGACGAGCCCGGCTTGCAGGGGATGGCCTCTCTTGCGGCTCCGACTCGAGGGCCCTGGTAGGGTATACAGGAAGCACGAGAGTCAGGAGTGGCACAAGTGCCTGGCAGGATCAACAGCAGGAGGTAGGTCTGGAACTCTGGAAACACTGTGCAGTGGAGATTAAGCTGATCTGGTAGGTAGACTGGAACACAGGTGCAGCAGACTGGAACTGGATAGCAGGCTGGAACACACAGAACAGCAGACTGGAGCACTGGTGCAGCAGACTGGAACCACACAGCAGACTGGAACTGGATAGCAGGCTGGAACACACAGGACAGCAGACTGGAACACTGGTGCAGCAGACTGGAACCACACAGCAGACTGGAACTGGATAGCAGGCTGGAACACACAGGACAGCAGACTGGAACACTGGTGCAGCAGACTGGAACCACACAGCAGACTGGAACTGGATAGCAGGCTGGAACACACAGGACAGCAGACTGGAACACTGGTGCAGCAGACTGGAACCACACAGCAGACTGGAACTGGATAGCAGGCTGGAACACACCGGACAGCGGACTGGAACACTGGTGCAGCAGACTGGAAGGTCAGACAAGCCGGATCGATAGCCAGGCGGACTGTAGATGAGCCAAGGGTCAGGCAGAAGAGTGGTCAGACAAGCCGGGATGGTCGGAGACAAGCCGGGATCAGATGCAGGCAGACAGCTAGGATAATCAGGAACAAGCCAGGTCTAGCACAGGAAACAGGAAGTGTTCTCAGGAAGTGCACACGTAATGCACACGTAACGCTGTAGAGCAGACAGCAAGATTCTCATGTGACAGATCAGTTTAAATAGCCCGCCTGGTGCGCGTGCGCATGCGTGCGACTGCCTGCACAGGGCGTCTGATACTGACAGGACTTTCCTGACAGCACATGTGCATGTGCACGGAGTAAAAGGTTTTATACTCAACAATGTGTGGCTTCTTCTTTCAATGCTCAATACCAGTTTTTTATTAAGTTGGTGTTTACAGTGACAATGGGTGTTATTTAATAATGGAAAAACCACTTGGCACTACAAGTGCACTAGGAGAACCTAGGAAACAGCTAAAAGAAACACAAGCAGTAAATTAAAATCAAGATTTTATCAGATAAAATAGAAAATATTTACAAATTTGATGGCATAGCAATGGCCCCCCTACCCATAAAATAATACACGTATTTTTGCCACACTTTACAGGCGATTTGGGGGGGCAATCCAGGACGGCCAGCCTCCAGGGCCGTGTGTGTAATTTCATGAAGTCTGGCCTCAGGCCCAACTGAGGCAGCATAATTAGGAGCATTTCTCTTTAAAAAGTTGTGAAGTATGCAGCATGCTATAACTATGTGGTTCAGTTTGTACTGTGCCATATCAATTGCCATAAGAAATAGGCGGAACCGGCTGGCCATTATCCCAAAGGCATTCTCTGAGACTCTTCTGGCTCTGGCCATCTGGTAATTAAAAATCCTCTTCTCCGGGGTGAGGGTCCTCTGGGGGAATGGCCTCATCAGGTGATCACTCAGACCAAATGCTTCATCTGCGACAAACACAAATGGGAGTCCTTCAACGTTCTCTTCCGCATGTGGCAATCCCAAGACACCACTCTGGAGACGTCGGTAGAACTCGGTCTGGGCAAAGGCTCCACCATCCGACATCCAGCCATTCTTCCCCACGTCCTCAAATAAAAATTCATATGTCACCAACACCACCGCCATCAACATTATACTATGAAACCCCTTATAATTAAAATAGTATGACCCCGAGTGGGGTGGTGGGACAATGTGAACGTGTTTCCCATCGATTGCCCCTCCGCAGTTAGGAAAGTCCCAACGCTCAGCAAACTGGGAGGCCACAGTCTGCCATTCCTGTGGCGTTGAAGGAAACTGTGGAGTCAAAAAAGAAACAAAAATAATTAGTACTTTTGCACATAACATTGCAAGCAGATTAGACACAAACATTCTTGGCCAACATCAGTATAACATTTATTTTAAGGAGTATTTAAAGACAAAAATATAAGGTCCACGTATCAAATTCCTCACCCCCTCTGATGGCCCATTGGAAAAATTTTAGGGGGGAGGGTTAAAAATGAGTTTGGGACCCCAAAAAAAGCCTCTGGCACCCTGCCTGAATTTAAGGACAACAATAACATTTGGGGGTGTTTAGGGTAAAGCACTACAATGGTGCTGACAAAATACATTGTTAGGTGACTAGGCTAGGTGTGTATGGGCCCAGGATAGCATGCTGGGGAGGTTAGTGAAGGCAAATATGCATGTAGGCCAAAAAAGGAGCATTAAAAGCTTACAGCAAGCATGAGGATAAAGAGGACATTCACAGCATATTACAATCATGGTAATTAGGGAATGATGAAAGAAATACAATACATTAGCATACATTAAATATATAGAATGTGATGTTAAAGGAGAATTTACTTACCCTAATATAGTCCTTCTGCAGGACCTGAATGATGGCAGAACAGGTCTCTGGAATAATGATCCCTAGAGCATGGGGGGGGAGAGGCCTGTAGAAAACTTGAGATCCTGTAGACTTCTCCCTGTCGCTAAGTAATGCAACGAGGCAACTAGCCTCTGTTCAAGAGTGATGGCTTGCCACATTCAGGTGCCCTGCTTCCTAATATAAGGGGTCAGCAAAGCCAACAGACAGTGAAAAACGGGGTTCGTCATCCGGAGAAAATTCCTGAAAAATCATCAGGGTTATTCTCCTGGATCTCCCACAGCAAAGGCGTATGACAGAATTAGTCACGCTGGAGTAACCAATTCTTGGTCCATGAACTCCTCCCCACCCTTTTCATGGACTGGGCTTGGGTCAAAGCAAGAACCCCAACACCAAGCCCCCGCATAGCACAAACTCTACAACGAGTACATAACCGCAACATGGCTTCAAAATGGTCCTCTGGTCAGAACGAACTAACAGAATGCACTGAAAAACAGCAAGGTCTAAGAGCGAGCTGGAAATCAGAAACGAGCGGACAAGAACGCACTGAAAAACAGATACATACCCACAGGCACAAACTGAAGAGCAGTAACGGAATGAAAAGCATGAGGCTGAAAATCACGAATCGTCTCTCACCAAACTTCTACTAACACGAGATAAACATGAGATTAGCAGAAGGAACCCAAAAGGTGGCACACTGGGTATTGAACTTCCATTTTATAGCCCGTCCTACGTGTTGTACATCACCGCGTTTATGACGGTTGGAATTTGGTGTGACCGTGTGTATGCAAGACAAGCTTGAGCGGAATTCTGTCGGAAATCCATTCAAGGCTTTTCCAACGAAAATTCTGATCGTGTGTATGCAACATCATGCCACGTACACACAATCAGGATTTCCAACAACAAATGTTCGATGTGAGCTTGTTGTTGGAAATTCCGACCGTGTGTAGGCTCCATCAGACATTTGCTGTCGGAATTTCCGACAACAAAGATTTGAGAGCTGGATCTCAAATTTTTGGACAACAAAATCCGTTGTCATAAATTCCAAGTGTGTGTAGACAATTCCGACACACAAAATTCCACGCATGCTCGGAATAAAGCAGAAGAGGGCTACTGAACTTAATTTTTCTCAGCTCGTCATACGTGTTGTACGTCACCGCCTTCTCGACCTTTGGAATTTCCGACAACATTTGTGTGATCGTGTGTATGCAAGACAAGTTTGAGCTAACATCTGTCGGAAAAAAATCCAGGATTTTGTTGTCGGAATGTCTGATTGTGTGTACGCGGCATTGAGGTTTGACCTCATTTTATATAGTTTTGGTTCTGAAGACAAAAATCTGCAGAAAATCTAATAGTGTGTATGGGGCCTTAGTAGGAGATTTACAGCCAACATTTTTTAGATCACCAGAAGCAGAGGGAAAATCATTCAATCTGGACATGTGCTCCAGTAGCAACCCACTCTGGAGAGATTTAATTTTACTTCCTTCCTGTTGTGTCAACTGGGCAAGAAGTGAAGAGAAATCTCCCAAAGGAGCAAGAAAAATCCTGACGGAGTTTTACCTTTTCCCTACTGTACCCAAAATGAAGAAAAAAGTTTTGCATTAGATATGTCTAAAGTCAACAATTTTTTAACTAAAAAAGATGTTATACTTACCTGCTCTGTGCAAAAGTATTGCACAGAGTGACCCGAATCCTCCTCTTCTGGGGTCCTCTCTTCTTCCGCCTCTTCTTAGTGTGCCACCATAGGAAGCTACTTCCTATGGGGCACACTTACATGTGCGCTCCCGAGCCAGGCTGTCACCATCTATAGACACACATCCCGCCCCCACTCCCTCCTCACTGGATTTGACTAACAGAGACAGGAGCCAATGGCTCCCATTGCTCTCAGCCAAGCTTGTCTGAGTGGGGAGAGAGGACAGAAAACCTGCAGACAGATAAAGCAATAGATTTTTGTAGGACTTGGGTAACAATTTAGGGTGTAAGGACCTGGATAACCTGTTGGTGGCACTGTACTTCCCATAGTGGGAGATTGTAGCTCCGGTGTCCATCAGTAGGTGTCTCCCAGCAGATTCCAGTAGTGAGTCTCCACCTGATGCTGGCTGCTGGGAGCATATTTAGTCCTATTACAAAACCTGTGCATGTACCAGGGAATAACTAAATAAAAATTGCATGCCTGAACCAAAATTGGTCTCCAAAACTCAATTGCAAATCAAAGCAAAGTAAATACAGATCTGTCACCTGTTATAGGCTAATACAAAATATTTATTAATTTCAAAGGACATATACTGTATATATAAATATTTAACAATTCCAAAGCAAACCTCCACCCAACAAGAAGCCCCCCTCCCTCCCCGCATTATTACATTAGGGTGTGTACCCCAAAGCTCAAACACACACATGCATGCGTGTGTATATATATCTATGTCTGTCTGTCTCTCTCTCTGTCTGTCTGTCTGTCTGTCTGTCTGTCTGTCTGTCTATCTATCTATCAATGGTTTTACAAATTTTTCCAAATAAACATGTAAAAAGTGTGGTGTACATTTGTATTCAGCCCCCCTCGGTACTTTGTAGAACCGCCTTTCACTGCAATTACAGCTGCAAGTCTTTTTGGGGATGTCTCTACCAGCTTTGCACATCTAGAGCGTGACATTTTTGCCCATTCTACTTTGCAAAATAGCTCAAGCTCTGTCAGATTGGATGGAGAGTGTCTGTGAACAGCAATTTTCAAGTCCTGCCACATATTCTCAATTAGATTAAGGTCTGGACTTTGACCGGGCCATTCTAACACATGAATATGCTTTGATCTAAACCATTCCATTGTAGCCCTGGCTGTATGTTTAGGGTCGTCCTGCTGGAAGGTGAACCTCCACCCCAGTCTCAAGTCTTTTGCAGACTCTAACCAGTTTTCTTCTAAGATTGCCCTGTATTTGGCTCCATCCATCTTCTCATCAACTCTGACCAGCTTCCCTGTCCCTGCTGAAGAAAAGCATCTCCACAACATGATGCTCCCACCACCGTGTTTGACGGTAGGGATGGTGTGTTCAGGGTGATGTGCAGTCTTACTTTTCCACCACACATAGCGTTTTGCATTTAGGCCAAAAAGTTAAATTTTTGTCTCATCCGACCAGAGCATCTTCTTCCACATGTTTGCTGTGTCCCCCACATTGCTTGTTGCAAACTGCAAACTGGACTTCTTATGGCTTTCTTTCAATCATGTCTTTCTTCTTGCCCCTCTTCCATAAAGGCCAGATTTGTGGAGAGCACGACTAATAGTTGTCCTGTGGACAGATTCTCTCACCCGAGCTGTGGATCTCTGCAGCTCCTCCAGAGTTACCATGGGCCTCTTGGCTGCTTCTCTGATGAATGCTCTACTTGCCTGGCCTGTCAGTTTAGGTGGACGGCCATGTCTTGGTAGGTTTGCAGTTGTGCCATACTCTTTCCATTTTCCGATGATGGTTCGAACAGTGCTCCTTGAGCTGTTCAAAGCTTGGGATATTTTTTATAACCTAACCCTGCTTTACACTTCTCCACAACTTTATCCCTGACCTGTCTGGTGTGTTCCTTGGCCTTCATGATGCTATTTGTTCACTAAGGTTCTCTAACAAAGGGGGCGTGGCCGGATGTGAGCGAGGCAGCTAGCTTTTCTACAGAGCTCCGTCCATCCTGAGCATAATCCGCATTATTGGAGCACTTTGATCCACTCTAAAACTTAACCGGCACCTGGGGGAAGGTGAGAGGTTCACAGAGATGCCTTCCGCGGCCTCCAAACTGCAGCAGAAGGGCCACACTGAGCAGCGCAAGACTCGCTCCACTAAGGGGACGGACAGAGGCTCCGCCCCCGCCATCTTGTCTTCCCGGAAGCCTGCACAGAGCGCCCAGCACACAACATCCATGATGGCGCAGACAGAGGACACAGAGGAGCTGCTGGCTGACACGGAGGGGGTAGAGGAGCAGTCTGTGGCGGTGGATGCGGAGGCGATCACAAGACCGATCCTGGAAGCCATCAGCGCTAGTAAGTCTGAACTAATGGGGAGAATTGACCATTTATCAGCTGAATGCACTTTGATCAGACATGATCTTGACAAAATTAGAGGTCGGCTGACCACAGTTGAGGACAGGGTTTCCGGGGTAGAAGACACATCCCACACTCAGAGTAATCAACTTGCTGAACTCCGCGGCCTAGTAAACTCCCTCCAACGCAGAGCAGACGACGCTGAGGACCGCCAAAGACGAAACAATGTTAGGGTGGTCGGCCTTCCAGAGGGAGCAGAAGGGGACAGGCCAGTGTTATTCCCTGAAGATTTCTTCGCTAAGCTCCTCTCACTGGAAGATTTACCCCCCACTTACATAGTGGAAAGAGCACACAGAGTCCCCACTGGGAAAAGACCACCGGGAGCCTTCCCTAGACCCTTTTTGGTGAGATTCCTAAACTACAGAGATAGGGACATGATCCTGACGCAATTCAGAAAAGCCAAAGAACTCAAATTTGAAAATGCCAAGATAATGCTATTCCCCGACTTTTCCGCAGCCACGCAGCAGCAGCGTCGCTCCTTCAATGATGTAAGAAAACGCTTAAGGGAGAAGGAGGTACAATACAGTATGCTATATCCCAGCAGGCTCAGGATAAAGTATAAAGGCAATGTGAGATTCTTTGATAACCCCGCTGAAGCATGCGAATGGATGGACAAAGAACTCTCCTAAAACCAGTATTGGGGAAAAGGCCAACTGAATAGACTGATGCAGTTCACCCTCTTTAACGGTGCCACTGCTTGAAAGAAAAGTAATTGGTTGTTAAAATCATTCCCACTGTTGGAGTTTGAAAACTGCCATTTGTTCTGCGTCAGTCCTAGCACCAGGATGATAAGTCATACAGCCAGAAAGTGGAAGTGAGAATTCTTGATCACCCCTGAAGGTAACATCACCTTTGGAAGGAGACACTATAGCAACACAGGGCCTGGAGGCTCAGAAATATCTTGACCCCAGTTTCCGGTATTCTTTGGAATAAGTAAACACAATTTTCCCGCAGACCTCTGTCTCGATGGAGGCTCCCTCAACGAAAATATGTTTCAAATTATTATTTTATTCTTACTTTTTCGGATTTATATTTTTTTCTTTTTTTTTTTTTTTTTTCTTCTCTGTTTTTCCTCTGTCCCTATTTTACCGTATGGATGGGAAAATTGTCACTAAAGAAGGGGCGAAGTGATTCTCCTGAAGGACATTTAATGGAGCCCGATCCAGTCACACCTGTCCTAAAACACATCAGCGGGCGGAGGGATCGTTGCTAGGGCTTCCTGTCATGTAAGTCCCCTAATTTTTCTCTAAATATACAAGCTCCAAGGAACATTTTACCCGGAGCATCTCGAAGGAAGACGAACACTACATCAGAAGAGCTGTCAGACTTTCGCCGTATGCGGCAGATGTCCACGTTATTTTTTATTTTTTCGTTTTTTGGGAGAAAGCTACATGCCAGACTTTTCTACGTTCGGTTGGGGTTGTTCTCTGGTATAATAGCAGGGGGGGAGGGTTTAGCAAACTTGTCATGGCTCAGTTTGACTCAGGTAGAATTGATTACTTATCTAGTTGGTATACATTGCATGGGAGGGGAAAGTTTCCTATGAAAGGTGATAACATATTTTATTTTCATGCAAATGTCGGGGACGGATAATTTGCACATAGTGTCTTGGAACGTCAGAGGCCTAAACAACAAGTTTAAGAGAGCCTCGGTGTTCCAATACCTAAAACAGTCAAAACCTCACATAGTCTTCTTGCAAGAGACTCACTTGGACGGAGGCAAGGTGATGTCTCTCCGTAAACCTTGGATACAAAAAGCTTTCCACTCCACCTACTCTACCTTTGCTAGGGGAATTTCGGTATTAGTTAGCAAGACCATTCCGTATAACATACACCAAGTTATAACAGACCCTAATGGCAGATATGTGGCACTGGTAATAGATGTGTATTATAGCAGGATGCTACTGGTAAATGTCTATATTCCTCCTCCATTCCAGATCCAAATGTTATATGACATGTTGACCCGATTGGCTCAATTTCTGCATCTCCCCCTGCTCCTGATGGGAGATTTCAATGCGATACTTGATGAAGCATTGGACTCGTCCAACCCGGGCAGGGCGAGTTCGGCGGACCTATGTGGATGGGCCACGACGGCGGGCCTTCTGGAACTTTGGAGATGGAAACATCCAACAGATAGAGGGTATTCTCACCTGTCATCGACTCATAGGTCGGCAGCAAGAATTGATCTTGCCTTTGGTAATAATCAAATACTGCAATATGTGAAGAAGGTTGAATATCTGGCCGGTGGTCTATCTGATCATAATCCTCTCTCTCTGGCTCTGTCCCTTCCAACCGGGGCAAGGGGGAGAGGATGGCGTCTCTCAGCTGTCTGGTTACAAAATGAGCAGGTGGCGACGCAAATTGAGGAAGCCACTAAATCTTACTGGGCGGTCAATTCGGAATCAGCCGAACCACCCATGGTGTGGGATTCTTTCAAGGCAGTAATTAGGGGAGAATGCATATCAGCCATAAAAACTGCAAGAGTAAATGAAAACGAGGAAATGGAAATATTACAACAGGGGGAGAGATTGTGCAGATGTTCACGCTAGGTCTAACAATGGGTCCTCCTACGAAGCCCTGCTGGAGGCGAGACGGCTATTATCTCTACATGTAAAGGGTTTAACTAGCTCAGACTTGACAAGGGTGGCACACAGGGTGTTTGCAGAGGGGGACAAAAATGGCAAGCTCCTGGCTATGTTAGTGGCCGACCAATCGC
This sequence comes from Lithobates clamitans, assembly GCA_037952925.1. Classification (NCBI taxonomy): domain Eukaryota; kingdom Metazoa; phylum Chordata; class Amphibia; order Anura; family Ranidae; genus Lithobates; species Lithobates clamitans. The sequence goes on from JBBGZY010000401.1 coordinate 259,836, forward strand.
CCATTGCTCATATACCGGCGATTAAAAACAAGCAAGGAGTTTTGGTTAATGAACCGACCGCCATAATGCAGGAGTTTGTCGATTTCTTCTCCGCCCTGTACTCACCTATCCCTAATTATGATACAAAAGAAATGCACGAACTACTAGAGGGGCTAAATATCCCAAGACTGTCAGATAGCGACTGTCAATTTCTAGAGGCTAATATAACAATCAAAGAAATACAGGCAGCTATTTTTGCTTTTCCGTCTAACAAGGCTCCGGGGCCGGATGGGTTCCCCGTGGACTTTTACAAAGAAAATGTGGAGCAGTTGGCGTCCAGACTTCATTGGCTCATGGAACACTGTCACAAAAATTCATCTCTCCCTAATTCTATGCTAGAGGCTTACATGATCCTGCTGTTAAAACCAGGGAAAGACCCCTCGGACTGTGCGTCTTACAGGCCAATAGCACTGTTAAACACAGACGTAAAGATTCTAACAAAAATCCTTGCGACAAGACTAGCGACGGTGATCCCGGCCATAGTAAACATCGACCAAACGGGTTTTATGCCAGGTAAATCGACTGACACAAACTTAAGGAGACTATTTACACACTTACAGCTGCCACCCTCAGACTCTGAAACAAGGATTGTAGTATCCATAGACATAGAAAAAGCATTTGATTCAGTCGATTGGAATTTTATGTTTAGGGTGCTGGAGGCTATGGGTTTCGGCCCGAACTTCAGGAATTGGATTCATATGCTATACAAGAATCCAAAAGTAGCTATTAGACTGGGATCTTCGGTTTCTACATTCTTCGAGGTGGGTAGAGGGACTAGACAGGGGTGTCCACTATCCCCATTTCTATTTGCCCTGGTAATGGAACCTGTGGCCATTGCACTGAGATCCTCGAGTAGTGTAGAGGCGGTTAGAGTGGGGACAATTCACGAAACATTGGCCTTATATGCAGACGACATGCTTCTGTTTTTAAATGACCCTGTCACCTCATTAAAAGCGGTATTAGAAATCCTAAATAAATTCGCCCTCTTTTCAGGGCTCAGGGTAAACTGGAGTAAGTCGTCCATATTGCCTATAGACATCAAAGCTAAAGACAAAGCAGACCCCAATCTCCAACTGCAATGGGTGGATACACTCAAATATCTCGGGGTAAAAACAACGGCGAAGGTACAGGATTATTTCAGGTTAAATTTGTTACCACTGCTAACTCTCATTAAACAAAAATTTCAGGCATGGGCCAGATTACCCCTTTCCCTGATAGGCAGAATATGCCTTATAAAAATGAAAATTTTACCGGTAATCCTATATTTTCTCAGACACGCCCCGGTTTGGATACCAAAGGCTTACTTCAAACGCATAGATAGTCTGATAGTCTCATTTTTGTGGACGCCAAAGCTTCCCCGGGTGGGTCTCAGGGTTCTACAGGAGCCTAGTGCACAGGGAGGACTAGCGTTACCGGATTGGCACAAGTACTATCTGGCGGGACAAATGGTGTTTGCCCGCAGATGGCTAATGTCGGACGATGGGGACGCGGCCACGGTTTTGGAAGCAGCTCATCTAGGTTCATACGAAAGCCTACGACTGGCCCTATTTAGGGGTATTAAAACAGACTTACCACTTACAGAGACAATGATAGCCACAATTAGAGCCTGGGGATTGGCAGTAAAATTATCATCTCCTAGCTACCTGGGTTTCTCCCCGTCCTCACCATTATGGATGAATCCTTTACTCCCGCAGTTTTATAGTCTCCCGGACCCAATGATATGAGTAGTAAAGGGTATCAAAACTCTAAAGGACATCACATCTTTTGGTGAGCTTCTGACCTTTTCACAGCTCAAATCCAGACATGACTTACCAAACTCATACCTCTTTCGTTTCTTTCAAATTAGGCACGCATTCCAAAAACAATTTGGGGAGCTGAGGGTGGAATCCCTGCCGTCGGCTCTGGAATCTCTGTTGACAGACGAGGAACTGCCCAAAGTTCTCTCAGTAACGTACAAGGAACTTTTTAAAACTACCCCTAAGGCGGTTCTCAAATGTAGAACCAATTGGGAGACCGAGGTTCCAGAGCTACAGGGGGAGGACTGGGATGATCTATGGACGCAACCCTTTAAGTACCTAGTTGCAGCAAGAGATAGACTGATTCAATTTAAGTTTTTACATAGAAGCTATTATACCCCGGCTAGACTTGCAAAAATGTATGGTGGAGACACAGCAAAGTGTTGGAGATGCTCTTTCTCTCCAGCTAATGCGGAACATATATTTTGGTCATGCCCACTTATCCAATTATATTGGAAGGAAATTACGCAGTGCATCTCAGACTTGATCTCAATTCCCATCCCAGTGACAGTTAGGGTCTGCTTGTTGGGGCTGGTAGAGGACCTGGCTCCAACCAGGGCCTTAAGAACGCTAATAACCATTCTCTTATTCTATGGGAAAAAAGCGATCCTCCTTAGATGGAAAAGCAAGGATGCTCCAGAGGGAAGGTTTTGGAAACAATTAGTTAACAATATGCTTCCGTTCTACAAGACAACATATAGAGCAAGGGGTTGTGAGAAAAAGTTCGACAAAATATGGAAGGTGTGGTAGGAGTCCAACACTACGGTGGGATAGAGACCTATTCCAGGGTGTGTACATTTGATCGATATGAAACTCAAATGTTAAATATAAAGACAAAGAATACTATATGTATACGAGGGAAGGAAAACTAAAACAAAGGAAACAAAACAGTAGTTGGAAGTTACTGTGATACAGCAAAAGAACAAATGTGATAAATAAGACTAAACTATCAGCCTGCTAAAGTATTGTCCCTGAGCCGTGACAAGTTTTTGGGAGGGGGGGGAGGGGGGGATTAAAGGGAAGGGGGTTTGGGGTAGGCGTAGATTGTAATTGGTAGGGTTTAGATATGTTAGGCCCTGCGAGGCCAAGTTTCACTGGGAAGGTGTCACGTTGACGCACCCAGCTGTACAATATTATATTGCAAAACTCAATAAAAAGAAATTAAAAAAAAAAAAAAAAAGGTTCTCTAACAAACCTCTGAGGGCTTCACAGAAAAGTTGTATTTATACTGAGATTAAATTACACGCAGGTGGACTCTATTTACTAAGTAGATGACTTCTAAAAACCAATAGATTTTAGTTAGGGGTATTAGAGTAAAGGGGGCTGAATACAAATGCACGGCACGCTTTTCAAATATTTATTTGTAAAAAAATGTGAAAACCATTTATCATTTTCCTTCCACTTCACAATTAAGTGCCACTTTGTGTTGATCTATCACATAAAATCACAATAAAATATATGTATGTTTTTGGTTGTAATATGACAAAATGTGAAAAAATTCAAGGGGTATGAATACTTTTTCAGGCCATTGTGTATATATATGTAGAGCACTACTCCCTTGGGAGCTGCTGTTAGTTCATACCTTTCTGTTAATGTCATCCCGTTCTCTTCCCCCACACGAATAACATCAGCAGACATTCCAGAACAACTGAACATTAAACTTTATTCTCTTTCTTTAAGCATGATAGAAAAAAAATGTACAATATGTACTGTCTGTATCTTCAGGAAGTATGAGCTGCCTCTAAATCTTTGGTTCCTTTAAAAGTAGTTCTATCCTTTTCCCTTAATGAACCGACAGGTGCCTCTCTGAAAAACACCTTGGAATTCAGATATTAGAAGTGCCAGGCCTCACCTGCCTATCTCGACTCCCGCAATCCTCCCTAGTCAGTTCAGGAAAAGTTTGGGCGCACCCCCGATCTACTGCATCCTTTTAGAAGCCGCTTCCTGCTCCGCATGTTCAGAACCATCCCAGCCAGTGACGTCTGATCCATTGCTCCCGGAGTTTCTTTAGGTGACTTTGGTGGATGAACCATCCAGCACTGAGGTCTCTGAACCCTCAGGCCTTCCGGTTAAAGTTCTTGTGCTATCCAGCACTGAGAGCATTACACCCTCAGGCCTTCAAGCCTGGACCCCTGCAGGTCACACTTTTGTAGCTTCACTGGATCAAAATCCCATCTCCAACCAGATCTCCCCCAGGAGCATGTGACCTTAGTTTATATAGGCCTGATAGCCCCTGCCCATTCAAATTAACGATTGGTTCAGGGTGACCTACACAAACTAATTGCATCCTGTGTCTAACCCACCGTCCCTCCAGAATAGAGTTGCCACCTTTTCTTCAAGCCAAACCTGAACACTTTTGCGGCGCACGGCAATTTTTCTGTAGCACACGCTATAGAATTGTAAAATACCTTGGGTTACCCAAAGAGAGTAGTAATGAGGTGTGCTACGGTGAACAGTGGCTGTGGCCAAATTGCATTAACAGTGGGGGGGGGGGGGGGGTTAAAGGGGCATAGTTAAATAAAACAAAAGTATTAGTGTACTCATAAAATATGATTCGATTAATAAAAGAAATGTCAGTTAAAATATTAAAATAGCCTACCTTAAGTGGACACTGTCAGCCAGTAGGGCAGTGGACGGTGTCAGTAGAGCAGTGGATGGTGTCGGTAGAGCAGTGGATGGTGTCAGTAGGGCAGTGGATGGTGTCAGTAGAGCAGAGGACGATGTCAGTAGGGCAGTGGACGGTGTCAGAAGATCAGTGGATGGTGTCAGTAAAGCAGAGGTTGGCGTCAGTAAGGCAGTGGATGGCGTCAGTAGGGCAGTGGATGGTGTCAGTGGGGCAGTGGACGGTGTCAATAGAGCAGTGGACGGTGTCAGTAGAGCAGTGGACGGTGTCAGTAGAGCAGTGGGCAATGTCAGTAGAGCAGTGGACGGTGTCAGTAGTGCAGTGGACGGTGTCAGTAGAGCAGTGGAAGGTGTCAGTAGAACAAGTGGATGGTGTCAGTAGAGCAAGTGGATGGTGTCAGTAGAGCAGTGGATTGTGTCAGTAGGGCAGTGGACGGTGTCAGTAGAGCAGAGGACGGTGTCAGTAGGGCAGTGAGCGGTGTCAGTAGAGCAGTGGACGGTGTCAGTAGAGCAGTGGACGGTGTCAGTAGAGCAGTGGACGGTGTCAGTAGGACAGTGGACGGTGTCAGTAGAGCAGTGGACAGTGTCAGTAGAGCAGTGGACGGTGTCAGTAGAGCAGTGGACGGTGTCAGTAGAGCAGTGGACGGTGTCAGTAGAGCAGTGGACGGTGTCAGTAGGGCAGTGGACGGTGTCAGTAGGGCAGTGGACGGTGTCAGTAGAGCAGTGGACGGTGTCAGTAGGGCAGTGGACGGTGTCAGTAGAGCAGTGGATGGTGTCAGTAGGGCAGAGGACGGTGTCAGTAGGGCAGTGGATGGTGTCAGTAGAGCAGTGGATGGTGTCAGTAGGGCAGAGGACGGTGTCAGTAGAGCAGTGGATGGTGTCAGTAGAGCAGTGGGCAGTGTCAGTAGGGCAGTAGACGGTGTCAGTAGAGAACTCTATATATGAATGGTGTATGGGGGGTGAACAGAATATATGGAGAGTGTATGGGGGGGCTGTATATATAGGGAGACTGTATATATGGATGGTGTATGGGGGGGGGAATTTATATATGGATGGTGTATGTGGGGGGGGGGTGTATGTATAGTGAATGGTGGGGGGAGGAGAGGTGAGAGAACTTTGAAATCCTGACATGGCAAAAACTTACCTTAGTAGCTTGGCTGCAGTCCCAGCGCGATCTCTGTACACATTCCAGAGCAGCAGGGAATGGGGAGGCTCCGCCCACCTCCTTGTCCATTCTGTAGCCAGCCAGAGGATTCGAGGAGAGCATCTGGCTTGCAACATGGAGGCTCCGCCTCTGCCTCTGTGTCCCGACTTCCGTCCCGCACTCTGACAGTTGTCAGCTGAGCAGGGGCAGAAATCAAGCAGCGCTGCGGCGCTGTGGACCCGAAATCGAGGAGACACGGGTGCACTGATGGCACAGGGAGCCACTGGCGGGTCTGAAATGAATAATGTGCCCGGGTCTCAGGTGGTCAGAGACCCGGGCACATGTTTCAAAACCCGTACTGTCCGGGTGAATCCCGGACAGGTGGCAACCCTACTCCAGAACCTTTCACTGGAAGAACAGGGCTTCAATTAAACAGAATCAAGGTGGTCACCCCCCCCCTTTCTATTCTGTTATCTCTCCCAACCAATTTAACCCAACCAGGCTTAAACCAACTGGGCAAAACACTGGCAACTTGACCTGACACTAATCCTAACTGACTAATTTAGCACACACCTAAGAGGGTGGGCGCTACATATATATACCGTATTTATCGGCGTATAACACGCACTTTTTTCCCCTTAAAATCAGGGGAAAATCGCGGGTGCGTGTTATACGCCGATCCCCTGCGATCCTGACCTGTCAGAATTAAAAAATCGCTGACCGCGATTTGAAAATGGCGCCGCCGGCGCCGAAATACACAGTGCCGGTCCTCGGCTCTTCTCGGCGGCTTTCGGTTTCACTCGAGCGCCGCCCGAACCTAGCCGAGTATACTCGGCTAGTTTCGGATAGCTCCGCTCACCGTCCGAGTGAAACCGAAAGTAAACGAGAGCCGCCGAGAAGAGCCGAGGACTGGCTCTGTGTATTTCGGCGCCGGCGGCGCCATTTTCAAATCGCGGTCGGCGATTTTGAAGCTCACAGGCTTCAGCAAGGCTGGACTGGGGCAAGGCTGGACTGGGGCAAGGCTGGACTGGGGCAAGGCTGGACTGGACACTGGGGAAGGCTGCACTGACATGGCTGCACTAGCAAGGCTGCACTGACATGGCTGCACTGACATGGCTGCACTAGCAAGGCTGCACTAGCAAGGCTGCACTGACATGGCTGCACTGACATGGCTGCACTGGCAAGGCTGCACTGGCAAGGCTGCACTGACATGGCTGCACTGACATGGCTGCACTGACATGGCTGCACTGACAAGGCTGCACTGACAAGGCTGCACTGACAAGGCTGCACTGGGCAAGGCTGGACTGGGGCAAGGCTGCACTGAGAAGGCTGCAATGATGGGCATTTAAATGTAAGTTTTTTTCCCTTCAACCTCCCTCCTAAAAGTTTTTTTTCCTTAAAATTCCCTCCTAAATTGAGGTGCGTGTTATACGCCGGTGCGTGTTATACGCCGATAAATACGGTATATATATCTATATATCTAGATCTATATCTATATATAGATCCATATATATAGATCTATAGATATATATCTATATATCTATATATATATATATATATATATCTATATATATATATATATAGATATATATATATATATATAGATACAGATCTATCTATCTATCTATCTATCTATCTATCTATCTATCTATCTATCTATCTATCTATCTATCTATCTATCTATCTATCTATCTATCTATCTATCTATCTATCTATCTAAAAAATATACATACAGGCAAACACTTATTTTAAAATATATTAAAACGTGGATGGTGTCAGTAGGGCAGAGATTGGCGGCATTGGGCAGTGTCAGTAGTTTTTTATTTTTTTTACTTTTTTTACAATATTGTTTACTTACAATTCTTTTAGGAGCCCCACTGGGGGCTTTGGTGAAATAGCAGACCCCTGATGTCTCACTTTTGCGACAGAGAGACAGAGATTCCCCAGCCCCTTTCTCTGCAGGGTTAGCTGCACTGGACAGTGAATGAATGGGAAATGCTCTGTACTGAGCGGCTTCCTGTTCATTCACAAACTGAAGCCTAGTAAACAGTTTGGATGAACGCAGTGAGTGATCTGTACTAATCACTGTGCGCATTCAGAAAAGGAAAGGGCCGGTAAATCACACAGGCCCGGGCAGCAGGGAATCTACACCGCACACCAGGCACACCTGGCACACCCCCTGTGCATGCCTATGCCTCCCTATGATATTAGCTTACCCTCTCTCCTGAGCTATATCCTGCTTAACCCCTCTGTGAGAGTGGGGTATTTAGCCACTCCTCTACTATTACACTTCACCTCAGTGTTTTGCTTTGCTGCAAGATACTGCTTGCCACTTACCTTAAAGTGGTTCTAAAGGCTAGTCATTTTATACCTAAATGCATTCCCCACATTAAAGCGGAGTTCCACTCATTTGTAAGTTTATTAAAAGTCAGCAGCTACAAAAAGTCACCTGTCCCATGGTCCAGCGATGCGGCCGCCCGTAGCCTCGCTCCTCTCCCCGGTGCCGGCATTGCAAGTGTGGGCACCCGGCTGTGACAGCTTGCAGCTTCACAGCCATGTGCGCACTGCGCATGCGCAAGTCGTGCTGTGCTCTCTTAGTGGCCAGGTAATCTTCTGGGATCTGTGACGTGTCCCAGAAGATTGCAGAGAGGGAGGAGGAGAGGAGGAGTCACCTAGGGGGAAAGGAGGACTCGCCTAGGGGGAAAGGAGGACTCGTCTAGGGGGAGAGGAGGAGTTGCCTAGGCGGCGAGGTGGCGTGAACAGGAAGTGGGAGCTGGGTACCTGTCAAAACTAGGTACCCACCCGCCCCAACCAAAAAATCACATGCCAAATGTGGGGACGAGGAGTGCTTAAAGCGGAAGTTCCACTTTTGGGCGGAATTCCACTTTAAGGTAACAACCATAGGGAGCAGCTTGGCAGACAAAGAAGAGGATGAGACAAGAGCGCTGGCAGAGGACCCCAAAAGAGGAGGATCTGGGCTGCTGTGTGCAATACCATTGCACAGAGCAGGTAAGTATAACATGTTTATTGTTTTAATTAAAAAAAAATCCCCCTTACCCCCATGGAATGCATTAAAGCAAAGGAAGAGCAGAACGTGAAGCCGCTATCACAGATATAGCTTCTTCCTCGTTGATGATCTGAATTAATAGCATGGAGGATATACACAACCTTTCTGTCAGGTAATAATTCAATTACAGGTGCGCTGCATAATAGAAGAGATGCTGTCATCAGCACTGACTCATCTGGTAAAAGCCTTGTCAGTAAATTGACTGTTCCCAGCCAGAGGGTAATGTCACACAGAAAAGCACTGAGTATTCTTTTTCCTCTGGTGTAGTAATTGCTGGATGTAATTAAACAATAAATGCCTGTTTAAAGCGGTTTATTTGCATCAATAAGCAACATCTGCATGTGTGAAATGTCACGTAATCCCTCTGCAGAGGATCTCTAATGGTTTTATAAACTCCAGTCCATCCTTCATTATGATGGCCTCACAGGGAGGAAAGTGTATGGGTTGCCCATAGCAACAAATCTGATCTTTCCTATCACTTTCCAACACATGGTAGTTAACAGAGGCGTAGATTGAAGCTTGTGGGCCCTGATGTAGGGTGCCCACGTGTCCCGGATTGCCCGGGACAATCCCGCAATTAGAAGGTCTGTCCCGGGTCCCGGGCACCCTCATTCCGGGACAATACAGTGTCCTGGAATTGCCCCCTGGCCCTGGACCGTTCTGATGCCCTCTAAAATATCCCTCACATCGCTGCTGTCACTCACTGACAGCCTGTGGTGGACCCCTGGTAGTCCTTCACTTTTGGGGGGGTCACAGCATGAACCCCCCACAGCTGAAGATGTGACACCCCCCTGGCCCCCGCATGGGAGAAGTAACATCAGCAGCCAGTGGCAGGAGGGTCGTTCACTTTCCCGGGATTCCGGTGTATCAGACTGGTGGCAGGCTATTGGTGACAAGTGGCACACTGCATCTGGTGGCAGGCTACGGGTGAAAAGTGGCACACTGCATCTGGTGGCAGGCTATGGGTGGAAAGTGGCACACTGCATCTGGCGTCAGGCAACGGTGGTAAGTGGAACGCTGTGTCTGGTGGCAGGCAATGGGTTACAATTGGCACACTGCATCTGGTGGCAAGTGACACGCTGCATCTGGCAGCAGGCAATGGTGGCAAGTGACAAGCTGCATCTGGGGGCAGGCGACAGTGGCAAGTAACAAGCTGCATCTAGTGGCAGGCAACTGTGGCAAGTGGCACACTGTATCAGGTGGCAAGTGACAAGTTCAGGGTCCCCACTGATTCTGCATTATGGTGAGTTGACAATTTCATTATATATTACAATGTAGTACAACACCAGCCATTCACCTGACAAATCACCCCTGCCGCCGAATTCCCCGTCAACCCCAAGACTACATTCCCCCAACCCCCCATCTTTTTTTGGGAAGGGGGGCAGGGAGGTGTCCCTGAATGGCAGTTTGGAAATGTGGTCACCCTACCCTGATGCTATTTGGTCTTTAGTGACCACGGTGTTGCACATGTGATCAGTTATGGCACCAGTCATTTGATCACTTGACAGTTTGATTATAGGCACAAGCAACTGTGACAGTTTTCATTCAAGACATGCTTGAAATGTAACTGTTTTGGTAAACTTAGGCCTCATGCACACGGGGCGTTTGGTTTTGCCCTCTGAATGCCAGAACTCCTGACAAATGCTGCCTAAAAAACTCACCTAAAACTGCCTATTGCACACACATTTGGACATGACATGAACATTAAAGGATTCCGTTGGGCAGAATATTAATTTATTCTGGCCATTGGAATGGCATGTTTAGAGCCTTCACATGAAGGCCTCTTGAGCCCTTTAGGGAAAGAGAGCCCTGACTGATGGGGCATGGCCAGGGCGGATCAAGGTGACTAAGGGGTCACTGGGGATTGGTTGTTAGGGGGGGATGGGTTGGGCCTGAGCTCGGTAGAGTGGTGCCCCAGGGGATTCTGGGTCTTTCTGGAAGCGGAGTTGGAAGAGTTGCCCACCCTCCTGCCCTATTTTTTGTTGGTATGTCACAGCTTGCTGCAGTTTTTTGTGACCTTGCCAGCATAAATGGCTGTAATAGGTTATGCCCTTGATGGTAATTGGGAGGTAGACGGCCTGTCCAGCACTTATGGTAAGGACAGGCCCCTCCTTCATCTCCCTCCTTTGGAATTGTATGCTCACAGTACAACTGTGACCGGCACTGTTGGAAATATTCAGATGTTATGTGTTTGAGTTAATAAAAGCTGTGGCCTTGCCCTTTCCAACATTAATGGTTGTAAGCAGGGGCGTTGCTAGGGGGCAAAAAGACCAGGGGCTTCAGCCCGAAGTCCAAGGCCGGCACGGGGGGGTCTCTAGTGGCGTTTTCTGGCTGGGTGGTGGGGTTGTGTGGCAGGGGGTAAGCTCACTTGCTGGTTGCTGCTTGGCTTACCAGTGCCCATCAATGCTGACCACTAAACTGACCTACCTACCTGACACACACTGACCTACATACACTGACCTACCTGACATACACTGACCTACACTGACCTAGACTGACCTACCTGACACACACTGACCTACATACACTGACCTACCTGACACGCACTGACCTACCTGACATACACTGACCTACCTGACACACACTGACCTACATACACTGACCTACCTGACCTACACTGACCTACATGACACACACTGACCTACTTGACACACACTGAACTACCTGACACACACTGAACTACCTGACACACACTGACCTGACACACACTGACCTACATGACACACACTGACCTACACTGACCTACCTGACCCACACTGACCTACCTGACACACACTGACCTACCTGACACACACTGACCTACATGACACACACTGACCTACCTGACACACACTGACCTGACACACACTGACTTACCTGATATACACTGACCTACACACACTGACCTACACTGACCTACATGACATACACTGACCTACCTGACATACACTGACCTGGTACCTGACATACACACACTGACTGAACTACCTGACCAGGAGGACACAGACTTCATGTGTCCAGGTCCTGCAGCTGCAGCTCAGCTGTGGTGCTGGTGTGCGAGGCAGCCAGAGGAGAGGAGGAGAGCCGCCCATCCGAGCGCTGAGCGGGGATCGATGTGGCACAGCAGGCCCCTTTGTAATTCCTGCCTTCTGGAGCTTTCTTCCTGTTCCACTCACAGCGAGCTGGGAGAGGACTGAGATTGAAGGAGTGCAGGCGCTGGGGATGCTGCTCAGGGTGGCGGCGGCCTCTCTCTCTCTTCCTCCTCGGCTCTTCCCGGCTGCAGAGGTATCCCCCTCCCTGCTGTTCTGCACTACACGCCACCACCGAACTAGCGGAGGGACGTTCCAGTCCAGAACTCGCAGGCCAGGCCCCACTAGCACTAGTGCGGAGGAGGAGGAAGTGCAATCCTCCTCCGCTTTGAATGCTGGGCAGTGTGGGCACAGTGGGCAGTGACGTCACTGGTTGCTAGCCGCTAGGCGGCTATAGCAACCAGTTACCAAGAATAGAGTCAGGCGGGGGCGGAGCTGGAGCCAGAGCCAGCACTACCACGGCTCAGTCCGCCCCTGTCCCCTGCATTCGTTCCCTGCATTCTGGACCGGACAAGAGACTCAGGGCTATTGGCCCCAGGCTCGGGGCTGTAGCCCCAATAGCCACCCCCTAATGACGCCTCTGGTTGTAAGTGTTTTTATTTGATGAGAGGAAGGGGTAAGGAATAAAAGTTGGCTATAGAGATGTTATAGTAACGGGACCTGAGCTCATTGCACCTCAGCAGTCATGTGTTTGGGTGTGTCTAGTGTTTTTTTTCTGCTCTTCAGCTCCTCTCCTGAGCACACTTGTGATGTTTTTTTTCTGCCTTTAAACACCCCTCTTCTAATATGGCTGTAAATGCCTATGTGTGCAAAGCTGGAAGTACTGGAAAGACCATTACAGGTCTATTTCAAAATCAAAGCAAAGTTGCTGAAAAGTTTTAAAGCTGCCATCTATATACTGTATACATGGGGTTAGGTGTAGACCCCAGCCCTCTCCCATCTCCGCAATCCCTGCAATTTATTGAACTCAGGTAGAAGCTTGTTGGATCAGAGGAACATGTACCTGATGTACCCCATTAAAAATGGAGTGGGCAGTTGTAGATGTAACTTCGGGTAAGTGGGTATGTCCACAGTATAGAACAGGCTACTGCCTTAAAATTAGGGGGAAAGTACATGTATCGATACCCCCGAAGGGGCTGCCTAAGTATGTACAGTCTGTTACTCTGCCTCTCAACCCTAATAACAGCCTCAGCCTCCTCTGGGAAACACACGTTATGATAAAACACAGAAATTATCTTTACTGCAACATTTCTGTGGAAGGATAACAGACAGTAACAATATGTAATCAAGTAATCTAGAGATGAATAACTGAGATTTAAGAGCAATATAGCTCTCAATCTTATATTCAAGCTGCTTTCAAGGGATTCCAAACCTGAGAATGTCCCCAAGAGCAGAGGCACACTTTAATGGGAAATAAAGCAAAATATGGCACTTCAAATTAAATTGGTTACCTTTACTCAGATTGACTCTATGAGTTCAGGCAGGAGGAGAGCAGAGGAATGACTCCCTTTGTGTCAGGCCTCTCTCTACTGTGCCCTGACACCACAGGCCCAACTTTACACACCTATTTAAGTCAGCAAGTAATGGCTTAACTTTAAAGATAAACTGTCCCACACACCCAATGCATATGCAGAGTCCTGAATATGTGTGTGCAGATCCATTTGGCCCTAACAGCTTCAGTCCTTTTTAAGAAAACATAAGCTTTGGTGTCTTCAGCTAGCCACTTTTGTTAGTGCAGTTTAACTCCTGGGTAGCGGACCCAAACAACACAACTGGCCCAGATTATCAAGTGAAACAGGCAGGGTTTTGTTCAACAAGGTGAAAGGACAATGGTGTCTGTATACATTGACCCAGAAATGGTTAGCCTTATACTTTATCCCTGTGGCACTACAAGTGTCAGCAAGATGACTACCAGAAATGATTTCTGTATACAGTGTTCAAATAACTCCTCCTGTAGTGCAGTGTCTCTGTTCCCTGCAGATAGGCAAAAATGCCCTCTCACCCGATCCTGCGATCAAGGCCCAAACGAATGTCCAGGAACAGACAGGCTCTCTTGGCAACCCGACTGGTCACCTCACACTGGAACGATTCACCGTCAGTGCAGGTGCGCCTCAATATGCACCTGGGATCCCTTTCACTCAGGCTGGATGTCCTGACAGGTGGCGGAGGCCGGAATCGCGCCGAGAGATCATCTGAGGGACAGCACCTTTCCCTCAGGTCTGGTCTCTTTACTCCCTCATCGCTGACTGAACTTTTTCTCAGTATAAATAAAATCAATTGTGCTCGCGCTAAAAATGTGAATTGAAAAAAAATATGAATATATATAAACTGAGTATAAAATATAAACTAATTGTGCAAAAATGTTAAACCATAATTAGTATGCTAACAAAAACATACATGTAAAAAAAAAAAATATATATATATATATATATATATATATATATATATATATATATATATATATAGATATATATAGATATATATATATATATATATATAATGTGCAATCCTTATATATAAAATTCACAAAGTGTATCCACATAAAAGTGCAATCCTTATATAAAATGCTGAAAGTGCATCATGGATGAATATAGACCTAATTAATAAGTGCAAATCCTGTGACAATCAAGTGTCCAAACAAAATACGATCAATAGATTCAAACTGAAACAAAGAAGTGCAAGAAAACAGTGTCCATGAATGAAGTGTTCATCAAGCTTCTCCTGAAAAGTGTCCAAATCACAACAAGCTGGATGTGCTCTCCCGTGATCCCCCACTTGTGCTTGCGCTCACCTCTATTCGTGTGACACGGTAGTTAAACAGTGTCAAAACACGCATTGGGGCCACTCCTGGGCTCACTCAGGATGCAATGATGTATGTCCAATCCTCACAGGTAAAACATCATTCATAAAAGAGAAAAAGAAAGCCCCATGGTTTAATATAGTAAGGGATTTATTTAAAGTAAAAGAAGTTCCTCCAGGAGGGTACTCACAGTATGCAGGTGCTACAGTGCACCAAACTATACAGGTGTATTTCGTTTAGCAGCGGCTCGTATGGCGTGCGGTGTGGTGTATATTCCTCTCCTTCCCTGCTGACAGCTCCGTCTTACCCCTCCCTAAAGCGTATTCGGCACAGGGATCACGTGCCTTCCTCTGGGGGATATCCCAGATGAACTTTTTCTCAGGACACAAAATGGAGTCCTTTACTTTCCTGTCAGCAGAGCATCCTGGGCTTTTTGTAGTTCCTTCCTGAATACCGGGCTATAGAACCGCTTTGTGAGGGAACTGCATGCCACAGAATCCATTGCAGCTGCTTCCTGCAGCTTAGTACAGTCTCTCTGATTGGCTGCTGTAACTGTGCCTTTAATTGGCTTATTTCTTCCTGCCAATAGGGGCACAAGAGAGGCTACTGAATGCACAGCTCTGTGTGTGTCAGTTCATATTACAACACAAACTTAGTCAGTGAACATGGAGAAGGGGGGGATCCCTCTTGCAGCTGCAAGCCTGTGTACATTGTTTCGGCCAGCTTGGTGGGGTTGTGGGTTATAGAGTGAGACACCCGCTACACACAGTATATTGTATAAACATGTAGGTGGAACGTGTCGCTCCCAGCCAGCTATGTGCTGGAGTTGAATGGCAATAAAAATAAACTCATGGATCCAGGACTAAGAAGTCACCAAAGGTCTTATGCCCTGTACACACGGTCGGAAAAATGTGCGATCGGAGCTTGTTGTCGGAAATTCCGACGGTGTTTGGGCTCCATCAGACTTTTTCCATTGGAATTTCCAACACACAAAGTTTGAGAGCAGGCTATAAATTTTTCCAACAAAATCCGTTCGCGTCAATTCCGACCGTGTGTGGACAATTCACAATGTGCCACGCATGCTCAGAATAAATTCCGAGACGGAACTCCTCGGTCTGGTAAAATTAGCGTTTGGAATGGATACAGCACTTTCGTCATGCTGCAATGTTTTAAATAGTTTAATGCAGCGCACTCTCTTCTTCTTTATAATGCTAGAAGAATTAAGTAGTTTTGCTGCTCATATTCACACAGTGTTTTCCCAGACCTCTTTCTTTATTATTTATCGTGATTTCATCAATATAATATTTTTATTTGTCACATCTACCAAAATTTTTTTATTTTTTTTTATGTTTTTAGATTAAATAATTATTTTTGGATTTTTTTAACGCCTGATCTTGTGTTTTTTATTTTTTAAGTCGAGAATATTTTTTGGTGTTTTGTGTGTCAGGTTACCACAACACCATTATTATCTTGTATTATTTAATCTCAAGGAGGTTGCTTGTGTTGGTGTCTCTTGTTAATTTCACATTGTATTTTTGAAATGTACCTGCCTCCTCACAAACAAACTGTCCTTTTTGAAGGAAAACACACATAGGCAAGTATAATAAATCAAACCAAAAATGGAGTAAGGGCTCATAACCAAAGAAAGAGGGAGGCAACGCTGGAGAAACAGCAGAAATTGGCGAAGCCTTTGGCCCCCAGGGCACACATCAATTATTTTCTGGCAAAATTGGTGGCCTGAAGAGTCCTTATCTAAGGGAGTTCAATCTGGTCCAGAAGTCCAAGAGAATCATGAACAGCAGCAGATGACATGTATGTCCCCAGGCTGTGGCCATACAAGAGCCTGCATCTTTTGTCAGACCAGACTGAACCCAGGTCATCACTCTCTGGTCTTCCTTCCACGCTTCCTTCCACACTGTGTCTGTGGTGGTGGAATTGTGGCAGGAGGAGGAGGGTGGTCCAACTCACTCAGGTGGGTTTTGGGTGTGATTTCACCCCTCAGCCCCTTATTTAAGGTTTGATAAATGAGTTCCTCACACATGAGACGTTGGCCCTCCTCCATGCCCTACAGTTCAGTGGCAGCCATGCAGGCAAAGGCCTCTTCACGAGTGGGGAAGGCTCTCAGGGACGCAGAAGCCTCCTGAATCAGCCTGAGTGCTGAATCCTGCACGTTACTCCCCTTCCTGGGTCTTTTGTTTGGAAGGCGGAGGGGAGGGACCTGTGATTCTGTCAGGCTCCTACTGGGCCCGGCCTTCTCCTGGCTGCCACTTAGCCCCGCCTCCTCCTGGATGCCACTAACCCCTGCCTCCTCCTGGCTGCCACATTCCACAGCCTCCTCCTGTGTGCCACATTCCACAGCCTCCCCCTGGCTGAGGTCTTCCTGTGTATGAAAAAGGGACATAGTTTTAGTTTTTTCTTTATCAATCACACACAATTTTCATCTCATGACTGTTGCAAATTGATTGTTAACAAAAATAACAGACTATCATTCTGAGCCCAGCATTTTTCATTCTTGTCCCAATTATTTTTTGCCCACTACTGTCTATTGATATGTAAAACACTTTATTAAATCAGCAATTAGTGATCAATAATAACATCTAGTAAACATCATTTATTTATTGACAAGAAATCTGTAGAAGAATGCTATACCTGACTCCAGCTGGGCTCCTCCACTTCTTCCTGGCTGGAAGTCCCAGGTTGGACATCAGAAGCCTCAGCTGGGGTGGAAGATAGGGTGGAAGGAAGAGTGGAAGGAAGAGTTGAGAGGGATTTCCTGACTTCATTCTGGTCTGACAGAAATCGCAATGTCTCATAGTACCACAGCCTGGGGACATAAATGTCATAGGGGAGAAAAGACTCGGAGGACACCACTCAACAGAGGAGACAACAGACCCCCCACCTCAGGAAGAAGTGGAAATGCCACAAAGCCAACAGGAGGAGGAGGAGGGAGACGTGGTGGAAATTGTCACAACAGGTGAGTGTCTGCGACCACAGGCTCAGGTAAGAGATGGATGCCGGCATATTTATAATACATGGTATGGTTTTTTTTTCTATATTTTTAGGTGATCGTGATGTTGTGGATGAAGGTCATTTCAGCAGTGAAAGTGCCCAGATCCTGATCGGGTGTAATAGGGACTTGGAAAACATCAAGCAAAACATCAATGATGTTCAAAACAAAATGAAGAACATCATTGATGTTTTAGGGAGAGTTTAAAACCCCTCGAAATTCCTAATTTTGTTGGCTTTTTTTCCTGGAAATTTTTCTCACATTTTGTAATATATTCTCGAAAAGCCAAATTTTGAAGATGCACACAGTGTGTCAACATGTGCTATCTGCCATCAGGGGAGATCAATGTATGGGTTTTGTGGGTGCAACCCCTTCCTCAATAATTAAGTAGCTGAGAGGAAGGGGTTGCACCCACAAAACACGTCCATTGATCCCCCATGATGGCAGCTAGCACATGTTGACATTCGGCAATTTGTGTGCATCTTCAACATTTGGCTTTTCAAGGGGTGACTTCACCCCATCTGCTGAACGCAATATCAAACACAGTTTATAAATACTCATGTCTGATATTGCCTTCAATTTCTACAAAAGTTGAACTTTGTAAGTTCCAGATTTGTGTATTTCTTGTTGGTTTTAAAGATGCCTGTTTTACCTGAAAAGAACATTTCTACTTGTATTATTAATGTCACCGACAAATATTTTATACAACAAACATGTTGGTTTGTTTTAAAAAACCTTTTATAAATGCACATGTGATTGTGCTTGTATAAAAAAATCTTGATAATCAACAATGTGTGGCTTCTTCTTTCAATGCTCCTAAACTTTTTTTGTGTGAAATAGTGTGTTTTCAGTGACAATGGGTGTTATTTCCTAAGGGCAAATCCACTTTGCACTATAAGTGCAGTTTCTGTGCAGTCTCAAGTGCACTTGGAGTGCAAAGTGTCTTTGCATTCAAGTAAATAACACACAACAGTGCTTTCGCATTTTAGTGAATTACGCCATTTTCAGGACTGCCCAAATTTCAGTAATGGTCAGCTAATAGAAACATAAGCAGTAAATGTAAGCAAATAATTTTTCTGTTAAAATTTTTTTTTATTTAAAAAATGTCTCAGACATTGTCTAGCATATTGATGGCCCCCCTACCCGCAAAGTATTCCATGGATCTTAGATGGACCTCGCGGGCACTCAGGGGGGGGGCAAGCCAGGACAGCCAGCTTCAATCACCGTCAGGGTTGGTTCAATGAGATTCATAACTCCGGATTCAGGCCCAACTGAGCCAACATAGTTCACAGAATTTCTCCTTAAAAAGTTGTGGAGAACACAGCAAGCCAGGATGATGTGATTAGGTTTATACTCTGCCATGTGTATGGGTGTAAGAAATAGGCGGAACCGGCTGGCTATTATTCCAAACGTGTTCTCCACCACTCTTCTGGCTCTGGCCAGCCAGTAATTAAAAACCCTCTGGTCCGGGGTGAGGGTCCTCATAGGGAATGGCTGCATAAGATGGTCCCCCAGCGCAAACGCTTCATTCGCAACGAAGACGAATGGGAGTACTTCCGCCTTGTCTTC
This sequence comes from Lithobates clamitans, assembly GCA_037952925.1. Classification (NCBI taxonomy): domain Eukaryota; kingdom Metazoa; phylum Chordata; class Amphibia; order Anura; family Ranidae; genus Lithobates; species Lithobates clamitans. The sequence continues at coordinate 278,948 of JBBGZY010000401.1, forward strand.
TGGAGGTGGCAAGTCCAAGCTTCCATTCTGGAGACGCCTGTAGAACTCTGTGTGGGCGATGACTCCACCATCTGACATCTGGCCATTCTTCCCCACGTCCACATACAGGAACTCATAAGTAACTGACACCACCGCCAACATCACAATACTATTGAACCCCTTGTAGTTGTAATAGGATGACCGAAGTTGGGTGGTGGGACGATGTGGACGTGTTTCCCATCAATTGGCCCTCTGCAGTTAGGAAAGTCCCACCACTTTGCAAAGTGGGAAGCCAAAGTCTGCCATTCCTGTGGGTTGGAAGCAAACTGTGGAGTCAAACAAGAAAAAAATATGAATCATTTTGCACATAAACATGGAAAGCAGATTAGACACAAACATTCTTGGCCAACATCAGTATTACATTTATTTTAGGGAGTATTTAAAGACAAAGGTCTAAGGTCCACCTATCAGATCCCCCCCTCTCATGGGCCATTTGATAAATTTTATGGGGGGGGGGTGTTTGGGACAGGTAACCCTCTCCACTTCATTGGGAGATGAATGCCTAAATAATGTGGATTACTTTGGCCCCTCCTTACTTACACTATTGGCAGCCCACTGGACAGGTAAGAAGTGTCATAATACAAAGATATAAATACACACTGTACACATTTTAGCACATTTTTAGAATCTGCAATTACCTATCAAGATAATAATAGGATACAAAAACTTTAAACAGTACCATTTGAAAGTATTCAGGCAGGCCCTTGCACTACATGCTTTGGGGAAATCATCCATAAATCTGATCACAAAATAGGTGGGTATAGTGTGTATGGGTTTGGCAAAGTCAGCAGATAGAGGATTGGTATCAGTTGAGTTAGCAGTTGGGGGGAGGGAGGGTTCCAAATAATTTTGGGACCCAAAAAAAACACACATCACAATTTTCAACATAATAGGGGGTATTTAGGGTAAAGCACTACTATGGAGCTGACAAAATACATAGTTAATTGAGTAGATGAGGTGGATACTGGGCCAGGAGAGCATGCTGGGGAGGTAAGTGAAGGCAAATATGTATGAAGGACAAAAAAAAAAAAACTAAAATTCCAGCATGTATGAGGACAAAGGGGACATTCACAGCATATTACAATCATGGTAATTAGGGAATGAGGAAAGAAAAACAATATATTAACAAACATTAAATACAATAAAATGTTACCTTCATATACTCCTTCTGCAGGACCTGGATGATGGCAGAACAGGTCTCTGGGATAATGATCCCCAGAGCTTGGGGGGAGATGCTTGTCGAAAACTTAAGGTCCTGCAGGCTTCTCCCCATTGCCAAGTACTGCAGGGTGGCATTTAGCCTCTGCTCCGGAGTGATAGCTTGCCTCATGCAGGTATCCTGCCTGCTGATATAGGGGGTCAGCTAAGCCAACAAACGGTGAAATATGGGGTCCATCATCCTGAGAAAGTTCCTGAAATCGTCAGGACTTTTCTCATGGATCTCACGGAGCAAAGGCATGTGACAGAACTGGTCACGCTGGAGCAACCAATTCTTGGTCCAATTCTTGGTCCATGAACTCCTCCTCGCCCTGTTCATGGACTGGGCTTGTGTCAAAGTAAGGACCCCAACACCAAGCCCCCGCAGAGCATGAACTCTACGATGAGTATGTACACGCAACATGGCTAGAAAACGGTCGGCTGCTCAGAACGTAGTAACAGAACGCACTGAAGAACAGCAAGGCCTGTGAAGAGCGATCTGAAAATCAGTAACGAACGAACAAGAACACAATGACAAGTCAATAGGAACTCGCTGCACGCACTGAAGACAGATACAAACCCACAAGCACAAACTGAACAGCAGAAATAAGATCAGAAAACTAGGCATGTGCAATTCGCTTCGTTCCAAATTAGTTTTTTAACGAATTTCGACACATTTGTTAATTCGGGAATATCCGAATTAACGAAAACCCGTTTAACGAATTTTTTCCGAATATTCGTAAATTCGATAAAATTGGACATTCGTAAATTCGGGCATTCGTACATTCGCAATTTACGAATGTACATTCGTTCATTCGTACATTCGTACATTAGTAAATTAGTGAATTCGTAAATTTGTAAATTCAAAAATTCGGAAATCTGAAATAATAGTTAACTAATAATAACTTAACTATTAGTAATTACTAGTAACTTTTAACTTATAGGTATTGTAATTTCCTTTCAAATTTGGCTGTTAGTGAACGTAACACATACAAATTTATCCAAAGTTATGAATGATCCGAAAAAACGGAATGGAACTTAATGAATTGATAATAATAAATAACAATAATAATAATAACAACATTTTATTATTATTATTTATTATTAATTTGTTCCGTTCCATTTGTTTAGATGCAGCATTCGTTTTGGATAATTCGTAACTTCGGATAATATCGTATTTGTTACGTTCACTGACAGTCAAATTTGAAAGGAAATTACAATACCTATAATTTAATAGTTAGTTACTATTTCAGATTTGTGAATTTTCGAATTTACAAATTTCCGAATTTTCAAATTTACAAATGTAAAAATGTACGAATGTACGAATGAACGAATGTACGAATGTACGAATTAACGCATTTACGAATTCACGAATGAACGAATTTACAAATCGCGATCATAACGAATGACCCTAAAAATGAAAAAAATATTAAACTAATGAAACGAAAACGAAAATGAACGAATTTTTGGCTGTGCACATGTCTACTGAAAACCACGAGTCTGAAAAAGCGCGAATCGTCTCTCACCAAACTTTTACTAAAACAAGATTAGCAAAAGGAGCCCAAAGGATCCTGCTATTAGTACTGAACTGCCCTTTTATAGTCTCGTTGTACGTGGTGTACGTGACCGCGTTCTTGGCGTTCGGAAATTCCGACAACTTTGTGCTACCGTGTGTATGCAAAACAAGTTTGAGCCAACATCCGTTGGAAAAAATCCATGGATTTTGTTGTCGGAATGTCCGATCAATGTCCGACCGTGTGTACAGGGCATAAGAATATTGGAAAAACTCTAGTCTGATCCTAGGGGTCCCTTTCATTTGATTTTATCAATAAAGACAGCCTTATACTTCTTAAAATACATAAAAAGGAATCCAACAGCGTAAGGTAAGCAAAAAGTATAACAGCTGAAGCATCTTATGGAGATTGGTACAACCAACAACTGATAGAGGCAGTTTGCTAGGGACTCAGTGTTGAGACTGATATCTGGTAAGCGGAGGCTGATCACCAATTGATAAAAGCATTACACTGACCACCAATGTAAGGGGACACTACACTAACCACCATGTGAGGGGGCACTACACTGATCATCAGTCTAAGGAGACACTATGCTGACCAACATTATAAGGGGGCACTACGCAAGTCCTCAAGGAAAGGGAGCACCACAATCAATGGGGGTCACAAAACCGTAAGTAAATGGCACCATAATGTATTTTGCCCATGTGGGCTTAACCTTAGAGGCCTTTATGATTAAGCCCCATATGGGCAAAATGCATGGGGGGGAGGGTTTCTTCTATGGGTGGAGAATCAAACTGAAGCTAATTTTTATCATATATTACTATTTTAGCCTTAAAGTCTGCTGATCCTGTGTGCGGCCAGGTGCTATTTTCTTGTAGTCTAAGCTGAGCCTAACGAGCCTTACATGCCGACCAGCGCCAGCATATAATGTCACCAGCTGCAGGGCTCACCTTATGAAGCATTAGCCTGGGTTCACATTGCCACGACTTTAAAGTCAACATCCCTGCATGATTTCATCGCATCTTTAACAGAAGTCAATGCAAGTCGCACTAAAGTCACACCAAAAGTAGTGCAGGAACCTTTTTCTAATTTTCTAAGTCAGAGGGACTTGAGTCACACCGATTACAACGGTGTGTTTCATTGCAGTTAATAAGGCTCGACTCGTCATGCAACTTTGAACTCTCAAGTCGCATGACAAGTCGCGGAAGTGTAAACCAGGCCTAATGCCGCGTACACATGATCGGATTTTGGTCGGAAAAAGGTATGATGGCTTTTCCGACGGGGTTCTGCTCAAGCTTGTCTTGCATACACACGGTCACACCAAATTCTGACCGTCAAGAACACGGTGACGTACAACACGTATGACGGGACTAGAAAAAGGAAGTTCAATAGCCAGTGTGCCACCCTTTGGGCTCATTTTGCTAATCTCGTGTTTATCTCGTGTTAGTAGAACTTTGATGAGACAATTTGCGCTTTTCAGCTTTTGTGCTTTTCAGTCCATTGCTGCTCTTCAGTTTGTGCTTGTGGGTTTGTATCTGTTTTTCAGTGCATGTAGTCAGTTTGTATCTGTTTTTGAGTGCGTTCTTGTCCGCTCGTTTCTGATTTTCAGCTAGCTCTTCACAGGCCTTGCTGTTCTTCAGTGCTTTCTGTTAAGTTCGTTCTGACCAGCCGACCGTTTTGAAGTCATGTTGCTGTTTCGTACTCCTCGTAGAGTTTGTGCTGTGCGGTGGCTTGGTGTTGGGGTTCTTACTTTGACCCAAGCCCAGTCCATGAACAGGATGGGGAGGGGTTCATGGACCAAGAATTGGTTGCTCCAGCGTGACCAGTTCTCTCATATGCCTTTGCTGTGTGAGATCCAGGAGGATGACCCTGATGATTTCAGGAATTATCTCCGGATGATGGACTCCATTTTTCACCATCTGTTGGCTTTGCTGACTCCTTATATTACAAAGCAGGACACCTGCATGCGGCAAGCCATCACTCCAGAGCAGAGGCTTGTCGCCACGTTGCGGTACTTGGCGACAGGGAGAAGTCTACAGGACCTCAAGTTCTCAACAGGCATCTCCATCCAGGCTCTGGGGATCATTATTCCAGAGACCTGTTCTGTCATCATACAGGTCCTGAATAAGGAATATATTAGGGTAAGTTGTATCCTTTAACATCACATTCTATGTATTTCATGTTTTCTAATGTGTTGTATTTTTTTCATCATTCCATAATTACCATGATTGTAATATGCTGTGAATGTCCCCTTTGTCCTCATGCATGCTGGATTTTTTTAATGCTCCATTTTTGTCCTTCATGCATATTTGCCTTCACTAACCTCCCCATCATGCTATCCTGGGCCCATATCCACCTAGCCTAGTCACTTAACAATGTATTTTGTCAGCTCCTTAGTACTGCTTTACCCTAAACACCCCCTAAAATGTGTACAAATGTTATTTGTGTGCTTAAATTCAGGCAGAGTGTCAGAGGCTTTTTTTTGAGTTCCCGAAATCATTTGGAACCCTCCCTCCCCCCAACTGATAAGTCAACCGATACCAATCCTCTATCTGCTGACTTTGCCAAACCCATACACACTATACCTACCTCTTTTGTGTTCATATTTATGGATGAATTCACCAAAGCATTTAGTGAAAGGGCCTGCCTGAATACTTTCAAATGGTACTGTTTAAAGTTTTGTTCCCATATTATCTTGATAGGTAATTGCAGAATGTAAAAATGTGCTTCAATTCGTACAGTGTGTATTTTTATTGTAGTATTATGACACTTCTTACCTGTCCAGTGGGCTCAGGCTGCCAATAGTGTAAGTAAGGAGAGGCTGGCCAAAGTGACACACATTATTTATGCATTTAGCTCTCAATGAAGTGGAGAGGGTTACCTGTCCAAAACATCTCCCCCCCTAAATATTTTTCAATGGGCCAACAGAGGGGGTGAGGAATCTGATAAGTGGACCTTATATTTTTGTCTTTAAATACTCCTTAAAATAAAAGTTATACTGATGTTGGCCAAGAATGTCTGTGTCTAATCTGCTTGCAATGTTATGTGCAAAATTACTAATTTTATTTTTTCTGTTTTGACTCCACAGTTTCCTTCAACGCCTCAGGTATGGCAGCCTGTGGCATCCCACTTTCCCAACTGTGGAGGGGCAATTGATGGGAAACACATCCAGATAGTCCCACCACCCCATTCGGGGTCATACTGTTATAACTATAAGGGGTTTTATAGTATCGTGTTGATGGCAGTGGTGTTGGCGACATATGAGTTCCTCTATGTGGACGTGGGGAGGAATGGCCGGATTTTGGATGGTGGAGTCTTTGCCCAGACGGAGTTCTACGGATGTCTCCAGAGTGGTGGTGGGATTGCCACCTGCGGAAGAAAACGTTGAAGGACTCACATTTGTTTTTATTGCTGATGAAGCATTTGGTCTAGGCGATCACCTGATGAGGCCATTCCCCCAGAGGACCCTCACCCTGGAGAAGAGGGTTTTAAACTAGCAGCTGGCCAGAGCCCAAAGAGTCGTGGAGAATACCTTTGGGATAATGGCCAGCTGGTTCCGCCTATTTCTAACGGCTGTAAATATGGCAAACTGAACCACATTGTATTATTCTGCTGCATACTGCACAACTTTTTAAAAAGAAAAGCTCCAAATTATGTTGCCTCAGTTGGGCCTGAGGCCAGACTTCAAGAAACAGCAACAATGACGGCCCTGGAAGCTGGCCATCCTGGCTTGCCCCCCCAAAGTGCCCGTGAAGTGGGGGAAAAATATGTTGAATATTTTACAGATAGGGGGGCCATTGCTATGCCAGAAAATTTTTAAATATTTTATAAATAAAAAAAAAAATGATCTGATAAAATCTTGATTTTGATTTACTGCTTGTGTGTGTTTTAAGCTGTCTCCTAGGTTCTCCTAGTGCACTTGTAGTGCCAAGTGGTTTTTACATTATTAACTAACCCCCATTGTCACTGTAAACACCAACTTTATACAAAAAGTGGTATTGAGCATTGAAAGAAGAAGCCACACATTGTTGAGTATAAAACCTTTTACTGCGTGCACATGCACATGTGCATTATAAAAAATTTTGTGTTAAAAAAAACACATCTTGTTTTTTTAAAGTTTTACCTTTTTTAGAAATTTTTAGAAAAGTACATAAACAGGCATGTTTGCAAACATAACATACACAACTCTGGAACTTGCAAAGCTCAACATTAAAAAACTGAAGGCAATATCAGACATTATAGTGTCAAAAATGTCTTGATCTTGCCTTAATCAGATGGGGTGATGTCACCCCTGTAAAAGCCAAATTTAGAAGATGCACACAAATTGGGATTAAAACTGAGGATTTCCTTTCTGATCCCATGCCCAATGTCAACATGTGCTATCTCCCATCATGGGGGATCAATGGATGTGTTTTTGGGGTGCAACCCCTTCCTCTCACCTACTAGAGTTACGAGGAAGGGGTTGCACCCTCAAAACGCATACATTGATATCCCCTGATGGCAGATAGCACATTTTTACACACTGTGTGCATCTTCCAAATTTGGCTTTTAAAATGCGTCAAAAAATGTAAAAACTTGGTCCCCAAAAATATAAACTGGTGTCATTTGGTAGTTATTTAGATTCTTCCTAGTAAATCAATCATGTTCTTCAGTTTTTGTTCAACCTCATTTGTCTTTTGCTTGATGATGTCTAAATCCTGACTACAATACATGATGTCCTGGATTAGTCTTTGTGCACTGTCAGTGGTGAAAATAGTAGATTGTTCTTCCGCAATATGCACATCACCTAAAAGAAAAAATACACACCATGTATTATAAATATGCAGGCATACATCTATTACCTGAATCTGTGGTGTCAGACACTCACCTGTTGTGGTGACAATTTCCACCACATCTCCTTCCTCCACATCCTCAGGTTGTGTCAGGTCCCACACTTACCAGACAGATGAGTCCACTTGGGCAGAGGGTAGGCTCCCTTACGTATCCGATTTGGGGCCCCTGGTAGAGTAGACAGCAGGCCACGAATGCGGAGTGGTATGAGGGACTGAAGTAGAGTCCTGGAGCACGATGGTCTGGCAAGCAACCGGTGGATCTTCAGGCTGGATAGAGCAGATGCTGGGCAGGAGCTAGTCAGGCTGGTCACACACAGGCAGAGGTTGGCAACGGGCTGGCAGCAACGGTACAAGAGGGTCAGGCAGAAACGAGGTCAGACAAGCCGGGGTCGGGTTCAGGCAGCAGTCAAGGAAGGTCCAAAGGGTAAGCCGGGTCACAACGGGTAAACACTACGAGGATACAGGAACACAGGATGATCACGGAACAAGGTACAGAGCTGTTTGATCAGGCAGCACTGGGTCAGCATGGAGGCAGGCTTCAAATAGGCCGATTGGCGCCAAAACGCCGCGCACGTGCACGCGCCGATTCGCCAAAGCGCGCCGCGCCCCCGCACGCGCCCGAGTGCGCCCCTGAGACCGGCGTGCACGCCCACCGAACCGGGTCGCGTCAAAAGCAACGCCCACAGGCGGACGCGCGCTAGCGCGAACGCGCGTACGCACGAACGCCCGGACGCCACCCTGCACGCCACGGCCGGCCAGCCCAGACACACCGGCGCCCCCAGGGGCACGTGCCCCAGCACGGACAGGAACGCGAGCGCCAACACGCCCTGGCGCGCCCCGGCGCCCAACCAGGTAACCTCTCTGACAGTGCCCCCTCCTCAAGGGCAGACTCTGGATGCCCAGCTGGGCCATCTTTGCGGGATGAGAGGTTTTGAAGGATTGTAGAAGTTCGTTAGCATGTAAATTGCTCTCTGGCTCCCACGAATTATCTTCGGGTCCATAGCCCCTCCATTTTACCAGATATTGCACCTGATTGCGCCTTCTTCTGCAATCAAGAATTGCTTCCACTTCAAACTCCTCTTCGCCATCAACCTCAATAGGTTTGGGTGGACCAATGCTACGACCAGGAAAGAAATTAGGAGTGACCGGTTTTAGGAGAGACACGTGGAATACTGGATGTATCCTCAGGGAATTAGGAAGGTCCAATTCAAATGCCACATTGTTGATCTTCCTTTTGATCAAGAAAGGACCCAGGTATTTGGGACCCAGTTTCCTGGATGGACAAGCTAACTTGAGATTAGCGGTGGACAGCCAGACAGAATTGCCAGGTTCTAGCACAAGTTCCCCCCGTCTCTTTCTATCAAAGATCTTCTTGTAATCTTCCTGAGCCTTGGTCATGGTTTCCTGTAGCAATTTGTTGTTGTTGGAGAAAAAATCCAAGGTCTCAGATACTGCAGGAACAGGGCATTCAGGAAATGCTCCAGGCAAGAAGGATGGGTGGAAACCATAATTGGCATAGAACGGAGACTGATTAGTCGCTGAGTGTAATGAGTTATTATATGAAAACTCTGCGATGGGAAGCAGGGAGGCCCAGTCATCTTGGGAAAAAGCTGAAAAACAGCGAATGTATTGCTCCAAGGTTTGGTTCGTCCTCTCGGTTTGTCCTTTGGACTGAGGGTGGTAGGCTGAGGAAAAGGACAACTCGATCTCAAGGGCACCACAAAGGGATCTCCAGAATCTGGAGGTGAACTGGACGCCTCTGTCTGAGACTATATTGGTCGGGACTCCATGTAGTCTGACGATCTCTTTGATGAAGATAGAGGCGGTCTCCATGGCTGAGGGGGTGCCCTTCATGGGGAGAAAATGGGCCATTTTAGACAACCTGTCTACTATGACAAAAATGGACGAAAAACCTTCTGATGGTGGGAGCTCAACGATGAAGTCCATAGAAATCATGGCCCAAGGTCTCTCTGGGACTGGTAATGGCTTCAGTAGGCCCCATGCTCTTGTCCGGCTAGTCTTATTTCTGGCACACGTATCACAGGACTCCACATATGCCTTACAATCCTTGGTAAGATGAGGCCACCAGAAGGAGCGTTGGACAGGGTCAATTGTTTTCCGTGTGCCGAAGTGACCAGCAAGTTTGTGGTCATGGCACAAGCTTAGTACTCGTGCTTTCAGCTCCTCAGGGACCACAATCCTATTCTTGAACCAGAGCAGCCCATCCTTGGTACAGGCTTCAGCAGGTGGAGGCATTCCCAAGGAGGCTCGCCTGATTTGAGAAATTAAGTCTTCCTGTAGAACTAGGAAATTTCCAGAAGGGAGAATGGTGTCTGGGGACAGGGTTCTTTCAGAGTCGAGAAACATTCGGGAAAGGGCGTCGGATTTGACATTCTTGGATCCAGGTCTGTACGTAATGTGGAAAATAAATCGGGAAAAAAAAAGTGCCCATCTGGCCTGCCGGGGTTTTAATCTCTTGGCCGTTCTTAGATATTCTAAGTTTTTATGGTCTGTGTAGACCAAGATGGGATGTGCTGCACCTTCCAGGAGATAACGCCATTCCTCCAGAGCTGCCTTAATGGCCAGAAGTTCCCGATCACCCACGTCATAATTTTTCTCGGAAGGAGAGAGCTTACGTGAGAAGAATCCCACTGGGTACAGGAGTGCTTTGGCACCCTGTCTCTGTGACAGTACAGCTCCGACTGCAACTTCAGAAGCATCCACTTCCAGGACGAAAGGTAAGGCAGGATTGGGATGCTTAAGAATGGTGGCTGAGGTGAACAACGCTTTGAGTCTTTCAAAGGCCTCTTGTGCTTTAGGGGTCCAGTGGAACCGGCATCCTTGTTTAATAAGTTCCGTAATGGGAGCTATGATTGAAGAAAATCCTTTGATAAACTTCCTGTAGAAGTTGGCGAAGCCAATAAAACGTTGTACTCCTTTTTTGTCAGTCAGTGCAGGCCACTCCAGAATAGCGGATACTTTCTGAGGATCCATTTTAATGCCATCAGGAGAGATGATCAAACCCAAGAACTGGATAGATTGGAGCTCAAATTCGCACTTTTCAAGTTTGGCGTAAAGCCCATGCTGTCTCAGCCGGGAGAGTACGGTTCGTACGTGTTTGCAGTGCTCCATTAGGGAGGCGGAGAAGACCAAGATATCATCCAGGTAAACGATGACATATAAATCCAGTAAATCATGAAAGACGTCGTTGACAAAATGCTGGAATGTTGCCGGTGCGTTGCACAGACCAAAAGGCATGACAAGATACTCGTAATGACCAAATCGAGTACGAAAAGCTGTCTTCCACTCGTCTCCTTCTCTTATGCGGATCAAGTTATAGGCTCCACGGAGGTCTAGTTTAGTAAAAACGGTAGCAGATCCTAACCTCTGAAATAACTCAGGAACCAAGGGTAGCGGGTATCTGTTTTTTATAGTAATTTTGTTAAGCTCCCGGTAATCAATGCAGGGACGTAGGGAGTGATCTTTTTTTTCCACGAAGAAGATGCCTGCCCCAGCTGGAGACGTGGAAGGACGAATGAACCCTTTCTTCAGGTTTTCGTCTATGTAAGTTTTCAAGGTGCCCAGCTCCTGCTCAGTTAGAGGAAAGATCCTACCAAAAGGAACTTCGGTACCCGGTAGAAGTTCTATTGGGCAGTCATAGGATCTATGTGCTGGAAGGGTTTCTGCCCCCTTTTTACTGAACACGTCTAGGAAATCCCGATAAGGTTCAGGAAGGTCTTGGTAGAGCTTAGTTTCAGAGTCCATGCACAGGCATTGGGAGGAGGTTGATGAGATTCCCCGTAAGCAGTTTTGTCTACAATATTCAGAGGAAAACTGAACTTTGCCCGTAGCCCAGTTGATGCTAGGATTGTGAGCCTGTAGCCAAGGTATTCCTAGGATAATTGGGAAGAGAGGAGAGGAGAGGAGATGACATCTAGGCGTAATAGTTCCTGATGTTCCGGGCCAATGGTGGCCAAAAGAGGAACCAAAAGAGGAAAACTGCCAGTCCTTGGGCTTTAGTTTGAGTGGGGATGTGATGAGTTTCAACGAAGGTCCAGTCAATGAATCCACTGCATGCCCCCGAATCAATGATGACCGGTACTGGGATGTTCCTTCCAGGTAACTGTAAGACAATGGAGAGTGTTAAATGGCTACCGGCACTAGGTAGGACAGGTGCACACAACGAGGAAGACGGTAGACACTTACGTCTTTTATTGGGGCATGCTCTTGCAAAATGACCGGGCTCTCCACAGTACAAGCACAGGTTGAGTGTGCGTCTTCGTGTCTTCTCCTCAGGAGTCAGAGAGGGACGGAGCAGTCCCAACTGCATAGGTTCCGAAACCTCCTGGGCGGAAGCAGACGAGACCAATGGAACTTGGTGCGGGGCACTAGGGACCCTGGGCAACATCCAGGTGAGACGTGGATGACCAACGGATCTCTCAGAGCGTCTTTCCCTGAGGCGGCGGTCAATTTGGATCGACAGATTGATGAGCTCCTCTAGTGTCTGGGGAACCCCCACTCGTGCTAGTTCATCTTTTAGGGAATCTGATAATCCAAGCCGATATTGGTGACGCAAAGCAGCGTCATTCCACTCCGTGTCCGAGCTCCAACGCCTAAACTCCACGGCGTAATCTTCAGCCGCTCTGCGACCTTGTTGGAGGGAGTGCAAAGTGGCTTCAGCCGTTGCCGTTAGCTGAGGGTCCTCATACAGTTGAGACATGGCTAGGAAGAGATCACTCACGAAGTCAAGAGATTGAGCCTTTTGCTTCAGTAGATGGTGGGCCCAGGTTTGAGGTTCGCCAGTCAGCAAGGATATGACGAACCCCACTTTAGTAGCTTCCAGGGAGAACGTACGGGGTTGCAGGGCAAAATATAGTTCGCACGCGTTGCGGAACGCCTGGAACTTACTGCGATCTCCGGAAAACTTTTCGGGTGTAGGTACCCTAGGCTCTGGTGGAAGCATCACTACAGAGGGTGCTGAGGCCGGGTTGGGCGCTGCTCCTGGAGGAGAGGCTGAGAGGGCCTGGACCTGCCCTTCCAGTCTGGTGTAGCCTTCCTGAAGACTTTTAACAGCTTGAGTAAGGCCCGCTAGGTGCCTGCACAGTTCATCCATGGGGGAGGCCCCCTGCCCGGACTCAGTCATGGCTGCCTGATACTGTCAGGTCCCACACTTACCAGACAGATGAGTCCACTTGGGCAGAGGGTAGGCTCCCTTACGTATCCGATTCGGGGCCCCTGGTAGAGTAGACAGGAAGCCACGAATGCGGAGTGGTATGAGGGCCTGAAGTAGAGTCCTAGAGCACGATGGTCTGGCAAGCAACTGGTGGATCTTCAGGCTGGATAGAGCAGATGCTGGGCAGGAGCTAGTCAGGCTGGTCACACACAGGCAGAGGTTGGCAACGGGCTGGCAGCAACGGTACAAGAGGGTCAGGCAGAAACGAGGTCAGACAAGCCGGGGTCGGGTTCAGGCAGCAGTCAAGGAAGGTCCAAAGGGTAAGCCGGGTCACAACGGGTAAACACTACGAGGATACAGGAACACAGGATGATCATGGAACAAGGTACAGAGCTGTTTGATCAGGCAGCACTGGGTCAGCATGGAGGCAGGCTTCAAATAGGCCGATTGACGCCAAAACGCCGCGCACGTGCACGCGCCGATTCGCCAAAGCGTGCCGCGCCCCCGCACGCGCCCGAGCGCACCCCCGACACTGGCGTGCACGCCCACCGAACCGGGTCGCGTCAAAAGCAACGCCCACAGGCGGACGCGCGCTAACGCGAACGCGCGCTAGCGCGAACGCGCGTACGCACGAACGCCCGGACGCCACCCTGCACGCCACGGCCGGCCAGCCCAGACACACCTGCGCCCCCAGGGGCACGCGCCCCAGCACGGACAGGAACGCGAGCGCCAACACGCCCCGGCGCGCCCAGGCGCCCAACCAGGTAACCTCTCTGACAGGTTGTGTCCTCTGTTCCCCTTCTTCAGAGGGTGGGGGTGGGGTGGGGAGGGTTTCCTGTTGTCCTCAGACTTCCCGAGTCTTTTCTCCCCTATGAGAATGAAACAAAAGGTATACTTAGCACACAGATATTTGAGGCCAGAAATATGAATGTGAAACATTGCTTGGAAGTGGGGTACAATTGCCTGTTTGGGCAGAGTTCCAAGTTGAAGACATTATTTATTCCCTTAACAAAGCTGCAATACTTACCTTTTTTGGACAGGTTTCACACATGGAGACACCCCAAGTATCCACTGGAGCATCTGTGTAAGACACCCTAAAAAGTTTGTTCTTGTGTCCCACACTAGTGCTCCTGAGTCCAGATGTGTAAACAGCTGCTGAGTGTCCTCTCCTTACATTACACTGAATCAAGTTTGCAATTCATTATAGTTACAAACACATCTAGACAACAATGTTCTAAACTTCTTTTAATACAAATTAGCATGACCAAATGTAATTAACTCTGTATCTGCCAAAAACATTGTATTTAGTTGACAAGCGAACAATGTTTCCTATAACCGATTACTGTGCCCACGAACATGAAAGTCGCCATTTTAAACTGTACAACAGTAAAAAAAAAGCGCATGGCGCAGCATGCAAGTAATAATAATAATCGGAACACACGACAAGTACTTACTTTTTAGAAGCACTTTCTTGATCCTTCTGTACTGATCCTGCTCCCTCAATTTAGGATCTGACCAGCGTTTCCTCAATTGCTCCTTGGATCTTCGTACCCCAAAATTCCTGTGCAGACTCTTAACAACCTTAGTCATGATCTTGGCCTTTCTCACATTTGGGTTTAGGTACGGTCCATACTTCTCATCATAGTCGGCCCTCTTCAATATGTCCACCATCTCCACCATCTCTACAAAGGCCATATTTGAGGCCTTAAATTTCCTCCTCCTAGTTACTGCTATTACGTACCTGCTATGTCTCCACCGTGTTCATCTCCCACTGCGCAGAAAGAGAAGGGGCGGGGAATATTTTAGAAAGAACGTCAGGGGCAGGCGACGCGGGCGGAGTTTCACGCATGCGCAGTGTATATAAAGTTAACACGCGTGTGTCATACGTACGTTCTGTGTGCGGAGGAAGCAGGACTGGAAGCGACAAACGTTATAACGAAGGTAACATTTTAACTTGGGACATCAGTGGCCTATACTGATTATAGATTGAGGCCTATATTGGGATAAGATTAGGAGAGTTTAGCCTGATATTTCATGTTTTTGTCTTGTGTTTGGTCTTTCAGCAAAGATGAAACAATTCAAAGACCCGTATTTCATGGGCATATGAGAAATTTGTGGGAGGTTAAAAAACCATTATATCGCAACAAACCAGCAAGGAAGGCATCGCTGGAGAAACTGCTGCAATTTGTGAAGACGCAGGTCCCAGACGCGGGCATCGATTTTGTGGAGAGGAAAATTGGTAGCTTGAGAAGCATGTATAGGAAGGAGCTTAATAAGATCCAGGCTTCCATGAGGTCAGGAGCAGCAGCAAAGGATGTGTATGTACCCAGTCTGTGGCACTACTCCAGGGTGCTGTTTCTGGAAGACCAGATGGAAGTCAGGGAATCACTTTCTACACTTCCATCCAGCCTTTCCTCCACCCTTCCCTCAACCCTAGCTGAGGCATCCGAGGACCAACCTGGGCCTTCCATCCTGGAAGAAGTGTAGGAGCCCAGCTGGAGCCTGGTATAGTATTCTTTTAATTATTTATTTTCCGAAAATATTGTTGTTAACTAGATGTTATTATTGATAACAAATGAATGAATGAACAAAGAGTGTTTTACATATCAATAGACAGTAGGGGCCAAAAATGATTGTGACAAGAATGAAAAATGCTGGAGTCAGAATGATAGTCTTTTCTATTTATTAACATTCAATTTGCAACAGTCATGAGCTGAAAATTGTGAGTGATTGATGAACCAAAAACTAAAACTATGTCTCTTTTTCATACACAAGAAGACCTCAGCCAGGATGAGGCTGTGGAATGTGGCACAAAGGAGGAGGCCAGGCTAAGTGTCAGCCAGGAGGAGGTGGGGGTAAGTGTCAGCCAGGAGGTGACCGGGCCCAGTAGCCACACCCAATCCCAGGTGCCTCACCTCCGCCTTCCAACAAAAAGGGCCAGGAAGGAGAGTAGGGTGGAGGAGGCAGCACTGGGCCTCATTAAGGAGCCTAATGCGGCCCTAAAACCCCCCCCCCCACATTGAAGAGGCCTATGGCTACTATATAGCTTCCAAATTGCTGCAAATGGAGGAGGGCCAATGCCACAACTGTGATAAACTTTTGTTGAGGCCATTCACAAGGGGTTGAGGGGCCAAATGATTGATGACATACACTTATGTGCGCTCGCTCATCCTCCTCTTCCTCCTGCCACAAGTCCACCTCCAGAGCCGCAGCCTCCAAGGAAGGCTGCAGGGAAGCGTGGAGGGAAGGCTGCAGGGAAGCGTGGAGGGAAGGCTGCAAGGAAGACAAGAAAGTGATGGCCTGGGTTCAGTCTGGTCTGACAGAAGATGCAGGCTGTTGTAGTACAACAGCCTGGGGACATATGTCATCTGCTGCTGTTTGTGATCTCTGGGAGTCCTGGACCAGATTGTGCTCCCCATTATATGGACTTCTCAGGCTACCAATTTTAATTTACAAAGAGTTGATGTGTGCCCTGGGGGCCAAAGGCTTCACAAATTCCAGCAGTTTCTCCAGCGTTGCCTTCCTCTTTATTTTGTTATTATGAGCCAGAATAAATGGAGATTTTTTTTTAATTAAAAAAATATTTGCCTATGTGTTTTTATTCAAATAGGACAGTTTGTTTGTGAGTAAGCATGTACATTTCAAAAATACAATGTCTAATTAACAAGGGACACCAACACCAACCTCCTTGAGCTTTAAAAATACAAGATAATAATGTTATTGTGGAAACCTGACACACCAAAAAAAAAAAAAATATGGAGATCACTAGAAAATAATTTAAAAATAATCCAAGAAAAGGAGTTCTTGATTAAAAAAAATAAAAAAAAGATGACTATAAAAAATAATTATAAACATTATTATGGAGATCTGGCTTTAAAAACAAAAAAGATTATTCCGGAGAAATAATAAAGAAATAAGTTTGTGAGAACTCTGTGTGAATATCAGCAGCAAAACAACTTCATTCTTCTAGCATTATAAAGAACAAAAGAATGCGCTGCATTAAAAGATCCAAAAATTTACAGTGTGACAAATGTGCTAGCTCCATTACGAACGCTAGTTTTACCAGATCGAGCGCTTCCGTCTCGTACTTGATTCTGAGCGTGCATCATTTTTGGCGCGTCGGAATTGCATACAGACAATCGCATTTTCGGTTAGGAACTTTTTCCGACCGAAAAATTGAGAACCTGCTCTCAATCTTTTGCTGGCTGGAATTCCGATGGAACATACACACGGTCGCATTTTCCGACCAAAAGCTCTCATCGGAGTTTTGCTGGCGGCATTTCCAATCGTGTGTACGCGGCATTTGGGTGGTACTGTTTTTTTAGTTTGGGTCACAAAACTGATCATCAATGTAAGAGAGCACTACATTGAGCTCAAGTGTAAGGAGTCATTACACTGACCAACCAATGTAAGAGAGCACTACAGTGACCACCAATTTTAGGAACAATTACACTGACCATTAATGTAAGGAGGCATTACACATTCACCAAATTAATAGAGCACAACACTGGCAACCAATGAATGGGGGCACTACTGTGACCATTATTATAAGGAAGCACTACACTGACCACCAACATAGGGGAACCATTACATTACATTGGTAAGGACACTAGGAAAGAACTTGGGCTTCATTATAGTTGAGGAAATTAATATAATCAGTCATTTGTACATCTATAGTTAAACCAACCCTGTACTGGGAAGCTATAGCTTTGTGCCATAAAGTTCTTACTTCTACCTACACATAATTGTTTGTCTCCCCAATCTGCTGCTGTGTAGATAGGTGGAGGTACCTTTTGGTTCCTGCTACAAAGCCTCAGCAACACATTGCTTGAGTTATGATTTCTGGATTGCTTTAATGTCTTAAAGTGGAATTCCAGCTTACACCCAACTAGCCTTAAAACTGCCCCCTCCTAACACCTATCCTAACCTGTGTAAGAAAGATGTACAGTATCTCACAAAAGTGACTACACCCCTCACATTTTTGTAATTTTTTTTTATATCTTTTCATGTGACAACACTGAAGAAATGACACTTTGCTACAATGTAAAGTAGTGAGTGTACAGCTTGTATAACAGTGTACATTTGCTGTCCCCTCAAAATAACTCAACACACAGCCACTAATGTCTAAACCGCTGGTAACAAAAGTGAGTAAATCCCTAAATGAAAATGTCCAAATTGGGCCCAATTTATTTATTTTTTTTTGCCACTTCAGCGAACTCTATAGAGAGACTAATTTCAACTTTGCAGTTCATTTTTGTCCCATCTCGTTTTCACATCATTGTGGCATTTGTCCCATACTTTTGTCCCATACTCCTGGAGGCGAGGAAATTGAAAGAACTACGCCACGAGAATGCGAAGATCATGATCTTCCCCTAACTATTCGCTGGAGACGCAGCGCCTTCGCAGGACCCTTGAGCATGTCAAAGCCCAGCTCCGTCTTAAGGGACTGAAATACAACATGATGTTCCCGGCCCAGCTATGAGTTGCGGATAGTGAGTCGACCCGCTACTTTACCTCCCCTGAGGAGGCTTCTCAATAGCTTGAATCCCTCCCCAGGGTCAGATAATCGGGAACCTATATGCTGCTCCACCACTCCTGTTTTCACCCTTGTGCTTGCCCCCCTCACACTTGGCCATGTTGTCTCTGGTATTGCCCTCCCATGCCCCCTCCTACGGCTTAGGAGGGATCGCCCCACTTTATGGAAACTTTTGTGCTGAACTGTAACGGCGGCCCCCTGCTGCTGAACTTTACTTGAGGGCCAGGACTTCATATCAGAGACTCCTGAGGATCCCCTCCCCGACAATCCCACCATGGAACCTCACCCTCTTTGAGCTCAGCCGGGACCTGCAGGTTTCTTGGACCTCCTCCCCACCTACTTTCCCCCCTCCGTGTCAGGGGTCGGAAGGCTGACTACCACCCTAATCGTCACTCGAATTTCCTGATGGCCTTAACCCCGAGACTCCTCATGACTCCATTTGGAACTCTGTTTTATCAGTTGGGAGGTATCCCTTTGCCCGAGTACGGCGGCTGCCTGTTCTGTTACAGCGGGGGGTGGGGGTACGAGTGGAGGGAATTCTCTCTCTGCCTGTTATGATACTCAGGTTTGGTGGACCTGATATACCGTTCTAAGGTTTATTTCTTTGTTAACTGTATGTTCTCTCCCCCTATTGGTTCTCTATTTTGTTCTGCTCAATGCTCGATGTAACTAAGTATGCACCCTTAGCTCAGTCTAAGTGTTTAGACGTAGATGTGTATGCAAATCTGCCAATTTAAAAGTGATCCCTTTTCCTGCAATATTGCCTCCAGGAGAGGATCCCCACCATTGGTACTGTATCCTTGGTGTGCTACCTGCTACGCACTGCCCCCATAAGAAATTGCCCTACGGCTTAATTACCCATGGGTAGAGTTGAGTTAGTTTTGGGTACTCAAACGCTCCGTAGTTCTTTGGTTATCGGGGTGTGGGTTGGAATTGGTTGGGGGTTTGTTTTTCTTTTGAGTTCTCCCTCCTTTGTTTCCTGGTTTCACTACTACACAGACAGAAACAAGACAGCAAGTGCATTGTTTATATATTGCCTGCCTATGCTTTGCTAATTAACCTTCTCATTTCAGAATGCACCTTGATGCCACTTGGCCTGACTGGTGTACCGCTCCCTCCGGGTCTGATCTCTGGCACTGGAAACACCCCACAGACCGCACCTATACCTGTCACTCCCATACCCACAATACCTTGTCTCGTATTGACCTGTTCTATGCCAGCACTAGTATGCTACCCAAAATTAAAGAGATCTCGGTGCTTCCATGGGGATATATCAGATCACTCCTCTCCTCGCCTCTCCAGGTTCTGGATAGCAAACCCCACCATAGAGATTGAAATAGCTAAAGCAATTAAGGAGTATTGGTTAGTAAATGCAGGCTCCACCTCACCTGGGAATGATTGGGAAGTTTCAAGGCTTCCATTAGGGGTTGTTACATTACCTCTATAGCCAGGGAATGTAGGAATGCCACGATTACCTTAGAGGAAGCAGAAAATAGAGCACAGGACCTGGAAGCCCACTATGCCCTTACCGCTAATTGCATTACAGGTCAGGATATGAAGGTAGCATACAGGGGGGTTTTGTTCAAAGAATCTTTGAACAAGGGGAAAAGACTGGTAGACTCCTGGCCTGGCTCTCCATGGAACAATCCCTGATTTCCACTATAGCCCGGATTCGGGGGGGAGGATGGTGCAACAGTGATGGATCCCCTGGGCATCAATGCCTGCTTTGTTTCCTTTTACTCTCGATTATATTCCTCCAGAGCACAATACTCTAGCATGGAGCTTTTTGAATTCCTTGATCGAGTGTCATTTCCTACTCTTACTCCCTCTGCAAGGGACAGACTGGAGGGCTCTTTGCAAATGGGTAAGACACCCGGGGAAGATGGGTTCTCACCAGAATTCTACAAACAATACATGGAGGAGGTGGCACCAAGAGTACACACAATGCTCACAGAAACCTTTAAAGAAGGAACTCTTCCTCCATCCATGGTCCAGGCCATCATAGTTGTGATACCAAAGCCTGGGAAGGACCCTCAGCTGTGCTCGTCCTATAGACCTATCTCCCTCCTTAATACTGAGGCTAAAGTCCTTACCAGGCGTCTCAATGAGGAAATACTAGATCTGGTGCATGAGGACCAGTCAGGGTTCATGCCGTGTGAGGGAACGCATATCAACCTTAGGAGGCTGTACACAGTCCTGGCCTCTGGAGACGGAGAGGGCCGAGATGCTATAGTGGCCTCCCTGAATGCCGAAAACGCATTTGATTCTGTGGAATGGGAATACCTATGGCAGGTCCTACGCAGATTGGGTTCGGGCCTGTCTTCCTCTCCTGGGCCAGGGCTGTGTACAAGTCTCCGACGGCCAGGGTGCGCACCAGCACTGTGCTCTTCCCATCCTTCCCTTTGTACAGAGGCACTAGGCAGGGGTGTCCACTTTCTCCGGGGCTTTTTGCCCTGGCGATTGAACCTATAGCCATTTTACTGCGATCCACACCCGCAGTTCGCGGTATAACTATAGGCCCCCTTCAGGAGAAAGTATCATTGTATGCCGATGACACCCTATTATACCTCAGGAACGACGGGGACTCCCTACAGGCTGACCTGTCGGTCATTAATGAATTTGGGTGCTCTTCGGGAATAGGTGTCAACTGGGGAAAATCTATTCTTTTACCGCTCCACTGACACCTGGGGTGCAGCTTCGGAGAGTCTCCCAATTTAGATATTCAGGGGTCAAAATCCACCGAGACCTCAAACAATTTATCACCCTTAACTTGAACCCAGTGATTTCCCAGTTGTCTCAGAGATGTGTCACCTAGAAATCCCTGCCACTAACTCTGGTGGGATGGGCTAACCTGGTGAAAATGTCAGTCCTGCCTAAGTTTACTTACCTTTTTAGACAGACACCTATAACTGTACCTATACCCAACTTGTTTTTTAAGAGCCTGGATAGCATCTATACCTCCTTTATTTGGAATGGATCGATTCCCAGAATAGCCCAAACGACCCTACATTTGCCTGTCACATTGGGTGGCCTAGCCCTCCTTTGCTTCAGTAAATATTATTGGGCAGTGGCCCTGGTTACGGTCAAGTGGTGGCTTTCTGAGACGCCGACCAACCCTGCTTCCACTATGGAGGCGGCGCTGGTTGGCTCCTACTCTGAGTTAAGGAACTTAGTATATTGGGGCCCCAGATCAAACCCTCAAGTGACTCCATCGATGTGTACGACCCTTAAGGTATGGGAGGTTGTGCGCCTCAAAACTGGAAAATCTAACACGTGGGCACCCCAAACCCCCCTGTGGGGCAACCCCCGACTGCCTCACTTCCGCTCCATTCCAGACCCAGTGTCATGTTCCCAGGTACCTGACTGATGAGCCCGATAGTGCAGAGTAAGGCCTCCCTTACGTATCTGACCCGCGGCCCCAGGTAGAGCAGACAGGTGGCACGGGAATTCAGAATGGTATGAGTGCCTGGCAGGATCAACAGTAGATGGGTCAGATGGCTAGCACAGCAGACAGGACAAGCAGACTGGATGGATCAGCAGACAGGTGAGCAGACTGAATGGACCAGCAGACAGGTGAGCAGACTGAATGGATAGTCTTGGAACATCATGCAGGCCGGGTCAGTAATCAGGCTGGCAACAGAGGTACAAGAGGAGCAAGCAGAAGGAATCGTCAAGGGTCAGATGCAGGCGTATAACAGGAACAGTCTCAAAACAAGCCGGGTCAAACAGGAGCAGATAGATCTTCAGGAAACACATACACAGAGCTGCAGATCACACAGCAAGGACACAGTGCTGCTGAGGTGTTTAAAATAAGGCAGCCTGTTGCCAGTCACTGAAATAAGCCTGGTCTAAGTTAACCCTTAGGTGGCAGATCCATGACACCCAGTCTTGTGGGCCAGACATGGGATTAAGACACTGGAATAAGAAGGCACTTGAAGAAAGATGGGCTGCATGGTCAAGTCACCAGAGGAAAGCCATTACTATACAAATGCCACATAGTATCCCACTTACAATATGCCAAACAGCACAGAGACACGCCTCAAACCTTCTGGCACAAAGTCATTTGGAGTGATGAGACCAAAATGTAGCTTTTTGGCCACAACCATAAATGCTTAATTTGGAGAGGAGTCAACAAGGCCTATAATGAATGGTACACCATTCCTACTGTGAAACATGGAGGTGGATCGCTGATGTTTTGGGGATGTGTGAGCTACAAAGGCACAGGAAATTTGGTCAAAAAAATTGACGACAAGATGAATGCAGTATTTTATCATAAAATACTGGAGGAATATTTGCATTCATCAACCAGGAAGCTGTGCATGGGACATACTTGGACATTCCAACATGACAATAATCCAAAACACAAGGCCAAGTCAACCTGTTATTGGCTAAAGCAGAATAAAGTGAAGGTTCTGGAGTGGCCATCTCAGTCTCCTGACCTCAATATCATTGAGCCACTCTGGGGAGATCTCAAATGTGCAGTTCATGCAAGACAGCCCAAGAATTTACAGGAACTGGAGGCTTTTTGACAAGAGGAATGGGCAGCTTTACCGTCTGAGAACATAAAGAGCCTCATCCACAAATACAACAAAAGACTTCAAGCTGTCATTGATGTTAAAGGGGGCAATACACAGTATTAAGTAAACTTTTGATCAGGGTCATTTGAGTAGTTTCTGTTGTCATTATGATTTAAAAAGAGTAAACACAGTTGATTGATAATAAATGGCTTCAGCCAACCCTTAGCATGAGTGAAAGAAAAGTTTTTGTGTTATCATTCATATTCTCTGAAAAATAGCCAACAAATGATCAATTCTGCTACGGTATGTAAACTTATGAGCACAACTGTACTTACCTATTTTCAGACCGCTATGATCCTTTTATGTGGTCTGCCTCCCCTATGTCATCCAGCGCAGCTGCAGGGGAGTAGAAAGAGCGCCGACAATAGATGGGTCATTGAAGCCTATGGGATAGGAGGGAGCACTCTCTTCTCTCCCCTGCAGCTATCATTGGCTGACACTGGGGGAATCATGTGACCGGACCAGAGCAGCCTAAAAATAGGTAAGTATATACATCTTTCTTACACAGGTTAGATAGCATAGGTGTTAGGCGGGGGATGGGACAGATTTACGGCTAGTTAGGTGTCAGCTGGAATTCCACTTTAATACAATTCTATGAACTACTGGTTCAATTTTTCATTGACACCAGTTATAAATAGCTGAAAAATCAAGATTTTCTTCAAATTGATGGTGCAAAGTGATACTCATTTATTTAGAAGTTACAGAAGATAAGGAAAAAGTTTGCAGAATGAATGAAGCATCTCAAATTGAGGACAATACATCCATTTTTCAAGACAGAAAAGTTACTAGAAAAGTTGTAGGCGAGTGATGGTGTGTATGTCTGTAGTGTGGGTATTAGATAGCTCATACGTCCATCACATGAGGAAGCAATCGCCGCATACTCCTCCAAGTGTAGTAATTGCCATTTCCGTCCATGATAACCTTTATGGTAGAACTAGGATTGATGACATGGGTTTATGTAATTCAAATACATAACTAGATTCTATTAAACTATAGGTTCTTGTTAGTTTCATTCATAATAGAATAGATGGTTAGACAAGTGTGGATTCATCATTTGGATTATCCACAGTTTGGACTGTCACCACATTCTAAATACATGTAACAGAATACATTTTGACTGAAAAATTTTATTTTTTGATTTATTTTTTATTGGATATGTTTTATAACAGAAAGAAAAAAATATTGGGGTTTTCTTTCAAAATTTTCGGTCTTTTTTTGTTTATATTGCAAATAAATAAATAAAAAACCCAGTGGTAATAAAAATCACCAAAAGAAAGCTGTATTTGTGTGAAAAAAGTATAAAAAATGTAATTTGGGTACAGCTTTGCATGACCTAGCAATTGTCCATTAAAGCAACACAGTGCTGGTCATGAAGGGGTAAAACTTTCCAGAGGTCAAGTGATTTATCTGTGGTCTAAGTCATCATGAAGTGTCAGTATAAAACTGAAGCCTAGTTCAAAAGTTGAGGGGGTTGAAGTAACCCATTATGAAACACCTGTAAAATAAAATTGTAAATACTTACACTTTCTGTAATGCCGCGTACACACAATCGGACTTTCCGGCAAACTAGGTCCGATGGGATTAGTCCATCGGACAATCCGTTCGTGTGTTGGCTAGTCCGACCGTTTTTTGGGGAAAAAATCTGACGGACCTAGAAACAGAACATGTTTCAAATCTGTCCGATGGACTAAAAATCAGGAAAACCGTTCGGTTGTGTGCTGGTCCGACGGACCAAATTCGACGCAAGGGAAGCTATTGGCTACTGGCTATTGAACTTCCTTTTTTTGTCCCGTTTACGTCATCACGTACAAAACGACTTAGTCCGTTCCTGTGTGTCCAAGTCTGTTCGTTCTGAAAGTCCGTCGGACCTCTGTCGAAGGTCCGTTTGGAAGAACGTCGGACCTAGTTTGCCGGAAAGTCTGGTCATGTGTACGCAGCATTACCCATGTCGCTAAACATTGTCATGATGCTGAGAAATCATCCATTAAAAAACCAACACTTCTGGAGGCGTTGATAACCTTGATTACTTGCAGCTCTAAGTCTAGGTTCACATCTATGCAGGCTGCGCTTGATTCGTTTTTCAGGCACGTTCTGCGGTGCAAGTTTTCATGCATTTTTCCTTTTACATTTTTTTTTTCTTTAAAAACACTGTAAACACACTGTTTATAGCTGGTTGCTAAGGAGCGTGCCATAAAAACGGCTGCCGTGTCCTGAACAGCCGAAAAGTCATCAGCTGTCATGTAAAAAAACGTATTGCTGGCAAAAAAAACTTGTGAAAAAAAAACGGAGTGGGGTACACCAGGAATGGCCTGCAGTCAGATATAGATTTGGCTAGACTGGAATGCAGTGGATATATATATGTAGGAGACTGTATATATATTGTATGCACTGCAGATCACTGAATCACCTGACTGCCTGCCTGAAAGTGTATTTGAAAAGGTACACCAGGAACGGCCTGCAGTCAGATATAGGCTTGGCTAGACTGGAATGCAGTGGATATATATGTGTTTCAAACTGTATATATATTTAATGCACGGCGGATCACTGAATCACTTGCCCGCCTGCCTAAAAGTGTATTTGAAAATGTATACCAGCAATGGCCTGCAGTCAGATATGGGCTTGGCTAGACTGGAATGCAGTGGATATACAGTGGGGAAAAAAGTATTTAGTCAGCCACCAATTGTGCAAGTTCTCCCACTTAAAAAGATGAGAGAGGCCTGTAATTGTCATCATAGGTATACCTCAACTATGAGAGACAAAATGTGGAAACAAATCCAGACAATCACATTGTCTGATTTGGAAAGAAATTATTTGCAAATTATGGTGGAAAATAAGTATTTGGTCAATATCAAAAGTTCATCTCAATACTTTGTTATATATCCTTTGTTGGCAATGACAGAGGTCAAACGTTTTCTGTAAGTCTTCACAAGGTTGTCACACACTGTTGCTGGTATGTTGGCCCATTCCTCCATGCAGGTCTCCTCTAGAGCAGTGATGTTTTGGGGCTTGCGCTGGGCAACACGGACTTTCAACTCCCTCCAAAGGTTTTCTATGGGGTTGAGATCTGGAGACTGGCTAGGCCACCCCAGGACCTTGAAATGCTGCTAACGAAGCCACTCCTTCGTTGCCCAGGCGGTGTGTTTGGGATCATTGTCATGCTGAAAGACCCAGCCATGTTTCATCTTCAATGCCCTTGCTGATGGGAGGGAGGAGGTTTGCACTCAACTCAGCATTCTCTCTCCTCCAAACACGACGAGTTGTGTTTCTACCAAACAGTTCTACTTTGGTTTCATCTGACCATATGACATTCTCCCAATCCTCTTCTGGATCATACAAATGCTCTCTAGCAAACCTCAGACGAGCTCGGACATGTACTGGCTTAAGCAGGGGGACACGTCTGGCACTGCAGGATCTGAGTCCCTGGCGGCGTAGTGTGTTACTGATGGTAGCCTTTGTTACGTTGGTCCCAGCTCTCTGCAAGTCATTCACTAGGTCCCCCCGTGTGGTTCTGGGATTTTTGCTCACCGTTCTTGTGATCACTTTGATCCCACGGGGTGAGATCATGCGTGGAGCCCCAGATCGAGGGAGATTATCAGTGGTCTTGTATTTCTTCCATTTTCTAATTATTGCTCCCACAGTTGATTTCTTCACACCAAGCTGCTTACCTATTGCAGATTCAGTCTTTCCAGCCTGATGCAGGTCGACAATTTTGTTTCTGGTGTCCTTCGACAGCTCTTTGGTTTTCACCGTAGTGGAGTTTGGAGTGTGACTGTTTGATGTTGTGGACAGGCGTCTTTTATACTGATAAGAAGTTCAAACAGGTGCCATTAATACAGGTAATGAGTGGAGGACAGAGGAGTCTCTTAAAGAAGAAGATACAGGTCTGTGAGAGGCAGGAATCTTGCTTGTTTGTAGGTGATCAAATACTTATTTTCCACCATTATTTGCAAATAAATTCTTTCAAAAATCAAACAATGTGATTGTCTGGATTTGTTTCCACATTTTGTCTCTCATAGTTGAGGTATACCTATGATGACAATTACAGGCCTCTCTCATCTTTTTAAGTGGGAGTACTTGCACAATTGGTGGCTGACTAAATACTTTTTTGCCCCACTGTATATGTAGGGGACATTATATATATTTTATGCACTGCAGATCACTGAATAACCTACCTGGCCTGCCTCCTTGAAATTGTATTTGAATACGTACACCAGGAATGGCCTGCAGTCAGATCTAGCTACACAGGATACAGTGTATATATATATATATATATATATATATACATATATATATATATATATATATATATATATATATATATATATATATATATATACAGGGCTTTCTTTCTCAGAGAATAGGTTTAGGAACTCCCCTTTTCAAGTCACCTCCTTGTCTTCGCCCCCTATCCACCTCTGGGCACCATCCCTTGGTTCCATCCTCTACCCACCTTCCTGTACTGCCCTTTTTAAAGAAAACAGAACCAAGTATCATTTTGTGGTGCTAAGTAATTTGTATAGATTTTATTAATAAGCATTAAAATATACACCCTTCTTTCAACAATAGATCCTCCCTTTCAACAAAAGACCCCCCCCCGCAACAAAATGACCCTCCAGTAACAAAAGATCCACCCCAGCAACAATAGACCCCTGTCAGCAACAACAGATCTCCCAGCAGCCAGCATCAATAGATCCTCCAGCAGCCAACAACAATAGACCCTTCCCTCAACAGTAGATTCCTCCCATCAACAATAGATCTCCCAGCCTCCAGCACACCCCAGCACCCTTTGCCATTACATACAGTCAGAGCAGGAGGTTCCGGAACTGCGTTCCCCCATGTTCCCGCTGAAAAAAAAAAGCCCTGTGTATATATATATATATATATATATATATATACATATACAAAGCCGGGATGTATATATACATACTAAACACACTGCAGCAAACTGGATCAACTGCCTGCCTGAAGTATATTAGAAACAGTACACCAGGAACGGTCTGCAGTGAGATCTAGTCTAGCTAAACTGGATACAGTGTGTGTGTGTGTGTGTGTATATATATATATATATATATATATATATATATATATATATATATATACATATACAAAGCTGAGATGTATGTATATATATATATATGTATATATATATATATATACTAAATACACTGCAGGTAACTGAATAAACTGCCTGCCTGAAGTATATTAGAAACTGTACACCAGGGGGAATGGTCTGCAGTGAGATCTAGCTAAACTGGATACAGTAGATATATATATACAGGGCTTTTTTTCTCGGAGAATAGGTGCAGGAATTCCCCCTGTCTGAGTCACCCCTTGTCTCTGCCCCTACCCACCTCTGACCACCGTCCCTTGATTCCACCCCCTACCAGTACTGCCCCTTTTAGAGAATACAGAACCAAGTATCATTTTGTGGTGCTAAATCATTTGTATGGAACATGTTAATGATAAAAAGAAAAGCAGTAAAATAGATCCCCTGCAGCCAGGAACAATAGAATGCCAGCAATAGACCCCCACACAACAATAGACTCCCCTAGCAACAATTGACTCCACCCCAACAACAATAGATTTCCTGCAGCAACAGTGAACCACCCACAACAAAATATCACACCCAGTAACAAAATATCCACCCAAGCAACATTAGAACCCCCCCAGCAGCAACAAAAGATCTCCCACTAGCCAGCATCAATAGATCATTCCAGCAGCCAGTAAAAATAGACCTCTCCCTCAACAGTAGATCCCTTCCAGCAACATAAGACCCCCCCCCAGCAACAATAAATTCCCCATCAGCAACAACAGACCCTCACACAAAATCAGATCCCCAGCAGTGACAATAGATCCCCCAGCAGCCAACATCAATACGCTACTCTCTCCAGTATTTCTGCTTCTATAATGTTACACTGACCTTCTCCTTTGTATGAAAGTCCTGCGTTCCCCGGTCACAGAAATCAGATAGCTGATCTACTTCCGCCGCTTTACTTCCACTTCATCCGTTTCGATCCTCTTTACAGTCAAGCACTGTGTTCCCCGGTCACAGAAACTTGATGCACTCAGTGGAGATGAAGATCCTCAACTTTAGCTCCTTCCCCTGCGGCTCCTCCATCCCTCCTCCGCGCACATGCCCGCATGGGGATGCCCGGTATAGCACCTCAGCACACCATGCTGTCTTTCCTGTGCTCCACAACTCCTCCTGGAAGCATGTGACCCCAACTTATGTAGGATGCCTGCCCCCTGCCAATGCAAATTAATGATTGGTCAGAGCCCCCCACATGAGCTGCCTGCCACTCAGGTCTCAAGTCCAACTTCCCTTTCAGAACAATTCCACTTCAAGCAGGAGAGGATCTCTGAGCCAGAATATAGGTGGCCACACCCCCCACTATACTAACACTCCCATTCCCAAATCAAAACAACCAGACCTCGAATAGAAAAACAGGCCTGGCTAAATTTACCTGCCACTAGTCCTGCAACTAGAAAAACATAAATCTAGCGCCTACCTAAAAGTAGAGGGTGCTACATATATATTAAATACACTGCAGCTAACTGAATCACCTGCCTGCCTGAAGTAGATTAGAAACAGTACACCAGGAACGGATTGCAGTGAGATCTAGCTAAACTGGATACAGTGGATATATATATATATATATATATATATATATATATATATATATATATATATATTTACCAGTCTGACTGTATATATATATATATATATATATATATATATTAAATACACTGCAGCTAACTGAATCACCTGCCTGCCTGAAGTAGATTAGAAACAGTACAGGACTGCCTGCTCAATCTAACGCCAGCAACACACTACACAGGGCCGACATGCAGGCGGCCTTATATTGTGTGGGGCGTGGACTTAACCCCCTGAGCCATAATTGGCCAAAATCACCCTGCTTTTGGCCAATTATGGCTCTTTTTGCTGACTGCGCTGTGATTGGCCAAAGCATGTGGGTCATAGTGCATGCTTGGCCAATCAGCAGCCAGCAATGACGCAGTGCATTATGGGGCGTGACGCACCACTCGAATTTGACGTGAATGCCCCATAAACTTCGTGAAACGATCGAAACGATCGAACAGCGATGTTCGAGTCAAACTCATGTTCGTCTCGAACAGAAAGCTCATCCCTATCAGTAAGGTGGCTTTAAAATTAGAAATAATGGCTTGGCTATAAGTGAACTAAATTCCCTAAGGACTCGTAGGTGTAAATCAGCTGGACCTGATGTTTTCTTTACATGATGTTTCGCCAGTCTTTTGTATCTGGCTGGTATCACAGAGGTAAATTTGGTGAAACATCATCATTATTACAGTTACTAACCAACCTGGCTTTTTCATTCTTAAAAAGTGAAGAGAAAAAATAATTTAATCTATCCAGCTTTTCCCTGTCATTTGTGACCAACTTACGGTGTTCATCCTTTATGGGTCTGTCTTTTCTTTCATAAACATTTTACTATTGATATATTTGAAAACATTTTGGGATTAGTTTTACTTGT
This sequence comes from Lithobates clamitans, assembly GCA_037952925.1. NCBI lineage: Eukaryota > Metazoa > Chordata > Amphibia > Anura > Ranidae > Lithobates > Lithobates clamitans. The sequence continues at coordinate 309,330 of JBBGZY010000401.1, forward strand.
TTTAGTAATGCCCTGATTGATCCCTTGTTTTTCTTTTTGCATTCATTGTAAGTCTATAATGCTGGGACTGCCACTTTTAACATGCATTTTTAAAGGCCTGTTTTTCTAGTTTATTCATTTGTTTTTTTTTTAAACGCTAGAATTTAGCCAGTTTTTTGTTCTTTTATGCTTGTTACGCAATGGAGTAATTCACCTTTAAAACATTCTCACTTGCCTTGTGTGCTCTTTGGTATGTTCTAATAGGCGAATGGCGCTGTTCACAGACAATTTAAATGAAAAGATAAAATATAAAAAATGAAAAAATTGAAAAAATAAATAAAAATATATAAAATGTGTACACCAAAGTCCACAACAAACTTGGTGAAAAATCTTAAAAAAATACTACAACCTTTTCCAGTGTATATATCATATGGGATGTGGGTGTACAAGTCACCAACATTAGTAAGAAGTGAAAATAAACATGAAGAACATAAAAGACAAAAAATTTATATAAGTGACACTAAAACATATCCACATTTAAAAATCCCACTGACGTGCCAAGTGACATAAAAAATAAACAACTATAATGCCCCGTACACACGGTCGGACTTTGTTCGGACATTCCGACAACAAAATCCTAGGATTTTTTCCGACAGATGTTGGCTCAAACTTGTTTTGCCTACACACGGTCGCACAAAGTTGTCGGAATTTACGATCGACAACCACGCGGTCACGTACACCACGTACGACGAGACTAGAAAAGGCCGGTTTAGAACCAAGCGCGGCACCCTTTGGGCTCCTTTTGCTAATCTCGTGTTAGTAAAAGTTTGGTGAGAGACGATTCGCGCTTTTTCAGACTCGTGGCTTTCAAACCGTTTTCTGCTGTTCAGTTTGTGCTTGTGGGTTTGTATCTGCTCTTCAGTGCGTGCAAGCAAGTTCCGCGTGACTTTAGGTAGTCATTGTATTCTTGTTCGTTCGTTACTGGTTTTCAGGTCGCTCTTCACAGGCCTTGCTGTACTTCAGTGGGTTCTGTTACTTCGCTCTGAGCAGCTAACCGTTTTCTAGCCATGTTTCGTATGCGTACTCCTCGTAGAGTTCGTGCCCTGCGGGGGCTTGGTGTTGGGGTCCTGACCTTGACACAAGTCCAGTCCATGAACAGGGTGGGGAGGAGTTCATGGACCAAGAATTGGTTGCTTCAGCGTGACCAGTTCTGTCATATGCCTTTGCTCCGTGAGATCCGTGAGAATAATCCTGATGATTTCAGGAATTTTCTCAGGATGACGGACCCCGTGTTTCACCGTTTGTTGGCTTCGCTGACCCCCTATATCAGCAGGCAGGATACCTGCATGAGGCAAGCCATCACTCTGAAACAGAGGTAGGTCGCTACCCTGCGGTATTTGGCCACAGGGAGAAGCCTGCAGGACCTCAAGTTCTCGACAGGCATCTCCCCCCAGGCTCTTCTTTGTGGACATTTACTGCTTGTGTTTGTTTGAGCTGACCCTGACAGAAATGTGTGGAGTCCAGAAAATGTCGTGATTGTGTAACCTTATACAAAGCACTGTTGGCTGTTATTTACTAAATGCAAAGACACTTTTCACTACAAGTGCACTTGCAACTGCACTGAAACAGCACTTGTAGTGCAAAGAGGATTTGCCCTTAGGAAATTACCCCCATTTTCTCATAAAACAACAATTACATCACCCCAAAAGTGTTGTAGCGTTGAGACAATAATCCACACATTCTTGATGAACAATCTTTTTAATACCTGCACAATCACATGTGCATTTACCAAAGGTTTTTCTGACAAACCAACGTGTTTGTTGTATAACAATTTTTGTGGTGTCATTATCCAAAATCAAAATGTGCATTTTATAGAAAACAGGCCTGTGTAAAACCCACAAGAAAGACACAAATCTTGATCTTACAAAGTTCACATTAGGTAGAACTTGAAGGCAATATCAGACATCAGTATTTAGGAACTGTGTTTGATATTGCGTTCAGATGGGGGAAAATCACCCCTGGAAAAGCCAAATTTGGAAAATGCACACAAATTTCCCAAAGTCAACATGTGTTATCTGCCATCACGGGGGATCAAGGGACGTGTTTTGGGGGAGAAAGCCCTTCCTCACCGCTACTTTATTATTGAGGAAGGGGTTGCACCCCCAAAATGCGTCCATTGATCTCCCGTGATGGCAGATAGCACATGTTGACACACAGTGTGCATCCTCCAAATTTGGCTTTGGGAAAAATCACAAAAACATTTCGCACATTGTAGCAGACAAAAGAAGAAAGTGATTTGGAGGGGTTTTAAACTCGCCCCAAAACATCAATGATGTTTTTATATTTTGGAATAACATCATTGATGTTTTGCTTGATGTTTTCCAATTGTAAATTACACCCCATGATCTCCCCGATCAGGATCTGGGCACTTTCGGATGTGAAAGGATCTTCGTCCACAACCTCACGATCACCTAAAAAGAGAGGAACCCAAAATAAATTAGGTTTCCAAAAAAATGCCGCAATCCATCTCTTATCTGAGCCTGTGGTCGCAGACACTCACCTGTTGTGGTGACTAGTTCCACCACGTCTTCATCCTCCTGCTCATCTTGTGTTGGGGGTATTTCCCCTTCTTCCAGAGGGGGGGGGCTCTGGTCTCCTCGGATGAGGGGTGTCCTCCGAGTCTTTTCTCCCCTATGTAAAACAAAAATGGTATAATTAGCACACAGATATTTAATGTCAGAACTATAAAGCTGAAACATTGCTTGGAAGTGGGGTACAATGATCTATTTTAGCAGAGTTCCAAGATGTAGCTTATTTAGTGTACTTTGTCAAGCTGCAATACTTTACCTGTTTAGTACAAGCTTCACAGATGTAGCCCCCTTATAGTATACACTGGAGCACCTGTGTGGGCCCCCTAATCAAAATGGTGTTCTTGTGTCCCACACTAGTGCTCCAGTGTCCAGATGTGAAAACAGCTGCTCAGTGTCCTCTCCTTACACACAATCTAGTTTGCATTTCATTCTAGTAACAAAGCCATCTACACAACCCAATTCTTTGAAGCCAAGTATAGGGCAAAATGGTGGCCAAATGCATATGGGCTAAACAATGGTATTTTATAGTCTGAAATAAAAATGTGTGATCCGAACGAATAATGTGCCCATGAACATGAAAGTTGACATTTTAAACTATACAACAGTTCCTAAAAGCACATGGAGCAGCACGAACGTAATAAACACAAAAAGAATAGGAACACAGCACAACTACTTACTTTTTTGCAGCACTCTCCGGATCTTTCTGTACTGCTCATGTTCTTGTAATTTCAGGTCCGACCACCGCTTCCTGAGCTGATCTTTCGATCGTCGTACCCCGAATTTCCGGTGCAGACTCCTGACCACTTTCGCCATGATCTTGGCCTTTCGGACATTGGGGTTGGGGTAAGGCCCATACTTTCCATCACAGGATGTCCACCATCTCCAACATCTCCCCAAAGGACATATTTGAGTCCTTCAATCTCCTTCTGGATCGGGACGTTTCAGGCTCCGGCCTTTCCTCCTCCTCCTCCTCGTTGCTACAATTAGCACGATCCTGCTGTCTATCCGCCATGTGCTCTTCCCCCACTGCGCCGAATGAAAAGGGGCGGGGAATAGACTAGAAAGAACGTCAGGGGCGGGCGGAGTTATACGCATGCGCAGTGTGTATAAATCGTAACACGCACGCGTCTTACGTACGATCTGTGAGCGGAGGAAGGAGCATCGGAGACGCCGATTGTGATAACGAAGGTAGGATCTAAACTTGGGCCTATACTGCTTCGAAATGGAAGCCTATATTGTAACAAGATTAGGGGAGTTTGGCCTGACATTAGGGTTTGTCTTGTGTTGTGTCTTGCAGAGAAAATGGATGGGTTCAGCGACCACAATTTCCTCCCCCTGTTCATTGACAAATACAGGGAGCTGCCCTGTCTGTGGCAAGTGAGACACCCCCACTATAACCATAAACAAAAGAGGCAGGCAGCGCTGGAGAAACTGCTGGAGTTGGTGAAGCCGGTGGTCCCCACAGCAACCATCCCTTATTTAAAAGCTAAAATTGGTGGCCTGAGGAGCACTTATCTGAGGGAGCGTAAGAAGGTCACAGATTCCCAGAGATCCGGATCTGCAGCAGATGACATTTATGTCCCCAGGCTGTGGTACTATGAGAGACTGCGATTTCTGTCAGACCACACTGAAGTCAGGGAATCCCTCTCTACTCTTCCTTCCACGCTTCCTTCCATACCAGCTGAGGCTTCTGATGTCCAACCTGGGCCTTCCAGCCAGGAAGAAGTGGAGGAGCCCAGCTGGAGCCAGGTATAGCATTCTTCTACAGATTTCTGTGCAATAAATAAATGATGTTTACTAGATGTTATTATTGATCATTAATTGAAAGTGTTTTACATATCAATAGACAGTAGTGGGCACCCAAAATTGGGACAAGAATGAAAACTGCTGGGCTCAGAAGGATAGTCTGTTATATTTGATAACATTCAATTTGCAGCAGTCAGGAGGTGAAAATTGTGTGTGATTGATGGAAAAAATACTAAAACTATGTCCCTTTTTCATACAGAGGAAGACCTCAGCCAGGAGGAGGCGGGGATTAGTGTCAGCCAGGAGGAGGCGGGGATTAGTGTCAGCCAGGAGGAGGCGGGGCTAAGTGTCAGCCAAGAGAAGCCAGGGACAAGTCGCAGCCTGACTGAGTCTCAGGTTCCTCCCCTCCACCTGCCATACAAAAGGGCCAGGAAGGCCACTCCCAGTCCTGTGCAGGATTCAGCATACAGGCTGATCCAGGAGGCTTCTGCGTCCCTCAGAGCCTTCCCCAGTCCTGCAGAGGCCTTTGCCTGCATGGCTGCCACCAAATTGCAGGGCATGCAGGAGGGCCAACGCAAGCTCTCTGAGGACCTGATTTATAAAGTCCTACGTAAGGGGGAGAGTGGGGAACTGACACCCAAGACGGATGTCATTGAGATCGATGATCCTCCTCCTCCTCCTCCTCCTGCTGCCACAACTCCACCACCAGAGCCACCACGTGGAAGGAGGCGTGGAAAGAAGACCAGAGAGTGATGACCCTGGGTTCAGTCTGGTCTGACAGAAGATGCAGTCTCTCGTATGACTACAGCCTGGGGACACAGATGTCATCTGCTGCTTTCCGGATGTCTGGGACTTCTAGACCACACTGCCCTCCCTTAGATCTGGACTCCTCAGGCCACCAATTTTGCTTTTAAATAATTGATGTCTGCCCTGGGGGTCCAAGGCTTCGCCCACTTCTGCAGTTTCTCCAGCGTTGCCTCCCTCTTTGTTTTTTTATAGTTGTGACCCCTTAATAAAATTTTTTTAGGTAAATTCTACTCTCCTGTGTGTGTTTTCATCCAAAAAGGACAGTTTGTTGGTGACGATTCAGGTACATTTCTAACATAAAATGTGAAATTAACAAGGGACAACAACACCAAACAATCTCCTACAGATTAAATAGAACAACATATCAATGGTGTTGTGGGAACTTGTCACAAAAAACACACAAACATTTTCGTATTTCGAGTACAAATCAAAATTACCAAAAAAAAAAGAGAAACACAAAAAAAGATTCTACATTAAAGGCAAAAAAAAAAAAATATACAAAAATATGTTGTCAGATGTGAGAAATCAAAATATATTGAGGGAATCCCGATAAATAGTAACGAAAGAAGTTTGTGAGAAGTGTGTGTGAATATGAGCATCAAAACTACTTAATTCTTGTCACATTATAAAGAAGAAGAGAGTGCGCTGTATTAAACCATTTTGAACATTGCAGCGTGACGAAAGTGCTGTATCCATTGCGAACGCTAAGTTTACCAGAACGAGCTGTCCCGTCTCGGAATTTCTTCTGAGCATGCGTGGCACTTTGTGCGTCGGAACAGGCCACACACGGTCGGAATTGACGCGATCGGATTTTGTTGTCGGAAAATTTTATCTCCTGCTCTCCAACTTTGTGTGTCGGAAAATCCGATGGAAAATGTCCGATGGCGCCCACACACGGTCGGAATTTCCGACAACACGCTCCGATCGGACATTGTCCATCGGAAAATCCAACCGTGTGTACGGGGCATAATTCCTCTGATATTGTCTGAAAAATTCAGAAAATTTGAATGCAAAATATATGTAATAAATGGATGTGCAGCACTCAAAAAATTATAGATTTGATAAATTCATTTGTGGATGTGTGCAACCAACCAAAAAAAAAGGTGTAATAAATTTATGTGCACCAATAAAAATTGTCCAATAAAATTGTCCAATGGGTGTAAAGGAGGTCCCTGTGCGCAGATGGTATGTGTATCCAGGTAATCCCCAGCAGGTTTTCAATACTGATGTAATCCATTTTTGTTAGGCCCCCACTTGTGCCCTCACTCACCAGAAAGCCCAACCTAGGCGTGGTCACATGGTACGCACACGTCGCTTCTATGTCTGATTCTGTGTTAGCTTCCAGTTTTGGTAGTTAGGCTGTGGAACGCACGCCGCTACCACGCTACCGTAGCGGCTAGTGGCTTCCAGCCAGCCAGTGGAGTATTGTTAGCTCCCATTTTTTAACTTTTTATTTATTTGCTTAATAAATTCATATCTTTTCGGATTTACGCTATGAGGCTTCCTTTTTCTCTACATACATGGACTTGCTCTGGTGGATACCATTAAAAGAATTATAGCGGATTGAGTGGGAAGGAGATCACGGACCCTAAAAGAGGGATTTCGGTCATTCAGGATTCCGGCTACTGGATCTACATATGCCCTTTACCCCTGCAGGGGTTGGGCTTTCTGGTGAGTGAGGGGACAAGTGGGGGCCTAACAAAAACGGATTACATCAGTATTGAAAACCTGCTGGGGATTACCTGGATACACATACCATCTGCGCACAGGGACCTCCTTTACACCCATTGGACAATTTTATTGGACAATTTTTATTGGTGCACATAAAATTATTACACGTTTTTTTTGGTTGGTTGCACACATCCACGAATGAATTTATCAAATCTATAATTTTTTGAGTGCTGCACATCCATTTATTACATATATTTTGCATTCACATTTTCTGATTTTTTCAGACAATATCAGAGGAATTATAGTTGTTTATTTTTTTATGTCACTTGGCACGTCAGTGGGATTTTTTAATGTGGATATGTTTTAGTGTCACTTAAATCAATTTTTTATGTTCTTCATGTTTATTTTCACTTCTTACTAATGTTGGTGACTTGTACACCCACATCCCATATGATATATACACTGGAAAAGGTTGTAGTATTTTTTTAGGATTTTTCACCAAGTTTGTTGTGGACTTTGGTGCACACATTTTATATATTTTTATTTATTTTTTCTATTTTTTCATATTTTAGATTTTATCTTTTCATTTAAATTGTCTGTGAACAGCGCAATTCCCCTATTAGAACATACTTTAGTACGTGGATTTCACTTCAGTGTTTTCCTTTTGCTTGGGGGGTTGCAGTTCCTTGCTGGTATTAATCCTAAGCGCGGAATATCTGATTTTCATTATTCTTGTGTGCTCTTTGCTCCAAATATTTGGTCGCATTGAGTGTTGTGTGATAGGCAGGCATGCAGGAAAACTGTTTGGATAAAGGGGGCTTTGAGAGGTAAGGAAATCCTCCTCTTCCTCCCTCTGTTCTGCCTCAAGTGCCCTATCCATTATTCCACGCAGCGTGTGCTCCAACAGGAAGACAAGTGGGACAGTATCACTGATGCATGCACTGTCACTGCTCACCATCCTCGTGGCCTCCTCAAATGGTGACAGGACAGTACATGCATCCTTGATCATTAGCCACTGGCGTGGCAAAAAAAAGCCAAGTTCCCCTGACCCTGTCCTGGTGCCATAGTCGCACAGGTACTCATTGATGGCCCCCTGCTGCGTGTGCAGCCGCTGCAGCATTGCCAACGTTGAGTTCCACCTGGTGGGCATGTCACAGATGAGCCGGTTCTTGGGCAGGTTGCATTCCTTTTGAAGGTCAGCCAGCCGAGCACTGGCATTATATGACCGTCGGAAATGCCCACAGACTTTCCTGGCCTGCCTCAGGAGATCCTGTAAGCCCGGGTACCTGCACAAGAACCGCTGCACCACGAAATTAAGGACGTGATCCAAACAGGGAACATGGGTCAAGTGTCCCTGTCGGAGGGCAGAGAGGAGGTTGGTGCCATTGTCGCAAACCACCATTCCTGACTGAAGCTGGCATGGCGTCAACCACCTCTGGACCTGCCCCTGCAGAACTGCCAAAATCTCCAGCCCCAGTGTGGCTCCTGTCACCTAAGCAGACCAACTCAAGCACCGCATGGCATCTTTTTGCCTGAGTGCTTGTGTAGCCCCTAGAATGCCTACGGAGCACTGCTGGTTCCGAGGACAAATCTGCACAGGAAGAGGCCAAAGAGGAAGAAGAAGAGGAGGGGGTGGAGGAGAGAGGTGTAGCAGAATCACCACTACCAGTATTTTGGAGGCATGGTGGCAGAACAAGCTCCAACATTACTGCACCCTGTCCTGCGTCCTTCTTAGCTGCCAGCAGGGTTACCCAGTGCACTGTGAAAGAAAGGTAAAGTCCCTGTCCATGCCTGCTGGACCATGAGTCAGCGGTAATATGCACCTTACCGCTGACCGCCCTGTCCAACGAGGCCAAGACATGGCCTTCCACATGTTGGTAGAGAGCTGGAATGGCCTTCCGAGAAAAAATGGCGTTTGGGAACCTGCCACTGAAGTACCGCACATTCCACAAATTCTCGAAAGGAGGCAGAGTCTACCAGATGAAAAGGCAGCAGTTGGAGTGCTAGCAATTTAGCCAAACTAGCATTCAGCCGCTGAGCATGTGGCTGGCTGGGACCAAAATTTCTTTCGACAGTTTAGCAACTGGGGTAGGGAATTTTGCCTGCTACAATCAGATTTAGGTGTACCGCTAGCAGATTGCCCACAAGTGCTTGGGACACCTAATTCTACATCTTCACTCCTCTCAGTGCAGGTCTCTGAGAGGACTGAAGGTATAGTGAGGTTGGAGATCCCAGCTGATGAGGAGCAAGGAGAGGTCCGCCTTGTTCTTTGTTGTGGGTCTTTTAAGTACTGTTGCCAACGGACTGCATGGGAGCTTGACATATGTCTGGTCAAGCATGTGGTGCCCAAGTGGCTGCTGTTTTGGCCATGCTTGATACGCTTCAGACATATGTTGCAAACAGCAATGGTGCAATCTGCTGCACACGTCTCAAAAAAGGCCCACACCAAAGAACTTTTGAAAAAAACGCACGGAGTCAGCAGCACCCTGCACATGCGGAGCTCTGCGGTGTGATGCAGTCGGTTGGCTGTCCTTAAGCTGGCCCCTGGAGGGCATCCTGCCTCATTGGAGATGTGCCTCCTCCTCTCTTCTATCAGGCACCCATGTAGAGTCAGTAAACTCATCATCCCCTTCCTCCTCGCCACTGGAGCAAACCTGGCAGTATGCTGCAGCTGGGGGTACATGACTGCCAGTTTCTTGTCCTTCTTGGGCACCCCCTGTCTCTCTGGGCTCACATTACTGCCTTCATCCTCAACCTGGGTACCATCATCGGAGCCTCCTGCAGCATGTACCTGACACTGTGGTCGAATAGTTCGGGGGACTCCTCAGGACATGATGGTGGGGCTAGGGAAGGAGTGACTGATGCCATTGAGCCGATGGAGTAGGTCGCTTTGGCAGCTGCATTGGCAGCCAAACTTCTATGAGCCTGGGTGATGGAGGATGTGGAAGATATGGACGGCTTTGTGATCCACTCTACTAACTCTTCTGCATGTTGTGGCTCAACACGGCCAGCTGTCGACAAAAAGGACAAGCGTGCCCCATGGCCACATGCTGAGGATGCACCGTGTCCACGACCAGCACTGTTGGCTGTAGAGACAGAGCCTGCTTGCCCTCTTTTAGTGGCCTGTGAGCAGACATGCTGAAAAATTGGATTAGCAAAACACCGCCTGAAGTTTACTAGAAAAATTACACCAGGAATGGCCTGCAGTCAGGTAGAGGCTTGGCTATACTAGAGTGGCTATATATGTAGGAGACTGTATATATATATATATCTTTATGCACTGCAGATCACTGAATTATCTGCCTGGCCTGCCTGCCTGAAAGTGTCTTTGAATACGTACACCAGGAATGGCCTGTAGTCAGGTATAGGCTTGGCTAGACTAGAATGCAGTAGATATATATGTAGGAGCCTGTATTTATATCTTTATGCACTGCAGTTCACTGAATCACCTGCCTGGCCTGCCTGCCTGAAAGTGTCTTTGAATACATACACCAGGAATGGCCTATAGTCAGGTATAGGCTTGGCTAGATTAGAATGCAGTGGATATATATGTAGGAGACAGTATATATATATATTATGCACTGCAGATCACTGAATCACGTGCCTGCCTGCCTGAAAGTGTATTTGAAAACTTACACCAGCAATGGTCTGCAGTCAGATATAGGCTTGGCTAGACTAGAATGCAGTGGATATATATATGTTGGAGACTGTATATATATTTAATGCACTACACTGAATCACTTGCCTGCCTGCCTGAAAATGTATTTGAAAACGTACACCAGCAATGGCCTGCAGTCAGATATAGGCTTGGCCAGACTGGAATGCAGTAGATATATATATGTTGGAGACTGTATATATATTAAATGAACCGCAGATCACTGAATCACTTGCCTGCCTGAAAGTGTATTTGAAAACGTACATCAGCAATTGCCTGAAGTCAGATATAGGCTTGGCTAGAGTGGAATGCAATGGATATATATATGTAGGAGACTGTATATATATATATATTGTATGCACTGCAGATCACTGAATCACCTGCCTGCCTGCCTAAAGATGTATTTGAAAACGTACACCATGAACAGCCTGCAGTCAGATATAGACTTGGCTAGACTAGAATGCAGTGGATATATATATGTTGGAGACTGTATATATATTTAATGCACTGAAGATCACTGAATCACTTGTCTGCCTGCCTGCCTGCCTGCCTGCAAGTATATTTGAAAACGTACACCAGCAATGGCCTGCAGTCAGATATAGGCTTAGCTAAACTGGAATGCAGTGGATATATATATATATATGTAGGAGACTGTATATATATTTTATGCACTGCAGATCACTGAATCACCTGCCTGCCTGCCTGAACGTGTATTTGAAAACGTACACCAGGAACAACCTGCAGTCAGATTTAAGCTTGGCTAGACTAGAATGCAGTGGATATATATATGTAGGAGACTGTATATATATTTTATGCACTGCAGATCACTGAATCAGCTGCCTGCCTGAACGTGTATTTGAAAACGTACACCAGGAACTACCTGCAGTCAGATATAGGCTTGGCTAGACTAGAATGCAGAGGATATACAGTGGGGACGGAAAGTATTCAGACCCCCTTACATTTTTCACTCTTTGTTATATTGTAGCCATTTGCTAAAATCATTTAAGTTCATTTTTTTCCTCATTAATGTACACACACCACCCCATATTGACAGAAAAACACAGAATTGTTGACATTTTTGCAGATTTATTAAAAAAGAAAAACTGAAATATCACATGGTCCTAAGTATTCAGACCCTTTGCTCAGTATTTTGTAGAAGCACCATTTTGATCTTATACAGCCATGAGTCTTTTTGGGAAAGATGCAACAAGTTTTTCACACCTGGATTTGGGGATCCTCTGCCATTCCTCCTGGCAGATCCTCTCCAGTTCTGTCAGGTCTGATGGTAAATGTTGGTGGACAGCCATTTTTAGGTCTCTCCAGAGATGCTCAATTGGGTTTAAGATCATTGTCTTGTTGGAAGGTAAACCTTCGGCCCATTCTGAGGTCCTGAGCACTTTGGAGAAGGTTTTCGTCCAGGATATCCCATTCATCTTTCCCTCTATTGCAACCAGTCGTCCTGTTCCTGCAGCTGAAAAACACCCCCACAGCATGATGCTGCCACCACCATGCTTCACTGTTGGGACTGTATTGGACAGGTGATGAGCAGTGCCTGGATTTCTCCACACATACTTAAGGCCAAAAAGTTCTATCTTGGTCTCATCAGACCAGAGAATCTTATTTCTCACCATCTTGGAGTCCTTCAGGTGTTTTTTAGCAAACTCCATGCGGGCTTTCGTGTGTCTTGCACTGAGTAGAGGCTTCCGTCGGGCCACTCTGCCATGAAGCCTTGACTGGTGGAGGGCTGCAGTGATGGTTGACTTTCTACAACTTTCTCCCATCTTCCCACTGCTGAAGCTCAGCCACAGTGATCTTTGGGTTCTTCTTTACCTCTCTCACCAAGGCTCTTCTCCCCCTAAAGCTCAGTTTGGCCAGACGGCCAGCTCTAGGAAGGGTACTGGTCATCCCAAACGTCTTCCATTTAAGGATTATGGAGGCCAATGTGCTCTTAGGAACCTTAAGTACAGCAGAAATATTTTTGTAACCTTGGCCAGATCTGTGCCTTGCCACAATTCTGTCTCTGAGCTCTTCAGGGAGTTCCTCTAAACTCATGATTCTCATTTGCTCTGACATGCACTGTGAGCTGTAAGGTCTTATATAGACAGGTGTGTGGCTTTCCTAATCAAGTCCAATCAGTATAATCAAACACAGCTGGACTCAAATGAAGGTGTAGAACCATCTCAAGGACGATCAGAAGAAATGGATAGCACCTGAGTTACAAATATGTGTGTCACAGCAAAGGGTCTGAATACTTAGGACCATGTGATATTTCAGTTTTTCTTTTTAATAAATCTGCAAAAATGTCAACAATTCTGTGTTTTTCTGTCAATATGGGGTGCTGTGTGTACATTAATGAGGAAAAAAAAAAGAACTTAAATGATTTTAGAAAATGGCTGCAATATAACAAAGAGTGAAAAATTTAAGGGGGTCTGAATACTTTCCGTCCCCATTGTATATATGTTGGAGACTGTATATATATATTTAATGTACTGCAGATCACTGAATCACTTGCCTGCCTGCCTGCTTGCCTGCCTGAAAGTGTATTTAAAAACGTACACCAGCAATGACCTGCAGTCAGATATAGGCTTGGCTAGACTGGAATGCAGTGGATATATATATGTTGGAGACAGTATATATATTTAATGCACCGCAGATCATTGAATCACTTGCCTGCCTGAAAGTATATTTGAATACGTACACCAGCAATGGCCTGCAGTCAGATATAGGCTTGGCTAGACTAGAATGCAGTGGATATATATGTAGGAGACAGTATATATATTTTATGCACCGCAGATCACTGAATAACCTGCCTGGCTTGCCTGCCTGAAAGTGTATTTGAATACGTACACCAGGAATGGCCTGCAGTCAGATCTAGCTACACAGGATACAGTATATATATATATATATATATATATATATATATATATATATATATATATATATATATATATATATATATATATATATACAAAGCCGGGATGCGTATATATATATATATATATATATATATATATATATATATATATATATATATATACTAAATACACTGCAGCTAACTGAATCAACTGCCTGCCTGAAGTATATTAGAAACAGTACACCAGGAATGGTCTGCAGAGTGAGATCTAGCTACACAGGATACAGTGTATACATATATATATATACAAAGCTGGGATGTATATTTATACTAAACACATATATATATACTAAATACACTGCAGCTAACTGCAGTGGATATATATATATATATATCCACTGTAGTCTACCATAGTCTGATTGTATATATATATTAAATACACTGCAGCTAACTGAATGGACTGCAGTGAGGTCTAGCTAAATTGGATACAATGGATATATATATATATATATATATATATATATATATATATATATATATATATATATATATATACCAGTCTGACTGTATATACATATATATATATTAAATACACTGCAGCTAACTGAATCACCTGCCTGCCTGAAGCAGATTAGAAACAGTACACCAGGAACAGACTGCAGTGAGATCTAGCTAAACTGGATACAGTGGACATATATATATATATATATATATATATATATATATATATATATATATATATATATATATATATATACACACCAGTCTGACAGTACACCAGGAACAGACTGCCTGCTCAATCTAATGCCAGCAACACACTACACAGGGCCAACGTGCAGGCAGCCTTATATAGTGTGGGGCGTGGACTTAACCCCCTGAGCCATAATTAGCCAAAGGCACCCTGCTATTGGCCGATTATGGGTCTCTTTGCTGATGGCACTGTGATTGGCCAAAGCATGCGGGTCATAGTGCATGCTTGGCCAATCATCATGACGCAGTGCATTATGGGGCGTGAAGCTCCGCTCGAAATTTGGCGCGATCACCCCATAATGTTCGATCTTTGTCGAACGATCGAACAGCCGGTGTTTGAGTCGAAATCATGTTCGACTCGAACAGAAAGCTCATCCCTATCAGTAAGGTGGCTTTAAAATTAGAAATAGTGGCTTGGCTATAAGTGAACTAAGTTCCCTAAGGACTCGTAGGTGTAAGTCAGTTGGACCTGATGTTTTCTTTTTTCGCCAGTCTTTTGTATCTGACTTTCAGTCAACCACAGAGGTACCTTTGGTGAAACATCATTATTATTACTGTTACTAACCAACTAGGCTTTTTCATTTTTAACCCCTTCCCGCCGACCGTACGCACATATGCGTACTCGGCTTTCCGGGGTTATACCGGGATGATGCCCGCAGCTGCAGGCATCATCCCGGTACCGTTGTTTACAGCGGGCGATCGGCTACCCGTGTATAACAACCAATGCAGCTAAAAGCCGCTCGGTTGTTATACCGGAGGAGCGGGAGGGGAAGCCCGGTATCCAATCAAGTACTTTCGGCGGTTGGGGGCGGGCTGGAACGAAGCTGTGAGCGGCTTCGTTCCAGCCTTCTTGTTGTAAACGCGGAAGCGACGTCATGACGTCACTTCCCGTTTACTCGGCTGCCAATGGCGCCAAATTTAAAAAAGTACACAGTATTCAGAATCGCCGTTTTCGGCGATCTGAATACTTTGAAGTGTAAAGGAGGGATGGGGGGTCTTTTAGACCCCCGATCTCTCCATAAAGAGTACCTGTCACCACCTATTACTGTCACAAGGGATGTTTACATTCCTTGTGACAGCAATAAAAGTAAAAAAAAAAAAAAAAATTTTAAAACACAATTTATAAAGTAAAAAAAAAAAAAAATAAATTAAAAAAAAAAAAAATAAAATTTAAAGTGCCCCTGTCCCCGCGAGCTCGCGCAGCGAAGAAAACGCATACGGAAGTCGCGCCCGCATATGTAAACGGTGTTCAAATCACACATGTGAGGTATCGCCGCGATCGTCAGAGCGAGAGTAATAATTCTAGCCCTAGACCTCCTCTGTAACTCTAACCTGGTAACCGTAAAAAAAATTTTAAGCGTCGCCTATGGAAATTCATAGGTACCGTAGTTTGTCGCCATTCCACGAGTGCGTGCAATTATAAAGGGTGACATGTTTGGTATCTATTTACTCGGCGTAACATCATCTTTCACATTATACAAAAAAATTGGGGTAACTTTACTGTTTGGATTTTTTAAAATTCATGAAAGTGTCCCTTTTCCAAAAATTTGCGTTTAAAACACCGCTGCACAAATACCGTGTGATAAAAAATATTACAACAGTCGCCATTTTATTCTATAGATTCTCTGCTAAAAAAATATATATATATAATGTTTGGGGGCTCTAAGTAATTTTCTAGCAAAAAATATAGATTTTAACTTGTAAACACCAAATTTCAAAAATAGGCTTAGTCATGAAAGGGTTAAAAAGTGAAGAGAAAAAAAATGATTTAATCTATCCAGCTTTTCCCTGTCATTTGTGACCAACTTACGGTGTTTATCCTTTATGGGGCCTGTCTTTTCTTTCATAAACGTTTTACTATTGATACAGTGTATTTTAAAACATTTTGGGATTAGTTTTACTTGTTTTAGCAATGCCCTGATTGTTCCCTTGTTTTTCTTTTTGCATTCATTGTAAGTCTATAATAATTAGACTGCCACTTTTAACATACATTTTTAAAGGCCTGTTTTTCTAGTTTGTTCCTTTTTTTTTTTTTAAACGCTAGAATTTAGCCAGTATTTTGTTCTTTCATTCTTGTTACACAATGGAGTAATTCACCTTTAAAACATTCTCACTTGCCTTGTGTGCTCTTTGTTCCAAATATTTGGTCGCATTGAGTGTTGTGCAATAAGGATCGCAGCTTGAAGTCAGTTTTCTTTTTAAATTTAGAGGGTTTTTTTTATACCAAACTGCTTCTCTTTCCTGTAATTTATGGCAAATGTGATTACACCATGATCACTATGGCCTACATTGTATCTTAATTGCACATCTGTAATAAGCTCCATAAACTCATAAAAGGAAAGGAAAGGAAAGGAAGGGGAGGTTGGCAGAGGAGCTGGGCCAGCATGGAAAGTTTTTAGACATTCTCAGATGGGGAGATGGCTATGACATGCAAGAATGGAGGGGGCATGTCCTGGGATTTCTCAGTGAGAATAGTATACCACCTCCAGCCACCACTGGTACTGTAATATCTCTTTCCATGCAGCATTTACACTCACCGACCACTTTATTAGGTACACCTGTTCACCTGTTCACAAATTTCTAATTAGCCAATCACATGGCAGCAACTTAATGCATTTAGGCATCTAGATGTGGTGAAGACGACTTGCTGAAGTTCAAACTGAACATCAGAATGGGGAAGAAAGGGGGATTTAAGTGATATTGAATGTGGTATGGTTGTTGGTGCCTGACAAGCTGGTCTGAGTTTTTCAAAAACTGCTCATCTACTGAGTATTTCACGCACAATCATCTCTCGGGTTTGCAGAGAATGGTCTGAAAAAGAGAAAATATCCAGTAGGCGGCAGTTGTGTGGACGAAAATGCCTTTATGTCAGAGGAGAATGGACAGACTGGTTTGAGATGATAAAAAGGCAACAGTAACTCAAATAACCACTCGTTACAACCAAGGTATGGAAAATACCATTTCTGAATGCACAACACATCGAACCTTGAAGCAGATGGGCTACAGCAGCAGAATACCACATCGGGTGCCACTCCTGTCAGCTAAGAACATGAAACTGAGGCTACAATTCACACAGGATCACCGAAATTGGACAATAGAAGATTGGAAAAATGTTGTCTGGTCTGATGAGTCTCGATTTCAGCTGCGACATTCAGATGGTCGGGTGAGAATTTGGTGTAAACAACATGAAAGCATGGATCCATCCTGCCTTGTATGAACGGTTCAGGCTGGTGGTGGTGTAATGGTGTGGGGGGGTATTTTTTTGGCACACTTTGGGCCCCTTAGTACCTATTTAGCATTGTTTTAAACACCGCGGCCTACCTGAGTATTGTTGCTGACCATGTCCATCCCTTTATGACTACAGTGTCCTCATCTTCTGATGGCTCCTTCCAGCAGGATAATGCACCATGTCACAAAGATCCAATCATCTCACCACTGGACAATGAGGTCCCTGTACTCCAATGGTCTCCACACTCACCAGATCTCCATCCAATAGAGAACCTTTTTTGATGAGGTGGAACGGGAGATTCGCATCATGGATGTGCAGCCGACAAGTCTGCAGCAACTGTGTGATGCCATCATGTCACTATGGACCAAAATCTCTGAGGAATGTTTTCAACACCTTATTGAATCTATGCCATGAATTAAGGCAGTTCTGAAGGCAAAAGGGGGTCCAAGCCGGTACTAGCAAGGTGTATTTAATTAAGTGGCCGGTGAGTGTATGTTTTGGAGTCTGGGAGTGCCCTGATCCTGTTTTGCACATGTCCTGTGTAGCAATATGGACTACAATTATAAAGTACAGTGTTTCTCCGGTATTTCTATGCATTGCATGTCCCTCTAGTGCTCAATGTTATCAATTGACATCATATTAGTGAACCAAGCTAAAGGGATTGCTAAATCGTTTTTAGCCACCGCATAAATGCTTAACTCTTGGTAACACCAAACAGTCCTTTACTTATCTCACAGTATCCCACTGTAGATCTTCACTCACTGAGCTCCCAGTCTCTCGCTAGACTTCCTGATCCCAGTTGTCACTGGATCCCCTGAGCTCTTCCACAGCTATACCTCCGACCACAACTGGTTCCCGTCCGGCTGAACCTTCTCAACTCCGTTGGACTCCAATCCTGCAGTCCCAACCCTATGCTGCTTCTCTTGCTCCTGGATAGGCCTCAGGTAGCCTAGCAGTCAGGTGTCCCCGGGATAGGCCTCAGGCTTCCGGCCTAGCAACCCAGGGTGACATAACACAGGCCCACCCAGACAGCTGTCCAAGTGGCACAGAACCCCAATCACCTGACTCCACCCAAATAAATAGGCTCTCCCAGCAGGCCAAGGGACTAAAAGAATCCCCCGCCAATTGGCTGAGACACCCCATCTATTCATTATCTGACCTTGCTAAGCCCCTATCAATCTAATGTCACCAGCCGCAGTGCCACCTAGTGAGGGAAAAGGTACAGCAATTCCAGAATTTAGGGAGGAATCATTGGATCTTCTATCAATCAGAAGGGACAATTATTACCGGGCAAACAAAATTTGTTAGCAACCTTGTCTAAACACCAGGGTGCTACATATTCATACATAAAAAAAAACAGTGGCTGCAAACATAAAATTGTGTTCCTACAATACACACTGAATCGAACAATATATATATATATATATATATATATATATATATATATATATATATATATATATATATATATATATGCTGTGCCTGCTGATAGACAACAATCAGTGCTCAAAAATATATATATCCTGAGTGCATATGTTAGTAGGGTTTTGTCACCTTTTCTTCAAGCCAAACCCAGAACACTTTAGCAGCGCAATTTTTTTTGTTTTTTTTTTTGGAGTATACACTATAGGACTGTAAAAGACCTGGGACACCTTTTAGTGCTTCAATGAGAGTAGTAATGCAGCGCGCTAAGTGCACCACGGTGAACAGTGAGTGTGGCCAAATTCAGGGGCTTCAGGGGCATTGTTAACCACTTTGCGCCGACCGTGTGCAAATTTTGCGTTCATGGCTTGAAGGGGTTAAACTGGGGTGATGCCTGCAGCTGCAGTACTGATTTTGGCGGTTGGCTTTTTAGTGATTTTTAGTGATAACAACCAATGCGGCTAAAAGCCGCTCGACTGTTATCCTAAAGGAGCGGGAGTTGACAAAACCCCTCCCACCGCCTTCCGCCACTCTTCCCGGGCCTCCCGACCCACCGGGAGACCCGAACCACCACTTGGTGCATCCGCCGCCTAGGCTGAGACACGAACAAAGCCGGATTGGGCTATGATCGGGTCTTCGATGTAAAATCCAGGAAGCAACGTCACGACATCCATTACGGTTTACTCGGCTGCCAATGAAAAAAATTGAAAAAAATGACGCCAATTTTGGCGTTCTGAATACTTTTAGGTGCAAAGGAGGGGTTTGGGGTCTTTTAGAGTACCTGTCACCACCTATTACACCTATCACTTACATTCCTTGTGACAGCAATAAAAGTGATCAGATTTTTTTTTAAAGGGACAGTGTAAAAAAGAATTATATAAATAAAATAAATAAGGAGAAAAATTTTTTTTACGGTAAGTCTCCGCGTGTCCACGCAGCAAAGAAAACACATAATATGTAAGTCGCGCCAGCAAATGTAAACGGCGTTCAAATCGTACATGTGAGGTATCGCTGCGGTCGTCAGAGTGAGAGCAATAATTCTTGCAAAAGACCTCTTCTGTAACTCTAACCTGGTAACCGTTTAATTTTTTTAAAGCATTGCCTATGGAGATTTTTAGGTATCATAGTTTGTCACCATTCCACGAGTGTGTGCAATTTCAAAGCATGACATGTTAGGTATCTATTTTTTTTTTTTTTAAGATCACTTTTTATTGAGATTTATTATAACAAATAAGAAAGACAATTATACACTCACTTCCATTATTAATCTCATGCATAATGTCTCAACTTACATATACCACTCAATACTTTTTAATTCCATACAATATAAAATATAATAAATATAACCAAACAAAGAGAAGAGAGAGAAAGGGAGAGAAAAAAAAGTGGGGGGGAAGGGAGGGACGGGAGTACATTCCCACCCCTTCCCACCACTTCACAAAAGGACAGATCATCTATGCCAGTGATTCTCAACCAGGGTCTTGTAAAACCCTAGGTTTCCTCCAGAGGTTGCTAGGGGTTCCTTCAACATTGGGCAATTTCTGCCTCTCAGATAAGTTCTCACCCAAATCGTAGTTTTCAATATATATTTTCTGAATAAATGTACCAAAAGATAATGCACTAGGCTGGTGCGCCCTCTTTTTTCTTTGTGTCTTTGTTTACTACTAGGATATCCCTATCCTGGAGGGCAGCAAGGCCGAAAGCTATTATCCAATTTGATCTTTTTGGACCACCTAGCCAACACACCTGTGCGCAAGAGCATTTGCTTTTTTGTTGTACTTTACAAAAAAAAACAGAATGTCGGAACGTGGAGGAGACAAGCACAGAAGACTATTAAAACAGGAAGTTAAGTGGATTTTCCTGTTGGGGACACGCACCCTGACAGGCATGAACCACAGATGGGACGTGGATCTATTTCTCAAATGACATTATCCTATTCCATCTTTCTTTTTATTGTTCACCTGCTTTAGATTTTGCCCTTTTCTCTTAGTAGGTTCCTTCTGTGCTTGTCTTCTGCCTTCTAATTTTTCCGCCTAACATTTTGGACCAATCATTTGTGAATCCCCCCCCCCCCCCATCCCTTTCTTTTTTTTGATCCTGCCATAAATTTTTGATTCTGTCAAAAAAAATTATTTATTTTTTTTATCCTGCCATAAATCTTGACTTTACATTGTGTTACTACGACAAAGTATTTTACTTGAATGTTAGTCTACACCTTCACTTTCCTCTAAGGAATACATTTTTTCCTTTGGAATAATAAGGTCCTAACATCTCATGTAGCATTTTTACACACTTCTCTTTAGGCTTAACAATGTTTATATTGTCTTCCTTTCCTCTCCCCTTTCACAGGTGTTGTCACCAACCATTTGAATGATTGTTGGTTTCAATTAAATCTGCTAATTTTCTGTGACACTAACCTGATAGGCCAATTATGTAGAGGTGGAGCTTGTACATGTGTATGTGAGTATATATATATATCTTGCCATATCTGTTTCAAATTAGCTGCGACTAAGGCTATTGCCGAAACGCATCAGCATTATTGTTTTATTGTCACTCTGATGTACCAATAAATGACACTTCAAGGATTACAGTCTTGCCGGCTCTTCTTACTATTGTTGCATTGGAATGTGTTGGGATACATCGAGCCTCGGCACCTGTGAGTGGACCTGATGTATGGATTGGGTTTTCCCTGCAGAGAGCGCTGTTACCTTTTACTTTTCCAATTCCCCCTTCCCCTTTGTTTCTACGTAAGATATCATAAGCTATTCTAGGGCTTCCGTCATTCCATACAAAGGATATAAAGGCTTTACGTATTCATTTAAAGACAATCTGTGGGAGTGAGATAGGTACAGTATATAGAACATACATTATTCTGGGTATTATATTCATTTTAAGAGCATTCACTTTTCCAAACCATGTCAGGGAATGACCTTTCCACCTCTGCAAGTCCTTTATTATTCGTACCAATAAGGATCCATAACTGAGATCATATAAAAGTTTTGCGTCTGAGGTAATATGTACTCCCAGATAATATAGAGAATCGACATTCCAAATAAAGGGAAGGGTATATTTCAGAGATGTTGCCATTGCTGATGGTACATGGCTAGGTAATAGTACAAACTTCCCGAAATGTATTTTAAGTTGGATAAAATACCATATCTCGGGACTTCAAACAACAGGGCAGGTAAAGATTCCTGGGATTTGGAAAGATAGAATAATAAGTCATCAGCATATGCTGAGACTTTGTGTTCCCCAGAGCCAATACCAACCAATGGACTATTTCCTTATTTTTCCTCACTTTACAAAGAAAAGGTTCCAAAATCATAGCAAACAATAATGGGGAGAGGGGACACCCCTGCCTGGTACCATTATGAATATCAAAGTAGTCTGAGAGAGTACCATTAACCTTGACCCTAGCTCTTGGACCCATGTACAGAGCCGATATCCATCCCATCATCCGATCACCCAGGCCTATCCCCTTTAATACTTCCATCATGAAGACCCAATTCACTCTATTAAATGCCTTTTCAGCGTCCATTGATAGTAATACTCTCGGGATTTTATCAGGTCCATTTTGCACCCAATGAAGAATATGGAGGGCCCGAATGGTATTATCTCTAGTTTCGCGACCCTTCGTAAAGCCCGTCTGGTCAAAATGGACTAGTTGCACTATATGATCCTGTAATTGGAGGGCTATAATCTTTGCCAATAGTTGAGTGTCTGAGTTAAGAAGAGAGATAGGTGTGTAATTAGCACAATATTGAAAATCTTTCCAGGATTTCGGAAGAACTGTCACAATGCTTCCAGAGGTAGCGAGTTAGAAGACGTGATTTTATGAAGATAACTACAGAGAGGGGATACCAATATAGGGATATATTTCTTATAACATGCATTTGTTAGGCCATCTGAGATATTGATAGTGTTATTTTGTAGCACCCTCCTAGGTAGGTGCTAGAAGAGAGTATAGTTTTTGGGTCTTTCTGCTTACCAGGCAGGCTGCCAGGTAAATTTAGATGCTCTCTGCCTACCAGGGAGCAGGGATCCATTGATAGGGTCTGCTCATGGTGCTCAGATGCTGCTCATGTTGTCTGAATGTTTCACGCTGGTCCAATAGGACAGGGCATATTGGACAGTGGGAGGAAACAAGTGA
Organism: Lithobates clamitans; assembly: GCA_037952925.1. NCBI lineage: Eukaryota > Metazoa > Chordata > Amphibia > Anura > Ranidae > Lithobates > Lithobates clamitans. Next base: position 332,184 of record JBBGZY010000401.1, read on the forward strand.
GAGCATAGGCATAGTTACAGCCCTGGCCATTGGCACAGGAAAGTGCCTCAATGCATGCTGGGTGACCGTATATATGCCAAGGGCACCTGTGCTTGGGGTCTTCGGCTGGAGAGTGAAGCTGCAACCCAGATGTCCTGCAAAGCTGACTGGAAGGGAGACACACCAGGAAGGATTTATTCCTGCCTACTGTGAGTACAGATCTGTGTCATGGGGCCTGTCCTCTGAGGGCCATTCCTTCAGCTAGTAGAGTCAGTGGAAGGGTGTTAGCCAAAGGGGATGAGTTCAGTATGGTATAGCAGAGAGTCTGCTACCACATTCAACTGGGTGAGGCCAAGTGAGAGTTGTCCTCATCTATAAATAGTTCCAGTTGGAGTATCCCACTATTCTCTTCTCCCATCCAAGTTTCAACAATAAATACCAAAAAAAAAAAACAAACACCCTGGATTTATTATTGGATATTGAGTGGATGAGAGTACGGTTGGTTGTGTGAAAAGACCTAATAACTGGCAGCAAGATAATCAGGGGGAGGCCCAGGGAAGTCTACACACAACAATCCCTACAGGGCAGTGCTATGATTTCATCACATCATTTTGGTGATTATGATTCTTCACAATTGCACTTGATTGATATAGTTATAATTTATAAAGAACTACAAGCATTGAGTTATTTTAGGCCTAGTATGGATTTTAAGAGGCATCCCACACCAAAAAAACTAAATAAAATGTGTGGTGTACCCCCACAAAAAAATTAATACCAGACCCTTATCCGAGCATGCAGTCACACCAGGCCGCATGAGAGAGCAACTTGCCAGGGGGAACTCCCCTGACAAAGCACCTTGTTCCCATGTTGATGAGGACAAGGGCCTCTTCCCCACAACCCTGGCACGGTGGTTGTGGGGGTCTGCAGGCGGGGCTCTTATCAGAATGTAGAATAAGCCCCCTTTAACAATAAGGGGGACCAAGATTCTGCCCTTACCAATGTGAATTAGTATTTTTCATTAACAGCTCTCCTATTTAAATTCTGGGAATCCCCCAGCTGACAGCAGGGATGAGTTATGGTTGTTAGATCGCTGGCAAGTGGATGTGAAAAACTGATGTAAACTGAACTGACCGGAAAACTGAAGTAAAAACTCATGTAAACTGAATGCGTTTTTTCTTTAAAATAACGTGACTGAATGGTTGACGCGCATTTGAAAGAGTTCAGAGATGTGTGGTTCTTTGATTATTATTTATTATTATTATTCAGGATTTATATAGCGCCAACAGTTTACGCAGCGCTTTATAATATAATGCATGAATGCAAGGTTGTGCCCACAAGTCATGGGAAAAGCACCACATCTCTGGAGGTGGAAATCCATTTGGAATCATCTGTGCATACCTTGTCTAGGGTTGCCACCTGTCCGGAATTGACCCAGACAGTTCGGTTTTGAATCATGTGTCTGGGTTTAACGCAGACTGAAACCCGGACACATTATTCAGAAAAGGCTGTGGCTCCCAGAGTAACCAAGACAGTCACACACAAATCTGTTGCCATCCAGGAGCTACATGTGGCTGTCTGGGGGCAGGCGATGATGTTAGCAAGAGCAATTTGGCCACACACACCCACTGTTTACTGCAGCATGCTATGCCCACCGCATTTCTACTCTCCTTGGGGCACTGTAAAGGTGCCCAAGGCTGCTAAAGAGTTCAGGTTTGGCATGAAGAAAAGGTGGCAACCAGTGGCGGAACCCCCCCGCTGTCGGTCGGGTCACCAGCACCCCCCCTACTTGAGGGTCCCGTGGTTGGTCACACAGCCCCGCAGTTACCTCATCCAGGTTGTGGGCAGACAGCACTTCTACGGGCGATGGCTTCTATCGCGTGTCCTGCTCCTCTGCATCAAGGCGGCTTCCGCCGTGCATCTCCTCCCTTCTTATTCTGAGCTTCCAATAGGATCGCCTGTCATTTCGGCCAATCGGGTGACAGGTCTTAGGACCCACTTCCTGATTGGCCAGGAGGAGGACCAGTGTCACACATCTGGGTGGGCTTGGAGCATGGAGCTTTGCGCCCGGGGCCCACCCTTTTTTGAAGCCTATTAGAACATCTGGCTCTAATCATGTGCTTCAAAAAAAAAAACACCCGCTACAATTGGAATGTACACCCTATCCATGCATCCGGCCCCCTAATCTACATGCAGGGTGCCGGATGCATGGATAGGGGGGGCTGTGCCTGTGTGCCCCTAATGGGTGGGCCACCACTGGTGGCAACCCTAACCTTGACGCCGATAAGGATTTGAATATACGAGAGTTTTTGGCCAATCAATACCATTTATAACCTAAAATGTACGTTCTGTCATATTTTTCTAGACCTTTATATTTTTCTAGCGAGATAATATTGGATGTATACTTACTAAGACATATACAGGATGCCAATTTCTAATAATTCAGTTTTGCATACTAATAGTTGTCATCCACAACATACTGTATAGTCAATACATTACATTATTTATTGGTGTTTTGCTCAAGTGTAGTTCTTTCCAGTGAGTTCAGTCTAGCCAGAAAATACTGTTTTAGGGTTGATGGCACGCTGTTATATAAAAAAAAAAAACTCCAGACATGAATCACACAATTAGCCTTGCAGGGGTGACTGTCTGGCATTCCTCCAAAGCTACAAAATAAATCAGGTTGTTCCATCAGCCTCCTGGCTTGATGTTCCTTTAGGCTGTTTCGAAGCACCATTGTAATTAAATATATGCTCTGCATACCTCGCAGCTCCTTGCTGCACTGGCTCATGCTCTGGTCAGTGAACTTCATGTTTGATCTCCTGTCAGGCCTTTGGCCTGGTTCACACCTATGCGTTTTTTGGTGCTTTTCGCGGAAACGCACTACACTCCATTAAACATGGTTTCCTATCGGACACGTTCATAGCTATGCTTTTTTCAGCTGACGCTTTTTTGGAAAGGGTCAAGCCCCATACACACGGGAAGATTGTCAGGAGACATTTTCCAGTTAAAAAAAAAAGGCTGACATTCTGCCCGTGTGTATCGGTCTGTCCGTTCGGCCGGCTTCTGTCAGACATCCATGCTGGAAAACCAGCAGCTGACCGACTCCCGATCAGCACTCAGCCATGGCAGGGGGGGGGCATCCCTCATCAGAGTGTTTCTCAAACTTTTTTGTCTTTCAGCGCACCAAAAAGATCTACAAATTTTCACGCCACACCTGAAAAGATTTAATAATTTCTATGGTCAGCGATAAATATAATGTATACAAAAGCAGCAGTCTTGTGTAACCCCCAATATTATGTATCACTGATATATACTATTGGGGATCACACAAGACTGCTGCTTTTGTATATATTATATTTTCCCTGATATAATATTGGGAATGGGAATCACACAAGACTGCTGCTTATATTTACTGCTGATATAATCACACACTGGTCCGTCAGTCCCCATCACTTCTCTCCTCTTATGCCGCGTACACACGGTCGGACTTTTCGGCTACAAAAGTCCGACAGCCTGTCCGACAGACTTTCGACGGACTTTTGGCGGACTTTTGGCGAACTTGCGGCAGACTTTCTAACGAACGGACTTGCCTACATGCGATCACACAAAAGTCCGACGGATTCGTACGTGATGACGTACACCGGACTAAAATAAGGAAGTTGATAGCCAGTAGCCAATAGCTGCCCTAGCGTGGGTTTTTGTCCGTCGGACTAGCACACAGACGAGCGAATTTCTGGGTCCGGCGTAGTTACGACGTAAAGATTTGAAGCATGTTCCAAATCTAAAGTCCGTCAGATTTGCGGCTGGAAAAGTCCGCTGAAAGTCCGGGGAATCCCACACATGACCGGATTGTCAGCCGTATTTTGTCCGTTCGGCGTCCGTCGGACTTTTGTAGACGAAAAGTCCGACCGTGTGTACGCGGCATTACCTTCTCAGCTCCACATCGTGTGGGACAGCCAGGGACTGCGGGCTCCTCTGCTCTGTTGTGGATGGGACTGAAGGAAAGAATGATGTCACGTTGAGGCGCGCCGACGCCGTGCTCAGAACCTCATTGGCTGGAAACGCATGGCACGGCAACTGTCCTGGCACACTGCTGGCAGCCAAGCTGCAGCCTAATCGTATTTGCGATCCGGATTGGCGGATATAAATATAAATCCTGTATAATATTAATAAAAAATGGTGGAGATGAGTTTTAGATTTAAAAATAGAGGGAATAACAAAATATTAGAAGAATCTTGTGGGTATGTAAAAGGAAGAGAAGGAGGAAAACTAATTATAGATATTAAGACAGAAAGGGAGAATAAATATTAAGGATACACCTATAGCGGTGCAAATCAATATCTGCAGTGTCCCCATCCCACCAATGATAGCAAACCATGGACATTTTTTGACGTTAAGAAGTATCCTGAATATTTACATTAGTTAAACACATGTTTACCAATAAGCTTGAACTATGAATTGGATGTGTCCTACCAATACAGAAGAAATATTTTGGGTGGGTATTATCACTTCTGATAAGTATTACGTATCTCTCTTAGATACATTTGTATGTGGAAATATGTAGATAGTGTTTTTTAAGGTTTTAAGTTAAGGTTAAGGCTGGGTTCACACTGCTGCCGTTGCAGACATCGCATGTGATTCGCAGCGCACTGCTGTTCACATCACATGCGATGTCTGTGCTGTGCGATATCAGCCATACAGATAGTATGGCTGATATCGCACCGCATTCGGTCCAAACTCGCACAGGACCCATTTTTTTGTTCGCATTGTCAGTTCGCATTGCGATATGCGGGCTGAACTGGGGGTGTCATTAACATTGTATGACACTCCCCAGCAGTTCGCATATGGCAGTGTGAACTGCCGTGCGAGTTGGTGCGGTGCGGGAACCCGCAGTAAATTCGCTGCGTTCCCGCACCGCAGCAGTATGAACCCAGCCTAAAGTGTTTGTAAAGGCTGAAGATGTTCTATGCATGAAGGTAAAAAACCTTCCCTGAGCAGCAGCCCCCCACAATACTTACCTAAGCCCCATCGCGATCCAGCAATGTGCACGAGATCCTCGGCTCTCCAGAGACTCTCACTCCTCATTGGCTGAGGCAGCAGCAGGAACAATTGCTCCCACTTCTGTCAATCCCAGCCAGTGAGCCAATAAGAAGAAAGGGGCTGGGCCACGGCTCTGTGTATGAATGGGTACAGAGAGCAGTGGCTCGGGAGCAAGCGTGCTTGGGTGTCCCCACAGCAAGCTTCTTGCTCGGCAGGAGGGAGGGGCCAGGAGCGCCAGATGGGGACCCAAGAAGAGGAGGATCCGGGCTACTCTGTGCAACACTACTGCACAGAGCAGGTGAATATATCATGTTTGTTTTTTGTTTTGTTTTTTTAAATCAATCCTAAATATTACTTTAATCAGTTTCAGGGTTTTTGTTATGGGTGGGGGGTATTTTGTTTTCTTATATATGTATTATAAATGTGCAATGCTCAACCCCAAAGGGGCCACCAATTGCCACAGGTTCTTTGCCTCCTTCCAATATCAGCCAGACATTCACCCGTGAGCTCCCCAGACCAGATTCTGAAATCTCTCAATCCGCTTCAAGAATTCTCAGAAAAGTAGGCCCCCAGCACTGTCCTACAGTAGTTGGTACCTCAATGAACGCATGTATAACTTCAGCTAAGCTGCCCAGAAGGGCAGAAGACCTTGAGGCTGTGCACTTCTCCTTTTGGACAAGACACCACAGCTCCAAACCCCAGACCAATTATGTGCTCTTCAGTCACCTGCTGGGTACACCTCCTCAGGGATTGGCCGAGGCCCCATAAATATTTAGACTGCTCATTTGACTTGCTCTACTCCTATGTTCTAGAACCTTCCAGAAGGCAGGGAGAAACACTCAAACCTGCAGCACATGAGACCCAGACAAGACCAAAACACTCTTCCACTGATTACAGAGGAGCCCAAAAAGAACTAAATGTACCCAACATCCTAGCACCTAACTAGGAGTGTGCTACAAATGCAACATTGTAATTATATATATTAGTGCTTGAGATTGAAGTGTATATAAACTCAAAATCAAAAATGTAATATATTGCAGTTTACCAATCCTTAGATTTCATTGCTGCATTTGTTTTATTTTATTTATTTATTTATTTATTTTCCTTTATTTTTACTTGGTGATCCAACCAGTAACACACTTCCTGTCTTAGGGTGTCTCCTCTATCTATGGAGGAGCAGCGGAGACACAGTTGTACAGCAGAGTTGCCAGCACATTTAAGGATTGAAAATCTACAATAAAATAAATGTTTGTTTTTCAGTTTAATACTACTTTAACCACTAGACATCCGCGCTATGGCCGAATGACGGCCACAGCGCGGACCTGCATTCCCGGGAGGCCGTCATATGACGGCCTCCCCTGTGCACGCTCCCTGCGCGCGCCTTGCAAGGCGCGCGCCGAGCGCGCTGTGATCGCCCGGTCCCGGCCCCTTACCATGTGATCAGCTGTCAGCCAATGACAGCTGATCACATGATGTAAATAAAAGATCGGTAATCGTTTTTTTTTTTACTCGCGCTGACAGCGTGAGTAGAAAAAAAAGCTGATCACCGGCTCACATGTCAGGGACATCGGTCCCGAAGTGGAAGAGGCACATCTGCCTCATCAGTGCCACCTAAAAGTGCCACCTAACAGTGCCCACAGTGCCACCTAACAGTGTCCACAGTGCCACCTAACAGTGCCCACAAGTGCCACCTATCAATGCCAACAAGTGCCACCTATCAATGCCCACAAGTGCCACCTATCAATGCCCACCTGTAGTGCCAATCAGTGCCACCTGCCAGTGCTGCCCATCACTGCCACCCATCAGTGCCCATCACTGCCACCCATCAGTGCCCATCACTGCCGCCTATCAGTGCCCATCACTGCTGCCTCATCAGCGTACATCAATGAAGGAGAAAAATTACCCGTTTTAAATTTTTTATAACAAAATATAAAAAAAATAAATTTTTTTTTTTTTTTTAATTCATCTTTTTACAGTTTTTTAACAAAAAGTAAAAACAGCAGAGGTGATCAAATACCACCAAAAGAAAGCTCTATTTGTGCTGAAAAAATGATAACAATTTCATTTAGGTACAGTGTTGTATGACCGCGCAATTGTCATTCAAAGTGCGTCAGCGCTGAAAGCTGAAAATTGGTCTGGATAGGATAGGGATAGGGTTTAAGTGCCCTGTAAGCAAGTGGTTAAAGAAGCTCACTATTTTGTGAGGGCTGTGTCTTCAATCTCCTTTCTCTGTCTCAAAGAGGAAGCATCAGAGGTCTGTTTAGGCCCCTGATAACTCACTCAAACCCTGCAATAAGGCTCCTAAAACAAATTGTAAAAAAATAATAAAAAATAAAATTCATTATAAAAAAATAAACAAAGGGGGCATGCTGCAGAAAATGTTAAAGGGTCCTGCAATGGGATCCCTGGGATCAGTGGGAAGGGGCTCGGGCCCAGGCTGGGGGGTAATTTCTTCTCGTTTAGTGTCGGTTTACACTGGGGCGACTTTTCAGGCGACTTAGCTGCCTGCCAAGTCGCATTCCATTTAGTGCAATGGAACCGTTCTAATCGGACCGACTCAAGTCGCTTCGACTTAGCAAAAGGTTTCTGCACTACTCGGGAGCGATATGCATTGACTTCTACTAAAGAAGTCGTTTGCAAGCCTCTCTGAAGTCACGCTGTACGGGGCGGCTTCAGTGTCAGGCAACTTTAAAGCTGCCCCAGCGTGAACCGAGCCTTACTCTACAACTAAGCTCTTGTTGAGGGAAACATGTCACCAAGGGAGCTCAGGTGGATTGCCAGTGTACCAGGGATTTGTACAGACGTACGGTTATTGATATGGAATGTGTTTTTTTTTTCTTTTGTTTGTTCTCCTTCATAGAAAATTTTACAGCAATCTTGGAATTTTAGACATTTTTGCCCTTAACTACAGTGCCTTGCAGTGGTGGCCCCCCCTCCAGGCAATCATAACAAAAATGTAAAAAAAAGAAAAAAAAAATTTTTTTTAAACTGACCCTTTAAAAAAAAAAAAAATACAAAAAAAGGTCCTTAACCACTTGCCGACCGGGCCATAGCCGAAAGACAGCAGCAGCGCGGTCGGCTAGTTCTAGGTGGATGTCCATGGACGTCATCCCAGAATCCTGCTCTCGCGCGCCCCCTGAGGCGCGCACCCGAGAACCCGATCGCGGCCGTTTACCATGTGATCGCTCCGTCAAATGACGGAGCGATCACATGTCAACAAACCGGCGTCATGACATCGGTACAGTGTGCGGGGAGAGGGGGAGGGATCGGATGGCAGCACCGCTGTGGGCTGCATGTGTAGTGCCCACAGCGGTGCTCAGTGACAATTGCAGTCACATCCATCCATCCCTCCATGCTCAGCCATCCCTGCAATATACCCTGCACTACTCTGCAATATACCCTGCAATACTCTGCAATATACCCTGCAATACTCTGCAATATACCCGGCAATACTCTGCAATATACCCTGCAATATACCCGGCAATACTCTGCAATATACCCGGCAATACTCTGCAATATACCCGGCAATACTCTGCAATATACCCAGCAATACTCTGCAATATACCCAGCAATACTCTGCAATATACCCAGCAATACTCTGCAATATACTCTGCAATACACCCTGCACTACTCTGCAATACCCTGCAATACTCCGCAATACCCCGCAATACTCCGCAATACCCCGCAATTTTTAACCAGTTCCCGCCCGCCGTCATATGACGTCCTTGACTTTGAGCGGGGATATCTGAATGATGGGTGCAGCTACAGGCATCATTCAGATATCAGCTTTTTCAGCCGGCGATTTCCTACACCATAAGAATGATCATAGCGGCTGTTCCACTGCTTGATCTTTCTTATGGGAGGCGAGAGGGGACGCCCCCTCCCTTCCCGCCACCCTCCGGTGCTTCTACCGACTCATCGATACGATCGAAGCCAGGATCGTTTTTTTTTTTTTTATTTCAGGCTTCCCAGCCTAGAGGTGAGATGTGAGGTCTTATTGACCCCATATCTCACTGTAAAGAGGACCTGTCATGCCATATTCCTGCAGGTGAACCTCCGTCTTAGCCTTAAATCACTCACAGAGTGGTACAGATTTTGCTCAAGAATATCCCTGTATTTAGCACCATCCATCTTTCCCTCAACTCTGACCAGTTTCCCAGTCCCGACTGCTGAAAAACATCCCCAAAGCATGATGCTGCCACCACCATGTTTCACAGTGGGGATGGTGTTCTTTGGGTGATGTGATGCGTTGGGTTTACGCCAGACATAGCATTTTCTTTGATGGGCAAAAAGTTCAATTTTAGTCTCATCAGACCAGAGCACATTCCTCCATACATTTTGGGAGTCTCCCACATGCCTTTTCACAAACTCAAAATGTGCCATTTTGTTTTTTGCTGAAAGTAATGGCTTTCATCTGGCCACTCTGCCATAAAGCCCAACTCTATGGAGCGTACGGCTTATTGTCGCCCTATGTACAGATACTCCAGCCTCTGCTTTTGAACTCTGCAGCTCCTCCGGGGTTACCTTAGGTCTCTCTGCTGCCTCTCTGATTAATGCCCTCCTTGCCCGATCCGTGAATTTTGGTGTGCATGTGTCTCTGGGCAGGTTTGCTGTTGTGCCATGTTCTTTCCATTTGGTTATGATAGATTTGATGGCGCTCCTATGGATCATCACAAATAACTAAGATTAAAAAAACATTGAACTAAAGGCTGTAATGTAACAAAATAGGTAAAAAGCCAAGGGGGTGAATACTTTTGCAAGGTACTGTATATGAAATTGCAGATCTGGTTTTGTTTGGATGCTTGAAAGTTGTCAAATAAGAAAAACAGGACATCTGCAACTTTGGCTCAGAGCACTTTCCTCCTTGTGCCTCATCTGAAGGGGCCTAATTACTCTCTGTGCTGGCCCAGCTCCCCCTCTTTACCTCCCTACAAAATCTTTTGGGTAGCTGTCCAGGGAGGACTAAAGGGGAACACTTGAGTGAAAACTCAGAGTTGCTGGGGCTGATGACATCATATCCAAGATGGTGGCACCCAGCAGCATGCCTAGAAGTTTTGTGTCTACATAAACAGATGTTATTATAGGTACAGTAAATAGCATGCATAAAATGTACTAAATGCACATATAATCTTGTGGGAGGATTGTTGACATTTTCATCTGTACTTAGAGCTCTAAATGTCAAACCATTAATTAATAACCACTCAGGTGAAATAACCTGTTCTACAAAATCTGCTCCTTTATAGATAATTTTAGAGCATTCTTGGAACTTCAGACATTTTTGCCCTTAACTTTAAGAAATTGCAGATCTGGTTTTGCTAGTATGCATACAAATGGTCAATAGGACAAAACAGATTCTATTTACATAACAGTAAAACAGGACATCTGCAACACAGGCTCAGGGTACTTCCCTCCTTGTGCGTCATAGCCTTCTCCTATATGGGGGCCTCTCTGTGCTGGCCCAGCGCCCTACATAATCTTTTGGGTAGCTGTTGAGGGAGGACTGAAAGGGAACACTTGAGTGAAAACTCTGAGTTGCTGGGGCTTAAGACATCATATCCAAGATGGCAGAACCAGGCAGCATGCTCAAAAGCTTTGAGTCTACACAAACAGAGGGTATTACAGGTCAATAGCTTGCAAAAAATATACTAAATGCACATACACTATATTACTAAAAGTATTGGGACGCCTGCCTTTACACAAACATGAACTTTAATGGCATCCCAGTCTTAGTCCATAGGGTTCGATTTTGAGGTAGCCCACCCTTTGCAGCTGTAGCACTGCACCCTTGGGGACTGTTTGGATTTACCCACTCATCTGCACCACCATGACCTTAGGAGCATTCCAACCCACCTGACACTCTGGGTTCAGACATCTTTGCACCACCTTAAAGTAATAATTCAAACCACTCAATGAGTTTATTATCTCTTAACATTTACTGGATAACTCAAGGAAGACCTTGTTGCACAAAGGCAGTAATAGATCAACTGAACTTTGGATAACAGTCCTAATTCAGTAGAAGTATTCCTCCACAATAATACGAGTTAAGACAATTTGCCAATAACAGTATATTATATACATGTATGTACAATTAAGTACCACTTGCCCATGACCTGAAAGGATAAGCGAGAGTTAAGCATTAATCCTGGCAAGACTTCTAAAGGGGAAACCCAGGCTATTTAACTTTTAATCCTAATGAGAGATCAATTAAACAGGAACAGTATGAGGGTCCTTTAAGTAGTAATGACAGTAATGTCCCCATTGAAGGCCTAATGGTCTTCACTGGCAGCCGGAGCTCATTAACTATATCCAATATCCAGGGTGCAGCAACAAGGAAATGGTAAAAGGTTGATGCGACAGGTGTATATGTACAGTGTTCAAATAGAGATGCAGTAAAGTTTTTCCCCAGGGTAAAGCTGTCTGTGCACAGTGTTCCAGTGAAGCAACAAAGAAAGGTTTGCAAAGGTGGGAAATTGCCCTCTCACCAACAACCAGGTCGATTCAATGCCTTCTGAACAGCAGTTCCCAAAGAGGCGTCCTTGCAGCGGTTCCACTCGCGAAGATCATCCGATACAAAGCGCAGGTTGTCGGACTATCAGGGTGGTCCTGGATAAATGTCTGATGATCAGCAAGCAGTGATGAGTCCTTCTCGGCTGGGTTGAAATGTCGTACACTGTGTGGTAGGCCGCGACCTCACCCTTTCTGACAGAGAGGTCCGTCACACACCAGGCCCAGGAGGAAGAGAGCGTGGGGCACGTCTCTGGTCTCTTTTATCCCTCTTCCCAGCATTCCCTCTGATGATAGCAAAGATCTCTGGGATATGTAGTCCGGGTGCATAGTCATACGGAGCAATTGCCATTCTGAGGAACTACTAATCCCAAAATCCCTTTGCTTTGGCTCACTGTGCTGTCAGAATGGGGCATAGAATTTATATAAATTGTTTTCCTAACCATTTTCTATGGACTTTTATATTTAGTTCACATGCTGCCATCTAGTGACCTTTTGTGGTAATGCACTTGTTTCTTATGTTCTTTTCCCTTATGTTATGACACACTTCCTTTGTATGTAATGCTCCACCCTTCCTCCTGAGATTGTACTTCCTGTGTCATGGATGCAGCTAACAAGCCACATGTAGAAGGGCACATGTATTCTGCATTGTAAGCTACAGACAATATCATTTTTTGACCGCATAAAAAATGCAGCCTATTCATCTGTTTGTATCCTGTCATCTACTGTAACCTGATGTTCAGAATAAAAGCACCTTTGTGGATGGAATCAGTATTTGGTGAGTTCAAACTATCTGATGAGGATTGTCCTCAGTGATTATATCTTATACGGGCCAGGCATAGAGGTCTCACAAGGGATAAATCGCTTCACAACAATCGGAGTCAGAATACTCACAGATAAGTCAGTCAGTGGCGCTAGGCACTAGAGGGACAATACAGTACATAAAAATGATGGGGAATCGCTATGCTTTGCAATTGTAGTCCACATTGCTACATCCTCCCCCTATTTGAAAGTCTTTGGTCCCTGAAGACAGAACACAACCTGCGGGATCACCCTACTGTATCATAAGAACATTAATGGTTAATTACATGACAAACCAGAAGTTGTAACAGCCAACAACTGACCCATAGAAGGATCTTCTAACAGTAAATTATATACAGTGAGGTCTATAAATATTGGGACATCAACACAATTCTAATCTTTTTGGCTCTATACACCACCACAATGGATTTGAAATGTAACGAACAAGATGTTCTTTAACTGCAGACTTTCAGCTTTAATTTGAGGGTATTTACATCCAAATCAGGTGAACGGTGTAGGAATTACAACAGTTTGTATATGTGCCTCCCACTTTTTAAGGGACCAAAAGTAATGGGACAATTGGCTGGTCAGCTGTTCCATGGCCAGGTGTGTGTTTTTCCCTCATTATCCCATTTACAAGGAGCAGATAAAAGGTCCAGAGTTCATTTCAAGTGTGCTATTTGCATTTGGAATCTGTTACTGTCAACTCTCAATATGAGATCCAAAGAGCTGTCACTATCAGTGAAGCAAGCCATCATTAGGCTGAAAAAATAAAACAAACCCATCAGAGAGATAGCAAAAACATTAGGTGTAGCCAAATCAACTGTTTGAAATATCCTTAAAAAGAAAGAACACACCGGTGAGCTCAGCAACACCAAAAGACCCAGAAGACCACGGAAAACAACTGTGGTGGATGACCGAAGAATTCTTTCCCTGGTGAAGAAAACACCCTTCACAACAGTTGGCCAGATCAAGAACACTCTCCAGGAGGTAGGTATATGTGTGTCAAAGTCAATAATCAATAGAAGACTTCTTCAGAGTGAATACAGAGGGTTCACCGCAAGATGTAAACCATTGGTGAGCCTCAAAAACAGGAAGGCCAGATTAGAGTTTGCCAAACAACATCTAAAAAAGCCTTCACAGTTCTGGAACAACATCCTATGGACAGATGAGACCAAGATCAACTTGTACCAGAGTAATGGGAAGAGAAGAGTATGGAGAAGGAAAAGAACTGCTCATGATTCAAAGCATACCACTTTATCAGTGAAGCATGGTGGTGGTAGTGTCATGGCATGGGCATGTATGGCTGCCAATGGAACTGGTTCTCTTGTATTTATTGATGATGTGACTGCTGACAAAAGCAGCAGGATGAATTCTTTGTTTCGGGCAATATTATCTGCTCATATTCGGCAAAATGCTTCAGAACTCATTGGACGGCGCTTCACAGTGCAGATGGACAATGACCCGAAGCATACTGCGAAAGCAACCAAAGAGTTTTTTAAGGGAAAGAAGTGGAATGTTATGCAATGGCCAAGTCAATCACCTGACCTGAATCCGATTGAGCATGCATTTCACTTGCTGAAGACAAAACTGAAGGGAAAATGCCCCAAGAACAAGCAGAAACTGAAGACAGTTGCAGTAGAGGCCTGGCAGAGCATCACCAGGGATGAAACCCAGCGTCTGGTGATGTCTATGCGTTCCAGACTTCAGGCTGTAATTGACTGCAAAGGATTTGCAACCAAGTATTAAAAAGTGAAAGTTTGATGGATGATTGTTAATCTGTCCCATTACTTTTGGTCCCTTAAAAAGTGGGAGGCACATATACAAACTGTTGTAATTCCTACACCGTTCACCTGATTTGGATGTAAATACCCTCAAAGTAAAGTTGAAAGTCTGCAGTTAAAGCACATCTTGTTCTTTTCATTTCAAACCCTTTCAAACCCATTGTGGTGGTGTATAGAGCCAAAAAGATTAGAATTGTGTCGATGTCCCAATATTTATGGACCTCCCCAATGATGGGATTGTCTTCATGAGGGGGAACCCACAAGCAATCAAGAGTTAATTCCTCTTCATCACTTTCCTCTTCAAGTAGTATGGGTAGGCAGGTTTTCTGGCCCTAGGCCTCAGCGTAGGGGACTGATAAGTCTCTGAGCAAAAGGCTGGGGGTACTCAGACTGCCTCGGATATAGGCAGCAAATTTTTATGCCAAGTCTTCAAAGGGCCAGTCTTCCCTTCAGGCCGATTTTGATACACAGGGAGCCCAGGTAATTGCTTACAGACAATGTAGGATTGAGAGCGCCATCGATCAGCCAGCTTATGTTTCCCAGGCACCTCTAGATTGTGTAACAACACTCAGTCTCCAGGTTGTAGATCCTGAACCCTTACTCTGAGATCAAAGTTTTTCTTGTTCCTCTGTTCTCTGATGGTAGAGGCTTCCTTGGCTTTCTCATAGGCCACTTTTAGAAGTCTGTCAACATATTCCCAGTAGGAAGCCTGAGAGGTGTGATCTAACGATGTTCCAGAGGCCAGATCCACTGGTAAATGAGCCTCTCTTCCGAACATTAATCTATCGGGGGAGTATCCAGTAGAATCATTCGAGGTGCTATTATAAGCATGAACCACTGCAGATATATGGTCTCCCCAATGCTGTTTCTTTTCCAAAGGAAGGGTTCCCAACATGTTCAGCAGGGTATGGTTGAAACGCTCAGGTTGTGGGTCCCCTTGAGGGTGGTAAGGAGGAGTAGTCCTGGATTTCTTTATATTTAAGAGCTCACGCAGTCTTCTGATCAGCTCGCTCTCAAAATCCTGACCTTGATCCGAATGTAGGCACTGAGGCAGCCCGTAGTGAACAAAAAACTTTTCCACTAGAGTTTTTGCTACAGTACTGGCTTGCTGGTCCCTAGTGGGGAAAGCTTGAGAGTAACGGTGAAATGATTTGTCACAACCAGGACATTACTCCGTCCACTCAGGTCAGGTTCAAAGCACAAGAAATCAATGCACACCAACTCCAATGGTCCCTGGCTTTGAAGATGGCCCATTGGGACTGCCCTTCCTGGTAAAGTCTTTCTCTGAATGCATGTGCTGCAAGAGCGACAGTAGCTTTCCACCTCAGTTCTCATGGAAGTCCAATAAAAGCGATCTCTGACTAACTTGAAGGTTCTATTTGGGCCTAAGTGACCATGATCATCATGAAGAGCGGTCAACACATTAGTCTGTGTTTCTCAGGGAGGAACAGTTGACGGACACCCTCTAGTTCTTCAGATGGACCTCTCCGGTATATGACTCCATCTTTCAACCACATTCGTTCCCACACTCTATGGATGACTTTTGCTCCCTCAATGGGACTATTCAACATTATCTGAGGGTTCTGGGCTGATAACGATTTCCTCACAAGATTCCCCAATGGATCTTCATGTTGATCCCGTCTTATGTCCTCTCTTGTCAACTGAGGCAGTTCTTGGCTGCGCACCTTGGTCAAAACACAGTAATGTCTTGGTACTCCTGCATGGGTAACTCCCACAGCTTCGGCCCCTATGGCCCCTCAGTGTTTATGCTCTACTCCTTGACACACAGCCCGTACTCCTTCCAAGGGTAAATGGACCCAACTCTTCTGGCCAGCGTTAGTGAAGTGGGGCCTCCGGGAAAGAGCATCAGCATCTCGATTTCCCACTTCGGGTCGGTATTTCAAATTGAACTGGAATTCAGATAGAGCAGCCAACCACCGATGTCCAGTGGCATCAAGCTTGGCAGTAAGTAAGTCAAGGGGTTGTTTTCAGTCTTAACCACAAAGGTAGCCCCGTACAGATAATCACGTAGCTTATCTACCACAGCCCACTTAAGGGGCCAAGAACTCCAATTTGTGTAAAGGATAGTTCCTCTCAGGAGGAGTGAGACTGCGACTCACAAAGGGCCACCGGGCGAGGTCTCCCTTCTGACTCTTGATACAACACTCCCGAGGCCATCTCTGCTGGCATCCACATGCAATTCATAAGGTTTAGATGGATCAGCGTAGGCCAGCACTGGTGCTTCAACAAGGCTCCCCTTGAGTCGTTCAAAGGCCCTTTCACACTTCATCATCCATTGCTCTTGGATAGATTCCCGAGGTTTCCTGGGGCCTCTCTTCTGGGCTTTCTGCTGATCCCCCTTTGTTTCTGTAAAAGCTTGTTCTTCTATAGTAAGAGCAGAAACCCAGGAACTACCTCAGTGACGGTGCTTGGGCAAGGCCCGGGACCCTGGTAATCCTTGTGGCATTTGGTCAAACTCGAAAAACCCTAGAGGGCTGATGAAGGTATATTTTCTAGATGAAGTGCTGCATGAAAATCGTCGACAGTTCAATGCCATAGATGCTGGGGGTCTCTCCCCTCTACCCCTCTCCTCACCCCAGAGGTAGCTTTCCATCATTTTTTCTCAGTTTGGCTCTTTTTCATATGGACATTCCTGACAGCAGCATTGCTGTGGACGTTTGAAATACAAGCCCTCTAGTGGCCGTCAACCTACTAAGCATACAGCATACCAACTGCACACCCACCCGGCAGCCCCAGCACGCTCAGCTGATCATCCTTGCTGGAAGTCACGCGTGCGTTTGGACAGTAGCGGCACCTGAATCTACATATGCCGGTCGGACGGAGGAACTTGGTCAGCTGCAATATAGAGTGTCTGGAGGGGTAAGAACTGTCTATGGACTGATCCTGTGTTACGGTTTTCTTACCCCACACACTAATAATGCCTCAGCTGTATATCGCTGTCTGGCGCGGAAGCCTTGTGGCAGTGTTCATCATGGGCATCAGCTCTGAGGTGGGGACTGTATACACTTCACGTCCGCCACTCCGGGTGGCTATGACCAATTACCCACACCATACGAGCGTTTGGATTTCAGATGTATGATGGGGTTATGAACTGCTGTGCTATTTATTCTGCTTTTGTCCATATCTGAGTCGATCTGTATGATTACTTTTTATGATGCATTCTGCTGGATATGATTATCATACCTTACGGAGGAGATACTAGGCATTTTGATTATACTACTACATGGTCAGGACTTGGACTATACTTATCACCACTACATAACCAGCAGTTGTAGACAGTGTGCCTGAACGATCCCCTCACAGACGGAGAGGAATTCTATTTGCCCAATAGGGATACGGGTATTCATGTCTATCGGGCTATTTTTACTCATACATGAATACCCATTAATCTGTCCGTACTCCTTCTGGTGGATACTACTTTGCCCAGCAGACTTATTCCACAACGTTTATTATTTTATATTTATTATTAATGGTCCCTTGATACTGTGGAGGAACGGACCCCACTTCTGTGGACTTGACCCACAGACGTGGGATCCTTCATTTTGTGTTTTCATGCATATGTTTCAATAAAGTTTTTTTGTATTTTGATCTAACCACGTGGTAGCTTCTCCCTTTGCTGGCATTCTTGGGACCACTCTGGCCCCTGATTTTTCTTTTATCGTATTTTCTAGGTCATCTGGGTGCATGGGTATTTGGTAGTATCCACTTTTTAGATCCAGCACACTGAGCCATTTAGCTCTTGATAAGCATTGCAGGGCCTCTTCTATGTGGGGGGTTGTGTACTGATCTGGAATGGTCCTTCGGTTCAATGTTTGGTAGTCAATACACATCCGGAGGGACCCATTCTTCTTTCACACTATCACAATCGGGGAAGCATAAGGGCTCCTGGACTCCTTGATGACCCCTGATCTCTTCAGTTCAGCCAATTGTTCTTGAAGATCCTCCAGATCACACAAAGGAATTCGCCTGGCTCTTTCACGAAAAGGCTTATCTTCAGTTAGCCGAATTCGATGTTGAGCACTCCGGGCACAGCCCACATCAAAGTCATTCTTGGTGAACATTTTCTCCCATCGGGCTATTTGAGCTTTGATCCTCTACTCCCATCTGGAGGGTAGATTTGGGAAGTGGACGGTAGTCTCTCTTCCATCACCCTTTTAGACTAGCTCATCCCCTGTCACTGGGGTGGCAGCACTCACTTTCCCAATCACCATCCTGGGCTTTAGGCTGATTGGGTGACTAGTGACTAGGGATGAGCTGAATGTTCAACATCGGGTGTTCGCCCATTCGCCAGCAAATATTATTTGGCATTCACTGCAAATTCGAGAGCCGATGAACGCCCCATAATGGACTGCGAGATCGCAGTGCATTGCTGTATGATGATAGGCCAAAGCATGCACTTGACCTGCATGCTTTGGCCAATCACAGCGTGCTCTGCTAAGAGAGCCATAATTGCCCAAAGGCAGGGTGCCTTTGTCCAATCATGGCTCAGGGGGACTAAGTCCACGCCCCACACTATATAAGGCTGCTTAAACGGCGGCCATGTGTAGTTTTGTTGGCGTGGACAGAGAGATTGAGAGCTTGATTTAGATTAAGCAGGCAAGTTTTTCAGTTAGTGGCAGTGTATTTTATATATATATATATATATATATATATATATATACAGTCAGTCTAGTGTGTGTATATATATATATATATATATATATATATATATATATATATATATATATATATATAATATTATATATATACTCTGAATTTAGCATAGACTATATATTCTGTGTTTACTCGATATTCAGTCAGTGTATTATATATATATATATATATATATATATATATATATATATATATATATATATATACAGTCTTGTGTATATGTGTGTGTGTGTGTGTATATATATATATATATATATATATATATATATATATATATATATATATATATATATGTATATATGTGTATATATATATATATATATATATATATATATATATATATATATATATATATATATATATATATATATATATATATATATATATATATATATAGTTTGTGTGCGTGTGTATATATATATATATATATGTGTGGGTGTACACAGTATACAATACAGTGCAGCCATTGTACAGTTGTTAATACAGTGCAGGCGGTGTACACAATACAGTATACAGTGTAGTGTGGTGTTGCAAAACAAAAAATACATAGTGTCCGGAAGGCCACCAAGGAGAGGCAGACGCTCACAGGCCACTAAAAGAGGGCAAGCCGCCTCTGTGTCAACAGTGCTGGTTATGGACATGGTGCATCCTCTGCAGGTGGCCCTGGGGCACGCTTGTCCTTTTTTTCTGCTGCTGGCCAAGTTATTGAGCCAGAACATGCAGAAGAGTTGGTGGAGTGGATAACAAAGCCGCCCCCATCCTCTGTCACCCAGGCTCAGAGTACTTTGCTTTCCAACATAGCTGCCAAAGTGGCCTATTCCATTGGCTCCTTGTCCACAGTCACTCCTTCCGTAGCCCCACCATCATGCACAGAGGAGTCCCCAGAATTATTCAACCACAGTGTATAGTACATGCTGCTGGAGGATGCGCAGCGATTTGAAGGCTCCCATGTTGGTTCCCAGGTTGAGGAAGGGAGTAACGTGAGCCTAGAGAGAGTGGGTGCCCAAGAAGGACGAGAAACTAGCAGTCATGTTCCCCCAGTGGCAGCATACTGCCACGTTTACTCCAGTGATGAGGTGGCAGGGGATTATGAGGTCACTGACTGTACTTGGGTGCCTGAGAGAAGAGAGGAGGAGGCACAACTCCAATGAGGCAGGATATCCTCTATGGGGCAGCTCAAGGGTAGCCACCCTATTGCATCACACCTGTCAGAAACCATGAATCAGACCAAGACAGAAGTACAGATAAATCACACTTGTTTAATAATAATAGTAAATAGAACAAACATAGTCAAAACATAACCAAAGTTCGGTAACCAGAACGTATAGTCAGATAAGTTAGGAAGCCAGAGATCAGCATAGTGGAACAGCAAGCAGGATCTGGAGCCAGAAGGAATGTCAGCCAAGCAAGTCTTTACCAGGAACACAGGAGATAGTGTCTGTGATGTTGACCAAGGCGAAGGCAGAGATCATCTTGGCTGGACGGCGTAAGTAGGCAGGACTGACGAGCAGGATATCATCAACAGGTGAGTCAATGTGGAGAGATAGGAGCTGGCAATTAGCCGACAGCTGAGTGGCCAGCACAGAGGAAGGAAGGGCTGAGCCCAGCCCTGACAGTACCCCTTTCTCAACGACCCCTCCCCCTCGGAAAAGCCTCCTTTTCCATGGCTGGCACTGTAGTCCAACCTACAGTAGCAACTGTGGGTTTGTGTCAATTCCTCAAGGAACAGGTTAAGCAGATGCTTAGTCTCCTTCCCAGGAAGTGGAAAACTATGCAGACCTTCCACAGGTGCTGTGTTTTATGATTGATGCCATTCTGGATTCTGCCCAGCAGGCATCTCGTTTGTCTCTCCTGTTGGTACACATGCGCAGGTCCCTTTGGCTTAAAAATTGGGCAGTGGAGCTTTCATGAAAAAATACTTAACTGGCTTCCCATTCAAAGGGGAACGCCTATTTGGGGATGATCTAGATAAATTCATCCAAAAAATCTACACTCCTACCAGTCAAAAAGAGTAAATGTCCATCATTCAAGTGTTCTCTTTCTCCTTCCCCTGGAGCATCAGGCTCTAAGCTGTGGCGATGGCCTTCCCAATGTACTTTCAGAGGAAAGGCCCAAGGTCACGCCCAAAGGCAGTAAAAGACTTGGGGATGAAAGTCTGCCAAGCAGAGCCCCAAAGCATCCCTATGAAGGGGCGCCCCCTCTCAGCCGAGTGGGGGGAAGGCTCCTACAGTTTTCAGGAGCCTGGCAGGAAGAGTTTCAAGACAAGTGGGTAGTCTCTTCAGTATCTCTGGGCTACAAGATAGAGTTGCAGGAGCTTCCACCAGCTCGTTTCCTAAGGTCAAGGGTTTCCAAAGATCTAAAAGATCTAAATCAGTTTCTGCACATTCGATCCTTCCGAATGCAGTCAATCCATTCGGTGGTCTCCACCCTTCAAGGGGGAGAATTTATGGCATCAATAGATATCAGGGATGCATATCTTCATGTGCCGATATTTCCCGCTCACCAAAAATATCTATGGTTTGCGGTAGAACAGTGCCCTTTTCAATTTGTGGCCCTTCCTTTAGGCCTCGCTACAGCTCCTCGAGTTTTTACAAAAATTCTAGACCCTCTCTTAGCAAATCTAAGAGCTCAGGGCATAATCGTGGTATCTTATCTAGATGATTTGCTACTTATAGAGCAATCAGTGGCGCACCTGAACCATGCTGTCTTCAAGACAGTAAAACATTTGGAAAGCCTAGGTTGGATAATCAACCTAGAAAAGACTTCCTTGCAACCTTCAACAAGGCTGGAATATCTAGGCATGATCATAGACAAAGGTCAAGGCCGTAAAAGTTCTAGTCCGCCGGGTGTTAAGCAAAAGGAGTCACTCCATTCGGCTATGTATGAGACTGTTAGGAAAGATAGTCGCCTCTTTTGAGGCTGTTCCATTTGCCCAGTTTCACTCAAGGACTCTGCAGAGAAGCATCCTCGCGGCTTTGAACAAGAAGCCACATGCCTTGGATCTTCCTATGTGCCTATCCCCAAGGATACGCAAAAGCCTCAATTGGTGGTTACGAACCAGAAATCTTTTGAAAGGCAAAGCCTTTCTTCCACTACCATGGAAAATCGTAACCACGGATGCCAGTCTGACAGGCTGGGGAGCAGTTCTGGAAGAAGCATGCACGCAGGGAAGATGGTCCGTGACCAAAAGGCGCCTGCCCATCAATATTCTAGAAATTCGGGCATATTACTTGGCCCTCATGGACTGGTCTTACAGGCTACAAGGTCATCCTATTCGGATACAGTCCGACAATGCCACGGCAGTGGCTTACATCAATCACCAAGGCTTATTTACTACAAAATCTGGAAGGCATATGTTTCCTGCTGTGAACCCAGGGTAAAGGCAAACTAGAAAGTATTTCATTAGCAGGATCTTGACCTTTCTTCAGTCAGGCCTAGAGATGAAATTGGCCTTGAGCACTATCAAAGTCCAAATTTCGGCTTTGTCAGTATTTTTTCAGAAGCCAATTGCTTCACATTCCCTTGTCCGGGCCTTTGTTCAGGGGGCACTGCGATTAAATCCGCCAGTCAAACTTCCAGTATGCCCATGGATCTGAATTTGGTGTTGTCTGCATTACAGGGACAACCCCTTGAACCATTGCACCATGCTCCTTTAGAACTTTTGACTAAAAAATTAGTCTTCTTGATAGCCATATCCTCTGCTATCAGAGTTGGCAGCTCTTTCTTGCAAAGAGCCGTATTTGATTATTTACAAGGACAGAGTAGTTATGCGTTCTCATCGGTCCTTCCTACCCAAGGTGGTTTCAGGATTCCATTTGAATCAAGATGTGATCCTACCATCCTTTTTTCCAGATCCGCAGTCCACGGAAGAAGAATCTTTGCACACTCTTGATGTGGTAAGACCAATCAGTATCTATCTGCAGGCAACCACTCAGATACGGAAAACTGATTGTTTGTTCATCCTGCCAGAGGGCCCTAAAAAGGCCAGGCAGCGTCGAAATCCACTCTTTCTAGATGAATTAGACAGGTTATTTTTCAGGCTTATGGTATAAGGAGGAAGACTCCTCCTTTTCATGTGAAAGCGCACTCAACTAGGGCTGTTAGTGCTTCTTGGGCAGTGCATCACCTTTGGTCTTTAGTCCATACATTCACTAGATTCTATCAGGTGGATGTAAGAGGGCAAGAGGATGCCGCCTTCGGGCTCAGTGTACTGCCGGCTGCAGTTTAGTCCCTCTGGTCCGTTTGGGGTCTATGTTTCTGATCTGTGTCTCCCTCCCCGCAAATGAGCATTGCTTTGGGACATCCCACTATGTAATGAAGGCTCTGTGTCCCGTGATGTATGATCAAGAAAACAGGATTTTTGAATACAGCTTACCTGTAAAATCCTTTTCTTGAGAGTACATCACGGGACACAGAGCTCCCGCCCTTCTATGGGTTTTACGTGGTTACCTATTGCTTTGCTACAAAACTGAGGTGCTCCCCGTGTGGGAGGAGTTATATAGGGAAGGAATTCTCATTAATTGGGGTTAACCAGTGTCCAATCACCGAAGGTGCCTATCTAACCCATTATGTAATGAAGGCTCTGTGTCCCGTGATGTACTCTCAAGAAAAGGGTTTTACAGGTAAGCTGTATTCAAAAATCCTGTTTTTACACCTTTAGAAAGCCTGAAGGCGGTGCTTGGTTTTTGGGGTCCTGTACGTGGCTAGGCTCCCAAAAAGTCTCACACATATGGTATCCCCATACTCAGGAGAAGCAGGAGAATGTATTTTGGGGTCTATATCCACATATAACCATGCCATGTTTGAACAATATATCATTTAGTGACAACTTTGTGTAAAAAAAATAAAAATTGTAATTTTCACGAAACTTGTGGCAAAATATCAAATATTCCATGGACACAACATGCCTCTCAGCAAAAAGCTTAAAGTGTCTTCTTTCCAAAATGGGGTCATTTGTGGGGTTTTGTGCTATCTTGACATTTCAGGGCCTCCGAAACTGTGATAGGTAGTGAGGAAGTGAAATCACAATTTTACGCCCTTAGAAAGCCTGAAGGCGGTGATTGGATTTCTGGGTCCTGTACACGGCTAGGCTCCCAAAAAGTCTCACACATGTGCTATCCCAGTACTCAGGAGAAGCAGCAGAATGTATTTTGGGGTGTAATTGCACATATGCCCATGGCATGTTTGAGCAATAGATCATTTAGTGACAACTTTGTGCAAAAAAAAAAAAAAAATTAAAATTGTAATTGTAATTGTAAATGTAATATTCCACTATGTATATAAGATCATTTCTTATCCTTTAGTGTCGGTTCACACTGAGGCGACTTTTCAGGCAACTTAGCCGCCTGACAATTCGCGCTCCACTAAGTGTAATTGAACCGTTCTAATCAAACCGACTCAAGATGCTCCGACTTAGGAAAAAGTTCCTGCACTACCTGGGAGCGACTTCAGAGTGGCTTGCATTGACTTCTTTTAAAGAATTTGTTTGCGAGCCATGCTGACGTCACGCTGTACGGGGCGACATCAGAGTCGGTGACTTTAAGCCTTACTCTACAACTAAGCTCTTGTTGAGGGAAACTTCGCAGAAGGAGCTCAGGTGGATTGCCAGTGTACCAGGGATTTGTACAGACGTATCGTTATTGATATGGAATGTGTTTTTTTTTTCTTTCGTTTGTTCTACAAAATCTGCAAATTTGGTTTTGTTAGGATGCTTGAAAGTTGTCAAATAAGACAAAACAGATTTTGCGCATGTGACAGAAAAACAGGACATCATTGAGGCCTGGAGTGATAGGAATGTAATGTAAATAGTGAAGGGCCGGTATGACAGCGTGAAAAGGGGGGCAATAAATGGGTTAAGGAAGTTAAAGTTGTAGAAGCAGGAAGAAGAAAGGATTGGCTGAGAAAAGCAGGAAAAGGAGGGGTCTGGTAGTTTACTTAAGGGGGAGGTGGGGCTCTCTGGCATTAGTGGGGGGTCAGCAGGTGAAGAAGCAAGCAGTTTCACACGCTGCTAAAAAATCAACAGCTATGGCAGAGGTCCCCTGCCGACACGAGGGGACTGGAGTGGCTACTTAGTCAGGTAGCATCCCTGATAGAGGATCAGGCCTCCGGGTCAGGGGCGGGAACTCCCACGCGCGGAGGTCTCGGCCCGTCAGGCACACGTGCTGGACTGCAGTAAGTGGACAGAATCCTCGTCGGAGGCAGGAGCTCCATGAGCGAGGCGGCGGGTCACATTGAAATTCCGCCCCCGCCCGCTCTGCGTCACTGTTGGGAGCCAGAGGACTCCGCCCCCTCTGACGCGGCGGTGAGGGGGGGTCTCTGCGAGGGAGACAAATCAGCCACGGCTGCCGGGCCGTCACAAGACACAGCCAGCGGCTCCAACACCAGGCCAGTTGCCCCTGTAGGAGGCGGAAGGGGTAGAAGCTACAGGAGAGCGCCGACGATTTCCGGGGGCAATGGAAGGGTGGAACAACTCAGAAGCTGTGCGTGAGGCGGATCCGGTGTTGCGAGGAGGGGCCAACACCGGCATGGATCCTCAGCATCCAGGCCATCCACGCCTGGGGTGCTAAGAGCGGAGTAGCAGCAGCTTCCAGGAGAGAGGTCCAAGGGGGAGCTATCATGCTCGGAGGAGGAAGAGTCGCGGAACCAGCTGGCACCGGTGGATTCGGGAGCTGCGGCTGTTGGGGTCTCCCCTGGTCAGCCCGGTAAGTCTGCCTCTTTATCTGCTACCTGTCAGGGCTGGGCTCAGCCCTTCCTTCTCTGGGCTGGCCGCTCAGCTGTCAGCTATTTGCCAGCTCCTATCTCTCCAGCGTGACTCACCTGTTGATGATATCATGCTCGTCAGTCCTGCCTACTTAAGCCATCCAGTCCAAATGATCTGTGCCTTCGCTTTGGTCACATCTCTAGAGATGCTCTCCTGTGTTCCTGTTAAAAATTTGCTTGGCTGACATTCCTTCTGGCTCCAGACCCTGCTTGCTGTTCTACTACGCTGTTCTCTGGCCCCCTGACGTTTTGGCTTGTCTGATTAACCGGTTCCTGAACTCTGGCTATGTTTTGACTACGTTTACTCTGTTTACTTTTTTTATTATTATTAAACAAGTGTGATTTAACTGTACTTCTGTCTCAGTCTGATTCATGGTTTCTGACACTACCTCTTTCAATGCTGCATTGGGTGGGTTGTTGGCTGTGAGGGATGGGGGGATTCAGTGGATGTCAGGGCCGCACCACAGGCTGGGGGCTCCGCAGCTGGCCTGCAAGGAGCAGGTAATACACGTGCCACTGTCATGACCTTGCAGTAATACACCTTGCAAGGAGCAGGTAATACACGTGCCACTGTCATGACCTTGCAGTAATATATTTATGACCTATCTGTCTCTTACCTGGTCTGTGTATCAGCCTTGAGGCTTGTACTCTCACACCTGCATGCTCAGGCCCGGATTTACTCCCTTTGCCGCCCCAAGGCCGGGTCCTTCAATGCCGCCCCCCCCCCCCCCCCCACCAACACACACACACCATGTCCTTTATCGATGACTGCTACAATAGATCAATTAAAAACATATCTCCACACACGAGAACACTGAAAACAACTGGCTTTAATTGTACAGACTAAAAATACTTCAGGGTAAGCGCACGAGGGGTAAGGATTTTTCGCAGGCAATTTTTCAAGGCAATGGCTGGTGTTAGTGCTTCAATCATCCCCGGCACCATGGTTGTTATGGTGTCAGGATGATTGAAACACATTATTTCTATCATTACATTGTAATATAAACTGAAATAGTTCAACTCACCAGAATGCAGAATCATTGGGAGCCCTGAGTGTGTCACTTGCCACCATCTCTTGTCACTTGCCACTATGCCTGCCACCAGATGGGGATGTCACTTGCCACCATGTCTGCCACCAGATGGGGATGTCACTTGCCACCATGCCTGCCACCAGATGGGGATGTCACTTGCCACGCTGCCTGCCACCAGATGGAGATGTCACTTGCTACACTGCCTGCCGCCAGATGGGGATGTCACTTGCCACGCTGCCTGCCACCAGATGGGGATGTCACTTGCCACGCTGCCTGCCACCAGGTGGAGATGTCACTTGCTACACTGCCTGCCACCAGATGGGGATGTCACTTGCCACCATGCCTGCCACCAGATGGGGATGTCACTTGCCACGCTGCCTGGCACCAGATGGGGATGTCACTTGCCACCATGCCTGCCACCAGATGGGGATGTCACTTGCCACGCTGCCTGCCGCCAGATGGGGATGTCACTTGCCACCATTCCTGCCACCAGATGGGGATGTCACTTGCCACGCTGCCTGGCACCAGATGGGGATGTCACTTGCCACCATGCCTGCCACCAGATGGGGATGTCACTTGCCACGCTGCCTGGCACCAGATGGGGATGTCACTTGCCACCATGCCTGCCACCAGATGGGGATGTCACTTGCCACGCTGCCTGCCGCCAGATGGGGATGTCACTTGCCACGCTGCCTGCCGCCAGATGGGGATGTCACTTGCCACGCTGCCTGCCACCAGATGGGGATGTCACTTGCCACGCTGCCTGCCGCCAGATGGGGATGTCACTTGCCACGCTGCTTGCCACCAGATGGAGATGTCACTTGCCACCCGATGGGGATGTCACTTGCCACCAGATGGGGATGTCACTTGTCACCCGATGGGGATGTCACTTGCCACCCGATGGGGATGTCACTTGTCACCCGATGGGGATGTCACTTGCCACCACATGGGGATGTCACTTGCCACCAGATGGGGATGTCACTTGCCACCAGATGGAGATGTCACTTGTCACCCGATGGGGATGTCACTTGCCACCAAATGGGGATGTCACTTGTCACCCGATGGGGATGTCACTTGCCACCAGATGGAGATGTCACTTGCCACCAGATGGAGATGTCACTTGTCACCCGATGGGGATGTCACTTGTCACCCGATGGGGATGTCACTTGCCACCAAATGGGGATGTCACTTGTCACCCGATGGGGATGTCACTTGCCACCAAATGGGGATGTCACTTGTCACCCGATGGGGATGTCACTTGCCACCACATGGGGATGTCACTTGTCACCCGATGGGGATGTCACTTGCCACCCGATGGGGATGTCACTTGCCACCAGATGGGGATGTCACTTGTCACCCGATGGGGATGTCACTTGCCACCACATGGGGATGTCCCTTGCCAATGTTGCCATGCTATCTGCCATCAGGAGGAGGGCGGAACAGCGGTGCGGGCAATAGGAGATGTCATCTTTCTCCCACGCCGCCGCACCGCTGACACTACTAGCCAATCTCAATTTTTTTTAAAAATGGCGCCGAGCGGCGCGATCACGCTACTGCGCATGCGCCGCCCGGCCGAGCGCTTACGAGCTTTCCCGAGCCCGGCCGGCTTCGGAACGGCGCATGCGCCGTTGCGTGGTCGGCTCGCGGCCATTTTTTCTATGGGCACTGGTGCCCATAATAGACTCTAATGGGCAGCACGAAAGGGGGGGCGGCCGCGAAGTCGCTGCAGGAGCGGCGCCGCCCCTACACCACTGCCGCCCCGAGGCCTGGCCTCGGTGGCCTTGTGACTAATCCGGCCCTGTGCATGCTTAAGTAATCTTCCCTCTGTGTGGCTCCACCCTAGCCTCAACAGGAACCACTATTTAACACCGTATTCTCCAAGCCTGCCTTGCCGTGCAATATTGTGTGTTTGGCTTCCTGTTTGCCGTGTGCTCTAGTTTGTCTCTGTCTCTGTTACCGATCTTGGCATGTTCCCGACTATTCCTATCTGCTTGTGACCCTGACCTTTGGCGCGTTCTCGACTATTCCTGTTTGACTGTGACCCTGACTTTTGGCGTGTTCTCTGTTATCCTTGTCTGCTAGTCACCCCGACATTTGGCTACCTCCTTACTATTCCTTGCTGTCCTGGGCTGCTGTTTTCTCTCCATCCTCCTGTGAGCTGGGAGACCCTGGGGGCCGCGACCTGGAGCCAGTTGCGGCGCAGGCCATCCTCACCACTAGAGGCTCTGGTGAACACCAACTAGCTCTTAGACTCCGCGCCCTGGGGAATCTATGCTCTAACTCACTGAGGGATCCGTGTTGGTGCTCCAGGGGACCTGCCTTCCTGAACCAACCCGAGTTCCATCTGCAGCAGTCAGCCTTAGGGTCCACTATCATAGCGGTGCACTCCTGACCCCAACGGGGTGCATCTGTCACCTGGATACAGGTGACCAGACAGCCACTTCTGGTACAAATGCGCAGCTGCGCAATTTGCTGGGAGGACTGCAGGATCTTGTGCAGTGTTTTGCAGGGGAAACAGGGTTACAGTCCCCGCAGGTGTCGCCTTGGGTCCAGCCGGGTGGAGGGGCAGTGTTAGATGGGGCTAGTCTGGGGTTCGGTGCAGTGCCCACTCGTCCCCCTTCAGTCTCAGGGGTAGCCCCGGTAGCTACAGGGATTTCTGTGTCGCTTCCGGCATCGGGGGCAGCTAGAGTGGTGCCTGAGAAGACAGGAGCGGCGCAGGAGGTCTCAGGAAAAACGGATGCAGTGCGGTTAGTTGACGCGGCAAAGTGCAAAGTTTATGTATGCTTTGAGGGTGCGTTGGGGGCGCATTTAAAACAGGAAGTTCAAGAGAAGATTTGCAAGGGTGAGTATGTGGAGATTTTTTCCTTACTGCCGTTAGAGAATTTTAACCTGAACAGGCTCAAGCCTGACGACACTAAAAAAGAGGATGAGGAGAATCAGCAGTATCGATTGATTCCCACTTTCACCAAATGGCTGCAAGCGTTTGCCATTATGGCGAGCATCATCGGGGATAAGAATCCAGAACAGTATTCTGCACTCTTTTGCTACATGGACACCATCGGCGAAGCTCACAGAGTCTATGGTGGAACTGCTTGGCTATGTTATGACGAGCAGTTTCGGCAGCATCGGGCTATCCGGCCATCCCTTCGCTGGGACCACAAGAACATTAGCCTCTGGATGCGGCTCATGTCCTCTAAGTTTGGGGGATCATGCCATTTTAAACATGAGTGCTCGGGTTGTGGAGGTTCTCATCCTGTGTCCCACTGCTTTAAAAAAGGCATAGGGCCGTGCCAGAGATTTTGCAAACAAGGGGAATGACTCCGGTGAGGGGGGAAAGGATGCATCCTTTTCTAAGTAGATATCCTGACCAGGATGCTGCGCGCCTGTTGAGGGAGGGATTCTTGGAAGGTTTCCAGGTTTTCGCATCCCATGTTCCTTGGTGGCCGTGCCGCCTATGGCGCAGAATATGCGTTCGGCGTTGCAGCATCCAGGGGTGGTATCTGAAAAATTAGCTAAGGAGGTGGCGCTGGGTCGCATGGGTGGGCCTTTTGCAGTGAAGACGCTGCCGGACCTAATGGTCTCGCCACTTGGGGTGGTGCCTAAGAAGGAACCAAACAAGTTCCGACTGATCCATCACCTATACTTTCTGAAGAGAGGTTCTGTTAATGATGCAGTCGATCTGGAAGCATGTACGGTGTTGTATACTTCTTTTGACGCAGCGGTGAGCTGGTTTCGCCACTACAGCAAAGGGGCTCTAATGGCAAAATCTGACATTGAGTCTGCTTTTCATATGCTTCCAGTTCATCCTGACGGTTTTCGATTGTTGGGGTGCTGTTGGCAGGACGAATTTTATGTTGATCGCTGTTTGCCCATGGGCTGTTCCATTTCCTGTGCTCTATTCGAAACATTCAGTCCTTTTGTTGAATGGGTGGTTCGAGATCTGTCGGGGGTGAATTCTGTCATTCATTATTTGGATGATTTTATTTTCGTGGGGCCTCCGGCTTCTAATGTGTGTGCAATCCTTTTATCTACGTTGCGGCACATTGCGAGGAGTTTTGGTATTTCTATGGCAGAGGACAAGACGGAGGGTCCGACGACTATGCTCAGTTTCCTGGGCATAGTACTGGACTCAGACGCCATGGAGTGTCGCTTGCCAGAGGATAAATTGTTGGCACTCAAGACGGAGATTCGGAGGATAGTGGGGCTGCACAAGGTCCAGCTTCGGAGGCTACAATGGATGCTGGGTAAGTTTAACTTTGCATGCCGCATTATTCCTATGGGCAGGGTGTTTTGCCGATGGCTGTCGGTGGCGACGGCAGGGATTAGGTCCCGTACCCATTTTATTCATCTTACTAGGGAACATCGGGAAGATTTGCGGATGTGGCAAACGTTTTTGGAAAGCTATAATGGTAGATTGGTTTGGATGTCCGGAGCGGTGAGTAATTTTTATTTGGAGCTGTTTACGGATGCTGCAGGGTCGACAGGTTATGGGGCATTCTACCAGGGTCACTGGAGCATGGAACCTTGGCCGAGTTCCTGGTCAGACGCGGGGCTCCTTCGTAACCTGGTGCTCCTGGAGCTTTTTCCGGTAGTTCTGGCGATGGCAATCTGGGGTGAATCATGTAGGAATTTGAAACTTCGGTTGAATTGCGACAACCTGGGTGTAGTGCAAGTCATTAACCACATCCCAGCGTTGTCAGAACCTGTGATACAGCTGCTATGCCACATGGTGCTCCGCTGCCTGCAGATGAATATATGGCCGGCATATATCAAGATATGGCAGAAATGGTCGGAGTTGGTGCGGAATGCAGAAGGGGTTCGATAGGATTCGGAGGTAAGGCTGCTGGTCCTTTACTTTGTTTCCAGGAACCTGGAGCGGGGCGTGTCGGTGTCTGCCATTGAGCGGAAACTGGCAGCCTTGGCCTTTTTCTTTAAATTATCGGGTGGCGTTGATTTTACAAAAGATTTTTGGGTCCGCCAAGCTTTAAAGGGGTATCGGAAGTTGCATACGCGCAAGGATGCTAGGCGGCCTGTGCCCTTTGCTATCTTGCAGGCCATTTTTTGTGCAATCAGGCACCATCTGTACTTCCAGATATGAGGTATCCTTGTTTAAAGTGGCTTTTTCCTAGGCATTTTTTGGGGCGTTTCGGATCAGCGAGCTGGTCGGTCCTTCTAGGAAGGTTTCAGGGGGAATCTTGGCGAGAGATGTGATTTGGGAGAAGGACAGGGTGCAGGTTTTGCTACGCAGATCAAAGACAGACCAGATGGGCAAGGGCGCATGGGTACAGCTGTTTCAACTGCCCGGTTCCACGGTGTGTCCGCTGGGGGTTGCACAGAAATTTTTGGATATGCGCCCAGGCGTGGCAGGGCCCTATCTGTTACACGGGGATGGGTCGCTGTTGTCCAAGTTTCAGTTCATTGCCATATTCAGGAAGAGTCTTCGGGTGGTGGGTTTGGAAGAAAAACAGTATGCCCCGCACTCCTTCTGTATCAGGGCGGCCACGGAGGCTGCTAGGTGTGGGCTGGACGAGGTGTCTGTAAGGAGGATTGGTAAGTGGGACTCAAGGAGTCTTTGTACCTACATTTGCACGCATTTGTTAGCCGATCATGGGGGGAGGCGGGGTACCAGATAGAGGAAGGGTCGCGGTGGTTCTTGCTTGTGGGTGAGTATTCATGGTGTTTTGGTGTTATCCCGTGGTTCTCGTTCTTGTCTTTCAGATGGAGTGCAGACATGCCTCGTCTGGATTTTGGGTCACTCATACGTATGTTGGGGGGATGTTAGGCCGGATAGCAGACAGCTAGGTATTTCCAGGAGGGAGTCGTGTATTTGCTGGCTAGGCGTACCAGGGATGATGTGGAACAGGGTGGTGCCGAAGGTACATCGTTTTGCGCGCCTTGACAGGTCACCCGACATTATAGTGCTCCATGTTGGAGGGAATGATCTGGGGATTCGTTCCAGTAGGGAGCTTATTATGGACATCAAGTTAGATTTTCTGCGGCTCCGTACGGCCTTCCCCGACATGCTGGTCTTGTGGTCCGACATGGTGGCTCGGACGACTTGGCGCATGGCGAGGTCGGTTATAAGAACTCAACAAGACTCAAATTAAAGTCAATAAAGTAGTGGGCCAATTTTTTATGAGAAATGAGGGCAAATGAGGAATGGGGTCATTTGCCATAGGGATATAGAATCTGATACCAGGATGTACCTAAGGGGGGATGGAGTCCATCTATCGGTGGTGGGGATAGATTTGTGGTCCCTGGGGTTGCAGGATGGGATTCCATGTGCCTTGAGGGTGTGGAGGGGCCCTTAAGGTTAAGGTGTCACCCTTACGGGCGGTGGCGGTAGATTGGTCTGTGACGGTGTAAGTAATTACTTAAGAGATGGAAGGGTGGGGGACTCTTCGGTGGTATGTGCCCCTCTGGTGGATTCCGGTTAACATGGTTTAGCTGGAATAGGGTAATGGTTGCACTGCGGGTAGTGGGGTTGTCTCCGAGCTGGTGTTTACGGCTGGAGGCCTTATCATGGTAAAGGTCCCGCAGTGTAGCAGTGGAACATGTTTTGGAATGTTGGGGTTACCATGATAGACCAACAGGCCTTAAGACTGTTTATTTTGGTTTTAGATGTTGATGTAAAGAATGTTATTTAAATAAGTGTTTTTTGTTAAAAAAAGGGAGCTATGGCCATTTGTACTCCATTTCATGACTGGTCTCATTAATATAGGTAATGAGAAGGGGTGGGGGTGAGTACTTATGGTCGGGCAGGTAGAAGGAAAGTTGGGGACATCTTATCAACACTGGTCATGCAACACAAGCTCAGGGCACTTTCCTCCTTTTGCGTCATAGCCCTCTCCTCATCTAAGGGGGCCTAATTACTATCTGTGCTGGCCCAGCTCCCCCCTTCACCTCCCTACATAATCTTTTGGGTAGCTGTCCAGGAGGACTAAAGGGGAACAGTTGAGTGAAAACTCTGAGTTGCTGGGGCTGAGGACATCATATCCAAGATGGCGGCACCCAGCAGCATGCCCAGAAGTTTTGTGTCTACATAAATGGAGGTTATTACAGGTAAATAGCATGCATAAAATAAATAATACTAAATGCACATATAATCTCATGGGGGGATTGTTGCTGAAATGAGTGGTCTGGTGACAGGGTAAATTGACTTTGGCTGTTCTTAGAAGCCTAATAGTATGGCTTAAAGTGTCACAAAACCCACATCTTTAAAAAAAAAAAACTATCAATAAATGGTGTATTACATGCTATTCATACTTAGTCACTATGAGATTAGTTTTCTGTATTCTGCAATAAATCTGGTTGATCCTGCTGCTCTTTACTGTATCTCCCCCTTCTGTCCATGTTCCCAATCCAGCTAGGGATTTTGCAGCTGTGGTGGCAACTCCGCACATGCTCCGTTTTCAGAGAGTTTTTATGCTGAGCATTTCCTCCCTATCACATCTGAGCAGTCCATGTGACTATAGAGTCATCTGAGGGGGCCTAATTACTCTCTGTGCTGGCCCAGCTCCCCACCCCCTCCCTTCACCTCCCTACACGCCCTAACCCTCCCTCCCAAAGTTCTGCTAAGAGAAATAAAATCTCTTTTGCATTCAAGAATGTCTGGCGCCCAATTACTCTGGCTACTTTGCACCCACTATGCCTTACAACCCACCATATACAGAAGGATGTCATCTCTGGCTCTGGAGGTTCTCATTAGACTGAAGGAAGCCTGGGAAGCTGCTGCAGATATGAAATGTGTTTTTTTTTTTCTTTCGTTTGATCTACAAAATCTGCTTCTTCGTAGAAAATTTTAGAGCATTCTTGGAACTTCAGACATTTTTGCCCTTAACTATATGAAGTTGCAGATCTGGTTTTGTTGGAATATTTAAAATGTCAATTTTTTTTCAAATAAGACAAAATGTATTTTGCACACGAGACAGAAAAACTGGACATCTGCAACACACGCTCAGTATTTGTCCCTCCTTGTGCATAATAGCCCTTTCCTCATCTGATGGGACCTAATTACTCTCTGTGTTGGCCCAGCTCCCCTCTCCCTCCCCTCACTTCCCTACACCTCCCTACATAATCTTTTGGGTAGCTGTCCAGGGAGGACTGAAGGGGAACACTTGAGTGAAAACTCTGAGTTGCTGGGGCTGATGACATCATATCCAAGATGGCATACCCAGAAGTTCTGTGTCTACATAAACAGAGGTTATTACAGGTAAATAGCATGCATAAAATATACTAAATGCACATATAATCTTGTGGGAGGATTGCTGACATTTGCATCTGTACTTAGAGCTCTAAATGTCCCCCCCATTGGAATCAATGCATCCGGCACCCTACATGAAGATTAGGAGATTAGGTGGCCAGACGCATGGATAGGGTGTATAAAAAAAACTAACAACTGTAAATATGATCAATAACCATATTCATATCCTGCAATAAATGGTATAAATAATACAATAAACCTTTTAGGTAAAACACATTGAGTCCATAATGTGAACAGT
This sequence comes from Lithobates clamitans, assembly GCA_037952925.1. Classification (NCBI taxonomy): domain Eukaryota; kingdom Metazoa; phylum Chordata; class Amphibia; order Anura; family Ranidae; genus Lithobates; species Lithobates clamitans. The sequence continues at coordinate 367,257 of JBBGZY010000401.1, forward strand.
GTTGCAAAAAGTGTTAGTGATACACTTGTAAAAAACAAAGTAATTCTTGAAAGGTGAAAGTCTTAAAAAGTATATAAAACCAAAAAATCCCATCTAGGTGGACATGGCGAGGTCTCTCTGCTGCTGATTTGCCGGTATCACGCTATGTACTCTTACGTTTTTTCCATACATACTCTGGATGCCTGAGTGGATGTGTTTCCTTGGCCATATGTAATTACTTACAAGTACCTGGGTCACCTGGATTAAAGTTCACGTTATACAGACACCAACGTGGATCCCCACAGTTACAAGCTAGATTGGCTCAGTGGGTATACACCCATCTGAGTCCAATCTTTCCAGTAAGCCTCCAATTTAAAGTGGTGGTGGATCTTCTATCAACATATGTACCAGTCTTTTCACATTTTTTTGGTGTTATATACTTTTTAAGACCTTTAACCTTTCAAGGATTACTTTGTTTTTTACAAGTGTATCACTAACACTTTTTGCAACACTGTTCACATTATGGACTCAATGTGTTTTACCTAAAAGGTTTATTATAATATTTATACCATTTATTGCAGGATATGAATATGGTCATTGATCATATTTACAGTTGTTAGCGCTGCACTTTTTTTAATATATGTTGTATTCACAGGATTAGATCACTTGTATGTGCTAGCTGCTTGCACACGGTTGTTTTTTTGACAGCGCGATATTTCTATATATATAATTCTGCATGGATAGGGTGGTGGCCCCCGTGAGGGAAAGATTGCCCCCGTGAGGGAAAGATTGCCCCCGTGAGGGAAAGATGGCCCCCGCTCGGCTCAATACCATTGGATAATGGAAGTGACGTCAAACATCACTTCCGCCCAATGGTCTTAAAGAAAATTTTTTTTTTTTTTTTTATTGCATTTAAGTGTAAATGTGAGATCTGAGGTCTTTTTGACCCCAAATCTCACATTTAAGAGGTCCTGTCATGCTTTTTTGCTTTGTTTACATCTCTTGTAATAGGAATAAAAGTGACCCAGTTTTTTTTTTTTTTAAAGTAAAGTAAAGTAAAGTAATAAAAAGTAAAATAAATAAGGGAACACATACGTCAGTCGTGCCCGCATATGAAAACTGTGTTAAAACCACACTTGTGAGGTATCGCTGCCTTTGTTAGAGCGAGAGCAATAATTCTAGCACTAGTAAAAAAATCAATCCCCTGCACCTAAGGGCAGAGATGGGGGACTCGAGTCACATGACTTGACTTGAGTCACCTGTTTGAGGACTTGCGACTTGCTTGACAAAATTAAATAAATAACTCGACTTGACTTTGACTTGTCACTAATGACTTGCGACTTGACTTTGACTTGGGCTATTTGACTTGCAATGACTTGGCACCACCCCCACCCCCCCCCACCCTCCGAAAATATTACCCACACACTCCGCCCACCACCGCCTCTGAGCCAATCAGCATTTGCCAAATGCCACTGGAGCTGTTCAGGGTAGCGGTAAGAGTTATGTCAGTCCCTGCATCAAGTGCACCTGTTGAACGTGTGTTCAGCCATGGTGGGGTGATAATGCGACCCCATCGCTCACAACTGAGGGAGAAAGCACTTTCCAATTTAATTTTTTGCAAATGCAATGCATTTTAAGTGGCTATTCTCATCACCATTCAAGTGTCCAGATGTTGGCATTGTGTCAAGTTCAAACTTTGAACTTAGTTATTTTCCCCATCAGCAAGGACTACATTTTTTCAGGCTTGTTGGCCATTTAATTGCTGAGTGTTCTGCTCCTTGTCTGCTGTTTGGGCATTCAAAGTGTTTCTTTAATATGCCAAGAAAAAAGCACTAAGCAGTTTTGTTAATGTTGAAAATAAAACAAAACCTTTCCTGAAAACTGACTTTTAACTCATGTAAAGGTGGAAATGGGGTAGATCAGTATTTTGACTTAATTTGTGACTTGACCAAAATAAATGACTTGACTTGACTTGCTTGACTTCTAGCAGGGACTCGACTTGACTTGCTTGCTTTTCGCCACTGTAACTTGGGACTTGCTTGTGACTTGAAGGTTAAGACTTGACACTTGCTTGTGACTTGCACATGTGTGACTTACTCCCATGTGTGTCTAAGGGTACTAATTAGTGATTGGGCCTGCCGCTGCTGTACATGACATAGGTCAAAAAATAGAAAAAAGGGTATGAGTACCACAGCGCTGACAGCCTAAATAAATACAATAAAGTGCAGCTGTAGTGCATACAAAATGAAGTGCAAAATGAATACAAAAATACAAAAAAATATATCAAGCATGTAGCCAGTGAAAACTTAAAAACACGTGCAAATAAACTTAAAATTCTAGTTGGAAGGTTCCTTTCACAGGTGCTGCTGTGCTAGAAATAGTGCAAATCAATATTAAGCATGTGACCAGTGAAAGTCCAAAAAAGACGTGCACATAAACATATAACAGTTCTCAGTTGATAAGTTCCATTCCCAATGTCCTTTCAAAAGTGCTGCTGTGCTAAAAAAAACATATAATGCTGTAAACAGGTGCATTGCGGGATCCACACCTCCCCCTATGGTTTAACTCACCAGATCCAATGGACCCCCAAGCAGTACTGCGTTGCGGGTCAGGTAGGCTTAGTTTGGTGAGTGGGGTGATGAAAACGCCAAATCCTGGGTGCAATCCTTCCTGGGGTGTTTTCAGGCACAAACATATGGAGAAAGAGCCTGCATAGTAAAGTACATCTTGTTTAATTCAGTAAAATCAATCTTTACAGAGTTCCAATCATAAAATCAATCTTTACAAGGTTCCAAGGTGGAGGACAAACGAATGAACAACAATTACCAGTCCATTAATCAATAGGTTCTTTCACAACCTAACTGCAATTGAACGGGCATTGGACGTGATGTCACCATTGTGCCACAAGCTGCGTCTCGCCCTTCCCACAGGGCATTATCAAAGCCTGAAAAACTAGTTAAAGTGGTTGTAAAGCTTAGTTTAAAAAAAAAAAAGAATAACAAACATGTATATTCTTATCTCCTCTGTGCGCAGTGATTTTACGCACAGTGCGGCCCCCGATCCTACTCTTCTGGGGTCCCCCCGAGGTGCTCCTGGCCCCTTCCTCTTCTCGGGTGCTCCCCACGGAGAGCCGTTCTCCCTGGGGGCACCCATGCGGGAGTGCTCCCCAGTCCTGCTGCTGCCTCCACATTGACACAGACAGTAGGACTCGGCCCGAGCCAATGGCTCCTGCTGCTATCAATCTATCCAATGAGGACCCATGACAGCAGGCTGGAGCTGCTGTGCTTGTCCCCGTCACTGTAACGATCAGGTTCAGGTAACTAAAAGTGGTGCTCTGGAGGGGGGCTGCTGCATTACATAAGGTTTTTCACCCTAATGCATAGAATGCATTAGAGTAAAAACCCGTGAGGGTTTACAACCCCTTTAATTTTTATTGCACAGACCACAAAAATCATATTTCTGAAAGTGAATCAGAAGGTGCCATCCTGGATGTCCCTGGTGCAGTGGTGCATTTGAAGGTCTATTGTCCCAATTGTAAAATACTTCTATCTGCTTGCTGTGTCCTGGTTAATGTGCCCCATGTTTCAGTTGCACCACTACACCAGGGACATCCAGGATGGCACCTACAGACTATGACTACACTATAATGTTTCCTGATGTCTGTTTTGTGTTGAAACCTATTCATACATACAGTACAGTATATCACAATATATGAATTAAATCTGATTGCCATTCATTCACCACACATGGCTTCCATGGAATGGTGAATACTGCAGGGACATAGGATGGCCATTGCCTGATATGGCCAACTGTAGTTGGATCAGGAGAAAACTGTCTGTGGGCACTAAGCAACTACTGCAGGCACTTCTTGAGTAATCTGTTCTATAGGAAACATTGTACATCACAGCTTTTTTCCTCGTTCCTCTGGGATAAGACAGAAGCTTGGTATCTGCTCTCTGGTGGTAGCATGCAGATGTAGTCATATAATTATTCAGTAGCTAGACCTTTCAAACCTCAATCACATGTCTATGGATATCCTAAATGGTCGTTAAGAAACAAAGTCTAGGATTATGACAGGTTTAGTGCTTTACTTTATGGATAAGATCTCAATGAGCGAAACGCGTCAGTGGAGAGCTTAGGTGGGTTGTCACTATACCAGGGATTTGTTTAATACAAACTCATTGTTATTGATTTGTATTTTTTTTCCTCTTCCATTTAAAATTTGCTATCTGCAGCTGAAATGAGTTGAAGGTTGGCACTGGAGATTGAGCAATTGTGGGGGCGATTATCTGGAGTGGAGCTAGGATCTTTTTTCATATGTGTAAGGTGTGTATGTGTAGGGGGGATATTTCTGTGTTTTTTTATTCTTTCATTTTTTTATATTTTTGTATTAATCTACATTACTGTTAGGGGACTTTTGAGCAATATCAGGGGTCTACACAGACCTCTGATGTTTCGATTATCAGGCAGAGAAAGAGATTGAGGATGAGGGCACAGAGTCCTGCTTTTCCTCTGCAGACCTGCACTCACTATGGAAAACATAAATGTTCTGTACAGCGCTCTCCTGTGTTTATTCACATATGGAAGAGATAGTAAACATGTGATCAACTACTACTTCACTCATTTAGGAATCTGAAGGGGTTGTTATTTATTACAGACATGTCTACCAACTGCACCTTCCTCCATCCTGAAGATATGCTCTGCTTGTAGGCAGGTTCAGTTAGCTTGCTTGCCACTGGGTGCTTCTGTTCCCAATATAGTCTGGTATATAGTCAGGGCCAATCCTGGGTGGGTGCCCTACGAGCTGGGGCAGAGGGGGATGCCCAGCGCCGGCCCTACCATGGGTTCCACTGGGCCCATTGGGGTTTGGGGTGTCTCAGACGGGAATGGAGGGGCGAGCGCTTCTGGATTACACAGAGCGGATTACACAGATCTCCCGCTTACCCAGCTGTCAGATGAAGTCCTGCCTCCTGGGCCCGCTCCCACGATAGGCAGCACAATGGTGACATCTATCATATGAGGCGGGACTTTGTCTAAAGACAGCGGCCACATTGGGTAAATAGGTGATTACTAATCCCTATGCACTGGTCAGGCTGCATTGATGACCACAGGTAATGCTGAGCTGATGAGCACTGAACAGACTGCATTGATGGGCACTGAACAGGCTGCATTGATAAGCACTGAACAGGCTGCATTGATGGGCACTGAACAGGCTGCCTTTATGGGCACTGGTGAGGCTGCCTTTATGGGCACTGGTGAGGCTGAGCTGATAGGCACTGAACAGGCTGCATTGATGAGCACTGAACAGGCTGCCTTTATAGGCACTGAACAGGCTGCATTGATGGGCACTGGGGAGGCTGAGCTAATAGGCACTGAAAGGGCAGAGGAAAAAATCAATTTAAATCTTGAATCGAGTTGAGAGGTCAAATCGATTAAAAATTTAAGCAAATCTTAAGAGCTGCGGGCTCTTGAAGAGCTGCGGGCAGGAGTTTTTAGGCGAGGCCTTGGCTTCGGCCTAGTCCACGGGGCCGGACGCCGTGGACTAGGATGAAGCTGCGACCTCACCTAAAAACTCCTGTCCACAGCTCTTCAGGACCGGCGCGGTGTCCAAAAAAAAAAAAAAAAACTCTATTTGAATCGTGAATCGAGTTTTTTTTAAGGAAATCGCAGATTGTTTTTTGTGGAAAATCTCCCAGCCCTAGGCACTGACTAAGTTGCATTGATGGGCACTGGTGAGGCTGAGCTGATAGGCACTAAACAGGCTGAATTGATGGGCACTGAACAGGCTGCCTTTATGGGCATTGAACAGGCTGCATTGATGGGCACTGTTGAGGCTGAGCTTATAGGCACTGAACAGGCTGCATTGATAGGCACTGAGGAGGCTGCATTGATGGGCACTGACGAGGCTGCATTGATGGGCACTGAACAGGCTGCATTGATGGGCACTAAACAGGCTGCATTGATGGGCACTGGTGAGGCTACATTGATGGGCACTGGTGATGCTGCATTGGTGGGCCCTGATCAGGTTGCATTGATGGACACTGGTGAGGCTGCATCGAAGGGCACTGATCAGGCTGCATTGATGGGCACTGATCAGGTTGCATTGATGGACACTGGTGAGGCTGCACTGATGGGCACTGATGAGGCTGAGCTGATGGGCACTAATGAGGCTGAGCTGATGGGCACTGATGAGGCTTCATTGATGGGTACTGCTGAGGCTGAGCTGATGGGCACTGGTAAGACTGCATTTGTGGGAACTGATCAGGCTGCACTGATGAGCACTGGTGAAGCTGCATTGATGGGCACTGGTGAGGCTGCATTGATGGGCCCTGGTGAGGCTGCATGGATGGGCACTGATGAGGCTAAATTGATGGGCACTGATGAGGCTACATTGATGGGCACTGATGAGGCTACATTGATGGGCACTGATGAGGCTGAGCTGATGGGCACTGATGAGGTTGCATTGATGGGCACTGATCAGGCTGCATTGATGGACACTGGAGAGGCTGCATTGATGGGCACTGGTGAAACTGAGATGATGTGCACTGGTGAGGCTGCATTAATGGGCACTGATGAGGCTACATTGATGGGCACTGATGAGCCTGCATTGATGGACACTGATGAGGCTGAGCTGATGGGCCCTGGTGAAGCTGCATTATGGGCACTGATCAGGCTGCATTGATGGACACTGGTGAGGTTGCATCGATGTTCTGTGTTACTCTATTATTCTATTCTTTTATTTTCTATTATATTCTTTTGTATTATATTATATTTTTTTCTATTCTATTTTAATCTCTTTGGAATTTGGAAAACAAATCGAATACTATTGGAATTTGAAAACTTTTCAAATCACATTTGAAAACTATTCAAAATCGAAAACTATTTGAAATTGATTTAAAAACTATTCAAATTGATTCGAATTTGGAAAATTCTAATTGATTCGAAGATGAATAAACAAAACAAATTCCAAAAACGAATTAGGCGGATTAACCAAATTTAACAAAACCAATTTATGTGAATAACAAATTGAAACGAAACAAATTTTTTTGTTCATGTCTAATTTCCTTACTCATGTTAGACCTGCCCTCTCATTACTTTTGATGTAAGAACTTGAGATAGAATATTTAAGAAGCATAAAATAAAAACATTTACCAGCCCTCATACCAGTTATTCAGCACAATAAAAAATCAACACTTTTTTTACAATTTGCATTAAACATAGATGTTTTTGCAGCCTCGTCAAGGTCTCTCTGTGAAGTGTGACTCCTAAAGCCTCGTACACACAATCGGATTTTCCGCCAACAAAACCGTGGACTTTTGTCTGAAGAGCCTTGGCCCAAACTTGTCTTGCATACAAACGGCAAGGAATTGTCAGCCAACAAGCACGAACTTAGTGACGTACTACGTGGTGTTTCAGCTCTTTAGCGCCACCCTTTGGGCTCCTTCTGCTAATTTCGTGTTAGTAGAAGTTTGGTGAGTGTTGATTCGTGCTTTTCATTTTGCGCTTTTCATTTAGAGCTTTTCATTTAGCGCTTTTCATTTTGTGCTTTTCAGTTCGTTTCTGAACGGCCGTTCGTCAACCAGACATGTTGCGGAATCGGAGGAGATAACGTGTTATTTATTATTGGCCTTGGAGTTATTGCTTTGACCCAAGTCCAGTCCAGGAAGAGGAGGAGGAGGAGTTCTTGGACCAAAAATGTTTTTTTTTTTATTAATCGTGACCAATTACGTCACATGCCTTTGCCGCTGGAGCTCCAGGAGAATAATCCAGATGATTTTCGGAATTATCTCCGGATGATGGACCCCTGCTTTCACCAACTCTTGGCATTGGTGACCCCTATATTAAGAAGCAGGACACATGTATGAGGCTTTTATTTTATTTTTTGGTTGAATAATAATGATTTGATTTGGTATATGGTCTATATTTTTGGATGCATAGAATGCACTTTTTGGTTAGGTTCTATTGGCAGATAGCATGTCTAATTTTGTTTGTTTTCTTTTTTTAATGCACAATAAAAAAATTGTGGAGAATAATACTTGGCTATGTGTTTTACTTCAAACGACGGTTTGGGAGTCGGCAGTTACATTAAATAAAAATACAATGTAAAATTGACAAGGGACACCAACATAGTTGTATCTTTGATCTTATAAACTACGGGATAATGGTGTTGTGGTAACTTGCCCCCCAAAAAAAAAGCATAATAATATTATTCTTGATAGAAAAAAAAGCCTTTGAAAATTTGTTTGCGATAACTCCATCAGTATCACCAGCAAAGCAGCTTCATTATTATCCCATTAAAGAAGAAGAGAATTGTGCGCTGCATTTCGAGGTTTCATAATTTGCCACATCGCAAATGTTAATTCTTTATTACGAATGCTAGTTTACAAGACCATAAACGGGAATGAATTCTGGACAGCCGCACTCATAAATTAGCCTTATTTATTAAGAAGATGCACATCTATTACAGGATAACAGCAGACAGGAACAGAGCTGACGTTTCACACTAACTTTAGTGCTTACTCATAGCTGACTACTAAGCTATGAGTAAGCACTAACGTTAGTGCGAAACGTCAGCTCTGTTCCTGTCTGCTGTTATCCTGTAATAGATGTACATCTTCTTAATAAATAAGGCTAATTTATGAGTGCGGCTGACCAGAATTCATTCCCATTTACTGCTACCAGCAATAGCCAGCACCTTTAACCTCCGAACCAAGAAGGATTCATTTTGGTCTGTTTGTACTTTTTTCTGGAGCGGTGATTACTTCTTCTTATATTTAGTTTACAAGACCGACCGCTTCTGGCTCGTCCTTGCTTCCGAGCATGCTTGTTTGTACTTTGGACTTTTGTCCGACAGACTTGTGTACACACGCTCGAAAAATCCGACAACAGACATTTTAAAACCTGCCATCCAACATTTATCCGCGGAAAATCCGACAATTGTCCGATGGAGCGTACAAACGGTCGGATTTTCCGCCAACAGCCTGTCATCACACATTTCCCATCGGAAAATGCGATTGTGTGTACGAGGCTTAACACTAGTCCAGTGGCAGGGGTGGGGGCGCAAACAAACTGAAAAATACTGAACCCCCCATCAATTGCAGCCTCACTTTGCCCATCAAATGCAGCCATTGTGCTCATCAAATGCAGCCACTGTGCCCATCAACTGCAGCCATTGTGCGCATCAAACGCAGCCACTGTGCTCATCAAATGCAGCCACTTGTGCCCATCATATGCAGCCACTTGTGCCCAGCAAATGCAGCCACTTGTGCCCATCATATGCAGCCACTTGTGCCCAGCAAATGCAGCCACTTGTGCCCAGATATGCAGCCACTTGTGCCCGTCAAATGCAACCACATGTGCCCGTCAAATGCAGCCACTTGTGCCCATCAAATGCAGCCACTTGTGCCTAGTATATGCAGCCACTTGTGCCCAGTATATGCAGTCACTTGTGCCCATCATATGCAGCCACTTGTGCCCAACATATGCAGCCATTTGTGCCCATCATATGCAGCCACTTGTGCCCATCATATGCAGCCATTTGTGCCCATCATATGCAGCCACTTGTGCCCGTCATATGCAGCCACTTGTGCCCGTCATATGCAGCCACTTGTGCCCGTCAAATGCAGCCACTTGAGCCCGTCAAATGCAGCCACTTGTGCTCGTCAAATGCAGCCACTGTGCCCATCATATGCAGCCACTGGGCCCATCATTTGCAGCCACTGTGCCCATCAAATGCAGCCACTTGTCCCATCAAATGCAGACACTTGTGCCTAGTATATGCAGCCACTTGTGCCCATCATATGCAGCCACTTGTGCCCGTCAAATGTAGCCACTTGTGGCTGTCAAATGTAGCCACTTGTGCCCGTCATATGCAGCCATTTGTGCCCGTCAAATGCAGTCACTTGTGCCCAGCAAATGCAGCAACTTGTGCCCATCATATGCAGCCACTTGTGCCCATCATATGCAGCCACTGTGCCCATCATATGCAGACACTTGTGCCCATCATATGCAGCCACTTGTGCCCTTCAAATGCAGCCATTTGTGCTTGCCAAATTCAGCCACTTGTGCCCATCATATGCAGCCACTTGTACCCAGTATATGCAGCCACTTGTGCCCATCATATGCAGCCACTTGTGCCCGTCATATGCAGCCACTTGTGCCCTTCAAATGCAGCCATTTGTGCTTGCCAAATTCAGCCACTTGTGCCCATCATATGCAGCCACTTGTACCCAGTATATGCAGCCACTTGTGCCCATCATATGCAGCCACTTGTGCCCGTCATATGCAGCCACTTGTGCCCAGTATATGCAGCCACTTGTCCCCAGTATATGCAGCCACTTGTGCCCAGTATATGCAGCCACTTGTGCCCAGTATATGCACCCACTTGTGCCCAGTATATGTAGCCACTTGTGCCCATCATATGCAGCCACTTGTGCCCATCATATGCAGCCACTTGTGCCCATCATATGCAGCCACTTGTGCCCATCAAATGCAGACACTTGTGCCCAGTATATGCAGCCACTTGTGCCCAGTATATGCAGCCACTTGTGCCCATCATATGCAGCCACTGTGACCACCGACACCCCCCCACTTGCCGGGCTCGCGGCTCTGGCAGCACCCACCCCCACGGCAGCATTACCAACCCCCCTTCCCTTTTTTTTTAAAGGGACAGTGTAAAAATAAAAAATAAACAGTAAAATAAATAAGAAAAAAAAATTTCAGTGTAAAGCGCCCCGCCTTATCGTGCTCGCGTGCAGAAGCAACTGCATATGTAAGTCCCGCCCACACATGTGAGGTATCGCCACGATTGTTAGAGCGAGAGCAATAATTCTAGCACTAGACCTCTGTAACTCAAAACTGGTAACCTGTAGAAATCTTTAAACATCGCCTGTGGAGATTTTTAAGTGTCAAAATTTGTTGCCATTCCACGAGTGGGCGCAATTTTGAAGCATGGCCTGTTGGGTATCAATTTACTCGGCGTAGCATTATTTTTCACAAAATAGAAAGAAATTGGGCTAACTTTACTGTTTTCTTACTTTTAATTCAAAAAAGTGTATTTTTTTAAAAAAAATGTAAGACAGCTGTGCTAATACGGTGTGACATAAAGTATTGCAAAGACCGCCATTTTATTCTCTAGAGTGTCTGAAAAAGAAAATGTTTAATGTTTGGGGGTTGTAAGTAATTTTCTAGCAAAATAAAATATTTTAACTTGTAAACAACAAGTCTGAAAAATAGTCTTGGTCCTAAGTAGTTAAAGCGGCGTTCCACTCAAAAATGGAACTTCCGTTTTTTCGAATCCTTCCTACTCTGATGTCACATATGGCACCTTGTCTAATACAGGTATTTTGCTCCCACTTCCAGGCATAGATAGCCGAGCCACCTGCAGGTATCTACACCACTTCCGGCTTCTCCATCCCCCCCCCCCCGCTGTCTTCTGGGAGACACACAGGTCCCAGAAGACAGCAGGGACCAGTGGGATCGCGCATCGTGAGTCGCGCATGCGCAGTAGGGAACTAGGAAGTGAAGCCGCAGATTGCTGTACTAACAGGGGGACGGCCCCCCCACCAGAGCACTCCGGTCAGCGCTCTCAGCCAGTGGCTGAAAGAGCCGATCAGGAGCCGGTCAGCAGGCCCTTTTCAGTCATGAGCTTTAGACAGAACAGTCGGCTTCTGTAGGACCAGCTGCCATACACAGGAGCTGAATGCCGTGTTCTATTGAACCGGGCTGATGTCAGCCGACATTCGGCTCGTATGTACTACTAGTACAGTACTAGGCTTTACTTATGTGTGTAAATTTCACCTTGAGATGCAGAACTATGTAAGACTTTTACAGCAAGAGGTAAGAAGACATTAAAATGTGGAAAAAAAGCCCAAAATAAGATATGAGATAATAAAATATTTACATGCCTTATTTCATATTTACCTGACTAAGAGAAAAGGAAAATTTGATTTTTGTACTTTGTCTTATTAGCAGACTTCTTGCATTGAAGTGGCTGCACAGTAGACATGTGCAGAAAGAAAAAAAATGTTTTGTTTTGTTATTTCCATAAATTTGCTTAGTTAAATGCATTTAATCAATTGAATTCGTTTTTGGAATTAGTTTCGTTTATTCGTATTCGAAACTATTCAAATTTTTTGCAATCGAATCAATTTAAATTTTTTGCAATCAAATCGATTCGACTAGTTTTCTAATTGATTTCGAATAGTTTTCGAATTTGAAAAGTTTTCAAATTCGAAAAGCTTTCAAATACGAATAGTGTTCGATTTGTTTTCCAATTTCCAAAGAGAATAAAATAGAATAGTAAATAAAGGAATAGAATAGAAAAAATAGAATAGAATGTAATAGAGTAAAACAGAACATAATAGAATAGAAAATAAAAGAACAGAATAGAATAGAAATGAATAGAATTTAAAAAAAAGAATAGAATAGAAAGAATATACAGTGGAACCTCGGATTATAAACATAATCCGTTCCAGGAGTATGCTCGTAATCCAATGTACTTGCAGATCAAAGCGAGTTTCAATGGAAATGAAAATAATTCCTTCCGCATTGACTTCAATGGAATGCAATACCGCATGCAGCCAGATGCGGGGAGCGCCGGAGAGCCTTGCAAGCGGCCGAAAAGGCCTGAGGGACACTTAAGCTGACCTCGGCAAACCTCGGAAAGACTCTGTTCACAAGTTTTCCGAGGTCAGTCTAACTGTCCTCGGGCCTTTCCGTGCATTTCCGAAAGGCGCCAATCGGCGACTTTCAGCTCTGGCACCCCCCACCTCAGGCCAAAAGCGGTACTGCACACCACTTTTAGCCTGAATCCTGCTCGTTTTGCGAGAAAACACTCGCAAACCGAGTTAGGATTTTTAGAAATACAGTGCTCGGTTTGCGAAACGCTCGTTAACCGCGATACTCGCAAACCGAGGTTCCACTGTAACCATCTTCTGAAATTAGAATAGAAAAGAATAGAATTCAAAAAAGAATAGAATAGAATGGAATAGAATAGAATAGAAAGAATATAACAATTTCCCAAAATTCAAATAGAATCCATTCGAATTTGAAGAGAATCGAAAAGAATAGATTAGAATAGAATAGAAACTAACAGAATAGTAGAGAAAAAAAACAACAGAATAGAAGAGAAAGAATATAACCATCTTCCTATTCTAATCTCTTATTTTATATTCTATTCAAATTGATTCTATTTGAATTTTGGAAAATGGTTATATTATTTCTATTCTATTCTATGGTTTTAATACTATTCTATTTTCTGTTCTATTTTTTTCTCTTTGGAAATTGGAAAACAAATTGAAATCTATTCGAATTCAAAAACTATTCGAATCGATTTGAATTCAAATTTTGTCAGAATGTTTTTGTTATTTTGGATTCCTTTTAAATTCGGTACTATTGCAATTTGATTTGGCGCTATTGTGTTCTCCCGACGAGAGAACATAGTGATTAATTATTGCTATTGGCTATAGCAGCTGGAAATAATCCCCCATAAAAATTGATTAATGGATTAACTTGGGTACAATCAGATGGATCGAATATTGGCCGGTTCAGGATGGACAATAGAGAGATCAGATTGTTGTACTTTCTGTAAAATTGTTTTCTCAAAGACCACTGAGGGACACAAGTCCCATCCTTCTCTGTATATTGACCATACTATGTACTGTTTGCTCACAAAACTGAAACAGGAAGGTTTAGAGTTGGGAGTTATATGGAGACGGTCTTCAACTGTATTTCTCTGTTTTCCAGTGTCCACCTCCTGAAGGCAACTTTATATAACCCAATAGTCCAAGAATTACTATCTTCCTGTGTCCCTTAATGGACGATAAAGACATTTTTTTTATTTTAATTTCATTTATTAATCCTGACAATAATTAATAACAAAAACAGCTGATTCTTATGGAAGATATATTTCATCTTCTGTATTTCCTAAACATGTATGAACAGAAGCCTCACCAATTGTGTTTCTCAGTTTTTTTTTAGTGAACACAGAATTGTCTGCTGGTTATTTCCCCATCTATGATTCAATGTCGCCATCTAATGGTAGTATTCTGAACTTCAACCACTTCAATTTATACATCATATTACCAAAAGTATTGGGACTACTAAGATTGGAGCAGACAGAACTTCAACTTGTTCAGTTAAAGTGGTTGTAAATTCTTCCATATACCCAGTGAAGTGACTGGCATCAGGTGATACACAGAGATGAAACAAATCCTCCTACATAGGTTGTACAAGTTTATTTGCAGTCTTCTCTTTCCTGCATCTGTTCAAAGTCCAGAATGTATACAGCTTGTCTGAGCTGTCAGAAAAAAAAGGGGGCAGAGAGTTGAAATTACACTCTGCAGAGCTCAGTGGGGAGAGCTCTGAGAGTTGAAGCTGCCAATCACAGGCTGTGTGCTGAAGGTCCCTCCCTTCTTACCTTTTTTCTCTTGGTGTCAGGACTGCGCTCCAAGCCCACCCAGTTGTGTTATAATAGCGAATGAGAAAGAAGAAGGTAGGGGTAAATGGCGCTCCCTAAACTGATGAGGGTGGAACCCTATGTAAATACAGACTAAAATTACCACCCAAGTGTGTCGTGCTTTAAACCACCTAAGGTAATAGAGTGACAGAATAGGTGTGATAAAGAATAATAGACATATATGTATCACAGTAACCGTATATAGGTGAATATATTACCAGCAATACATAAAATTATTCTGGTGTTGCAATGTGTATATAACACTAGCCGTGATATATTCAGAATGTGTTCAATAATCCTGTTAGCAAAAAAGGGGGAAAGAATGGGGAAGACCGCCCAGATATTCCCCCAGAGGCGGCTCTAGCCTTTGTGAGGCCTTAGGCAAAACTTACACATGAGGCCCCACGGACTGGGACGCTCCACGATGAGGCCGCTATTCCTCAGGCTGTCCGTCAGCTCCTAAGCCACAGAGTCCCAGTGGGGGTAGGCGGAGCCGCCGGCGTCAACTTCAGTGATTGAGAACAGGCAAATTAGGTGGCCGCGAGGCCCCTGTGAGTGCGAGGCCTTAGGCGACCGCCTAATTTGCCTAATTAGAGAGCCGCCTCTGTATTCCCCGGCTATCACCAAAGATAATGGCAACCACTATTAGATTGTAAGCAGGGCCCTCTTAATCCTCTTGTATGTTATTGTATTATAACTGTATTGTCTCCCTGTTATATTGTAAAGTGCTGCGTAAACTGTTGGCGCTATATAAATCCTGTATAATAATAATAATAACCAGAAATTAACCGTGATTGACAAAAATAATAAATCCAAGTAATTGACAAGCATAATGAGTCCAAGTGATAAGTGCCCAACTCAGAAAAATAAAAAATAAAAAACAGCAATGTGGAAAACCAAGCAAAAAGATTTTATAAGTGGCAGTTTAAAAAATAAAAATAAAAGTGAAGCTCCAAAATGGCAAAAAGTTCATACAGGAATGTGACTCTTGTGCTTCATCAAAATCCAGTGACTCCTGTGATCCCCCTTAAGGGTCACCACTCACCAGCTCTTGATACCCCTGCAGGGGTGATAGGCATGTATCAATAAAAGTGGATGGCCTTCTGTAACAGGTCAGAACCTCCACATGGATCCTCTATTCAGCACAGCCTCCAACACCATATCCAGGAGATGGTACACCGGATTCCCATGGTCACATCCTCATAGGAAAAGACAGGGCTCAGCATAGATGAGCAATAAGCAGACACAATACAACCCTGTGAATCCCCGCTGTGCCTTTTCAAATATAAAAGAAGGGAGTTTATCAAAACTGAAACAGAGAGAGTTATTTATTTTTTTTATATATGCATTTTTTTTTAAATAATTGTTTACAATTTATTTATTTTTTCCACCATGATTGGAGGGGGAGGGGGGGTAGTGGACGGTGTCAGTAGGGCAGTGGACGGTGTCAGTCATTTTTTGTTTTTATTGTTTTATCTATTATCTTTTAAAACGTTGTTGTTTATTACTTTTTTAAAATAATTTTAAAATATTTTTTTCCCACGGTGCTTCTAGACCCCCAGGCAATACAGTGCACTGGGGCCCTGTCTGCACAATCACGCACGAGAATAAAAATGCAAATTATCAATAAGGCTATATTTATTGGTACTTCCAACAAAATCAGTGTTTAAACATTAACATAACGTTTGGACAATATAACACAAGCTCTGCTCTAAAGGTTATTTTCACCAACACGTAATAAAGTTTCTTTTCTTCACCTTTCTTACACTTCCTCGAACTAGTGGCGAACTAGCCGCGTACACACGAGCGGAATGTCCGACAGAAAAAGTCCAACGGAAGCTTTTCATCGTCTAATCCGATCGTGTGTAGGCCTTTTTTTTTTTGAAAATTCTGACGGACCTAGAAATGGAACATGTTCTAAATATTTCCGATGGAACCAATTCTTATCGGGAAAACCGCTCGTTTGTATGCTGTTCCGACGGACCAAAAACGTTGCATGCTCTGATGCAAGTACGAGACGGAAGCTATTGGCTACTGGCTATTGAACTTCCTTTTTCTAGTCCCGTCGTACGCGTTGTACGTCACCTCGTTCTGGACAGTCGGACTTTCTTTATTTTATATTTGTTTCACGATTTTATTTTGTAATATTTATTGTATTTTTTTTTTATCAGCCCTGTTCAGGCATGTAGATAAAGGGAGGGGTTGGGGTGTTCAAACCCCCCCCCCCCCCCCCCAAGGATCATCTCAAAAATAAAAAGTGTCTCTGCCCTTTTGCCTCCCATGGCGTGAGCACCACTACAACAGGCAGCGCAGCACAGCAGTCAGTATTGCGGGCAGAGTGAATGCAGCAGGTCGGGACGGGTATAAGGCACACTGTCACAGGCACTTATGTCACGCTGTTACGGCCAGGCTATGCTGGGTTCCCGGCTGACAGATCATAGGCACAGTGGGAGCGGGCGGCGCCTGTAGTCCCACCGTGACCGACTATCTGTAAGGGTTCATTTACATTTGCAGTTTGGGGGGTGGTGAAACCCCATAGTTAAGACATGTTTCTATCACCCCGCCCCAAAGAGTGGAGCTGGAGTTATACACCCTGTCATGGTTGGTGAGTGTAGTGTGCCTTGCAACCTTGTGCAGTACAGCAAACAAGGGGTTAAAGCAGGCAGCATCGTGTCGCTTTCTCCCCACCTGCTTTAACCTCTTGGACCCCTCAGAAGGATGAAGTTGTGGAGCACTTGCAGAGTGGCCCCATTTACTTGAATGGGTCCCGAATGGCAAGTGGTAGCACCCAACAAGAGCAACAGGGGGCTTAATTCCTGCTGCAGCATGTGTACACCTTTTGGCTGCTGCCTTAGCAGCTTTAGCGGGTAGGGATTGGGGTGGTAAAACCACCACTCAACTGCAGGGTTTTACCACCAATAAATAAACTTAAAATGTGCGCTGGCATAAATAAAATTAAAATTAAATCTGCAACAAACAAGGTTTCCTGAAAGGCCACCCGAAGCTGTAGTATATACCTCAAAATAAACCACAGTGCTGAAAAATGACAAATTACAAAATATAACACATCTCCGTGAAAGAAAATATATAAAAAAAGAAGAAAGTAAAAAGTTAAAAAAATGTGATTGAAAACAAAAAAACGCTTGAAAAGCGCCACATTCAGTTTGTGAGAAACGGAATTACAAGAAAAAAACGTGGGTGAAGAAGATGAACCGTTCCTTTAATGTATCACATCAAGGTGGGAAAAGGTAAGAGGTATAAGAACACTTCCAAGCCACCGATAGTTGCGGGAGAGTAGTAATGGCTGTACTCTTACCAAACTTGTTGGACCTCCTGTGTAGCGAGGTCTTACGAGCTGGCAGATACAGCCCTCTGCAGGGACAAGTGGAAGACGATGTCCTGGTCCTGCTCACAAGCGTCACCCGCTTCTAGAAGTTATCTCCGTTTCAGCATCAGGGGGGAGACTCCTTACACAGATGATCCATGGATAGGAGAAAAAAAAAAGAGGGAAGGAAAACTCCGATAGTGTAGTAATAATAATCATAGGTGTTTATTACCTTAATTGACCATAGGGCTTGTACAAATTACAACGTTTAAAAAGTAGAGATTAAAAAAGCCGACATAAAACAAAGGCTGAACGCCCGTGCAAAGATAGGATACATGATGGCAAGCACTGCGAGGCCACGCCCTACATGTTTCGTCATACGTGACGTCTTCTACGGGGCACGGGCGACGCAATGAACCATCGCCTTTTATAAAATAAAGTACAACCAAGCCTCGTTTTCGCATAAACCAGTCACACTACTGGACATGCGCAGAGGGATACTAAGCCTCGACTTGGCTATCATTAAAAGCCTCCTATAGAGGCAGGTCGTAGCTGAAAACAGGAAATACACAGACGCGTGTCTCCAAATACAGAAAAAACGGGACCCAACAGACATGAACGTCCGGTATCCTGCATACGAAATTATCATGTTAAAAGGCCGTCATAACGCCAAAGAGCATGCACTCTATAACATGTGTAGTATATAAAAATATAAAAATTATATAGTTAAGCCACTGTAATACCACCCCCCAACTTTACATGTGTATGAGCCCTAAGGGTACCACTGCTGAATGCAACTAAGGGCTCATTCACAAGTGCACCAGGCACTACTTCTCCTCTGAAAGGTGATTCGAGTTTGTTTGACAGGTGGTGAGGAGGCGATATGTTGCCTCCTCACCACCTGATTTAAAACAATGATTGCCGTGCAATGCACACGATTGCAACATGATAGTACAGCAATTTGAGGTTTAAATCAGGTGTGAGGGGGCGACACTGTGCCCAATGATCATTTGACTTCTCTCATGTTGTTTAGGGAGATCTCCACCACTTTAAGGTTGCCTACAACTGCCTTGAACTATGGGAACCGTCTAAACCTGAGTGTTCCAACACTTGAACTTTGGGCCCCAATGGTTAAAATACACTGGCATGTAAGGGTAGGAATGTGGTTGTGTGTCACAACCTCCATGTTTCCCTCCTCGTTGGGCGCCGAGCAAGGGTCACATAAGAGGCCTACCCCGGGTTGGGTTCCCCTGGGCTACGCTAGGCACCTTGTATAGGGTCACTTTACTACACATGGGGTATCTTTGCTTTGTGTCATCTTTACCAATGCCCTGGGACAAGGTTAAGGTGGGCCTCTACTCTATGAGCTGAACATGCACCATGTACACTTGCACTGCATCTGTTCTTTAGTTAGGAGGGACATGCTGAGCTCTGTCCACATCCACCTGTCCAGCGTTTACCACTACTACTCCCCATGAGCAGAGTAGACCCCGCCGCGCACTTAACTCAACTCTCGAACTTCTGTCTCTCTGTACAGGATGGGAACCTCGGTGGCATGAATCTGCTCCCATTGCTCTGGGAGATAGACCACTGGCGGAAGGAGTGCCAACAATATCTCCCTCACTGCTAGAGGCCGTTCCACCTATAACAGGTACACACTATTGAGAGGCTGCTTAAACTTCCATTACTCTAGGTAACCACTTGTTACCACACGAATACCTTCATATCCCAAAGTGTTAAGACCCACTCGGTGAACTGTGTGTGTGCCAGTTACTTGCACTACACCTCTTTAGTAACTTCAGACCAGGTAAGCACAACGTTTCAATACTTACTGTACTTAGAAAAAGTGCAAAATGAACATTTCAAAGTCCAGCATACAAGTGCAAGGCATTTCCTATGTCCCCACTCCTAACTACAGGCTGTATGCTGCCCCAGCATACCTGTAATGGTGAAATTCAAGCAACTACAGTCCTTCAGAGAGTCCTCTCATGCAGATGTAAGTCCTTCAGAGGCATTCTCCAGTGCTGGTGTCTTCAGGGTGAACCCCAGGTTCAGATGACTTTACATCCCAAAGGTGTTAAATGGTCTCCTTCTGCTCCTCGCGGGTGTCATTCTCCAACTCTCTCCCTTATTGGTACTCGATCTCTCTCTTCTGTAAGGGGAAACTTTCTCTCTGGAGTTCTCGTTATGGGGGGAAATCCCCAAACTCCCTCATAATGGACCACTATCCCTTTTATAATACACAAGACCAGTGGGCTGGACCCAGAGAAGAACCCGCCAAAAAGACCAAAGAACCGGGGAAAAGCATGAATTCCTTCCCTCCCTGCCTATCTGGCTAATTCAACCCACTTACAGGCCAGTGGGAAGGGTTTGGAAAGACTGCAGGACCCTGGTCTATGCCACCTGTAGACCATACAGGCTTTGCAACAAGTTAGGGAGCTTAAAGAGGAACTCCACCCTGATTTTTCCCTTACATTTCCACTCTTACCTATGATGCTGGACTCTCATCAGAAAGTGTACTGGTCTGCGTGGCAAATCTAGCATAGTCCCGCTGTAATCCACTGAGAAAAAGAAGAGGTAAATGGTTTAAAAAATATAAATATGCCAACTTTCTTAAGTCAGTGTGGACCCTACAGCATATTAATTAATACAGTAGAACCTTGGATTGCGAGCATAATCCGTTCCAGGAGAATGCTTGTAATCCAAAACACTGGCATATCAAAGCGAGTTTCCCCATAAAAGTCAATGGAAACGAAGATAATTCATTCCACATTGACTTCTATTGTATGCAGTACCGCATGTGGCCAGAGGTGGGGGGGCGCCGGAGAGACTCGGAAATACATGGAGACCGCTCGGATGCACTCGAAAACCCTCGGAAAGGCTCGGAAACACTCGGGAATGGAGTATTTCCAAGTGATACAGAGTGCATTCGAGCGGCTCCGAATGGCTCAGAGTGTCAATGAAATACTGCACACCGCAGAGACAACACTAGCAAACTGATTCAGGATTTTTAAAAAATACTGGCTCGTATTGCGAAACGCTCGTTAACCGCGTTACTCGCAACCCGAGGTATTACTGTACAAAAGAAAATAGATGACTAGAACACCAGTCAAAGGGAAGCTGCCTTTAAAGGACACACGCGGTGTATCAAAAACAACTACGTTCAATTAAGTAAACACAAAATGTCTTTACAAATGTCAAATATTGAATAAAAATAGTATCAAATATCGCACACATATATAAATACCCTTGTTCCACCAATAACAAATACAGCGTTGTCTTTTTTACCAGCAGAAGAAGGGTATTTGTATATTGTATATGTGTCATTTTTTTATACTATTTTCCCCTGGTAACCTCTGGAGGAACCCTGGGCTTCCATTGAACTCTGGTTGAGAAACCTTACTTTATAGTTATTTTTGCTGTGATATTTGGTGAAGTCATTGTTATATCTTTGGAAAGGTCTTTGTTGTCTTGTTAGATTATATCCATTGTCATTCTCTGATGTTCTTGAAAGTGTCACTCTGATATCCATCTGCCAAACCTTCACATTGATGACACCCCTCTCCTAACAGCTCAAGTTCCACACCTTTGTAAGAATATTTATCTATTCATAATCCCATTCTGTCTTGTGAATATTTGAGCCAAAAACATCTCTTAGAGCCCTTTCACACTGGGGCGGTTTGCAGGCGCTATTGCGCTAATAATAGCGCCTGCAAACCGACCCGAAAGTGCCGCTCCTTGCATTCCAGTGTGAAAGCCCCGAGGGCTTTCACACTGGAGCGATGCGCTGGCAGGACGGTAAAAAAAGTCCTGCCAGCAGCATCTTCGGAGCAGTGAAGGAGCGGTGTGTATACCGCTCCTTTACCGCTCCTGCCCATTGAAATCAATGGGGCGGCGTGGCTATACCGCCGGCAAAGCGCCTCTGCAGAGGCGCTTTGCGGTGGTAGTTAACCCTTTCTCGGCCGCTAGCGGGGGGTAAAACCGCCCCGCTAGCGGCCGCATACCGACGGTAAAACGCCGCTAATAATAGCAGCGTTTTACCGCCGACGCCGCCCCCCGCCCCAGTGTGAAAGGGCTCTAAAAATAATTGTGAATAAGTAAAGTATGCGTTCGCCATTGTGATATGCATGTACAATGTATTATGTTTGGAGTGATTGGGAGGTTTGCAGCAAATGATGGATATGCTTGTATATACACACAAAAAGTCTCCAAAAATCTGGCGAAATGATCTGAGAAAATAGATAGTTTTCACTACATGTAATGGGGTGGATTTACTAAAGGCATAGAGAACTTTGCCAGTGCAGTTCCTCCAGAGCTTAGTAAATGAGGGTGAGCTCTGCTGACTTTCATCATCCAATCATGTGCAAGCAAAAAAAATTTTTTTTCTTTGCATGTGATTGGGTATTCTTTGTGGAGTGAAGCCTTACTTAATTTACTAAGCTCAGGAGCAACTTGCAAATTGCAGTCTATTTGCCTTAAACTAGAACCGTTGGCACATTTTTTTTTTTTTTTGTATTTTGGATAGAGTAAAGAAGGGTTATAACCCCTGTCAGATTTATTATTTATATTTTTTTGCCATCTGTGTCCTATTGGACAATTCCCCCTCTACTACTGTTCTAGGGACAACCTAAAATTTGGGCTTTCCTTTTACTTTCAATGATAATGGTTGGTAAACAGAACAAATTTAGAAAGGGCAAATCTCCCAAATGGGGGCACAGACAACAATAAAAACCTGACAGGTGTTCTTGATCCACCTTCCTTTAGTTATACGTTAACCAGTCCCTGCCCGCGCTATAGCCGAATGGCTACAGGGTGGGCTTACAATGCCGGAAGGGTGTACATGGACGTTCTCCTGTGCTCGGGCATGCCCATGTGCCCCCTGCGGCACGTGGGCAGCATGCTCTGACTAACAGATCGGAGTAAAGGGCCAATCACAGCAGCCCTTTACCACGTGATCAGCTGTCAGCCAATGACAGCTGATCACAGGATGTAAACAGAAGATGGTTAGCGTGAGGAAAGATGAAGAAAGCTGATAATCGACTTCTCTAAAAGGAATATCGTTCCCAACATTGCCCATCAGTGCTGCTAATCAGTTCCCACCAATGCCACCTATCAGCACCCATCAGTGCTGCCAATCAGTGCCCATCAGTACCTCATAATCAATATCACCTATCAGTGTTGAATATCAGTGCCGCCTACCACTTCTCATTGCCCATTAGTGCCACCTATTATTGTCCATCAGTGCCACATATCAGTTTAGCCTCACCAGTGCTTCCTCATCAGTGCTCATCAGTGCCACCCAGTGTTGCCAACCGTCAGTATTTTTACTGGCAGCCAGTAAAAAACAGGTAATTTTTTCCTGTCAGTAAATGCCAGTAGAAGTAAAAGGTTGCCAGTAAAACATATGGCTGTGACTCTCAGCCTGGTTTGGAGCCAGCTGAGACCATCCGAGTGCCTGCTACAGTGTGATCGGGTGGCTCTGGTGGAGGCGGTGGCTGAGCATGTCGTGTGATGTCATGGTGCAATGGAGCCAAGTCTGCATAATGGAAGCAAGGCAGGCTGGGACAGGGACCATCAGTGCTGTTTACACTGGAGTGGACTGGAGGGACCACTTGGCTTGGAGAGAGATTGTCTCTGTGACTCAGGAGGGAACGTGTTGTGTCAGTGAGGTCTCATCATCATCTGTGCTGCTGCACACTGCTATCAGTGTCACTTTGAGACACAATTTTATGTGTGCGTGCCGCCAATTCTAATTTCTTGCCCTCCTGAGGCCTGTCCTGAGATACATATTTACTATATCGAAAATAAAATAAGAAATATGTTTTTTGCCTTATTATCAACCTTAAATCATATTGCTAATTGCATTTTGCATTTGTTTGTAGCCTAAATACTGTAATTTTGTAACTTTTGGAAACGCCAGTAAAATCTTGGCTGTGCCAGTAAATTTTAGGTGTTGTGTCAGTAAATTTCAATCTGGTAGGTTGGCAACACTGGTGCCACCCATAAGTGCCCATTAGTGCTACCTATCAGAGCCCATCAGTGCCACCTATCAGTGTATCTTCATCAGTGATCAGTGTAGCTTCATCGCCCCCAGCTACATCACCAACCTCATCTGCAGATATTGCCCTAATCGTCCCCTCCGCTCCTCCCAGGACCTCCTGCTCTCTAGCTCTCTTGTTACCCCCTCCCATGCTCACCTTCAGGACTTCTCCAGAGCCTCTCCCATCCTCTGGAATTCCCTGCCCTGCTATATCCGATCAGTCCCTACCCTGTCCACCTTTAGGAGATCCCTGAAAACTCACTTATTCAGGGAAGCCTATCCCACACCCATCTAACAACTGTCCCCGAGCCACCCCCATCAAATCATTTTCCGCATCTATTGCCTTTTGTACCACCACCCTCTCCCTTTAGAATGTAAGCTCTACGAGCCGGGCCCTCCTGTACCCTTCTGTATTAAACTTTACTGTAATTGTGCTGTCCCCCTCTACATTGTAAAGCGCTGCATAAACTGTTGGCGCGATATAAATCGTGCATAATAATAATAATAAGTGCCGCCTTATCAGTGCCGCCTCATCAGTGCCCATCAGTGCCACCTATCAGTGCCTATCAGTGCCACCTATCAGTGTAGCCTCATCAGTGCCACCTATCAGTGTAGCCAGTGGCGACTGGTGCTCAAATTTTTTTTTGGGTGGGGGCACAAACAAACTGAAAAATTCTGAAAAAAACCCCCATCAATTGCAGCCTCATTGTGCCCATCAAACGCAGCCACTGGGCCATCAAACGCAGCCATTGTGCCCATCAATTGCTGCCACTGTGCCCATCAAACGCAGCCACTGTGGCCATCAAATGCTGCCACTGTGCCCATCAAATGCTGCCACTGTGCCCATCAATTGCTGCCACTGTGCCCATCAAATGCTCCGACTGTGCCATCAAATGCTGCCACTGTGCCCATCAAATGCTGCTACTGTGCCATCAAATGCTCCCACTGTGCCTATCAAATCATCAAATGCTGCCACTGTGCCCATCAAATGCTGCCACTGTGCCCCCCTGTAGCCCACTCGCTGTCTGCCCAGCACTTACCCTGTCTTGGTGGGGCAGCGTGTGATGGCGGCGGGTGGTGTCCTTCATGCTCCTCTATCTTCTTGATGTCTTCTCCTGTCCTCTCCTCTCGTCCTCTTATGATTGGATGCCTGATAGGCATCCAATCACAGCGCCTGTTGTTTCAGTCAATCAGGTGACGGGTAACAGACCCAAGCACCTGATTGGCGGAGAGGTTGTTCAGTGTTAGGAAAGCGAATATTCATTTGCTTTTCTAACACACCTGGGTGAACTTGGCGCTCACCTTTTTAGACGCCTATTAGAATCTATGGCTCTAATCAGGTGCTTCAAAAATACCCCCTGCCACTGTAATTCAGGCGCCCGGCGCCCGAAAAGGGGCCTGGGGCCTGAATAGGGAGTGACAGCGGCGGCCGTGGATAGATTCATGCAATGCATGAATCTATCTATTGGTGATAGATAAGAGTTCCCCCTTATGGACGCACCACCACTGAGTGTAGCCTCATCAGTGCCACCTATCAGAGCCCATCATTGCCACCTATCAGTGTCCATCAGTGCCACCTATTAGTGCAGCCTCATTGGTGCACATCAGTGAAGAAGAAAAATTACCTATTTGCTAAATTTTATAACAAACTATAAAAAATGTTTTGCTTTTTGTTTTTCAAAATTCTGGATTTTTTTTGTTTGTTTAGCAAAAAATAAAAACCCCAGTGGTGATTAAATACCACCAAAAGAAAGCTCCATTTGTGTGAAAAACAATGATAAAAATGTCATTTGGGTAAAGAGCTGCATGACCACGCAATTGTCATCCATAGTGTGACAGCGCTGAAAGCTGGAAATTGGCCTGGGCAGGAAGGGGGTAAAAGTGCCCAGTAGGCAAGTGGTTAAGTAAATCAACACCAATGATTTCCACATTTAGGTTTCTATGCATTATTGTTGAGAGAACTGACCCAAAAAAAGCAGAGACTACTCAAAACTGGCTGTTATATTTTTACGTTCCTTAAATATCGCATACTTGGGCCACTACTTAATTACTGCATGCATGTCATTTATTTTCTTCTGTGAATTGACTTTAACCCCTTTTCGCACAGTTTTTACTGACAGTTTTGAGTGTGTACCGCAAAACGGTATAGTGAATTGACAATGTCAGGATTGCATGCGATATTTAGGGAAAATGAGTCCGAACACCTAAATCCCACATGTGAGATGCTTTTGTGAATAGAGCCCAGTGAGATAAAATCAATGGCTGACACAGTGGGGTTGATTTACTGAAGGCAAATCCACTCTGCACTACAAGTGCACTGCAAGTGCAGTCGCTGTAGATCTGAGGGGAAGATCTGAAATGAGGGGAAGCTCTGCTGATTTTATCATCCAATCATGTGCAAGCTAAAATGCTGTTTTTTATTTTATTTTTTTATCTTCCTTGCATGTCCCCCTCAGATCTACAGTGACTGCACTTCCAAGTGCACTTGTAGTGCAAAGTGGATTTGCCTTTAGTAAATAAACCCCATGGCATTGCTCCAACTTCCCACATAGGATCATATGTATCGTATATATTGCTGCGTTCAAAGGAGGAGATTTACTAAAACTGGTGCACACATAATCTGGTACAGCTGTGCATTGTAACCAATCGACTTCTTTGGTTCATTGTCAAAGCTTAATTGAACAAGCTGAAGTCAGAAGCTGATTGGTTACTATGCACAGCTGCATCAGATTCTGTGTGCACCACTTTTAGTAAATCTCCCCCAATCTGTTGCAGAAGTCACAGATGTGGGATGACCCCAACATATTTCAAGCATATCTTAATATGCTACAAACTCGTCAAGCAAAATGGATGAACATAGGACCCATACATACAGTATGTAATATTCATTACCAGACAAGCATAAAAACAGTCCCATTTTTGACCCAAAGATACCGATGGTGGCCACCAGGAGGAGACAATGTGCACACAAGGACCAAGGAATTGTACAAGGATAAGCTGCAATATACCATTATATATAAAGAGAAAGACCCTTAAATGGTTCCTAATATGAACAGAATAAGCTAGATACCCCAACCGATAGGCTAAGAAACAAAGGGGGTTATTTACTAAAGGCAAATCCACTTTGCACTACAAATGCACTTGAGAGTGCAGTCGCTGTAGATCTGAGGGGGACATGCAAGGAAAATAAAAAACAGCATTTTGGCTTGCACATGATTGCATACTTGCCAACAGTCCAGATTTTCCCAGGATAATCCCGATTTTGGGACCCTCGTCCTGATCGGAGCTCGTCCCGGTAAAATTCCTGGGATTTTGCCTTTGTCCCATGAAAATCAGGAATGTTTTAGGCAAAAACGGGCGGCGGGCTACAAAAAGATGGCTGCCGCCGTCACAAAGACTAATCCCTGTGTGTTCAGTGGAGAGGGGCAGCTAATCGGCTTCTCTCTTCAGTGTACAAGTAGACAATTCTCTTGTACACTGAAGCCAATTGGTTGCACGGCCCGGAGGCCCCTCCCTTCTCCACTGAACACATGAGAAACCCGAAAACTGTGTAGCTGCCGCTGATGGGGACAGAGGCATGAAGGAGGGCTCCGCTGCCGGGGACACAGATGTAGGGAGGCCAGCTCTACTGCTGGGGACATTGATGTAAGGAGAGCTCAGCTGCCGGGGACACCAGATGTGAGTAGGGCTCCACTGATGGGGACACTGATGTAAGGAGGGACTCCACTAGGAGTACCTAAAGTAAGGAGGGACTCCACTAGGGGCACCCAATGTAAGAAGGGACTACGCTGGGGGCACCTGATGTAGGGAAGGACTCCGCTAGGAGCACCTGATGTAAGGAGGGACTCCGCTAGGGGCACCTGATTTAAGGAGGGACTCTGCTGGGGGCACCTGATGTAAGGAGGGACTCCAATGGGGGCACCTGATGTAAGGAGGGACTCCACTGGGGGCACCTGATGTAAGGAGGAACTCCGCTGGGGGCACCTGATGTAAGGAGGAACTCCGCTGGGGGCACCTGATGTAAGGAGGGACTCTTGTGGGGGACAACTGATGTACCAGAGGGACCTGTAAGATTAATAGCACAATATGGTGCACAGTGGGATCAGATTGGCAAGATCATGCAGGACCATTGGCATATCCTGACAAGCTCTAAGGGTATAGAGGACATAGTAGGCTGTAGGCCCCATATGGTGGCAAGACAAGAAATTTAAATGACACATTGGTCCAATCTGAATTTACCCACCCACAAAATAGAAAGTGGCTCACTGATCTGCCCAGACTGAAAGTATTGTACCCCTGTGGCCACTGTGGCATGTGTAGTCATGTCTTCACCGACTCTGAAAGAAGGCATCAGTAGATTAAACAGTTTATCCACTGTGCTACAGTGCGGGTCCTCTATATTTTGGAGTGACTATGCAAAAAATTCTACATCGGTACAACAAAACGCCAACTCTGTATCAGGTTCGGTGAACATAAAGAGTATAAAGCAAAAAGAAGACACTCCTGTGGCCCAACATTTTGTACAATTTCATGGTTCATGGAACCCCACTGGTCTGAGGGTTAAGGGGTTTTATGTTCTGAACAGAACATAGAGGTAACTTTGACACAGTTCTGTGGAACTGTGGATATTCAGGCTAGATACTTTACAGCCTAAAGGACTGAATAATGAGCTAAGCCTTAAAGTTTTCCTTGAGCCATAATAATTTCTCAACAATCATTTTTCAAATTATTTTTAATAATAATCTACCTTATTATTCAAATCACCCTTAAAGTGACTGGGGTTTATCTAATCATACTGAACCTAACTGTTCTCACCTGGTCATCCATTGTTGACCCAAACTCATACCGTTTATCTCTTGTAGATGTGTTATGGTTATATAATGTAATTCCATTTTTGTCAGTATAAAGACTTTTTCCACACTCTTCCTTTATCCTTTGTCCTGTTCTTTTTAATCACTGCAATATGACTTTTCACCACAAGATGGCTCTAAAATGAAATCCCGATGTAATTGATACTGATTGGACACTCGTCCCTTTAAAAAGATGGCGATACCTTACATCGAAAGTTCCTGGCGAAATGCACAGTCACGTGTGCGAAACGCGTTGACGTAGGCGGCGCCATCTCTACCCCACGCTCCACGATGCGTTCCAGCTAGTGCGCAAGATAACATTGCATCGCCACTTATGCTTGGACGGACTGGACAAGCCTGCTTTGCACCTGCTTACGGCCCACCATAGCATTAGCCAGCATACCTGACACATGATCGGAAGATTTTGAGCATGGACGCTCCACAACAGACTGCCACTGTAACACGCTGACAGACTTTTCCAGTGTTCATCTACATGCTGATATAGCATTCATCTGCAGGTTGTTCTCAGAGTGGAATGGGCTCCATGTACAACGGCCACTGCAGCCATTATCCTTGGAGTGGTGCAAATAACATCCTTCTCTTTCTCCCCTCCTCCTTCTCCTCTGACCAGCGCTGACATTCAGTGAACCTATTCTTAATCTGAGCACTGTTTAATGTGTTATGTTCGGTCAAGGAACTGTGAAGTCAATACATACATACGGTATATAATATGCTTCATAATCAATCCATCCTTATATGCCTGAATTATTTGCTTTCCATTCAGTGATTTCTTCCTTTTTTGATGCTATATATGTATCATTCAACTGGCAGCCTGCTGAAACCACTACAAGCTGATTGATCTTCACCTCAGTATAGGCTACGGACCCCAAATATAGCCCTATATGTTTGACTTACCTGTTAAGGCAATCTGTCTATACTATAATTGCACAAACCCACTACATGGACATGCAGTATATATAGTCTATTATCTTTGACCATACAGGACTAAGTATCTACATTGGCTTTATCTACAGCAGCACCATTCCTTCCTTTCTTTAGCTGGTTCCTGTGTGTGTGTGTGTGTGGGGCCCTGAGTTTGGCACCATATTGTGACAATGTTGTCATTTTTTCTGTATGTGTTTTCACTGCGGGGTGTTCTTGGGGGGGCTCTATATTTGTAAATTAATAAAGCTACCGGTATTTCTTAATTAGATACTCCATGATTGATCCTCCATTTTTGCTCCTTTGGGACATCTCCTTGTTCCATCACCATCAATTTCTCATGTTGATATATCTGAGCTTAGGAGGCATCCCGTCTAGCTGACCAATCGGTACTGATTAACAATCTATTTTGCTATTTGCAACTTATGCAAAGTGGATTCCATGATTGTTTTTATTTATTTAAATGCCGCTGGGGGCACCTGATGTAAGGAAGGGCTTTGCTGGGGGCACCTGATGTAAGGACGGACTCCGCTAGGGGCACCTGATGTAAGGACGGACTCCGCTGGAAGCACCTGATGTAAGGACGGACTCTGCTGGGGGCACCTGATGGCATCTGGTGGAACGATTTCATTTTATATTACAATGTAATAATAGAAATAATGCACTTCAATCATCCTGACACCATAACAACCATGGTATCGGGATGATTGAACCTCTAACATCGGGTGTTTGGAGTATCTTTATCTGCTGATTGTTAAACTTTCTAGAATACACATTGTTCTATTGTTGTGTAGGATCTGGGCTCTCTCTCTCTTTCTCTCTCGTTTATCTCAGACTCTAACCACACCCCCTTTAAGCCATGCCCCCTTTAAGCCACACCCAATATTCAGCTGAAACCACGCCCATGCTTCGCAGGCCCCATTTTTCTTTTCCCGCTATTCCACGCCTATAAACGAATGCCCCAACCCCTAATTATAATAAGACTACACCTACAGGTGCAAAAAAGTGTCCCTATACATTTTTATACAATGTTGGCAACTATGTGATTGAATGATAAAATCAGCAGAGATTGCCCTCATTTCAGATCTTCCCCTCAGATCTACAGCGACTGCATTTCCAAGTGCATTTGCAGTGCAGAGTGGAGTTGCCTTTAATAAATCAATTACTAAGTGTAATAACCTCATAGCACATAGCTATATGGAGCCATAGTGAGTCATGCTATCATGCATGGCTTAATCTGCTTAAAAACAGCTAATAGGTAAAAAGCCAAATATATTATATATATTATATAATACTTCCAAAATATAAAAGGCGCCAACCCTATGTAAATGCATGTGACAGCTGCCCCTTTAAGTGTGAATCACATTAATAAATTGTACAAAAAATATATAAAAAATATATAAAAAATATAAAGTAGGCGCTAATTAAACTACATGCATCCTAAAATTGGCATGTGCTAAGTAATAAAGATTACACCCTACTTTATATTTTTTGTACAAAATATATTATATACTATTACTTCTATCAATATAAAAAAAAAAAATCATGAAGGTGAAATACTAGCCTCAAAAGGAAAAAAAAATAGTTCTAAACTATACTATATATATATACATATATATATATATATATATATATATATATATATATACTATACTACTTGTATATAAGGAGGTAGAGTACAAGTAAGTTCAACATAGATGCTGCACAAGAGAAACAAATGTGATGTGCATGTAAGAAACCCTGGCCCCAAACTATTCCCAAATATGGTGGCCCTGTGTTTAAAACCCATGTATTACAAAAGCAAACTTCTGAGAAAAAACACTATAATCAAATGATTTAGACCCCTTTCACACTGAGACAGTTTTCAGGCGTTTTAGCACTAAAAATAGCCTCTAAAAGCGCCCAAAAACCGCCTCCCATTCTGTGCAGTGTGTGCTTTCACACTGGGGCGGTGCGCTTGCAGGACGTTCGAAAAAGTCCTGCAAGCAGCATCTCTGGGGGCGGCTTGAAAGCGCTCCCAAAACACCCCGGCCCACTGCAATTAATGGGCAGCCCTTTCAAAGCGCCTTGAAAGCCTTTTGAAAGTGCCGCAAAACTGGACTTTTTACCCTTTTTTAAGGTAAAATCCACCCCAAAAGCGGCCAGAAAAGCGCAGCTGAAATGCTGCTAAAGCACGGCAAAAGCGACCGGCCCTTTAGAACTGTTGTAGCGGCGCTCCAGTGTGAAAGTGGTCTTACCTGTAGGCAATTGCAGTCTACTTTCTCCACTGCAGGTGGCGACCTTCTACAGCAGTACTGCAGTTCGAGAGGAAGTCAAGAGAAACATGGAGGTTGATTTTAGTAGCTTTTAAAAGCTTTAAGGAGCGTTAGCATTTTATTAGCATTATTACAGTACAAAAAAAAAAAAATGCAGGAAAAAAGCTGTTAGTATCGTTTTTCGTTTTTTCCTGCCAGGAAAAACGCTCCCATAAAATCTACAAAAAATACATTTTTCCTGCTCCTAGACGTTGAAGCTCAAAAATGCTAATAGCTTGAAGTAGTGTGCATGGACAAGGGGGTGATTTACTAAAAATGGAGCACTCAGAATTTGGTGCAGCTGTGCATGGTAGCCAATCAGCTTCTAACTTCAGCTTGTTTAGTTAAAGCAGAGCTCCGCTGAAATTTTTTTTTTTAAAAAGTCAGCAGCTACAAATACTGCAGCTGCTGACTTTTAAAACATGGACACTTACCTGTCCAGGGCGCCCGCGATGTCGGCACCCGAGGCCGAACCGTCTCTCGGTCCTCGGGTGCTGCCGCCTCCATCTTCGGTAAGGGAATCAGGAAGTGAAGTTCACTACTGCGCATGCGCGAGTCGTGCAGCGCAATACGGCTGGTCCCTGCTGTCTCTGGGACCCGTGTGTTTCCCAGCCGACAGCGGGGGGGAACAGGAAGAGCCGTAAATAACCGCAGATTCTGCGGCTATCTATGCCGGAAGTGGGTACAGATACCTGTAATATACAGGTATCTGCACCCCCCTCCCCCCTGAAAGGTGCCAACTGTGTCACCGGAGGGGGGGAGGAATCCGATGAGTGGAAGTTCCACTTTTGGGTGGAACTCCACTTTAAGCTTTAACAATAAAACCTGGAAGCTGATTGGTTTCTATTCAGAGCTGCACCAGATTTTTCACTCTCAAGTTTTGGTAAATCAACCCCATAGGATAACACTATTTAGCTTCTAGGAGCAGAAAAAAATGTTAGTGTTCACGGAGCCTAATGCCGCGTACACACGATCAGAAATTTCGTCAGAAAAAACTTGGATGGTTTTTCTGACAGAATTCCGCTCAAGCTTGGCTTGCATACATACGGTCACACACAAGTTCTCTGAACTTTCGACCGTCAAGAACGCGGTGAGGTACAACACTACGACGAGCGGAGAAAATGAAGTTCAATGCTTCCGAGCATGCGTCAAATTGTTTCCGAGCATGTGTGATTTTTTGCACGTCCGAATTGCATACAGACGAACGCATTTTCAGATAGTAACTTTTTCCAACCGAAAAATAGAGAACATGCTCTCAATCTTTTGCTGGCTGGAATTCTGCCAGCAAAAGTCAGATGGAGCATACACACGGTCGGAATTTCTGACCAAAAGCTCTCATCCGACTTTTGCTGGAGGAATTTCCGATCGTGTGTATGGGGCATAAGGCAAAAGACCTTCTGTGGTGCAGGATCCCCCAGCCCCCCTGTATACAAAGTATGAACACCGATCTCTCGCTTCCCCTAGCAAGTCCCCTCCCCCCTACAGTTAGAACACAGAGAGGGAACACAGTTAACCCCTTGATCGCCCCCTAGTGTTAACCCCTTCCCTGCCAGTGACATTTTTACAGTAATCAGTGCATTTTTATAGCACTGATCGCTGAATAAATGCCAATGGTCCCAAAAATGTGTTAAAAGTGTCCCATCCGCCATAATGTCGCAGTCCCGATAAAAATCGCAGGTCACCGCCATTACTAGTAAAAAAAAAAATAATAATAATAAAAATGCTATAAATCGATCCCCTATTTTGTAGACGCTATAACTTTTGCGCAAACCAATCAATATACTCTTATTGCGATTTTTATTACCAAAAATATGTAGAAGAATACATATTGGCCTAAACTGGGAAAAAAATAGATTTTTTTTTTAAAACTGGGGATATTTATTATAGCAAAAAGTACAAAATAGTGTGTTTTTTTTCAAAATTGTCGCTCTTTTTTTGTTTATAGCGCAAAAAAGAAAAATCGCAGAGATGATCAAATACCACCAAAAGAAAGCTCTATTTGTGGGAAAAAAGGGACGTTGAAATTGTTTGGGTGCAGCGCCGCACGAACGCGCAATTGTCAGTTAAACCATCGTAGTGCCGAATCGCAAAAAAATGGCCTGGTCATTCAGCAGCAGCCAAATCTTCCAGGGCTGAAGCGGTTAATAAAATTAAAAAAAACCTGAAGTTTTAATGTTACTTTGAGAAGGCAGAGAATTAAGTGGAATTGGATAGATGTGTCTTTTTTCAGCCTAACTATGTAAGTTAATTTTAGTTTTAATTTTATTCTATCTTAAATTTGATTTTTTATTTAATTTATTTCATTTTATCTTTAATTGTAACGTTGAGTTAATTAAAAATTTTAATTCAACCAGGTAAATTTGTTCTATCCCATGATGTGGATCTGTTAGGTATACAGCATATCATCTGCAAATGGAGAGTCTCTTTCTTGAACACTGTTTATTTTTAACTTGTTTTCTGCACCAAATGGCCTGCACCATCACAGCACTGGACTCTCCAGAGGAGCACAGAAAGCAGGAGTTCCAACCATTTCTAACCCTATCCAAAACTAGAAAAATAAAATAGGCTATGGATTTCCTTTTAAGTAATGTGATCACTTATTCAGCAGACGGAGGAGACACCGCGCTCTCCTGACCAGCCACCATGACGTACGAGTGAGGATCGGCTTCAGCCTACATGTCTCTGCCAACGAATCACGCCCTCTGATGCATTTCACCCTGCCCACTGGGGCTTAGTAATGAGGTGGCCCAATGCTTCAGGGGGCGTGGTTAGTTGGCGGAGACATATAAAGAAGCCGATCCTCACTTGTCATGGTGGCTGTGGAGGGATGTCTCCTCTATCTGCAACACACACTGGATGGGCACACTGATACACCCGCAACCCTTTATTCCTGTGGACCATGAGACATGTACACTGCCGAAAAATTGTTGGTTTTCGTTTCATTCGTGGTTTCTTTTTTTTTTTTTTTTTTCGGGTCATTCGTTATGATCGAAATTCATAAATTCGAAAATCCGTAAATTTGAGAAATTCGAAAATAAGAAAGAAAATCTGAAAATTCGAAATAATAACTAGCTAATAATAACTAACTATTAAATTATAGGTATGAATGAATGAATGAATCATTTGTATAGCGCTACATATGCGAACTAAATCGCCTCAGGGAAGCATATTGGAATTTCCTTTCAAATTTGGCTGTTAGTCAACATAACAAATACAAATTTATCCAAAGATACGAATTATCCAAAATGACGAATGCCGCATCTAAACAAATGGATCAGAATAAATTAATAATAATGATAAAAAGTTTATTTTATTATTATTATTATTGTAATTTTATATTATTAATTCGTTATGTTCCATTGGTTTAGATACGGCATTTGTTATTTCGGGTAATTCATAACTTCAGTTAAATTTGTATTCGTTACTTTCTCTAATAGCCAAATTTGAAAGAAAATTACAATGCCTATAATTTAATAGTTAGTAATAGTTAAGTTACTATTAGTTCGTTATTATTTCAGATTTTCGGATTTTCGAATTTTCACATTTTGAATTTAAGAATCAAACGCAGCCACTGTGCCATATCAAATGCTCCCACTGTGCCATCAAATGCTGCCACTATGCCATCACATACAGCTACTGTGCCTCATATTATGCAGCCACTGTGCCCATCTTATGCAGCCACTGTGCTCATCTTATGCAGCCACGGTGCCCATCAAATGCAGCCTCACTGTGCCCTATCAAATGCAGCCTCACTGTGCCCTATCAAATGCAGCCTCACTGTGCCCTATCAAATGCTGACAGTGTGCCCCCTGCCCGCCGTCTGTACTTACCCTGTCTCGGTGGCGGTGGGACAACTCCTCGATGTTTTCTCCTGTCCTCTCTTCCTGTCCTCTGCTATGATTGGATGCCTGATAGGCGTCCAATCACAGCGCCTGTCGTTTCAGCCAATCAGGTAATGGGTAACAGATCTGAGCATGAATGGTGGAGAGGCGGTTTATTGTTTAGAAAGCGAATATTAATTCACTTTTCTAACACAGCTGAGTGACTTTTTTTGACGCCTTTTAGAGCCTATGGCTCTAATCAGGTGCTTCAACAAAAAAGCAAAAAACTTGCCGCTGTAATTCAGGCGCCCGGCGCTCGAAAAGGAGCCGGGCACCTCAATAGGGGGTGGCAGCGGCGGCCATAGATATATACATGCAATGCATGAGTCTATCTATTGGTGCTAGAAGGATGGCTGGAGAGAGGGGGCGGCGCCCGTGCGCCCTTACAGATGCACTGCCACTGTTCAAGCACCATGTTTGTTCCTATGAAGAGGCATTGGGCAAAAGATAAATGGAGCTGGCATGTGGTCATCGACGGTTGTTTCTCAGGATTATGCTAAAGACATGAGATTGTTGCCTGATCTGGCCCGACTCTTGTGTCTTTGGGTGCCTTTACACAACAGCTGACTTTGCAAGAAAAACACAAAAACAGAAGTTGTCATTGAACTCTAAACAAAACAAGACAAAAACAAGTGAGATGGACAACAACATCTCAGGAATATTGGGTGTCGTAAACTAAACAATGCAGACAAACACCACTGGTGATGTACCTATTATTAATGTTTAGTGTTGACGATGGACAACCACCTTAATGGCATGACATTATGGTAATAATACGGCAATTTCTGAACACAAAGGAAAACTGTCAACACTTTAATTGTTCAGTTGAAGCGCTAGAAAGCAGACAGGCCCACACATGCCTCACATACCCCAAACCAGGGTCACACCTCCACTGGTGTATTTAGTTAAAGTACGACTTGGTCATCTCAGAGAAACTTGTATATAGAGGATCAATTTTTTTTTTGTTTGTTGTTGTTTTATCATTTAGATATAAAGTGTCCTACTAACTATCTTAACCCTTTCATGACTAAGCCTATTTTTGACATTTGGTGTTTATAAGATAAAATCCGTATGTTTTGCTAGAAAATTACTTAGAGCCCCCAAACATTGTATATATTTTTTTAGCAGAGAATCTAGAGAATAAAATGGCGATTGTTGGAATATTTTATGTCACACGGTATTTGTGCAGCGGTGTTTTAAATGCAACTTTTTGGGAAAAGGGACACTTTCATGAATTTAAAAAAAAAAAACAAACAGTAAAATTAGCCCAATTTGTTTGTATAATGTGAAAGATGATGTTACGCCAAGTAAATAGATACCAAACATGTCACGCTTTATAATTGCACGCACTCGTGGAATGGCGAAAAACTACGGTACCTAAAAATCTCCATAGGCAACACTTTAAATTTATTTTATGGTTACCAGGTTAGAGTTACAGAGGAGGTCTAGTGCTAAAATTATTGCTCTCGCTCTGATGATCCTGGTGATACCTCACATGTGTGATTTGAACACCGTTTACATATGCGGGCGCGACTTCCGTATGCGTGTTCTTTGTTGCGCGAGCTCGCAAGGACGGGGCACTTTAAAAAAAAAAAAATTTCTTATTTATTTTTATATTAATAAATTGTGTATTAAAAAAAAAATTTTGATCACTTTTATTGCTGTCACAAGGAATGTAAACATCCTTTGTGACAGTAATAGGTGGTGACAGGTACTCTTTATGGAGGGATCGGGGGTTTAAAAGACCCCCAATCCCTCCTTTGCACTTCACAGTATTCAGATCGCTGTTTTCAGCGATTCTGAATACCCTGTATTTTTTTAAGACCGGCGCCATTGGCAGCCGAGTAAACAGGAAGTGACGTCATGACGTCGCTTCTGTGTTTACGATTGGGAGGCTGGAACGAAGCCGTTCACGGCCCTAGCCGCCGGAGGTGGCAGATTGGTCATCGGGCCTCCGATGGCACAGGAGGCCCGGTAAGAGCGGTGAGAGGCGGAGGGAGGGGGGGGTCCGGTATTTTTAGCTGCATCGATTGTTATACCTGGATAGCCGATCGCTGGCTCTAAAAAACAGTACCGGGATAATGCCTGCAGCTGCGGGCATTATCCCAGTATAACCCCGGAAAGCCGAGTACGCACATCTGCGTACGCTCGGCGGGAAGGGGTTAATCTATTTAATTTGTTTCTGACTTTGGCCCCTTTCACACATGCAGATCGACCTTTTGTTTGTTTTTCATCCATCTATTGATGAAAAACGGACATGAATGCATCTCTATGGAAAAATGCATATAAACGGATGATCATCCATTTACATCTGTTTACCCACCGTACATATACTGATCTGACGCTTCCGGGTCTGGGGCGCATGCCGATTACTCAGTACACAGGCAGAATGGCAACCTGCCTATGTAAACAAGGCAGATCTCCATTCTGTCAGAAGGTAAGGTATTGATCCTGTGTTCCTGCAAAGCAGGAACATGGATTAATGTCCTCCCCTAGTCAAAGCACCTCCCACACAGTGAGAAAGCACAGGCTAGGCACACAGTTAACCCTTTGATCACCCCTGATTTTAACCCCCTCTTAGCCAGCATCCTTAGTACAGTGACAGTGCATATTCTTTTAGCACTGATCACTCTATTGGTGTCACTGGTTCCCAAAAAGTGTCAGGTGTCAGACTTGTCTGTCACAATATCGCAGTCTCGCTATAAGTCGCTGATCACTGCCATTACTAGTAAAAAAAAAAATAAGATCAGCAGTTTTTTAAATACTCAGACCAGTCTGTCTGGCACCAACAACCATGCCACATTCAAAGTCACCTAAATCCCTCTTCTTCCCCATTCTGATGCTCAGTTTGAACTTCAGCAAGTTGCCTTCACCATGTCTTTTAACAAAACAAAGGTGCTTTATTGTTGTTAAAACGAATAAGACAGAACATGCAGATTAGCTTGAAACAAAACCTTACAAAATGCTTGGATACCATACAGAAGGTAAGGACAGACACGACCGTAATTAGCAAAGTAATCGATTAAGTACACGTTTGCAATCAGAGATAAACTGCTACAGGATTGAACAGGATGTCTTCATGCATTGAGTTGTTGCCATGTGATTGGCTGATTAGCAATTTGTCTTACCAAGCAATTGAACAGGTGTACCTAATAAAGTGGCTAGTGAGTGTATATTGCACATTCACATTAGTCCCTAACTCACATTCATACATACACATAATATGGCCAATTTACCTACCAACATGTCTCTAGAGTGTGGGAGGAAACCAGACTACCTGTAGGAA
Organism: Lithobates clamitans; assembly: GCA_037952925.1. Taxonomy (NCBI): domain Eukaryota; kingdom Metazoa; phylum Chordata; class Amphibia; order Anura; family Ranidae; genus Lithobates; species Lithobates clamitans. The sequence continues at coordinate 406,312 of JBBGZY010000401.1, forward strand.
GCCCACGCCACAAACCATGCAAACTCCAGGTAGGTAGTGCCATGGTTGGGACTCGAACCAACAACCCTAGTGCTGCTAGGCCAAAGTGCTAACCACTGTGTTGCCTATGGTAGCATTTCTCAAATTTATTAAAGCATGTGTGCTTTATTAAAGTGCATCAAATAAGTGCAGCACAATCAAAATCAAATAATTGACAAAATCCAAATCTAAATCATTATTGTGATGTAAAAAATGTCTATATCAAAGTCCCATTCATAAAATTCCACCGTAGTGTAAATATAGTGACAGTCACTAGTTGTATCCAACGGGTTCGGTGCCCACCACCTTCAGGCAACATTCCTGCTCACCTCCAAAATCTCGGAGTCAAATCAGCCTTATTGTCCTCCACTTAAGATGATACTGGATAGTACTGGAACATTCCCTCTGGTAGCACCCCTGAATCTTAGTCCCCCACCTCTAATTCTCGATGATCATGTGGTATATCATGAAAACAGAAATTGAGAAACCATAGTGCTCTCTGCTACATATGTATTTAATAAAATGAAGTAGGGATAAAAACACTCACAAACATATAGGTAAAAAATGCATATCAGGCAAAGAAGTGATAGGGGGCGCTACACATAAAAAATTATACTGAAAGAACACTTTTAAGACCATATATCATGTGAATATGTGCATAAACATAAACCATAATCTTCACAACAAAGGTTAAAGTGAACTAGTGCTTAAAGCGCAATATATGAACTCATATATAGTGTAAAAAAGTTAATTGAAAACAATATGTTGAAATTATTCAACGTCCATAGTATTCAACGCTGCATCTTGAATGATGGACCAAAGCCAAAAATACACAAAGGGGAATTCCTTCATTAATATCTTTAGGGGCCAAAAGTACTCAGAATGATGAACTGCTCACCAGATGGTTATGACCTCTTTTATTAAAAAAAGGTCTAAAACGCTTTTGGGAAATCCTGGAATTGGATACCCTGGGTTACCAAATGGATTTTCAATGACAAGACCTCCTCTCCACCAATGTTCCCATGTGGAAAAGACAAAGGACAACTATATAGCGCAATACTGCATTTTATTTTTAAAACTTCATAAAACATAGAGGGTGTCTGCTTACACTCATTAATTACAAAACGTACGTCGCGGCGCTTCCGCTCACGTCACTTCCGGATCCCAGCTTCTGGTTTCTCCATACCCACGAGTGGAACGCAGGCCAGCATAGGACGTGAGACCAGCGGCAAGCGGTTCCCTCATATATTTTTGCAGGCGATTCCTAGTGCCGGGTTGGGCAACCATGAATGTAAGCAGACATCCTCTATGTTTTATGAAGTTTTAAAAATAAAATGCAGTATTGCGCTATATAGTTGTCCTTTGTCTTTTCCACATGGGAACATTGGTGGAGAGGAGGTCTTGTCATTGAAGATCCATTTGGTAACCCAGGGTATCCAATCCCAGGATTTCCCAAAAGCGCATTAGACCTTTTTTCAATAAAAGAGATCATAACCATCTGGTGAGCAGTTCATAATTCTGAGAACTTTTGGCCCCTAACGATATTAATGAAGGAATTCCCTTTTGTGTATTTTTGGCTTTGGTCCATCAAGCAAGATGCAACGTTGAATACTATGGACGTTGTATAATTTCAACATATTGTTTTCAATTAACTATTTTACACTATATATAAGTTCATATATTGCACTTTAACCACTTGCCTACCAGGCACTTAGACCCCCTTCCTGCCCAAGCCATTTTTCAGCTTTGAGTGCTGCTGAAAGCTGCACTTTACAGAGTGCAGCTTTACAGAGTGCAGCACTTTACAGAGATCGGGGTTGCGGCGTGTCCTAGCAACACGGCGCGGCCGTTCTGGGACACCGTCATATGACGGCATTCCCGAACGAGAGCTGCACCGCCCCGCCGTCATTTGACGGCAGGGTGGACAGCAAGCAGTTAAGTACTAGTTCACTTTAACCTTTTCCATGTTATATGTTTTTAAAAGAGTTCTTTCAGTATAATTTTTTATGTGCAGCGTCCCCTATCACTTCTTTGTCCAATTGCACAGTGGTTTGTTCACTGTTTTTTGGGGAGCAGCTTTTTGTATGTAGCAATAACTCTCGGTGGAGCTGCTGGTTTAAGCGGGCTTGTTACCTTCCCTCTCCTTCAATCTGTTCAACCGGCACCGGGTCTAGGGTTCCGTTGAGTTTACCTCTGGACGACACACGCACCAACACTTGAGTACATTTTCAATGCTTTATTAAACCATCAACGAAGGAAGTAGCAGGAAAGAGGCAGAAGGGAAACTGAAGAGGAAAACTTAAATACCTTTTTAGTAAGATTCTTGACAAATGTCCTTTGGGGTTGTATATTTCAGTAGACTGCACTCCCTTGGTGGGACACACTCCTTGCTCCTGGATAGGCCTCTCTCACTAGCCTAGCAGCCAGTACGTAGCACGAACAAAAGTCTCTGCCACAGACTTGTTGGGATGAACCCGTACGATCCTCTGCCACAGGATGTATTGTTTTTTTTGTGGTGAATGTCAGTCACAGTGCTTGAACCTTTAAGCCAACCCGGCAACACTATGCTGTATAATCACTTTAGGATACGTCCTCCAACCGAGTCACCAGGCCCCTTTCCAGACCAGCACGCTGCATGATCCTTCCATGACGGGTCCTCCCCTGGGATCTCCTCGGTTGTCTAGCTTCTTCACTCTGGATAGACAGCTCAGGACCATTCCTCGGCCGCTGTGGTAGGCCCCAGACAAGCTTCTGGGTCCACCCCTGCGCCGCAGCAACGTGGGCCTCCGGAACGGAGGACCACGAGATAGCTCTCTAACGCATAACTGTCGGCCCGGAAGGAGGGCCAGCAGGTGGCTGTAAAACGAACCCCAAAATATGGAGTCTGACCCATAAATACCCTCGCCCAGAATGCATCTCGCAGGACCACCTCCACCGAGTTGTCTCCTGGACAGAAGAGCATCCATACGCTTAGACACGTTGCCTTTCCAACACTAGCCAGCGGTAACAGCGACACCCACGGTTCAGTATGGAAGCACACGCAACGTCAACCAAGCTGGAACAAAGGCAAATCTAACCTTCCTAACAAACAAGTTACTAAATTTACCTATCAGATGGTAGATCGCAAATCTACCAGCGCTACATGTATAAAGTAGGATTTAAGTATTTTGTGGCGCAAGGTTATCATCAGCTCACCACACTGATACAAATTGGTGAAATGACGTCAAATGGCAACAGCTCCTCCCACCCTTACGTGTTACGCCCACTTTATGAGCTTCTTCAGCCTACTATAAAGGCCAGTGTTTACTGATGATCCCCGTTGTGTGTCACCTGTTCTCAAGTACTCTCCAGTATCTTCTGACATGAGCGCACTTGTTATCAGTAAAAAAATCATAACCCTTAACCCCCCCCAAATCTACTCACCTTCTTCTAGCTCCCTTCATTTGACCTGGAGTTAAGAGATATATACCAGTACTTCTAAATATGAAGAGCATGTGACTCACTCCCCTTTTTCCAATGATGAAGTGTCTCATTGGGGTGGGGAGACAGCCCAAGCCCCATCATGTGTGGATGGGGAGAGAGTCCTCAGCCCTGTTTAAGCTTTGAGTGGAGTGGCTAACACAGGGCTTATTTTTTCTACTACAGGCAAATTGAACTAAAGTAGAAAAATTAAAGTTTAGAGTATAAGCAGCTTGGGGGATCACTTGTTGTATTGTCCTACATAGACATAGTCCAGGTTTACTTTAATAAAACGAATAATGCCTAGTCTGCCCATTTGCTTTGGAGATTGGTCACACATGTAGCCACATTCTAATCACAATCAAATAAGCAAATCTTATTAGTGCTGCAGTGTTTACTAAAGCCGGTTATAGATGGATCAAAATTTGGCCAGTTCAGTAGGGAGCGGTCGAATTTCGATCCATCTATGGGCAGGCCGGTTGTGCAGAAGTCGCTCTCTATCTACAACCAGCCTGCCCATAGATGGACAGACATATTGATTTGTCTTTGGCTTTATTCTATGAACCTGACTCAACCATAAGATAAACACATTGGGGGTTATTTACTAAAGGAAAATTCACTTTGCACTGAAAGTGTACTTGGAAGTAAAGTTGCTGTACATCCGAGGGGGACATGCAAGGAAAATAAAAAACAGCATTTTAGCTTGCACATGATTGGATGATAAAATCAGCAGAGCTTCCCCTCATTTCAGATCTACCACTTATATTTAGAGCGACTGCACTTCCAAGTGCACTTTCAGTGCAAAGTGGATTTGCCTTTCGTAAATAACCCCCATTGCCTTGTACGAGTTAGTATACAGTAATGTTACATTCTTTCAGGCAGGTTTTATGTCTGGGTTTAAATAAAGGTGTAGACATAATTGATCTTCAATGATGTTTACAATAGATAACACAATAGACATTTAAAGCTAACCATCAATTAGCTCAGTGAGCCACATGAATGGAACAAAAGAACAGCCCACAGTAATGATATATTGAGGTTTTCTGCTCATTACCTGTCACTGGTGATGTGAAATTAAACTGCCGCCTGTCAATCAAAAAACAGTAGATTCCAAACAAGAGTTTGTTTAAATTGTTTACTATCTGTGTTAGCTTTTTTTCCCTTTTTTATCAAACAGAATCATTGTTAAGGATGATTGGAAGGTAGCAGGAAGAAATAGATAAAGCTGAATCGGGCACAAATAGGTTTATAGAATAATTACCTTAACCACTTTTACCTGCCCAGGCCAATTTTCAGCTTTCAATGCTGACACACTTTGAATGACAATTGAGCAGTCATGCAACACTGTACCCAAATTACATTGTTATCATTTTTTTTCACACAAATAGAGCTTTCTTTTGGTGATTAATCACCACTTTTTTTTATTTTTGCTAAAGAAACAAAAAAAATCAAAAATCTAGAAAAAAACAAACAAAACATTTTTCATAGTTTGTTCTAAAATTTCGCAAACAGGTAATTTTTTTCCTTCACTGATCTGCGCTGATGAGGCTGCACTGATGGGCACTGACGGGCACTGATAGGTGGCACTGATGGGCACTGATATGCAGCACTGATGGGCACTAATAGGCACTGGTAGGCAGCACTGATAGGTGACACTGATGATGAGGCACTGGTGGGCACTGAATAGCAGCACTGATAGGTGGCACTGGTGAGCACTGATTAGCAGAACTGGCGGGCAATGTTGGGACCGATGTCCTTTTAACAGAAGCCGGTTATCGGGTTTCTTCTTTTCTCCTCACATTGTCATTGGTTTCTGTTTACATCCTGTGAGCAGGTGATCATGTGGTAAAGGGCTGCTGTGATTGGTCCTTTACCCCAGTCTGTGATCTACCTTTCGGCTATAGCGAGGGCAAGAACTGGTTAAACAAAAAAGATAACATTGGTGCCAATAAAAGGATCAGTATCATTCCAGATATAAAATATTTGGGATGAAAGCCATGGCAGTACAACAAATTTGCACAAATATGGAGGAGGTATGTAGAATTTCATTGTATGTATGTGTTCCTCACTAGGGTGCCTATGCTTGGGTTGCAAACATCCAAAAGGCAGAGATTATCAGAACAAGGGGTGCAGCTGTAACCATACCCGAATCTTAAAGTGGTTGTTCCCTAACAAAAAAAAACCCCATGCCCCTGTCCCTTTAGGGCACAAGATATAGCATAGTGCTTTTGCCATGTCAATTGTGCCTTTCTTTGTTGTACGATGCCTGTTCCTGTCTTCCTTTCTGTAAACTGGCCATGTTTATCATGGCTGCTGATTTACGATAGAGTAGTCATTCAGCTCTCTCCTCTGCATCTCTGCATCTCCCCCTCCCTCTCTTCCTCTCTTTTCTGTAGTCTGTGCGAGAGCCAATCTCCTCCCCACCCCTCCCCTCTCCTCTCATGCCTGTGTAATTCTATTCCCTGCAGCTGCTCCAGTGCTTGTAATGTAAGGAAACATGTATTAATTACTTTTATCCTCTCTGTTTTAGGTTCCTGTTCAGTTTGTGTGTTTTCCTAAAATTATAATGCCAAATACCTTCTTTGCAGAGTCCTGCTGTGCAGACCTCCCTCTGCTAGCTTGCATTCATCAGAGGGAATTCTCAGCCCCTTCCACTGTACTCTGGAAGGGAAGCAGAGGGAGGTTACATGACAGCACAACAGGGCTAGACGGTATTTAGCCATAGGCGTGCGCAGGGGGCATGCCTGGGCACACCCTAAACACTATGTGCAGTGCAGATTCCCCCTCCTTGCTATTCTTCCCCCGTGTTGCACCTCCCCCGCAGTGATGCTGGCTTCCCTCTTCTCCTCTTACCCCGGCTGCTGCGGGGGATGTTTCAGAATGGGGAACAGGGGGAGGGGCTAGTAAATATGTAATTTACCAGCCCCTTCCTTTTGTAAACATAGTTTAGAACATGGTTGTAGCGGTACCCCGTAGGGACTGCTGGTGATTGTGGTCCGTCTCTCACCCTGCACAGCCAGGCACATGATTTCCAAACACACTTTAGTCAAGAATCAGTCCTTGTACTTTGTTTTTTGTGCTTTTTTATTGAGGGGATATAACTTGGATGGGGATAGGGTACATATGGAATGCCCACTTGATTGAAGATAGAAAAATGCAGGGACTAACTAAATACAGCTCCGGCATATACAACCTATTTTCCTCACCTCCAGCACATACACTTGCTTGCAGACTATCACTCCCAGGACCAGCTAGCACTGTCGTTGAGGCCTGACACTGGCTCAGCCAGGCCAAAAGCAAATGCCCTTTGCAGGCAGGGACCACGGTGTAGAAAAATATGGTAGTCCTAGTGCTAGCTGTCCCACATGTGGCTACTGATCCCAGTACCACCTCTTCAGGCCCTGCCAGCCCTCCTGGCTGCAGCTGCCTCTTTCAACTGCCCGTGCCAACACAGTCCTTACTGGCCCTGCACCCATCCGAGACTGCTCCATCCCAGTCCTCTCAGGGGTGCCTCTCAGTCCTCCTGACTGTGTGCCACTCACCACCCCTTTTGGCTGTTCCTTGTTCCTCCTGGAGACTTGCCTGGCAGTGTTCTCCCGCTGTCCTCTTTCCTCCCATGCCTTCTGGCCAGGACACCTGCGTGGTTTTAGAAAGGCCCTGTCCGCACACGAGCGCAGGCCCAAGGTCACCAGACTGGGGAGCTCACTCAAAGGCCACCGTCAGCCTAATGCCGCGTACACACGAGCGGACTTTACGGCGGACTTTGCCCGGCGGACTTTTCGACGTACTTTACGACGGACTTTCTGAATGAACGGACTTGCCTACACACAATCCACCAAAGTCCGTCGAATTCGTACGTGATGACGTACGACCGGACTAAAACAAGGAAGTTCATAGCCAGTAGCCAATAGCTGCCCTAGCGTGGCTTTTTTGTCCATCGAACTAGCATACAGACGGCGGACTTTTCGACCGGACTCGATTTCAACGGATAAATTTGAAACAAGTTTCAAATCTAAGTCCGTCCAACTTTTGAGAAAACAAAGTCCGCTGGAGCCCACACACATCGAATTGTCCGACGAAATCCAGTCCGCCGGGCAAAGTCCGCCGTAAAGTCCGCTCGTGTGTACGCGGCATAACACTCCATCTCCAGCTTCCAACCGAACACAAATCCTCCCCAGCTGGGCTGACCCTGAGTATTTGAGGGAGCCTGGCCCCTGCCAATCCAAGTTGGGGATTGGTCAGGGCCCTCAGAATACTCCAGGCAGCTCTACCCTTCTTCTCCTCCCTCTCTCCAGAAGGTTCTAGTACACTCTAGATATAAGAGGGAGGTCTCGGTGATGCTGCCTGTGAGTCATCCAGCTCTCCCTGGATTTCTGCCAACCCAGCACAAAACATACAGGCTTGGTGTTTCAGTACACGGAGCTTATATAGTGAAATACAGTATTTGGAAATCCATTAGACTGTTTACATGTTGAATTTTAAAAGCAGCAGCAAACCTGCTGATCTCACAGGTTTGCTATTCTGACAGAATGCCGCTGCTTTTATAATTCAACATGTAAACAGTCCGACGGATTTCTAAATACTGTATTTCACTATATAAGCTCCGTTTACTGTTATAAATAAGTGTGAAATGTAAGACTCCGGTGGGTGTAACAAGATGTTCGCTTGCCCCCTTCTCAGTGTATCCTCACTGTGGAGGAGTGTGGGGTTTAGCAAGATGGCGGCGACGGAACGTCACTTCCGTTACATATTCTGACGGGTCACCAAATCTGATGAAACATTGGCTGCCAGCCAAGCCTGCATAAATTTACCTACACTGACAAAAACTATCTACATTTCTAGCACTAGAGGGTGCTACACTGTGGACACGCTCACTGTGTTCATTCTTAACGGAAGCATAGTAAACACAGTTTACTATGATTCCATTTGTCAATGAACAGGAAGCCGCTTAGCACAGAGCACTTCCCAATTCATTTACTGTCCAGTGCAACTGAGGCTGCAGAGAAAGGCATTAGTGTTTGAGCTTTGGGGTGCACACTCTGATGCAATATGCTGCACACGCCTATGTATTTAGCATTATCATATTAGGAAAACACACACACACTGCACTAAACGGGTACCTAAAAAAGAAAAAATCTAAGTAATTAACACATGTGACTTTACAACCACTTCAAGTTGGCCATAGATGGATCACAAACTGGTTTACCAGGGACCGACCCAATTTTGATCCACCTATGGCAGTTCCCGCTCGAAAGATATTGCTCTACTGATACAATGCGATTTCTGTGCAATCTCCTGTAGTGCAATTTTCAGGCCATTCGAGTCAGCAGAAATCGCACCGGGTCACACAAAAAGTAAAGTGTGAAAAAACACTCCGCACCAAATCGCATGGTGCTACGTTGCCGTGCAAGCTGGTGGCCGCAAATGCACTGCATTTATGATCTATGTTTGGGGCATCATTAACAAAGTAATGGCACCCGCAGCAAATTGCAAAGGCACTGTGAAACGCACCTTTCCTGCACTGCGTTCTGCTTTGAACCACCCCTTACGATGCTTTGAAAAGCATTCGCTCAAAACGCAGACTGTCCTGCCCGTAAGGGATTTTTATTTGTGTGTTTTCACAACAAATATGTTGTGTTTATTTTAAAACCAGTTCTCTCGCAATACCTGAATCTCTTATATGTTAGATAATCGTTGCCAATCGGTATGTTAATGGTCACCATTCTTGGGGGTAATGATGGTATACGGAGTTGGATTTTCCTGTCTGACCACAATTTCTCTGTGATAAGCCTCCCTCTCCTCTCTTTTCTCTGTACATAAGGACGCATAACCAAACAACGAGGTGTACTGTATGCAGTCAGAGCTGAAATTAAAGCAGTATTAAACCCAAAAGCAAACATTTATTATATTTCAGCCCCGTACACACGGTTGGATTTTCCGACGGAAAATGTGTGATAGGACCTTGTTACCGGAAATTCCGACCGTGTGTGGGCTCCATCACACATTTTCCATCGGATTTTCCGACACACAAAGTTTGAGAGCTTGCTATAAAATTTTCCGACAACAAAATCCGTTGTCGGAAATTCTGATCGTGTGCACACAAATCCGACGCACTAAGTTGCACGCATGCTCAGAATAAATTAAGAGATGAAAGCTATTGGCCACTGCCCCGTTTATAGTCCCGACATACGTGTTTTACGTCACCGCGTTCAGAACGATCGGATTTTCTGACAACTTTGTGTGACCGTGTATATGCAAGACAAGTTTGAGCCAACATCCGTCGGAAAAAAATCCTAGGATTTTGTTGTCGGAATGTCCGATCAATGTCCGACCGTGTGTACGGAGCATTAGATGTGATGGCTGCTATATTTTTCCTTTCTTAGGCCTTCTTTATTCGCTTTTTATCTTGTGATCAAGCCAGCGAGTCTGTTTTTTTTTTTTTTTTTAGGCATAGGCTCTCCAGCAGAATGTTTGAGTTTACATGGATGAGAAAAAAACATCTAACACTGGCCAGGGTGATTAAAATGATTAGCTTTTATCTATTTTATTTATTCGTGCATGTAGCGCTACTCCCGTAGGAGCCCCAGGAATATTGCTCCGGTCCTCCCCAAATGCTTTGCCCCTCAGCCAGGCACACAGGCTCGTTCACTCGTTTCTTCAATGACCAGTCTAGGGGATGTTGTTTTTCTTGTTTTTTTTTTTTTTTTTTTTTGAGAACTTGGATAGGGTTGAGGGAATTGAGTGGGATACTCCAAGATTAGAAAACCATGTACAACTTGAGGACTTAGTAACCTCTTTCCAGACAAGCTGTACTAAAGTCTATGCTTGCAACAAACAGTAGACTTAAAGAGGAAGTAATCCTGCCTCTAATGTTTGTACCTACAGGTAAGCCTACAATAAGGCTTACCTATAGGTACTGTAAATATCTTCTAAACTTGCACCGTTTAGGAGATATTTACTGTATACTGCGCCGGTTATGTCATCGGCGCATGCGCTCTGAAGGAACGGCCGCAGTTGCCTTCTCCTCAGAGACCTGTGCCGTGACTGGCAGCTCCGGCCAGTCACAGAACCAGAGACCGCGGACCCAGAAGGAAGATAGGTGTAGATGGATGCGGCCTGCAGCAGGGACGACAAGGGCTTTGTTTTCAGGTAAGTGTCACATAATGTGCTAGTATGTGGTGCATACTAGCACATTATGCCTTTACTTTGCAGTTAAAAAAAATAAAAAATAAACAGCAGAGCTTACTTCCTCTTTAGGCTTTAGAACATCAGTAGTTAACTGCAAACTCCTTCCTTAGAGCCACAAGAGCAGAGTCCCTTTATAGAGCAATGGATGGACTAAGCTCTTCAGAACGCCAGCCGCTGTCCGGTGTCCCCTTTAAAGTGGTGTTCCGGTCGAAATTATACTTTTTAAATAAAAATACCCCTATAATACACAAGCTTAATGTATTCTAGTCTGTAAACTAAGGTCTGTTTTGTTAGTTTATAGCAGTAGTTTGTTATTTTATAAACTTACAGCAGGCCGTGGCCATCTTAAGTGTGGGCATCTGAAGCCAGACTGTATTTCTTCCTGGATCTCATCCTTGCAGATCTCGCACATGCTCAGTGCAGCACAAGCAGTGTAATAGGTTTCAGGTCAGGTTTCCATAGCAACGGCAGTGTCAGAGGAAGTTGCCGCCCCTTCCCAGAAGGCATTGCAAACAGGAAATGATGCGATGGGCTGCGGCCAGGGAGGAGGAAGTGAAAAATGAATACAGCAGATATACAGTAAGTGCTGAGAACATTTTTTTTTAAATATCCAATTCGTTTACAGTGCACAGTTTAGTGAGGGATACTGAAGAGTTGTAAAAGTGGGTGGAACTCCACTTTAACTAGACCCACAGCTGACTCTATACCCGACGGTGAGGTGGCAGCAGCCCAAAGTCTCTGAGATCTCTCAGAACTATCTGTACTTACAAGGCCCAAGGATAGCTGGTTGCCTCCTTCCAACTTCCAGGCGACAACATACAGTGGTACCAGACCAGATCTTCAGCAGACAGCCCCTAAGTCAGCTCTCTAGTGGTCTCAGCATCCCAGGCCCTCAGGCCGCCCCCCAAAGGCCTCACGACAGCAGACATATAGCAGCATTGCCTGGAGGGGACTGATCCTCTCCAAGAAAAGACCCAGAGCTCAGTGTGCTCCAAGTATATATAGAGTCTTCTAGGGTTGCACCAATACCGATGCTGGTATTGGTGCCGATACTAAGCATTTGCACGAGTATCAGTACTCATGCAAATGCTCCAATATCTGAAACCGATACTTTCAGGCTCGATTTATTTAGCTGTCAGCGGATTCCCCAACTGACAGCTGAAATATAAAAATAAAAAACAGCTGACTATTATCGGCTGTTAAGGAGCATAGCCGCCGCTTCCTTAAAGTGGAGTTCCACCCACTTTTACAACTCTTCAGCATCCCTCACTAAACTGTACACTGTAAATGAATTGGATATTTTTAAAAAAATTTTCTCAGCACTTACTGTATATCTGCTGTATTCATTTTTCACTTCCTCCTCCCTGGCCGCGGCCCATCGCATCATTTCCTGTTTGCAATGCCTTCTGGGAAGGGGCGGCAACTTCTTCTGACACTGCCGTAGCTATGGAAACCTGACCTGAAACCTATTACACTGCTTGTGCTGCACTGAGCATGCGCGAGAGCTGCAAGGATGAGATCCAGGAAGAAATACAGTCTGGCTTCAGATGCCCACACTTAAGATGGCCACGGCCTGCTGTAAGTTTAAAAAATAACAAACTACTGTTATAAACTAACAAAACAGACCTTAGTTTACAGACTAACTTTACTAGAATACATTAAGCTTGTGTATTATAGGGGTATTTTTATTTAAAAAGTATAATTTCGGCCGGAACACCACTTTAACAACCGATGACTCATTTAGCTCTCAGTGGGGTTCCCCTGTTGACAGCTGGAGTGTAAACTAAGTCCCGGCAATTGGAGCTGTGAAAAAAAAAAGGCAGCCAGACAATGTTTATCAACAACATTGCTCAGCACTGAAACAGATAAAAGGAAACATTGTTTCTTTTTGTTTATACATCCACAGATCAAAGGGATGACCTTTGATCTGCAGATGAAGTCAGTTTAAACCTTTAATGATTACTTTTTTAACCATTATTTTTTTTTAACCACTTAACCGTTTGCCGACCAGCCGCCGCACTTGTACTGCAGCAACATGGCTCGGCTGCGCGAAAAGCTGTTATCTTACGTTGCTTCCTTTTTTGGCCACTAGGGGAGCGCGCCCGCAGCTCACCCCTGGAGCCGATGCGAGTGCCCTGCGGTCACGATTACCGCCGGGCTCCCTCTATCGCTCGTGACACGGCGAGAACCGGGTTTTCTGTGTGTAAACACAGAGATTCCGGTTCTCTGGGGGGAGAAGAGACTGATCATGTGTTCATACAAAGTATGAACACCGATCTATCTCTTCCCCTAGCAAGTCCCATCCCCCCTTCAGTTAGAACACACACTAGGGAACACAGTTAACCCCTTGATCGCCCCCTAGTGTTAACCCCTTCACTGCAAGTGACATTTTTACAGTAATCAATGCATTTTTATAGCACTGATCGCTGTATAAATGCCAGTGTTCCCAAAAATGTTTCAAAATTGTCCGATGTGTCCGCCATAATGTAGCAGTCAAGATAAAAATCAGTAAACAGTAAAAAAATAAAAATAAAAATGCCATAAATCTATCCCCTATTTTGTAGACGCTATAACTTTTGCGCAAACCAATCAATATATGCTTATTGCGATTTTTATTATCAAAAATATGTAGAAGAATACATATCGGCCTAAACTGAGAAAAAATTTGCTTTTTAAAAAAAAATGGGGATGTTTATAATAGCAAAGAGTACAAAATATCGTGTTTTTTTGAAAATTGTTGCTTTTTTTTGTTTGTAGCACAAAAAATAAAAACCGCAGAGATGATCAAATATGACCAAAAGAAAGCTCTAATTGTGGAAAAAAAGGACGTCAATTTTGTTTGGGTACAACGTCGCACGACTGCGCAATGGTCAGTTAAAGCTATGCAGTGTCGAATTGCAAAAAAGACCCGGTCATTCAGCAGCCAAATCTTCCGGGGCTGAAGCGGTTAAGGACTGAAAGGATTTGCCACCTGCATGACCAGGCCATTTTTTGCTAAACGGCACTGCGTCGCTTTAACTGACAATTGCGCGGTCGCGCGATGTTGTACCCAAACAAAACTTATGTCCTTTTTCCCACAAATAGAGCTTTCTTTTGGTGGTATTTGATCACCTCTGCGGTTTTTATTTTTTGCACTATAAACAAAAAAAGAGCGACAATATCCCCAATTTAAAAATAAAAAACGAATTTCTTCATCAGTTTAGGCCAATATGTATTCTACATATTTTTGGAAAAAAAAAATCGCAATAAGCGTATATAGAGTGGTTTGCGCAAAAGTTATAGTGTCTACAAAATAGGGTATAGGTGTATGCCATTTTTATAATTTTTTTATTTTTTACTAGTAATGGCGGTGATCTGCGATTTTTAGCGGGACTGCGAAATTGCAGCAGACAGATCGGACACTTTTGACACTTTTTTGGGACCAGTGACATTTATACAGCGATCAGAGCTAAAAATAGCCACTGATTACTGTATAAATGACACTGGCAGGGAAGGGGTTAACACTAGGGGGCGATCAAGGAGTTATATGTTCCCTAGGGAGGTGTTTCTAACTGTGGGGGGACTGACTGGGAGTAGAGAGAGATTGCTGTCCCTGATCACTAGGAACAGCAGATCTCTCTCTACTCCCGTGTCAGAATGGGGATCTGTCTGTTTATACTGACAGAGCCCCGTTCTGTCTCTCTGAGGAGCAATCGCTGGTGGCCGGTGGACATCGTGGCCACCGGCCACGCGCATTGGCACCGGCATCGTGCTGCGGGCACGCGTGACCCCCCATCTCTCTTAAAGCGCCTGACGTACACCTACGGCGATTCACGCAGCAGTGCCAACCTGCCGCAGTATAATGACAGTGGCTGGTCAGCAAGCGGTTAATTAAATGTTCTTCTGTTTAACCCCTTACTAAACCTTAATTTACTCGAATCAGCCCTAAATAATTCCTTATTCTCCTTCTCCATTTAATTATTATTTTCCTTCCTGCTGATTTTTTTTGTTCACTGTAAAGTATTAATAATTAAAACTTTTTTTTTTGTTTGCTTTGTTCGCTAATATTTTTATACTTTTAACATATATTTACACATTTCACATTAAAAAAAGTGCACAGTTTTAAAAAATAGGCGTATTTCAATTGTAAATAACTTTTCCATGCTTTGTACCATTGCTGACAGCTAAAGTGTACACAAAACAGTTGTGGTAGGTATCGGTAATTAGTATCGGCGAGTACTAAAAAAGAAGTATCGGTACTGGTACTTGTAAAAAAAATGTTATTGTGCATCCCTACAGTCTTCCACCATACCTTCAGAGCCTGCCTCTCTGGGATTGGCCAAGGGTGTATTAATATTCATGCTACCATCTGAATACCTATCATCCAGAAGCATAGCAAGCTCTCTTGGTAGCAGCTGAACACACCGAGCAGACCTAACTAGAAGAATGCAAATGTAGCAAATTAAATTTACCTAACAATCACAGCCATAATATATATTTATATATATATATATATGTATATGTATATATATATATATATATATATATATATATATATATATATATATATAGAGAGAGAGAGAGAGAGAGAGAGAGAGAGAGAGAGAGAGAGAGAGAGAGAGAGAGAGAGAGAGAGAGAGAGAGAGAGAGAGAGAGAGAGAGAGAGAGCAAAATGCAAAAAGCACTAAAACTGCATAGGTGTGAATCCAGCCTAAGTGTAGTTGTTTACTCTTTATGAGTAGGGGTACTATGTACTTCTTACTCATTCACATGAGGGACTAGTATTTAAAGACCCCCTCATGTTAAAGGAGGCTTGCATTTTTCCTCCACCGCCATGTTAGGGACATGTGGCCTTGTATGGTTTGGAGGGGGCGGTTCCACACTAGTCCTCCCCCCTTTCCTGGCAAGCCAGGCTGTATGTTCAGATATTTTTTTTTCGCTTATTGCATGGGGTTCCCACTTAAAATTCATACAGGGTTCTAGTATGGATTTGGGGCAGACCCCCACAATTTTTTTTTTTCATGGGATCCCTCTTGACATTCATAGCTGACCCTCATCAAGGATAAGGGTCTGGTATGGGTTTTTTGGGGGAACCCCATGGCATTTTTTTGGGGGGAGGGGTTGGGGATTCTCCCATTACCATCTACACTAGACCCTCTTTTAGGATAATGATCTGGTATAGATGAAGAGAATCCTCAGCTATTTGTTTGAAGAAGTAGAGGCCTAAGCTGTTGATTGCTGGCAATTTAAAGCGGGGTTCCACTCAAATTTTTAACTTAATCTTACCCCCTTCAGTTAATTGCATAGATGTTCAAATGCCACACGAAAACATTTTTTATCGCTGTAAAAACCTTTATATTGTACTTTATTGTGGCACTTCGTGTCTCTCCTCCCATGGGAGTAGGCGTGTTTATTGCCTTTTCCCATCGCCGCATTGCCTCCTGGGAGCTTAGTGTCAGGCTTCCCAAGATTCAATGCGGAAACAATGATCATGCGTGTGAACAAGCTGTGAATGAACAGCATTCACTGCATCCAGGAAATCAATGCTTGTGGGCTTCCCATGCCCACAAGCAAGATGGAAACAGCCAGCATCACATTTTTTAAGTTATCCTTCAGTACGAAAACAGACAGAGGTGGAAATATATTACACCCAAACTGTGAGTATTGTTTTGGGATTAGCAAAGTGTCTCAATGACCTAAAAAAAAAAAAAAAAAAAAAAGATTGGTCGCCGGACTCCCGCTTTAAATTGTATTTGTTTTTCTTTGTAGAAGTCAAATTTGCTGTTGAATAAATTGTACAGATGTGCCACTTCACCGGGAGGATAAGGGCATGCTACTTGAAGGAATTTAGCATTTTTAATGTTGCCCTCAGTATTATTAAAATCGCTGTTCCCTTTCCTTTCCTTTAAGATAAAGTTTACAAACTTTATCTCAAAGGAAAGACCACCCCTCCACCACTCATTTTTGGATAACTATTTATTTATTTATTTTTTGTTCCTTACCTTTTCTAAAGTACTAAGTGTACTTCCGTCCTACCTCGGCCGCAGCTCAGGGCATCATTTTCTCCTGCGACCTGCGTGTGTCCCATAAGATGATGGGGCCATTCAGAAAGCACCGCGTGACTCACGCATGCGCAGTAGGAAACTGGTCGTGAAGCCTGAAGGCTCCACTGCCGGTTTCCCTTAGTTACAATGGCCGCGCCTGCACCCGAGCCGATGGATGGACCGCTTTAAGACCTGGTTTCAATTTAGCCTGGAACTCCGCTTTAACAACCAGCTATTTACTGTGCCGTGATTGGGCAATACTTTGCCTAATCAGGGTTTAGAATGCACTGTGCAGCGCGCAGTGCATTGTGGGGCGCACGGCGGGCAAAAAACCCACCTGCAAATTCAAGTGTTCACCGAACAGGCAATGTTTGGCCAAAACTTTTGCTCGGCTCGGTCTGTTCGCCCAAATCTAATGCATTGAGGCCCCTTTCACACTGGGGCGGTGGGGGCGTCGGCGGTACAACAGTATTTTTAGCGCTACTGTACCGTCGTTCTTGCAGCTGTATTCGGACGCTAGCGGTGCGGTTTTAACCCCCGCTGGCGGCCGAAGAAGGGTTAAAATCCCTCGCACAGTGCGGCTATAGCCGCGGTATTGCCGCGGTATAGCCGCGCTGTCCCATTGATTTCTATGGGCAGGAGTGGTTTAGGAGCGGTGAATACACCGCTCTTTCACCGCTCCAAAGAAGCGGTTTGCAGGACTTTTTTCACCGTCCTGCCAGCGCACCGCTTCAGTGTGAAAGCCCTCGGGCTTTCACACTGAACAAACAGCGGAGGCTGTTTAGGGTAGGGTGACCAGACATCCCAGGTTTCTGGGGACAGTCCCCGGATTGAGGACACTGTCCCCGGACCAAGTCTGTCCCCAGTTTTGTCCCCTGATTGGATTTGAACAGGGGCTGGGGCAATTTCAAAGACAGCCCGTGCAGATTAAAAAGAAAAAATCTGAATTGCACCCCCCCTCCTCTGCCACTCCTACTAGCTTATGGGGGTTTTTTTTTTTTCCATTATCTGTGCCCCTTTCTGATGATCTTGTGCTGGTCGGAGGGACTATTTCTTCAGTTTCGGGCGCATGCCCATTCAGCTCCGCTCGCATGTTCTTCTGCCTTGGCTCAAGTCCCGGCCAGCCTCCTGCCTGCTTATCTCCTTGCCTTCCCTGGTGGAGTGATCTTCCTCTGCTCCCCACCCAGTAGTAGCTGGGGCCCGAAGAGTAAAGCCCCATACACACTATCAGATTTTCTGCTGATTTTTGTCTTCAGATTTACCAAAACCATGTAGTGCAAGGGCCTGCCTGATTGCATACAAATTGAAACTCCTAAGGTTTGACCTCATATTATATGGTTTTGGTAAATCTGAAGGAAAAAAAATTAGCAGAAAATCTGATAGTGTGTATGGGGCTTTAGACTTGACAGGCTGCGGCGGCGGAGACAGGCGAAGAGTCGTCGATTGCTGCCATTACTAGTAAAAAAAAAAAAATATGTCCCCGGATTTCATTTTAAAAATCTGGTCACCTTAGTTTAGGGGCGGTTTGCAGGCGGTATTTTTAGCGCAATACCTCCTGCAAACCGCCCCAGTGTGAAAGGGGCCTGAAATATTCTTTAATGGAAGCCACAGATTTAAAAATTTTGAAAATTTATTTGAAAATGATATTAACACATTAACGTGAAGATGAGATTTTAGTGATTAGGTTTACATCTATTTTAAAGGGGATCTGGAAAAATACGAAAATAGCCAAAACAACTATTCCTTACAACATACTAATTCTGGAACAGTGAAGGTGATCCTACTTAGTGAATCATTAGCCTTGAACTTGTATGTGGCACATGAGTCAGGGAAGACTACTTATATGAAAGCCTACACACAATGGTGTTTTGATCCATGACTGAGTCTCTTTAAATCAAAAAGGAAAAAAAAATGTTTTAAACTTCGCCTCCAGAGAAACCCCTGGCTGTTATCTTAGATGGGAAAAAATGTTGTAAAATCCAAGATGCCCAGTTAGAATGTCTTCTCCTGTCAGCCAAGAATAGGGTTAGCTTGCAAAATTTATGGGGCACCATAATGTCTAAATGCAGAGCCTGCTGCCTATAAACCGGACAAGGCCCTGTTGTCTAACAAAAGGGTTGCCATGGCAACCTCTTGGCATTTTATTTGAAGCTGTCCAATTGTGTATACCAAATTTCCTTTGGTTTGCTGATTAGACAACACCGCAGTCTTCAATGCTGGAAAGTTTACATTCCAAACATTCCCTATAGGGCTCCATTCTATGATACCAGGAAAAGCATGCCAGTTCCTGAACAGCAGAGGTGTAGAAAGGAAATATATAAAACTGTGTGATGAAAAAAGAAAAGCATAAAAGTATTGAAAAAAAATAAAGTGGCTCCATGATATTGCCATAAGTAAGCAAGTTTAATTCCAAACACAACTGTTTGAATAAGGAAAGACTTCATAAATTGACATCCAGCGCATGCAAAAGCCAGTTACAACAGTCTCAGACTTGTCAATGCATCCGAGCAGAGGCTAGAATCTTGTCTTGTGTAAACTCTTACTCCTATATTTTATTTGAACACCTGTCCTATTCTTTTTTTTTTTTTTCCTTATCTCTGGATCTGCGTGTTTAGAGCTTGGCTGGCTATTCAACACTGAACATATTGGCACAATCTTGCAAACATCTTCAGATATATATGACCTGAATGGTTGCACTCGGAGAACAGCTATGTTTATGCAGCAAATTGCAAACTTTTGCCCAGAAAGCTTTGATTATTGCTAATGCAGCAGAGATTAGCTAGTATTAATACTACTACTACTACCCCTCACCTATAAAAAAAATGTCCATAATATGTTAAATGATGTAACTAAACAAGTAGGCTTACATACAATATATTGTCAAAAGTATTGGGATGCCTGCCTTTACACGCACTTGAACTTTAATGGCATCGCAGTCTTAGTCCGTAGGGTTCAATATTGAGTTGGCCCACCCTTTGCAGCTATAACAGCTTCAACTCTTCTAGGAAGACTGTCTTCAAGGTTTAGGAGTGTGTCTATGGGAATGTGTGACTATTCTTCCAGAAGCGCATTTGTGAGGTCAGGCACTAACATGGATGAGAAGGCCTGGCTCACAGTCTCCGCTCTAATTCATCCCAAAGGTATTCTATCGGGTTGAGGTCAGGACTCTGTGCAGGCCAGTCAAGTTCCTCCACCCCAAACTCGCTCATCCATGTCTTTATGGACCTTGCTTTGTGCACTGGTGTGCAGTCATGTTGAAACAAGAAGGGTCATCCCCAAACTGTTCCCACAAAGTTGGGAGCATGAAATTGTCTCAAATGCCTTGGTATGCTGACGCCTTAATGCCGCGTACACATGGTCGGACTTTTCAACCAGACTTGTCTGACGGACGCCGACGGACCAAATCCGGCGGACAATCCGATCGTGTGTGGGCGTCACCGGACCTTCAGCGGACTTTTCCAGTCGCAAATCTGACGGACTTTAGATTTGGAACATGCTTCAAATCTTTACGTCGTAACTCCGCCGGACCCAGAAATCCGCTCATCTGTATGCTAGTCCGACGGACAAAAACCCACGCTAGGGCAGCTATTGGCTACTGGCTATCAATTTCCTTATTTTAGTCCGGTGTACGTCATCACGTACGAATCCGTCGGACTTTGGTGTGATCGTGTGTAGGCAAGTCCAGTCGTTAGAAAGGCTGTTGAAAGTCTGCCAAAAGTCCGTTGAAAGTCTGTCGGACGGGCTGTCGGACTTTTGTAGCTGAAAAGTCGACCGTGTGTACGCGGCATAAGAGTTCCCTTTACTGGAACTAAGGAGCCAAGCTCAACCCCTGAAAAACAACCCCACACCATAATCCCCCCTCCACCAAATGATTTGGACCAGTGCACAAAGAAAGGTGCATAAAGACATGGATGAGTGTGAGTTTGGGTTGGAGGAACTTGACTGACCTGCACAGTCCGACAGTCCCGAGTCCTAACATCACATCAGCATACAGAGATACATGCTGATGTGAATTTTATTGAAAGGGCAGAAAGTTTATTTCTTGTTCAGTGCAATTCAGTAAATAAGTGATCCTACCAGTTGGACCTGTGTGAAGAGCATAGCTCCCAACTGTCCCTAATTTTAAGGGACTGTCCCTGATTTAGAGTAATGTACCTCTGTCCTTCCTTCCTCCTAATGTGTCCCTTATTTTGGTCTGATCTATTTAGTTGTATATAAAATGCACTAGTCATCTTTCAGAAAGTGTTTGCCAGTGCTAAACCTTTCATCTCATTTCTAAATTGCTGCATTTGTAAATGTCAAAAGGGATAGTAGTAGTAGATAAAGGGATAGTAGTAGTAGATAAAGGGATAGCAGTGGTAAAAAAAAGCACTTGTGGGTTTAACTAAGCTTTTTTTTATATATAATTCTCTGTAGCCAGGGTTGGCTATTATGCCTATAATCTAGAGACATTTTCTGTGTTGTTAATATAGGGTTGGCTCCCTCTAGTGTTTGCTGGACTCTATGTGTTAATTTCCTTTTCCTGTGTGAGGATGTAGAGCAAAGCATCATGGGATGTGTAGTTCAGAATGCTGAAGGGACTCCAGCAGGACTGTCAGCAGGACTGATCTGAACTACAAGGAACAGAATGCTGAGTGAACAGAACAGACTGCTGGGAAAGGATATAAAAGGGGCTGGATGGCCTAGATCAGCCTCTCTTTGACTCTGCCAGCAGGGGGTCTGTGTGACAGTGAGTTTGATGATGATTCGTGGCCTACACAGCAGGGGGCCGGACAGCTATACCCAGAGGGATCTCTGCAGACAGCATCGCTTCTTCAATGCAGTGGACCGGAGGGTGTTCCAGGTCATCTAGAGGCGCCTGCAATTCAGATTCCCATGTGCTGCAGCGTGGCGCAGCAGACGCCATTATTCAGAGCCAAGATACAGAGAGAGAGTTCCAGCTGGAGCCCATGTTATAGTTAAAGTGGAGTTCCACACAAAAATGAAACTTCCGCTTTTCGCAACCCTCCCCCCCTCCGGTGTCACATTTGGCACCTTTCAGGGGGGAGGGGGGTGCAGATACCTGTCTAAGACAGGTATTTGCATCCACTTTCGGCATGGACTCCCACGGGAGTCTATGCCTCTTCCTGTCCCTCCGCGCTGTCTCCTGGGAAACACACAGGTCCCAGGAGATAGCGGGGACCAGTTACGATGCGCAGCGCAACTCGCGCATGCGCAGTAGGGAACCGGGAAGTGAAGCCGCAACACTTCACTTCCTGATTCCCTCACCTAGGATGGCGGCGGCAGCTGCCGAGAATCGAGCAGGTTATCGGCGTCGGCTGCCGATATCGCTGGACCCTGGGACAGGTAAGTGGCCATTTATTAAAAGTCAGCAGCTGCAGTATTTGTAGCTGCTGGCTTTTAATATATTTTTTTAGGTGGACTCCCTCTTTAAGGACACTGCTGTTAAACAACACTCACACAGTTTTGCTGGTGGTACTTGTAGTCCCACAGAAGTTAAATCCTATGCTATAGCGGACACAGCAAGCAGATACCTATGCTCAGTCCACATTATTGATTCCAGTAGCCATATCAGATGACACCTTTAGGATCATAAAGGAAGGAATTTATAATACTACCAGGATAAATCAAAGCTTTGCCAAATTTACTACACTTTGCCATCTTGGATTATTTTATTTACAACATAAAGAGGCTAGCTGAAGATATCTGGACTTCAAGGAATACCCTTTTACCATCCTTTTTCCTTCATCTGCCTTCATTGCATTGAACTGCTAAAGGGAGCCATCCTATTGAATGTAATATTGTTTATACTGTTTTTCCACACTGTGCAGGATTTGCTGGCCTGTGGGTTGAGGAGGCAGAAGGGAGAAATCTGACACATAAGATATAGGGGTTGATTTACTAAAGGCAAATCCACTTTACACTGCAAGTGCACTTGGAAGTGCAGTCACTGTAAATCTGAGGGGAAGATCTGAAATGAGGGGAATCTCTGCTAATTTTATCATCCAATCATGTACAAGCAAAAATGTTTTTTATTTTCCTTGCATTTTCCCCTCAAATCTACAGCGACTGCACTTCCAAAAAATAAAATATGGTTTGCGCTCTAAACCCTTAACCCAATAAAAACGTGATGATGAATGATCAGTTAGTGATAACTTCAAAAATTAGTCCCACAAATAAAATGATGACTCTGTGAAGGTTTAGTGACCGCCAATCAAACTTCCAATCAAAAAAATCTCTAGCAAATAATGAATATATCAACTTGTGAACAGTTACAAGGAATTGGTGTGGCTTTGCTTGACAGACCCACCACCATAAGAAATGTGCGCTTACCAGCTGCACAGACAAGTATTGCCTGTGGCTAACATCCAGCCAGGGCCTTTTCCTCAGTGGTCCAATCACCGCATCTGTGGGGGTCTTCTGGTCCAGGCCTTAACTGCACAAATCCTCCGCTGTGAGCTTGTACACAGCTCAGTGTATGATAGTGCGAACATGGCTCAGAAAGGCATAATAAAAGTGGCCATAGGTAAAACCTGCTTGGTTTTTATTCAAATATTAAAAGCACAAACACCTATTAGGCGTAAAATAGCAATGGATAAAAATATGCGGCCGGCCGGCTGCAATACACACGCCCGTGCTAACAAACAACGGACGTAGCGCGTGGTGAGGTCAGCACGTCGCTCCTCCCGACGCGTTTTCATCACAGGTTTGACGTCGTCTTGGGGCACAAAACACGCCGGGAGGAGCGACATGCTGATGTCACCGTCTGCTACGTCCTGTTGTTTGTTAGCACAGGCGTGTGTATTGCAGCCGGCCAGCCGCATATTTTTATCCATTGCTATTTTACGCCTTATAGGTGTTTGTGCTTTTAATATTTAAATAAATACCAAGCGGGTTTTACCTATGGCCACTTTTATTATTCCTTTCTGAGCCACATTCGCACTATCATTCACTGAGCTGTGTACAAGCTCACAGCGGAGGATTCGTGCAGTTAAGGCCCGGGCCAGAAGACCCCCCACAGATGCGGTGATTGGACCAATGTCAGAACACCACTGAGGAAAAGGCCCTGGCTGGGTGTTAGCCACAGGCAATACTTGTCTGTGCAGTTGGTAAGCGCACATTTCTTATGGTGGTGGGTCTGTCAAGCAAAGTCACATCAATTCCTTGGAACTGTTCACAAGTTGATATATTCACTATTTGCTAAGGATTTTTTTGATTGGAAGTTTGATTGACCGTCACTGAAATTCTGATTTACCGTCACTAAACATTCACAGAGTCATCATTTTATTTGTGGGACTAATTTTTGAAGTTATCACTAACTGATCATTCATCATCACGTTTTTATTCGGTTAAGGGTTTAGAGCGCAACCATATTTTGTTTTTCATTTCTATTTGTGTGTATCTCACTTTGTGTTGCAGCTTTTTTTCCCAGTCTTTTTCTTATGATATATATATATGTGTCTTGTGTTTTGAAAATACAGTAAACATATTTGAACTGTTTCTTTAATACTGTGTGAGTCTCTATTTACTATCACAGCTGGTGAGATGATGGAACCCAGGGTGTCAGAGGTAAGGATTTGCAGAGTCAAGGCAGGGAGGGGGGGTTGTCCTATGCCTACATACTTTTGCTAATAGGTGTCCCTCGTTCCCTTCTTAAAAAGTTGGGTTCTATAGAAGAGGACTTCTCACTTTATGATGACAGTGCTTGTAGAGCAGTGCAGTCCCATAGTTAGGATTTCCTAAATTCAGAGTAGATTTGCCACCCCCATGAAGGATGCAAAATGTTGGAGGTGGCATGGCTATTAGCCACTTGCAGAATTACTGCTACAGGGCGGCCATGCTGTGCAGAATCACCTATATATACGTGATTCTGCACTTCCGGGTTTTGGGCACAAGTGCGCGCTGCCAGCGGTTCGCTCCCGCTGTGATTTGACAGAGTGTGAGCTGATCAGCGGGTCCCGTATGGGGTATGGAAGAGGAGGGAGGACAGATAGAGCAGGAGCAGAGCCATCCACAGAGACAGACCCCCTCCTGTACCATGTCCACACAGCCTCTGACCCCTGTACCATTTGCGCGCAGCCTCTGACCCCTGTACCATGTCCGCACAGCCTCTGACTCCTGTACTATGTGCGCACAGCCTCTGACCCCTGTACCATGTGCGCACAGCCTCTGAGCCCTGTACCATGTGCACACAGCCTCTGACCCCTGTACCATGTCCGCACAGCCTCTAACCCCTGTACCATGTCCGCACAGCCTCTGACCCCTGTACCATGTCCGCACAGCCTCTAACCCCTGTACCATGTCCGCACAGCCTCTAACCCCTTTACCATGTCCGCACAGCCTCTGACCCCTTTACCATGTCCGCACAGCCTCTGACCCCTGTACCATGTCCACACAGCCTCTGACCCCTGTACCATGTGCGCACAGCCTCTAACCCCTGTACCATGTCCGCACAGCCTCTAACCCCTTTACCATGTCCGCACAGCCTCTGACCCCTGTACCATGTCCACACAGCCTCTGACCCCTGTACCATGTGCGCACAGCCTCTGACCCCTGTACCATGTCCGCACAGCCTCTGACCCTTGTACCATGTCCGCACAGCCTCTGACCCTTGTACCATGTCCGCACAACCTTTGACCCCTGTACCATGTCTGCACAGCCTCTGACCCCTGTACCATGTCCGCACAGCCTCTGACCCCTGTATCATGTCCACACAGCCTCTGACCCTTGTACCATGTCCGCACAGCCTCTGACCCCTGTATCATGTCCGCACAGCCTCTGACCCCTGTATCATGTCCGCACAGCCTCTGACGCCTGTATCATGTCTGCACAGCCTTTGACCCCCTCATTTACCATGTAAATAGAGGAATATGTTTTTTGACTTTTGTTTAACTTGCTGTTAGCTAACTTGCTAACATTGCTAATAACACTAGCTACATGTTTATAGTTTAAATATTTATATTTGCATTGTTTAGCACTGAAACCTGCCATTTTAGGTACTTTTTTGCAGTGTCAGTAAAAAGTGTGGCTCTGTCAGTAAATGTCATGTTTTTTTTTTTTAAATTTTGGTGTGCTGTCTGTAAATTTTATTTTGGGGTGATGCTACAACTTTTACGAAAACCAATCAATTTACACTAATTGGGATTTTTTTTTACCAAAAAACATGTAGCAGAATATATATTGGCCTAAATTGATGAAGACATTTGATGTTTTACATTTTTTTATTGGATATGTTTTATAGCTGAAAGTAAAAAAATATTGTTTTTTTTTTCAAAATTGTTGGCCATTCTTTGTTTATAGCGCAAAAAATAAAACCCACAGAGGTTAGTAAATGCCCCGAAAAGAAAGCTCTATTTGTGGGAAAAAAGGACATATATTTTATTTGGGGACAGCGTCACACAACCGCGCCATTGTCAGTTAAAGTAATGCAGTGGCATATAGCAAAAAATGGCCTGGTCATGGGGGGGTGTAAATATCTCGGAGGTGAAGCTTGTAGCTTGTCAATCAGCAACTGCTCACACCTAGTCCTGCCCACTGCTTTCTGGATTGACAGCGCTGCCTCTGTTGTTGAAATCTTCCTATTGTGAGCAGCAGTATCTAGGAACGTGTGAGACACAAGTGAAGGGGGATTCGGCTCACTCAGGGAAGGTAAAGGAAGTTGTTGTTTACTTTACGAGACTTATGCATCACATAGTAACTGGATTAGTTATTTGTATAGACCATTATACAGTGTTTCTCAGCCAGGGTGCCATTCGGATTCCTCCGGGGTGCCGCAAGCATGACTTCAGTTTCCTTGGATCAGACTTAGATGAAAGATGCAATGGGGGACTCTGATGAGATGGGGGCGCTCTGTCATGGAGGTACTTTATTGTGATTGGGTTGCTCTCATATATAGACGGCACTCTGATTTGGTGGGGGGTCTCTGACTCTGTGATGGGGGGGCCTCTGATATATACCCAGATAGCAAGGATAACTTGCCATAAATTTGTGGCACTGTTGAATTGTAAGTCTGTTAACTTGCTGCACATTTTCACTGGCAAGTTATACACTTGCAGAGCACTTGAAGCACAAGTTTAAATTGACACTTTTCCAATTTGTAGCGAATTGGCAAGTCTCTAGCAAGAGCAAAGTTGCAGTGGTGAGTCTAAAGCAAGAGCTCTGCAAGTCTACAGCATGAAAATTCAGCCACAGTGCCCCCTGTGGTGGGATGACTATTGCACAACATAACTGAACCAGAACTTGCAGCAGACTTGCAGAATGTTTGTAAAGAAAGTAAATCTGGAGTCATGCAATGTGGACTTGCTGCAATTGTGCAAAAAAACTTGTGAAGCTTGGCAAGTCTAACAATACCATAGCAAGTCATTTTCAAACGCCTGATGGCCTCTGTGCCCCACATTCAGTGAGGTCACGGGTGAAGGAGAGACTACTGCCGGATCGACCCAGAGCATAGGGAACCCTGGAGCTAGTGAGGCATCTGCAGCACCCCATACCGCCAGCTATCAGGATTACACGGAGAGCTCATCATTGTGATTAGCCTGCTTTTAAAATGGTTGTAAACCCGAAGAAAAAAATCAAACTCTGTAAGACAAAGGCATAATGAGCTAGTATGCATTGCATACTAGCTCATTATGAAATACTTTATCTTAGGTCGACGCTGTTGCAGCGGTCCCCGTACACCCCTGTGACATGTCTCCCGGAGTTATTTCCGGGTTTGCGGGCTCCGGCGCTGAGATTGGCCGGAGCTGGGATGATGTCACTACCGCGCATGTGCGCAGGAGCCGCCGGTCACGGCGCGGCCGCTGTAGAAATGGCACGAGCGGGCTGTTTCTTCAGTGTACATGCGCCGATGACGTTGGCGCAAGTGTATATGGTAAATATCTCCTAAACGGTGCAGGTTTAGGAGATGTTTTCAGTACCTACAGGTAAGCCTTAATATAGCAGGCTTGAATGGAGGAGAAGATTTGGATGCCGCACACCGGATGTAGTCAAAAAACTTCACTTTATTGAAAAAATGGGATCATCAAAATAACAAGACTGTCATGCAGAAAGTACAGATAGGCTGACGCGTTTCGCACTCAGGACTGAGTGCTTACTCATAGCTATGTTATTTTGATGATCCCATTTTTTCAATAAAGTGAAGTTTTTTGACTACATCCGGTGTGCGGCATCCAAATCTTCTCCTCCATTCAAGCCTGCTTTGCCTAGCATTCAGCCAGCACCTGGAGCTCTTCTGCTCTGAAACTTCTACTTACACCTGGGTCAGTGTCAGCCTGAGCGGTGGAAACACTTTCTTTGCTTGTCTGCATCTAAGCCTTAATATAGTCTTACCTGTAGGTACAAGTGATGTAACTAGGTTTGCAACCACTTTAATCCCTTACTCTGTCAGTTATATTTTAACTTTATTAAAACCATTACCTGTTCTAACATACTGCACTCGGGTGATCGCCGCTGTCTCTCCCTATCATTTTCAAACTTTGCAGCACAATTGCTTGCTATCTGAGTAGGGATGACTTTGATGGGATGGAGGAACCTCTGTTGTGAAGGGGGGCTTCTGAAGTTCATTTCGCCAAGATAAATGTATGCATCGTCTTAGACTCAGGTTCTCCACTGATAAGTAACATTTATGTTTTATACATTTTAGACTGGGGTGCTTTGAGATTTTGCATACTTTTTAAAGGTGCTGCAACTGAAAACGTTTGACCAACAGTGTTTTAAGCCAGTGGCTCTCAACCTCAGTCCTCAATTACCCTCAACGGGCCATGTTTTGGGAACTTCCCTTAGATAAATTAGCTCTTATCAATACCATGTCATTGATATTGATTTAAAGCAGCCGTGCAAAGTAAAAGAAAACCTGAAAACATGGCCCATTGCAGGTACTTGAGGACTGAGGTTGAGAACCACTGCTTTAAGCCACCAATCACATTACTGGACCTATAGTTATGTTTAGAAGGTAAAGCTAAGCTGAAGTTTTGCAGGAAAAGTCTAGATTTGCAGATAGCATCAGTTGTCTATATTTCCGTTGCATTACATCAACACGTGCGTAAATGTGACTTACTTTGCATGTTCACGTGCATTGCGTTATGGCATCTGTCACGGAACGTCCCACACTCCGCTTGAGTGCTTCCGTCATATACCACTTCCTCCCAGTCTGTATACAGATATCAGATATTCCAAATGCTTCCAAGCACAAAACAAGGCGACACTTGCTTAGATGCTAACATGAACTGACTCTTTATTTGAGATCTCACACAAATATATACACAGCAGAATGACTAAAACCTAACCTAATTAACATGAGCTAATTAACTAATCCTTTTACCCAGACTAAGTGACTACGTCTACTAGCTCATTGACTATTCAACACACATTACCATAAACATCAACACAGGGTTAATTAGAACAAACAACAATGAGTTGAATACTCTTAGAACCTGTGGTAGGCCAGACTAAACTCATTTACATTAAACACATTATAGCTGACATCAGACAGGTGAGTGGAGTTGATGACATTAGCATCTTCTCACAGTATGAGTCCCAACAGTATCATTCAGTCACTATTGCTACTATGGCAAATACAGGGTCCCCAGAGTCTGTGTGTCCTGGGGGACAAGGACCCAAAGCCAAACAACACCTCAAGGGTACTCCAAATGCCAGGGCTTATAATCTGTAGGCAAGAGGCTCACATTCAGTCCCCTCCAAAAGCCTCTATCCCGGGTGAGTCTGTCACAGCATCCCATTCAATAAATGGAATGCCAACACTCCATAAAAACGAAACTCTTTTTTACCAGTGCACATACCATACGTTGTGGTGCATTGTCACGAGTCATGCAATGTTCTCTACTGTAGAGTCCATTGGGGCGCCATTCACAATAAATGCCACTGCACACAGAGCAGGTGCATTGCTGTTCATTGTAGGAATGTGTGGTAACATGCACGTTGCCACAACGCACAGACATGAATGAGCTCAGAAGGTAATGTCTGCTTGCATTTTTTTTTTTACTCAATGCTCCTTTTGAGATGCTTAAATTTGTGACACGTGATGAACATTTCTCACGTTTGTTATGTACTCCCCAACAACAGACTGCCTTTTCTTCAGTTTTTAGGAAAAACAGTTGGTTCAGCCCCTGGGACTAGCAGGTCAAAAGACCTTTTGTTAATCTTGCTGTAGCTAGAGATAAGATGTCTTCACACCTTTCTGTTGGTAATCACAGCAATAAGAGGCAAAAGCAGCATAACAAACAATTGACTGTGTGTTTCTTGAACATAGCACAGCATTCATTAATACTATTATTATTACACAGGATCAATATAGTGCCAGCAGTTTGGGCAGAAGAAGACAGTACAGTTACAATACAAGACGAGAGGTTTAGGAGGGGCCTGCTATTAGGGGTTACAATCTAAAAGGGAGGGCAGGTGATATTATAGGTAATAGCTGCAAAGGGGTGAGCTGATGGAGAAAGTAAAAGTTCAGTTGTTAGCTGGAGGTGGGATAGGCTTCCCTGAAGCCAAACAGAATAGTGGATAACCAGACAGGTTGTGGTAGGGAGGTCTCTGGAAAAGATCTGGATTTAGTGGCGACCCATCTATTAGGGGCGCACGGGCGCCACCCCCACCCCCCCATCCATGGGTCTGGCCTTCTGATCTACATGCAGGGGCCCGGACCATGGATTCCAATTCGAATGGTGTTTGTTTTTTTTTTGAAGCACGTGATTATAGCCAGATCTAATAGGCTTTAAAAAAAGGTGGGCTCGGGGCACAAAGCACTGCACTCCAAGCCCACCCAGTTGTGTGACAATAGCAAATGAATATTCGCTATTGCCACACTGATCCTCCTCCCAGCCAATCAGGAAGCGGGTCTTGAGACCCATCACCTGATTGGCTGAAAGGACAGGCGATCCTTTTGGAGGCCGGAGGAAATGCACAGCGGAAGCCACTGTGATGCAGAAGAGGAGGAGAGGACACAGGAGCCGCTGCCTGCCGAAACAGGAGCCGCTGCCCGCCGCCTGCCGCCCACCGCTGACTGCCCTCAACCTAGATGGGGTAAGTGCCGGGCTGGACGACCGACCGGGGGGTGGTAGTTTTCCACCCCCCCCAAAAAAATACCAGCTGCCACTGTCTGGAGGAGAGCATGGATGAAGGTGACCAGGGGACTAGAGGTCTTGGAAGGAGCCAAGAGGATGGTTTGGTGATATTTTGAAACTATGCTAGCACAGTGGAATCTGCATGTTCTCCCTGTGCTTGTAGGTAAATTGGCCCTAGTATGTGAGATAGGGACCATCGAGTCTAG
Source organism: Lithobates clamitans (assembly GCA_037952925.1). Classification (NCBI taxonomy): domain Eukaryota; kingdom Metazoa; phylum Chordata; class Amphibia; order Anura; family Ranidae; genus Lithobates; species Lithobates clamitans. The sequence continues at coordinate 437,287 of JBBGZY010000401.1, forward strand.
TTTGCCTCTTCGGACGTGTCTGGTACAACAAAAGAATAATTAGATTGAAAGTAGCTCATGGCTGCACTAGCATAGCTCCCAACTGTCCCTGATTTCGAGGGACTGCCCCTGATTTGGAGCAATGTCCCTCTGTCCCTCTTTCCTAATTTACATGTTCCTGCAGGGTGGCTGTAATTACTAAAGGAAAACAGACTGTGCACTTTGCAAGTGTATTTTCTTTGGAGCTTAGTAAATGAAGTAAAGCTTCACTTTGCAAAGAATACCCAATCACATGGAAGGAAAGTAAATTAAAAAAAAACATAATTTTTGCTTGCACATGATTGGATGATAGAAGGCAGCAGAGCTTTCCCTCACTTATTAAAGCGGAGTATCAACGTCAATTCCTATTTTTTTTTTTTAAACAATGCGTAAGTTCATATAATGTAAATGTACCACTCATTTCTTTTATCCAAAATATCCCCTGATGTCCGGTTTCGTAAAAAAAAAAAAAAAAAAAAAGTATGTGTTGCTGGCAGTTTTCATCTTGCCTGTGGGCATGTGAAGCCCACAAGCAGAAAGTTCCCGGGATACGGTGATGCTGAGCTACCAGCATGCACCGCCCGTTCCCTAGCATGCGCATTGTGTACTGTGCGCAGCGCCGTAAACTTCTGACGTTGCCATCACACCGGGTAGTGTAGTTGGAAGTGCCCGTCCCGTTGTGATGGCAACAAAGATCAACCTCCAAGAAACGCTTCCAAGACGTGATTGGCGTCATCGCGTCACTTCCGATTTCGGAAGAGAATTAGCTGCGGCTAGCCGCACTGACTCCTGGGAATAATGATTCATAGCTCCCAGGAGACATTGCGCCGCTGGATATGACGGTGATACCCGCGGGTGGCAGACAGGAAACGCCACAGTAAACAAGGCTATACAGGTAACCCTTAGGAAAAAATAAAAAAAAAATTCCATTTGACAATGTATGTAATGCGAGAATGCCATTAAGGTGAACTTCTAAAATTGTGTGGAACTCCGCTTTAACCACTTCAGCCCCGAAAGGATTTACCCCCTTAATAACCAGGCCATTTTTTGCAATACGGCACTGTGTCGCTTTAACTGACAATTGCACGGTCGTGCGACCCTGTACCCAAACAAAGTTTTTTGTTTTTTTTTTTCCCCACAAATAGGGCTTTCTTTTGGTGGCAAATACACCTATTTTTTGCGCTATAAACAAAAAAAAAACTGACAATTTTGAAAAAAAAATATTTTTTACATTGTTTTGCTATAATAAATATCCAGAAAAAAAATTTAAAAAATCAGTTTAGGCAAATATGTATTCTTCTACATATTTTTGGTAAAAAAAATCGCAATAAGCTTATATTGATTGGTTTGCACAAAAGTTACAGTATCTACAAAATAGGGCATATATTTATGGCATTTTTATTATTATTTTTTTTTTTTACTAGTAATGGCGGTGATCAGCGATTGTTAGCGGGACTGCGACATTGCGGCGGACAGATTGGACACTTTTGGCACTTTTTTGGGACCATTGACATTTATACAGTGATCAGAGCTAAAACTAGCCACTAATCACTGTATAAATGACACTGACAGGGAAGGGGTTAACACTAGGGGGGGGGGGGGGCGATCAAGGAGTTAAATGTTCCCTAGGGAGGTGTTTCTAACTGTGGAGGGAGAGGGCTGACTGGGAGTAGAGAGAGATCGCTGTTCCTGATCATTAGGAGCAGACGATCTCTCTCTACTCCCCTATCAGAACGGGGATCTGTTTGTTTACATTGACAGATCCCTGTTCTGGCTCTCTGTGGAGCAATCATGGGTGGCCCTGCGGACATCGGGACCCCTAGCCACACGCATTAGCTCCAGCGCCACATGCGCCTGCTATAGACATTAGAGGGTATAACTGCGGCGGCTTGTCGGCAAACGGTTAGCGCTGGTTCACACAGGGGCAACACGACTCTGGCCGCGACTTTGCGAGGCGACCTGGACACGACCTGAGGGCGACACCACAGCGCGACTTGGGGCGACTTGGGGCGACTTACAAGGCGACTTCAAGTCGCCTCCAGGACAGGCGACTTTCCAGTGGCCAATCAAACCACAATCCGCTCTGGGGGAGGGAGGGGTTTGCTTGAAAAAAACATCTTCTCTTCCTGTGAAGTCGCTTCAGTATAGATCACGATCCGACTTGTAGGCGACTTACATTGAAATCAATGGGTACAAGTCGCCTACAAGTCGGATTGAAGTAGTACAGGGACCTTTTCTGAAGTCGGAGCGACTTCAGTAGCGTACATATAGATGGCTCCCATTCACTTACATGGACTTTCAGATGTCAAGCGACTTGGGTCGACTTGAGGTCTGACAAGTCGGATCCCAAGTCGCGGTAGTGTGAACCGCCACTTAAGCTCTGGAGCAACTGCATTTGCAGAGTGCACAGTCCTTTTGCCTTTAGACCCCTTTCATATTGGGGCACTTAGCAGGCGCTACAGCGCTAAAAACAGCGCCTGCAAAGCGCCCTGAAAGAGCCGCTCCTCACACTCCAGTGTGAAAGCCCCGAGGGCTTTCACACTGAAGCGGTGCGCTGGCAGGATGGTAAGAAAAGTCCTGCTAGCAGTATCTTTGGAGCGGTGAAGGAGCGGGGTGTATACCGCTCCTGCCCATTGAAATCAATTGGGCAGCGCGGCTATACCGCCGGCACAGGGCTGCTGCAGCAGCGCTTTGCAGTGAGTTTAACCCTTTCTCGGCCGCTAGCAGGGGGTAAAACCTCCCCGCTAGCGGCCGAATACCCCCCCCCGCTAAAACGACGGTAAACCGGCGCTGAAAATAGCGCCGTTTTACCGCTGGCGCCCGCACCACCTCAGTGTGAAAGGGCTCTTAGGAAATCAACCCCATGGTGTCATTGTTGGGAGTCAGACAGAAGACCCCAGTATTGCAAGGCAAGGCTGCCAACCACTTTGACATGCTGTAGTTCATTAAAACAGCATTTTTCACAAACGCACTTAATATTACATTTTGATAAGACCCGATCTTTAGAGAGCTCGGGTGTCTGAAAAGCTGAACTTGTAGCTGATTCCTGGCAGAATAACATTCCCAGCCAGCCTACGTTAAAAGGTTTTCACATTACACAGCAGATCTAATTGTGTGATAAGTCAGGCATCATGTTGAAGCTCGCAGTCAGGTCTCATAATTTCAGCGTAGCTTTTGCCACATGCCAATTAGCCTGATGTAGGCCGTAATCACCTGCTCAGCAAAACATTTCAGCTTGTGAGTCATGGAAGTACTGAAAAAGCCATTTTAAAGGACACATTTTTTATTGTAAATGTTAACAGAATTAAATGTAATGCCTGTGTATCTCCATGTGAACATTTAAATGTCTTTAAAGCATTAGGAAAAACATATCTGGAGTTTTACTAGCATGTTACTAATTACAGCTGAACTACAGAAAACAAAAAAGTCCTCTCTTGCAGTGGGGCTGCACCTGCACTGCAAGAGTCAAAGATAAATTCCAGATATGGTATATTTTTATCCGCTTGCCGACCAGCCGTCGTCATTTTACTGCGGCAGGTCGGCACGATTCCGCGAACCGTCGTAGCTATACGTTGGCTCGCGGGATTGGGATAGCAGGCGCGCCGCCAGAGGCGCGCGCACGCGCCCACTGCACTGTGGGGGGTGCCGATGCTCGTGGCCGGCGGTCGCGATGACCGCTGGCCACGAGCGATCGCGGGCACGAGAGGCAGAACAGGGAAGTGTGTGTGTAAACACACAAATCCCTGTTCTGTGAGGAGAGACAGATCGTGTGTTCCTAATAGCTAGGAACCACGATCTGTCATTTCCTCTAGATCAGTCTCCTCCCCCTCAGGGTTGCCAACCTCCTGCAGCATTTTTTACTGACAAAACATGGAAAATTTACTGGCGGAGCACATTTTTTACTGGCAACCTGAGAAATTACAGAACTCCTATTGAAAACTAACACAGTGAATATTTGAACAGTATAAACATGATATGGAAACACTGAAAATACCTATAACAAAGTCATTTGCTTGATTTACACTTAAAATATCAACACAGCATGAAATTATTAGCCCCTGATATTTACTGGCAGTTGTAAGAAAATCACTGATTTTTACAAACTGTCAGTAAATTTACTGGCGGTTGGCAACCCTGCTCCCCCTTCAGTTAGAAACACACACAGGGAACACAGTTAACCCCTTGATCGCCCCCTAGTGTTAACCCCTTCCCTGCCAGTGACATTTTTACAGTAATCAGTGCATTTTTATAGCACTGTATCGCTGTATAAAAGCCAATGGTCCCAAAAATGTGTCAAAAGTGTCCGATGTGTCCGCCATAATGTCACAGTCCCGATAAAAAGCGCAGATCGCTTTTTAATAATAATAATAAAAATGCTATAAATCTATCCCCTATTTTGTAAACGCTTTAACTTTTGCGCAAACCAATCAATATATACGCTTATTGCGATTTTTTTTTTTTACCAAAAATATGTCGAAGAATACATATTGGCCTAAACTGAGAGAAAAATTAGCTTTTTTTAAAAAAAAATGGGGATATTTATTATAGCAAAAAGTACAAAATATTATGTTTTTTTTTCAAAATTGTCGCTCTTTTTTTGTTTATAGCGCAAAAAATAAAAACCGCAGAGGTGATCAAATACCACCAAAAGAAGCTCTATTTGTGGGAAAAAAAGGACGTAAATTTTGTTTCGGAGCCACGTCGCACGACCGGGCAATTGTCAGTTAAAGCGACGCAGTGCCGAATCGCAAAAAGTGCTCTGGTCAGGAAGAGGGTAAATTCTTCCGGGGCTGAAGTAGTTAAACTTGGATGGGGAAACGGGACATGGGATGCTCAAATAATGAATCTTGCTTGTTTGAACAAAAGATTGTTGAATCTATATTGGCAGACTCTAAAGCTCCATACTCCTCCAGCACACTACTTGAGATCACTTTACTTTCTCTACTGCGCAATCCTAGATTCCTGACACTGTTAGCACATGGTTAGGCCTCACCAAAAAAGAGCGACAATTTTGAAAAATAGCAATATTTTTTCCTTTTTATAATAAATTATCCCCCAAAAAATATATATAAAAAAACTAATTTTTTCCTCAGTTTGGGCCGATATGTATTCTTCTACATATTTTTGGTAAAAAAAATCGCAATAAGCATATATTGATTGGTTTGCGCAATAGTTATAGCGCCTACAAAATAGGGGATAGATTTATATTATTTTTTTTTTTTTTAGTAGTAATGGCGGCGTTCTGCGATTTTTATTGTGACTACGACATTATGGCGGACAGATCATACACTTTTGACACTATTTTGGGACCATTGTCATTTATACAGCGATCAGAGCTACAAATAGCCACTGATTACTGTATAAATGACACTGGCAGGGAAGGGGTTAAACACTATGGGGCGATCAAGGGGTTAAGTGTGTCCTAGGGAGTGATTCTAACTGTGGGGGGGATGGGCTACCACTGACATGACAACGATCACTGCTCCCGATGACAGGGAGCATTAGATCCCTGTCATGTCACTAGGCAGAACAGGGAAATACCTTGTTTACATGGGCATCTTTCCATTCTGCCTCTCCTCGCCGCAATAGCGGGCCGACGGCGAACATTGAGTTTGCGGGACTCACAGGCGCGCGCATTGCCGGTTGCGCCCACGCGCCCAATAGGCGGCAATTTCAAAGGGACGTACAGGTACACCCATTTGCCTGTACGAGCCATTCTGCCAACGTAAATGTGTGTGGCGGTAGGCAAGTGGTTATTCCCCTAAGTAAAAACAACAAAAACAAGCTAAAGGACTGTTCATTGACTGGCAATGTGTGTCTGAAGTGAATGCCTGGCCAAGCAGGGTGACGTGTGGAACTACTACATTCAGCGACCCCACGGGGGCACCGCTACACTTCTTTTTACAAATCTTTATTTGGCACTAACAGCAGGGCTACATCTATAGGGCTAACGCGTTTCAGCTGTTATTATCAAATAAGGATTTGTAAGAAGAAGCAATCATGTTGCCGGCATTTCTTACTATTTTGATGTTCATAGGACACAACAAGCCTGAGCACCGATATTCAGCTCATTACTCTACAATTGTGCGGTAGAGCTTGGGTGAGTTTTTGTCTATGGTATATTTTTGCATGGTTACATTGGTCCAGAATATAATGCCAGTATCCACCAGCGCCCACTCCTGCATATCAGGTAACCACTGCAGTGTGGGCATCAGCCGATTACCCTCTGCCATCTTCAGCTGCCTCGTGGTGTCTGCAGCTATAACCTGTAAGTTTCCTCCAGGGCGTGGCTCCACCTTCCAACTCCCCATCTGCTCGGCGCCTGAGGAACTGATAAACAGATTCCATTCTGCACGCACTGCATTAAACCCTGGTGGAACAAACTGGAGTTTGCAGGCATACTGATGCTAGCAGGTTTCGCCCAGACATGTTGCTTGGCGCGGACTGCACCACAGTAACTAGAGACTGATAGCAGGTGTATTGTCCAGTGGTTGCCTATGGCAACAATAAAGTTGCCATAGGCAACCAGGCCTCCTTGTAAAGGACTGACTTAAAATATTCCCACCCGCAGGCACCCCCAGGTTGCTTCCTATCAGCCGGGGTAACGGTAGACATCCTCACACACACTTTACTGTTTTCAAGCAGGAGTTTGGAGTAAAGTTCAAGTTTCCTTTAATCCAGTGGGAAATGTCCACACCGAACAGAGCTATTTGTAATCCATGGGCGCGATTGCCCACCGTGGTTGCCACGGGTGACGGCACATATTTTCCAGTGACTAAATTACAGGCTAGGTACAAGTGTCCGCCCCAGCACTGGTTGGGGTGACTGGGTAGCAGGAACAACAATATTGACAATCCTGGATGGTTGCTATTGACAACGGCACTTGTAAAAGCTAAATTGCAGGCAAACACACAGTTCTTTTACTTCGTTGAATCTTCTATGCAACGGAACAAGCAAAGTCCCCCTTCTTCTACGTTGCTAGGGGCGACGGCCAGCAGGTTAACTGTGATGGCAGATCTCGGTGGGATCTCCAAAATGTAGCGGTGCCCCCATGGGGTCGCTGCGTGTTTCAGCATCCACACATCACCCTGCTGGTCAGACATCCATTTTAGGCACACTTTCTCCAGTCAATGAACAGTTTCTTGCTTATTTTTGTTGTTTTTATTAGGGGATTAAATTTTGATGGGGAAAAGGGACATGGGATGCTCAAATGATAAATACATCTAGTTGAAATAAAGATAATTGAATCCAAACTGAGTCTCTTATACTGCACATCTCCTCAAGCTCCTTACTATGCAGTTCTAGATTCCTGTCACCATTAGCACATGGCTAGGCCTCACTGAATAAGTCCTAACATTTTCCTAGTATCCTTTTAGATGAAGAAGATAATTGTGCTAACTGATCCTTATGATCCAGTATGTCCGATCAGCCCCTACCCTGTCCACCTTTAGGAGATCCTTGAAAACTCATTTATTCAGGGAAGCCTATCCCACACCCACATAACTGTCCCTGAGCCACCCCCATCAAATCATTCTTTGCAGCTATTACCTTTTGTACCACCACCCCCTCCCTTTAGAATGTAAGCTCTACGAGCAGGGCCCTCCTGTACCTTTTGTATTGAACTGTACTGTAATTGTGTTGTCCCCCTTATACATTGTAAAGCGCTGAGTAAACTGTTGGCGCTATATAAATCTCGTATAATAATAATAATAATAATAATAATAATAATCCTTGGTGGACTACTGCTCCCAACACGTCTGATGCAAGTCCTGCCAACCCTCCTGGCTGCAGCAACCTAACTTTAACAACACCACAGTCTCTCCCTCTGACTCCACATCCGATCCTGGCATGTCTCTTCCAGAGCTTCTCACTGTGCTTCTCACTCACTGACCCCAGAATGGATCCCTCCTGAAGGACTTTCCTGGCCATGCTCCCCGCTGTCTTCCTCCTGCTCCTGTTCCAGGACACCTCTCGATGACCCTATAGAGAGAGGCTACCTCCCAGCTCCCGAGCTCCAGGCCCGAGGTACACCCCCCTTCCAGAAAGGGGGTCCCTCAAAGGCCACCACAGCCTAACACGCCATCATTCAGTTCTTCCACCCGACAACTCCTCCCACAACAGGCTGACAATGGGTATATATAGGAGGCCTGCCCCCTGTAAATCCTAGTTGGGGATTGGTCAGGGCTCCCAAATACACCCCCTGTCACTCCGGCACATTGCCCTGCCTCTTTTCCAGAACCTTCTCACTGGAAACAGAGAAGGTGCCCAAGAGCTGAGGCACATGTCAGTCACCTGCTGCTACACTAAACCACTCCCCTGCCCCCAGATCAAAAACAAACAGGCCTAGCTTACAGCTAAGCCTGCCTAAATTAACCTGCACTGGTAGTAAAAACACAAACACAACTCTAGCACTTACCTACCTAAGGTAGAGGGTGCTACACTGGGTATAGGCATTATGGGATGCCCAAGATGACTTTAAGAAAATACAGATGAGGACAAACTTCTTTCTCTATGTACAAAAATGAAGATCTCTCTATGCACAATGGGACTGTACTCCCTCCAGAATAATCACAGTCTCTATGAATCAGTGAGTGACAAGATCCTTTATGGATCAGGTGCTCTCAGTCCCCTTTAAAGAATTAGCACAAAGCTGCAAACTGTATGCAGAAGTATCCTGCTTCCTCTGTAGAACTTCACCCAGTTCTGACACTTGCAGAAACTACCAGCCCGCCTGGCTGCTCTGAAGTACTCCCCAGAACAAGTAATCAGGATTTAGCACAACGCTGTCTTTGGAAAGTAGGCTACGTCTGGCAGTCTTTCCCCTGGATGTGCTGAGGTACTCACACTGTTCTTTACTCCCTGCTTCACTGGGCAACACTCCTGTTTAGCCCTCCATGTGATCAGATCTTCCCAAGCCAGCCCGGATGTTCAAAGGTGATGGAGACTCCTCTCTTAGGCTTTCTCTTCTTTCTTTCCTCAGTTTCAGCCTGGAGGCAGAGCCTCCAGCCCGGGGTCCCCTCCCAGGCCACACGAGAGTAACCTCAGCACTCCATCTTCCACCCGACTCACTTGCTGGCCAGGCTCCACCATATTTAAGGGCTGACCCAGCCACCCTGCCAGGCCCTCTGCCTGGGGATTGCCCGGCTTCCCTCAAGTATGCAGATCAGGACCTCCTGGCCTCTGCTCACTAACTTCCAGAAGCTTCTCCTAGCTTTTGGATCCAGGAGGAGGTACCAAAGACCTGCCCTGTAGAGCCATCCAGCCTGACCTGCAGTAACCCGACCTAAATGCAGTCTCACACAGTTAACATGAGTTGGCCAAATAAATTTGCCTAGACTAGTTGCACACTAGAGGGTGCTACATTTCTATCATGTGGATGGCCAGGTTCCAGTGCGTCGCTTACCCGGGGAAGAGATGGCACCAGGATGCAGGCAAGCCGGTGGAGGCAGTGTGATGCTTTGGACAATGTTGTGATGGGAAACCTTGGGTCCTTGGGTCCTGCCATTGTGGATGTTACTTGACATGTACCATCTACCTAAACATTGTTGCTGACCAGGTACACCATTTCATCGTAATGGTATTCCCTGATGGCAGCCGCCTCTTTCAGCAAGGTCATGTGCCCTGCCACGCTGCAAAAATGTGTTTGAGTTTTGAGGAACACAACAATGAGTCTAAGGTGTTGATCTGGCCTCCAAGTTCTCCAGATCTCATTCCAACTGAGCACCTGTGGGATGTGCTGGAAAAAAAAGTCTGATCAATAGAGGCCCAACCTTGTAACTTACAGAACTCAAAGGTCTTGCTACTGATGGCTCGGTGCCAGATACCACAGCACACATTCAGAGGTCTAGTAGAGTCTGTGCCTCAAAGGGTCAGGATTGATTTGGCAGCAAATTGGGGACCTACTTAAATGGCTGGGTCATCATAACGTTATGGCTTATCGGTGTAAGGCTTCATGCAAACGGACGAATTAGGGTGGTTCGACATTAAATAAATGCTATCCTTTTCTGCACCCGGGAAGCCCTGGTGCTGCATACAGCTGCCCAGCTCCCAACTTTATGGGAACAGTTTTGGGGATGGCCCCTTCCAGTTCCAATCTGACTGCACACCAGTGCACAAAGCAAGGTCCATAAAGACATGGATGAGCGAGTTTGGGGTGGAGGAACTTGACTGACCTGCACCTCACAAATGTGCTTCTGGAAGAATGGTCAAACATTCCCATAAACACACTCCTAAACGTTGTGGACAGACTTCCCAGAAGAGTTGAAGCTGTTATAGCTGCAAAGGGTGGGCCAACTCAATAATGAACCCTACGGACGAAGACTGGGATGCCATTAAAGTTCATGTGCGTGTAAAAGCAGGCGTTCCAATACTTTTGACAATATAGTGTAAGTTTAACCATTTGCCTGTTGCGCACTTTCACTCCCTTCCTGCCCAGGCCAATTTTCACATTTCAACTCTGTCACACTTTGAATGACAATTACATGTGACAGCATGAGGAAAGGAATGGCGATAACCGGCAAGTGTGTTTACATCATGATCGGCTGTGATTGGGGACACAGCTGCTCACGTGGTAAAGAGCCACTGTCATTAGCTGTTTACCCCGATCGGTGATGCGCTTTGTCCTACGGACACAGCTAACCCCCGATCGCTGCACCTCACGCCCCAGAAGGCACATATGCGCAGCAAGAATGTGAGGACATCATATGATGTCCTTCCAGAACTAGAGCGGTCACGCCCGGCCGTCATTTGATTGTACAGCGGGCGGGAACAGGTTAAAGGGTTAGTTCGCCTTTACAGACATCCCAACCTGCAAAAACTAATTTCAGGGAGGTGGCAAGCTCATTTCAGGGAGGTCACGTACCGTGCTGACAACCCCCCACCCCCACCCCCAATTCATAGTAAAATACTATAATAAAATAATACTTTAAAGATAATGAATAATATAATGTCATAATAAAATAGTACTTTAAAAGATAATGTTGTGTCACACTCACCTCAATCTGTAGCAGTGGACGGTGTCAGTAGTTTTATTTTTAATAATTGATTTTTTTACAATTTAATTTGTTTGAAAAAAAAAAATCACAATGCTTTTTGGGGGGAGAGGGTTGGGGCAGTGGACAGTGTTGGTAGGGCAGGGGAGAGTGGTGGCAGTAGTTTATTTTATTTTTTTACACTTTTTCATTTTTTAGAATTTTTTTAAATATTTTTTGAGGGGGCTTGGTTAGATGTCAGGGGTCTAAACAGAACCCTGACATCTCCCCTTTGTGACAGACAAAGGGACTGAGGACACAGATTCCCCAGTATCTTTCTCAGCACTAAAGATGAATGAACAGGAGACAGAGGCTCCTGTCCATTCATAAACTGAGCAGAGTCTGCTCAGTTATCACAGGACACAGGAGCGATCGACAGCCCCCCCCACAGCCGCCAGAAGAGGAGAGGAGGGGAGTCGGCTGCGGGGGGAGGAGGAGGACAGGAGGGGCGGAAGAGAACACAGGGGCTGGAAGAGAACACGGGGGCTGGAAGAGAACATGGGGGTCGGAGGAGAACACGGGGGCCGTAGGAGATCGGGGAGGGGGGGAGAAGGACACGGAGGGGGCCGGGGGAGGAGCACACAGAACATCCGGGAATGAGCGGTGCGGCTGGAGGGACAGCTGTGAACACCGATCTCCCCGTATAGTTTTTAGCTGACAGCCACAGGAGGGAGAGAAGGAGAAGCGGCTGTCAGCTAAAAATCGATACAAAGGAGATTGGTGTTCACAAATGTTCTGTGCCGCACTGACCATTCCTGGTAGTTCGCAAGGCGCTTACGGGTGTGCAGGAGCCACCGCAGAAATGCGGGAGACTCCCGCACCTCGCGGGAGACTTTAGATGTCTGGCTCAGTGTCACTGTGTCACTCTATCCACACTCTGCAGAACTCACACACTCTGGAGGACCAGCCTGTGCGTACCAGAGTCAGTGTGACTCCTCCCTCCTCACACAGACTGGCCTTCCTGGCAAGGGGAGGACTTATGTCATCATCAGACATAGAGGACTCATCAGCCGCTGGGTTTGCACTGCTGGCAGTTGCATACTGTTGCACGGTGAGTCTGTCTGCCAGCTTACACACAGCGGACTCTCTGTCACACCTGGCTGCACACCCCACCGCAATCCTCGCATGACAGAGATGCCAGGGATCTGATCCGGCGAGCAAATTCTGGTTGAAAGTAGTAAAATTGGAGCAATCAACAAGGGGGGATCCCAGGAATGTGGGGGGGACTCTGGTGACCAGAGACTATCTTCCGCAGAAAGAATACACTAAGTTAAGGAGGTGGAAGCTTTATATCACTCCCCCTCTACATCAGTGACCCCCCCCCCCCTAGACTGGCCTGGCAACGCTGTCACTGACCTCTCAGGTGCACCATGCATGGATCAGACGGCTTCAGCTTGGTGGCTCTAGTTTTATCCCATAGTCTCTTCTCTCAACAGTCCACACACGTCTGACTCCTCCTGTGACTCCCATCCTGGTGGTACTCTCACTCCTCTCCAGACTCCCCCAGAGACAGCAGACATGATATAAGAGATGGTCAGAGACTGCAGACATGATTCAAGAGATGCTCAGAGACTGAGGACATGATACGAGAGATGCTCAGAGACTGAGGACATGATACAAGAGATGGTCATAGATTGCAGACCTGGTACAAGAGATCAATGCAGTCTCACTGTGCCCATCTGCAGTCTCACTGTGCCCATCTGCAGTCTCACTGTGCCCATCAATGCAGCCTCACTGTGCCTATCAATGCAGCCAAACTGTGCCAACAATGCAGCCTCACTGTGCCCATCTGCAGCCTCGTCAGTGCCCATCAATGCAGCCTCACTGTGCCCATCTGCAGCCTCATCAGTGCCAACAATGCAGCCTCACTGTGCCCATCTGTAGCCTCATCAGTGCAAACAATGCAGTCTCACTGTGCCCATCAATGCAGCCTCACTGTGCCTATCAATGCAGCCAAACTGTGCCAACAATGCAGCCTCACTGTGCCCATCTGCAGCCTCGTCAGTGCCCTTTAATGCAGCCTCACTGTGCCCATCTGCAGCCTCATCAGTGCCAACAATGCAGCCTCACTGTGCCCATCTGCAGCCTCATCAGTGCAAACAATGCAGCCTCACTGTGCCCATTTGCAGCCTCATCAGTGCCAACATCAGTGCTAACAATGCAGCCTGATAATCTGCAGCCTCACTATGCCAATCTGCACTCTCACTGTGCCCATCTGCAGCCTCGTCAGTGCCCATCAATGCAGCCTCACTGTGCCCATCAATGCAGCCTCACTGTGCCCATCAATTCAACCTCACTGAGCCATTAATGCAGCCTCACTGTGCCCATCTGCAGCCTTATCCGTGCCAACATTGCAGCCTCACTGTGCCCATCTGCAGCCTCACTGTGCCAACAATGCAGCCTCGTCAGTGCCCATCAATGCAGCCTCACTGAGCCATCAATGCAGCCTCACTGTGCCCATCTGCAGCCTCATTAGTATCAACAGTGCAGCCTCACTGTGCCAACAATGCAGCCTCACTGTGCCCATCTGTATCCTCATCAGTGCCCATCTGCAGCCTCGACAGTACCTTGATTACAAACAGCGGGTGTCCACTGTAACAAAGCCCCGCCTCCTCGTCCGTGATAGACGGTCAACTGAACACTGATACAATGCTGTGAAATTGAATCAGTGTTCCATCTATCATGGATGAGGAGGCGGGGTTTTGTTACAGTGGACGGCCGCCGAACAGTTAAGACTGCAGCTGCATGACACAGCAGGAGACACCTGCTGTTTGTGATTACACAAATGGAGAGAGGGAGAGGAGGACCCTACATTTAGATTGGCCCTGGGCGCCGCTGCAGCCGCAGCTCAAATCAGCCCCAGGGCAGGCGGCCTACCGGGAAATTTCTCGGTATCCCGGTAGGCCAGTCCAGCCCTGCTCCAGGCTGAGTGGCAGTGCAGGCTCAGCCGGGAGATCGTGCCGCACTCGCGGGTGTCCATGAGCTCGCCGTCAAATGCGGGAGACTTGAGATGTCTGCCTTTACTAAAAACTGCCTACGCAGATAAGGGGCATCTGTAGATAAAAAGAAACTGCAGTTTTGTGTAAAGTTCCATAATGTGCTTGCTATGGGTATAGGCCATTTATGTACCTCATGAAGCCTAACTTAAAAACTCCCAGAACGTTGTTAGGAATGGCTTAACTGTTACTGGTGAACCATCACTAGAGTGAGCACACAAATGCTGAGCTCACAACTACTGCATCAGGGGAGAGAAATCCAATGTGAGGGGGTTTGAATCAGAGAAAGAGCTCACTCCTGTGATGGTGAGCCGTAACAGCTAGGCCTCTCTTAGCAATGTCCTTAGCAACATCCTGGGGGTATTTCAGTCAGGCTTCAGAAGGTACGTAAATGACCTTCACCTATAGCAAGAGTATTATTCAACTTTAGTCAGAACTGTAGTTTGTTTTTATTTACAGACCTCCCTTATATCTGCCTAGGCAGTTTTTGGAAAAGGCGAACTACCCCTTTAATTATTACAGAATGCGTGTTTTACTGACATTATCTTTAAAACTCAAAGCACTTTATTTATAAAAAAAAAAACAAAAAACTTTATTTTTCTGTCACACAGATGTTAATGTTTTACAGGCACTGTAATGGAGATTGGGTTGGTAGCAGAGGCTTATAAACATGCTCTGCACGGTATCAGGGCTTATTGGTTGCCCTCAGGCCCAGTGGGGAACACAAAGGGCAGTGTGGCCCCTGTCTGTGAGGTACTGGGCCCCTCAGCCCCGCGCTCCCCCACACCTCACACTCCCCTCAGCTAATGCTACCGGGTTAGCCCTGCCTCTCCACCAAACTTAGGACTCGGGCCCGCCCTCATTGCGCATGGTTGGCAGCCAACAGCCCGCTGATTGGGCTTTCTAGGCAGCCCGAGCCACGCTGTCTTGGCCGTCCCGCCGTCTGATTGGCCGGGGCCGTTCGAGACGGCTGGCGATTGGACGTTGGCCGCCGTCAGTCGGGGCTGTCTAGTCCTCTTCGTTATTTTCCGTCGCGGTCAGGCTGGGGATGCTGTGCAGCCTCCATAGTGTCTGCGGGGGAGCCGCCGCCACCGCTGAGCGCTGTGCACGGAGAGGGAGCGGAGGCGGCTTGAGCGCTCACTGGAGGCGGCCTGGGGGCTGTGGCCGGGCCTAGGGATCGCCTGTGGTGTGAGGAGGGGAAGGGGAGCCGAGGGCGGAGGAGGAGGCCGCACTGTGCCGGGGATGAGTGCGCCGCTCAGCCGGGACACTGACTGGTGAGTGAGGGACTTTGCTTTGCTATCCTCGGGCTTCATCCACACCGAGATCAGTCATCCCCATCCCTGCCCCCCAGAGCAAAGGAGTCATCCCCATCCCTGCCCAGTGTTATACTGAAGGGAGTCATCCCCATCCCCCCAGATCCAAGGAGTCATCCCCATCCCTACCCAGTGTTATACTGAAAGGAGTCATCCCCATCCCTACCCAGTGTTATACTGAAAGGAGTCATCCCCATCCCTACCCAGTGTTATACTGAAAGGAGTCATCCCCATCCCTACCCAGTGTTATACTGAAAGGAGTCATCCCCATCCCTGCCCCCCAGAGCAAAGGAGTCATCCCCATCCCTACCCAGTGTTATACTGAAAGGAGTCATCCCCATCCCTACCCAGTGTTATACTGAAAGGAGTCATCCCCATCCCTGCCCCCCAGAGCAAAGGAGTCATCCCCATCCCTGCCCCCCAGAGCAAAGGAGTCATCCCCATCCCTACCCAGTGTTATACTGAAAGGAGTCATCCCCATCCCCCCAGATCAAAGGAGTTATCCCCATCCCTACCCCCCAGATCAAAGGAGTTATCCCCATCCCTACCCCCCAGATCAAAGGAGTCACCCCCCCAGATCAAAGGAGTCATCCCCATCCTGCACCCCCAGATCAAAGGAGTCATCCCCATCCTGCACCCCCAGATCAAAGGAGTCATCCCCATCCTGCACCCCCAGAGCAAAGGAGTCATCCCCATCCCTGCCCAGTGTTATACTGAAAGGAGTCATCCCCATCCCTGCACCCTCCAGAGCAAAGGAGTCATCCCCATCCCTGCACCCCCCCAGAGCAAAGGAGTCACCGCTTTCCTGACCCACCTGATCAAAGGAGTCATCCCCATCCCTGCCCCCAGATCAAATAAGTCATCCCCAACCTGCATCCCCCCCAAGAGCAAAGGAGTCATCCCCACCCTGCACCCCTCCAGATCAAACGAGTCATCCCCATCCCCCAGATCAAAGGAGTTATCCCCATCCCCCAGATCAAAGGAGTTATCCCCATCCTGCACCCCTCCAGATCAAAGGAGTCATCCCCATCCTGCACCCCTCCAGATCAAAGGAATCATCCCCGTCCTCCACCCCCCAGATCAAAGGAATCATCCCCGTCCTCCACCCCCCAGATCAAAGGAGTCATCCCCACCCTGCACCCCTCCAGATCAAAGGAGTGATCCACACCCTGCACCCCTCCAGATCAAAGGAGTCATCCCCACCCTGCACCCCTCCAGATCAAAGGAATCATCCCCGTCCTCCACCCCCCAGATCAAAGGAGTCATCCCCACCCTGCACCCCTCCAGATCAAAGGAGTCATCCCCACCCTGCACCCCTCCAGATCAAAGGAGGCATCCCCGTCCTGCACCCCCCCCATCAAAGGAGTCTTCCCTATCCCCCAGATCAAATGAGTCATCCCCGTCCTGCAGCCGCCAGATCAAAGGAGTCATCCCCGTCCTGCACCCGCCAGATCAAAGGAGTCATCCCCAGATCAAAGGAGTCATCCCCGTCCTGCACCCCTCCAGATCAAAGGAGTCATCCTCATCCCCCGGATCAAAGGAGTTATCCCCATCCTGCACCCCCCGGATCAAAGGAGTCATCCCGGTCCTGTACCCCGCCAGATCAAAGATTCATCCCCATCCTGCACCCCCCAGATCAAAGGAGTCATCCCCATCCCCCGGATCAAAGGAGTTATCCCCATCCTGCACCCCTCAAGATCAAAGGAGTCATCACCGTCCTGCACCCCTCAAGATCAAAGGAGTCATCCCCATCGTGCACCCTCAAGATCAAAGGAGTCATCCCCATCCCCCGGATCAAAGGAGTCATCCCCATCCTGCACCCCCCCGGATCAAAAGAGTCATCCCGGTCCTGCACCCCACCAGATCAAAGGAGTCATCCCCATCCATGCCCTGTGTTATACTAAAAGCAGTATCCCATCTCCACGCCCACACCAAGGTCCAGAGAAGTCATCCCCATCCTGACACCCAGAGTAGAATCCGGGGTTCTCATCTCCATCCTTACATACAGAGTTATACCCAGAAGTGACATCTCCACCCACATGCCTAGTCTAGGATCCAGAGGAGTCTCCTCCACCCCTGTCCAGTGTTGTATACAGAAGTGTACAGAGTGTCCATACAGAATTACTATACCTATACTGTAGGTGTCATCTCCATCCTTGGTGGTGTTATACCCGGAGCAGGGTCCTGAGATGTCATCTCCATTCATACAGAATTTATATCTATAGGTTTTATCTCTATCCATAGTAGTTATACCTATACTGTAGGTGTCATCTTTGTCCTTGCATGAAGTGTTATACTCGGAGGTGTCATCTCCATCCTTGCGTACAGAGTTATACCCAGAGGTATCATTTCCATACTGTGATACTGTATCCAAAACTGGATCCAGAGGTGTCATCTCCATCCATACAAAGGCATTATCCCTGGAGATGACATCTCCATCCATGCAGTGTTATACTCAGGTGTCATCCTCATCCATACAAAGATATACCCAGAGGTGTCATAGTGTTATACATTGTCTATTGTTCTATATACTCAGCACTACAGTGTTATATATTCTCTAGTACTGTTCAGTGTTCTTTCCAGTATCCATTGTTATCCAGTGCTACAATATTCTGTCCATTGTTATACAATGTAACAATATGAGTACAGTGTGCAGTGCTGTACCCATCCACTGCTAGTCTTCTGTCTGAAGCCCTATTATTATTATTATTATTATTATTATTATTATTATTATTATTAGAGTTAATTTTTTTTCTTTTGTGTCCAGTACTGCAGTGCTCTGATCTCTCCAGTATCCATTGTTGTGCAGTGTTCTATGTATCCCGTACTATATACAGTGTTCTGTGTATTAGGTGCTGTTCTGTTCAACGTCTGGTGCTGTATTCACTGTAACATTCTGTGCTGCAGTTTTATATTTGGTGTCGCATTCTAAACATCCATCCTTTCAAGCAAGCGAAGTTGGACAGAATGCAGCCACAATCCAGTTAGAAGTCGCCCCCCCCCCCCTTTTTTTTTTTCTATTTACATTTTTAAACATGCATTCTCTGATTGCTCCATCCGAGTTCCTGTCCCCGGTGTTCTGGAGGAAAAAAAAAAAAAAAGATTCTTGTTGGAAAAGTTGAACTGTGGTGGATGTTGTGCAGTACGTGTAATAATTGTTGTACACTATGGAATGGGGTGATCAGTTTTATTTTTTTTTCTGACCCTGTTACTCTGCTATTGCAGCAGCATTTTTAATTTAAATGGTCACGGCTGTATTGCTGCATCCTCCTTTCTTCTTTTTTTTTTTTTAATTCTTTTTTTCTAACCCAAGTTGCTTACATATAGAAAGATCTGTCTGTGTACTTCACCCAATTTCTATTTTTTTTTCTCACTGGTAAGGACTCTCTGCTCAGTAGTTTGTGTGCTTGTATTGCTACCGCTCATCTCCCTGTACCTCTTGGTATGTGGCCATCGCACTCGGAAAGCAAACCTAATATTCAGAAAAGGGTTTTTATTTACCTGCTCCTGTTACCCTGGATGAATGTGCTTTATATCTAGACCACAAATTGTACTTGCAGTACTTTTTATGTTGTGATCCTCTACCTGCTTTAGTCTACTTGTCTGCATCCACCTATCTTGTTTTACCTGTCTACATCCACATCACTGAATATGAAGTATTGAATGCATGTGACGGGATGCGAGGCATTTTGTACCACATGTTTGAAACCCTGCTGGTTTTATCCAGATATCACAGGTCAACATATAAATTGTATAGCAATGCACATGGGAGGTGTGTGTGTGTGTGTGTGTGTGTGTGTATGTATGTGTGTGTGTGTATATATGTATGTATGTGTGTGTGTGTGTGTGTGTGTGTGTGTGTGTGTGTGTGTGTGTATGTTCTCTCTCATCCTTCAGCATTGAGTGTATGTGATGGCAAGAGGTGCTGAAGTGTACCAGATGGTCCATTGATGTTAGCTGCTGAGGGATCTGTTGTTACGGCTATTTTTGCTATGAGGGATCTACTGTTGAGGGAGAGGTCTGTTGTTTCTGGCTACTGGAGGGTCTAACAAAATGATTGTAAAGCTCTGGAGGAGGATCGGGGCTGCTCTGTGCAAAACCCTTGCATATGTGTATGTATACACACACACACACACACACACACACAGAAAAAAAAGTTATGCTTTCCTGCTCTGTGCAAGGGTTCTGCACAGAGCGGCCCCTGATCCTCCCTCCCTTTTCTGGGGTCCCTCGCGGGGCTCCTCCTCTTCTCGAGTGCCCCCATGGAGAGCCACTTTTCATGGGGGCACTTGTGCGGGTGCATCCCCCAGTCCTGCTGCTGCGTTCATTGACACAGACAGCAGGAGTCGGCCCCATGTCACTGGATTTGATTGACTGCAGCGGTAGACAATGGCTCCTGCTGATGTGCTCGTCGCTGGAACAATCTGGTTCAGGTAAAAAAAAAAAGTGAGGGTTTACAACCCCTTTAATGCTGGCTGACAGGTGATCTATTGTTGCCGGGGGATAAATCCTCTTTGGGGGGGGGGTGTATTGTTGCTGGGGGTTATTTTGTTGGGGGGTGGGGGGAGGTCCTGTTGTTGGGGTGGATCTATTGCTACTGACGGACAAATCCTCTCAGAGATCGGTTGTTGGTGGGGTGTGGATTTGTTGGGGTGTCAAACTATTGTTGCTGGGGTGGATTGAGGATCTATTGTTGCTGGGGGTGGCTCTATTGTTGGCTACAGGGGATCTATTTTCCTGCTTGTTTGTTTTTTTGTTATTAAATTCAATGCAAAGCACCACAAAAATTCTCTAGAAGGGGCGATACTCAGAGCTGGGTAGAGACAAGGGGTGACTCGGGAGGTGGTATCTGATTCTGCACCCATTCCCTGAGCAAAAAAGCCTTGTATGTATTAGTGTATCTATAATTTAGTACTGGACACATTGATGCAGTGCATAGTCATACTACTTGTGCAGCAATGTGAAAATGGTGAAAGAAATGTGGTCACTGGTTACTGGTTAGAACGTTTTGTACACAAAGCCACGCTGAATATTTATATAACTATTCTCTCCAACATCACAGATAATCAGATTATTATATGCTGTCGATTGCATTACTAACCACATATGCATCCCACTAACTTTCTCCCTCACACTGATCACCTGTATCTCTGGAGATGGGTATCTTGTATTGCTGAATGTTTGTTCATCATTTAAAATGTTTTTTTTTTTTTTTTTCAAGTTTTTATATGACCTGGATTACTGATTTTGCGTTTTGTCTCTTCCTTTGTTCAGCACTATGGGAGATGACGGTGCCGTGTATAATTAATAGTAATGATCAGATGTCTTTTGAGTCTCTAGTACCAGAGCTTTGTTCCTTAGATCTCTCTGTAATATTTTCTGCCTAAATCCATTGCATCCTGTCTCCTCTGCTCCTCTATGCATAGTAAATGAAGAGTAGTGTGCAGGTTCCCCTGCAGCAGCATCCAATATATAGATAGATGGGTCTGTCTGTCACAAACAGACAATATCTATCAGTGAAGATGTACAGTACTCTAGAAATTAATGATATTTTAGTTTCTGCAGCTAGATCGTCAAAAGATTTTCTGACGGCGTTGCCATATCCTGCTGCTCATTTTCTGGTTGGATAAGTAATGTTAGGTTTGGGGTATTTTAAATTTCTCTTTGCAGCAGGGCTGTAACATGTAGTTGACATAAGAAAAAGTATGAAATCGATTTATCGTAACCGGACAGGAAGTCATAGAGCGTGGGCTATACGTCGCAGCCCTCTGGTAATTGGGCACTGACAAAATTGCACCCTCATAACCCTGCTGACTATGCAATATATTTTTTTTTTCGCCTGGCACTTCTATCGAGGGTTAGCTTCTTAATGTGTCAGGGCTCGCTACCAGTTTCCCGATCGGTAACCTTCGATATACATCTTGGGAATCGTACCTGGACCCTGCAACAGTGGGGTCAGTCTGTCATGTTTTCTTCGGCCCTGGGTTTTGCATTTGGCACTCACAGAATACTGTACATTTTTGCATTTGTAGTTGGACACAGAATACTGTACAGGGGTATGCCCACCATGGTGGGTGTAGTTTGGTCCTCTCTGGGAACCTGCAGTGTGGGATATGGTAAAGCTTATTGCACACCACTAATTTTTAAAAATTTTTTTTTTTTTAATTTCATCCTGACATCTCTGGTCGGAGCCGCTGTACTAACAAACCAATGTTAGTACAGCAATCTCCCCTGCTGTGCTATTGTGTTTTTGATGGGGGTGGCCTCGCTGCCATGTCACTCCGGTCAGATTGGCAGCTCGTTTTCCAGCATGCACGGCCGGCTTCTGTCGGACCGACTGTCATTCACATGGGCCGAATGTTGGCCGGTTTTTATTGAACTTTCCGTTGTCACCCAACATTCGGCTCGTATTTACTAGGCTTTAGACAGGGTTCTCTTGTCCTGGTTTTACTTGTGGGGTGATCACATATTGTGTTATCCTCTTCTGTTAAGGGTCCATACTCGGAGCTGCATGTGAATCGCACAGGAATGTGCTGCATGTAATTGTGCGATTCACATCCAGTTCTGTGCAGTGATTTTAGTCCATTCATTTTGAATGGGCTGAAATCACACTGCACCGCACTAAATGTAGTGCATGCACCATTTTTGGAAATGCACTACAATTAGATTACATGCTATCTGATGCAGGCAAGAGCACTGTGTTTGCAACCTGCGTTTGGGGGGGGGGGGGGGGGTGTCATTAACTTTGCACTGACACTCACAGCAGTTTGCAAGTGCGGTGTGATTTGAATGCGGTGCAGGGACTCTATCTTGGTGGTAGGAATTGTTCTTATGTTTACCTTTTTCAAACTTGGTGGGTTTTTCCCACACAGGGTTGCTGCTTGGGTGGTAGAGTTGGTTGCTCCATGCTAGTTGATGCATTTCCACCTGCCATTTCTGCTGGGAATTGAAGCACGTCTGCTGGTCTCCCGGCTACCTGATGTTCCAGAGACACAACTCCAGGACATCAGTCAGCATCTTGGGTTATTGTGACCTTCTCGGCCATGCTAATACTCGCTCATTCCGCATCCTTTTCAGAAGTACCCCACAGGGGATCCCCTCAATTTGGCAATTGCAGAGACAAGACGCAGAGGAGCTAAGAAAATAAAGGGCCCAATAACACTTGTGCAACTGAAGTCACTGAGGAAAACCAGCCCAGGGTGAGGGCTGTTCGACTTGTGGCATAGATTTGAACGGGTGCCATTAAAAAGAATGGACTGAGACTTGTCATGCAACTTTGGACAGCAAAGTCACATGACAAGTCGCACAAGAGGGAACCTAGCCTAAAGCTGGCCTTACACCTGTAAAATGTAATTCAAAAGATGTCCTGATTTTTAGAACATTTAGTTTTGGTTACCTAAGAGTTAACGGGGACAATTCAACAGTTGTTTTAACTAAAATGAGTGAAGGAAAGGGGTGGAAATTTGTTTTCAATTCTAATTGGAACTAACTGACTTCTCATTGAGTTTGCTGCCAAATGAGAAAAATTATTGCTGTTGAAACCTAGGCCCTAAAGGATTGGGGCAACGCTGACCGAACCTGGAGGGCCTACTTTGGCTGGTGCAAATGCAGGTACCTCAACCCCCATGAATATTCCATTCCTCCCATTCTGGCTTTCCTCCAGTCTGGCTAAGACCAATACCTGGGACAGGGACAGGTTTCTGCCTTATCCACACTATTCCAGAAACCTTTTAGCTTCACGCACTGTTGTCCAAGACCTCTATACAAGGAGTTACTAATGTTCTCACACACACTCTGACCTCCTGTGTCTCCATGGGATCTGAATCTCGTTATTTTTGCTTCTTCAGAAATTTCTTTAAACCAATTTAGGATTTTCCCATTGTTGATTTTACAGATAAGGTGGCCTTTTTTTTGGTGGCCATTACCTTCAGGTGTGTCTCCGAGTTTGGGGCTGACAAGGTGGTCCAGAGGCTCAGACACTTCTTCCTGACCAATGTAGTCTCTTCATTTCAACTCAGTGAGGACATTGTGCTTGCTTCACTAAAAAAGTTTTCCTTGGATTAACTACTTGACAGGGCACTAGTAGAGTCTGGAGTCAAAGCTTGGAGTATCATCATCACGTTAAACACCTTACTTCTTTTTTTACCTTTTTATTTTTTTTCCTTTTTTTTTGTTCTTCCTTGACTGCACCCCCAGACTGGTTATCTGGAGCCTGGGCAGTCTTCTTTTTAAGGAGGGGTAGTTATAAAAGCCTATTCTCAGGCCTCAGTTTTGAATGATTATCTATCAAGATCAACCAATGGTAACATTCTCTATAGTAGACATTGTATTTGTTTCTTATGCATTACCTGTAAATGAAAAGAATGCTTCACCGCCCTGCCTGTATGGGGGTTGGGACCTACGTAGCCCACAAGAACATCTTCGGAAAGAGTCCCTTTTTTCCCTCCCTGAAGGTCGCAGGTGTCAATATTCTGATTCCTCTTCCAGCATTGCTGGTTGGCTCAGGGAAGTTCATTTCAAGGAAAGGGTTCTTCCACTCCCTATTAGGGCCTATTCCATCTGATCTGTAGGTGTTTCCTGGATCTCCCAGACCAGAATTTACTGGTGTGTGTTTTGTGTGTGTGTGTTTTCTTTGTAGGCTATTTTTAGTTTAATTCTGAGAAATGAATTCCGGGGTTTATTTATTTTAGGTCTCATGTTTGCAAAATGAATGATGATTAAATAAGTGTATTTGTTTTTTGCACAATTGAAATGGCCACCAAGGTGATCATTGCTTGTTAACTAGGACAGTCTTCCCAGTGCATTATGACAAAATTATTTCCTCTCGTGATACTATATCAGCTGTCATTTTCTGCATCGGTTCAACAGTAAATTTACCCAGAAAATGATATGCCTTTCCTTGTGGACAGGGATGGTGTGTGGTGTGCTTCCCCCCCCCCCCCCCAACTGTATTTCTCATAGTAGGGTTGTCATGCACCTAAAACTGTATGCTCAGGTTTTACTTATTTCTATCCTTTTAAACGTTTGCAATGTTTATTCTCAAAAGCCTTGAATTACTAGAAAACAATTGGCTTTTGAGGACCCCCCAACTATATATGTGCATATACACATACTGCCCTAACTTTTTGACCACTGATAGGTTTGGTGAATAACATTAATTATCTTGTTATTGGCCAAAAAGTCGGTGGGATATACTAGGCCAGAGATATACAATTAGCGGACCTCCAGCTGTTGCAGAACTACAAGTCCCATGAGGCATAGCAAGACTCTGACAGCCACAAGCATGACAGGCAGAGGCATGATGGGACTTGTAGTTTTGCAACAGCTGGAGGTCCGCTAATTGCATATCCCTGCACTAGGCAGTAGGTGAACATGCTGTCCCTGAAGTTGATGTGTTCAAAGAAGAATAAAATTGGCATCACAGTTGTGTATAGAGATGCATAGCTGCAGACCAATCGGGGGGCCCATGCTGACCGGTGTCCACAGCCAAAGGCTCCTACAGTGTGAGTATCGGAACTGGACCACAAAGCAATGGAAGATGATAGCCTGGTCTGATGAATCACATTTTCTTTTACATCATGTGGATGGTCGGGTGTGTGCGTTTCTTACCAGGGGAAAGATCCACCCCAGGATCCAGTATGGGAAGAAGGCAAGCCAGTGGAGGCAGTGTGATGCTTTGGGAAATATACTGTTGGCAACCCTTGGGTCCTGCCATTCATGTGGATGTTACTTGGACACCCACAACCTACCAAAACATTGTTGCTGACCAAGTACACCCTTTCCCGAAAAAGGTAATGTTCCCTGCCACACTGCAAAAATGCTTCAAGAATGGTTTGAGGAACACAAGTTTAGGTGTTGACTTTGGACTCAGATCTGGAGATTTGAAAGCTAGTCGAGCACCTGTGGGATGTGCGGGAATGAAAAGTGCGGTCCATGGAGGCCCCACCTCGCAACTTGCAGGATCTACTACTGATGGCTTAGTGCCAGATACCGCAGAATACCTTTTAGAGGTCTAGTGGAGTCCATGCTTTGACAGGGCAGGGCTGTTTTGGCAGCAAAAGGGACCTATTCAATATTAGGTGGGTGGTCATAAGGTTCTGGCTTATCAGCATGTGTGTATGCACTTTGTCCTGGTTTTTATGTGCTGTAGATCCAGAGTTAGCGTGGTTGACACTGTGTGAGGGGCACCTGTGGACTAAAGTTGAATAATGCCCTTCTTATAGGAGTATACCTCCTGAAGCCTCACCAAGAGAGGGCATCATGCCTTGTTGATAGGATCTTTATGGATACAACTACCAGCCATTATTGCAATATCCTAGCAACAAGGCAGGATAGGATGATGCCATCACTGGATTTTTTTTTTTTTTTTTTTTTGATCAGGCTTCGGTAGGTAACGTAGGGGGAAAGCTGCGGTGTTCTGTGGTGTCATATATTATTTATTTATTTTTTAATTTCGAGCACCCCTTAATCACTTGCCTACCACACTTTTATTGTGTCAGGTCGGCTCTATTGCATGAAACGACGTACCTGTACATCATTTCGTGTAATGGACACTGAGGGGGCGTGCGTGTGCTGCCGGAGGTGCGATCGCATGCTGCTTGGACACAGGATGCCAATTACGGGCCACCCGCGATCGTTCCCCAGAGAGGCAGTAAACAAGGCAGATCCCTGTTCTGACAGGGAAGAAGATGGAGATCTTGTGCTCCTGCTAAGCAGGAACACCAATCTGTCTTTATCCAATCAGACCATCCCCCACACAGTTAACAAGCACCAGCTAGGCACATAGTTGTTTACCCTTTGATCACCCCCTGATGTTAACCCCTTCCAAGTGTCATTAGTACAGTAACGGTGCATATTTTTACCACTAATCACTGTAATAATGTCACTGGTTCCCAAAAAAGTGTTAGGTGCCCGATTTGTTTGCCGCAATGTCTCAGTCCTGCTAAAAATTGCTGATCGTTGCTATTACTAGTAAAAAAAAAAAAAAAAATCAAAAAATGCCATAAAAATAGCCCATAGTTTGTAGATGTGATCATTTTTTTGCGCAAAACAATATATACGCTTATTGGGATTTTTTTTATAATATATTTTTACCAAAAATATGTAGCAGAAAGCATATTGGCCTAAATTGAAGAAATTTTTATTTTATTCTTTTAATTTTTATTTTGTTTTATAACGCAAAAAATAAAAACCGCAGAGGGGACCAAATACCACTAAAAGTAAGTTCTATTTGTGGGGAAAAAAGGACATCAATTTTTATTTGTGTACAGAGTTGCATGACTACGCAATTGTACGTTAAAGTAACGCAGTGCCATATCGCAAAAAATGGCCTGGTCATTAAGGGGGTAAAACCTTCTGGGGCTGAAGTGGTTAATATGCTTTTTTAGTTTTTTTTTTTTTGTTTTTTTTATAATAAAGGTGAACAAACTATTTTAAGTTTAAGCGCACCTTCTGCCTAAAACGAATCTCCTTTTTGTTCTACCCCTTTCCCCTACCTCGCTTTTTATATTTGAAATGCTGTATTTTTTTCGTGTTGCATTCATTGTGCAGCAAAGCACTTCCACAGTTCTGGCCTATGCAAGAACGTTGTCTGGTGCCCCTCAGACAGCCATGTGGCACATCTTCACATGCCCAGGTTTCTCTATATATCTGTGTACACGCATGATTTGCATGCATAAGCACAGTAAATGCCTTGTGTGTGTGCGGATATGCCGAAGGCCTCTGCCAGGACCTGTCGGCCATAATTATGCTGTAGAGTAGAGTGGGGTGTTCACATTTTGGAAGATGTTACACGTGTAACATTAGGGAACAGATAGAGAGAGACCCTGTACCACGAGAATGAATATGGGCACATCCGGTGTATGTACGGCGACACCATGTGCGCACCCTAGCCTGCCATAGTGCCTGCCACCAGAAAGGCCACAGCCGCGGTGAGCCCTCCTATAGAAGCCAGACTGCTGACTGTCCTGTGTCACCGCACTCTCAGCAACTTGTGCTCCAACCCCAAACGCCCCCCCCCAGGCTTTACCCTGCGTCTCCCCTTACCTCAGGTTCACAGCTGCGCGGCTTCCCCTGCGTCTGCTCCCTCCCTCCTCGGCAGCCAATAGGATTGCTTCTTCTCTTGGCCAGTTGGGTCTTGGGACCTGCTTCCTGAGCAGGAATTGGCAGGGTGGAGAATCAGGAAGACAATAGCGAATATTCCCGATTTGTCACACAAGTGGGTGGCCTCGGGCTGCAGTGCTCTGCACACCCAACCCACCCCCATCTTCTTTTGTTTTAGCTTCAAAAAAAAAAAAAAAACCTATTTGGAATCCATGCGTCCGGCGCCCCGCATGTAGATTAGGGACCAGGTGCATGGATTGGGGGGGCAGCGCCCCGTATGGATGGCCCGCCGCTGGCGCCTATGACTGAAAATTTTGATTGCAATATACATGTTGCATATCCCTTCGCATGCCGGAATGAGAGCAATAATTCTAGCAGCGTACCTCCTTCTATAGAGGGCTTTTAATGCATTGGCTATGGAAACTTATAGGGTACAGAAGCTTGACGCCATTTCATAGAAGCATGCAAATTTAAGGTGCGACATGGGGTATCTATTTACTTGGTCCAACCTCAGCTTTTATATTTTATCAAATTTAGTAAAATTCACTTTTAGTGTGTGTGTGTGTGTGTGGTGGTTTTCTTTGTTTTGTTTTTTTCCCCTGAAAATGTGTTTCCTAGACCTTTTTGGTAAGAAGGTGTGAGACACAAATATTGAAATTACCATTCTTTTAATCTCTAGGGTGGCTTAGAGCTACATAAATGAGTTTTGTCAATGAAAATAAATCTGTGTGTATATGTATGTGTGTGTATATATGTGTGTGTGTGTGTGTGTGTGTGTGTGTGTGTGTGTGTATGTATATATATATATATATGTGTGTATATATATATATATATATATATATATATATATGTATGTATATATATATATATATATATTCATGCCCAAGCCTTTTTCTGACACTTGCTGCTTGCGAGTTAAAATCTGTACTTTTTGCTAGAAAATTACTTAGAATCACTAAGTGTGTGTGTGTATATTAAAAAAACTGGCTCCTAACGTAGTCCACTGATGCTTTCTAGCAGCCCGTACAGTGGTGGGGGCAGAAAGGCTGGAGGACGTATCTGCAGGAGCCGGACATTGCCCCCACCATCCACTCATCCATTGCAGTCTTCTATAGGAAAAATTAATAAATGCGCTTTTTTTTTTTTTTTTTTCCTAAAGGCCTCTGTGGTCCGTTACTTCTGTATACTTTTCCCCAGGCTTTGTTGTAAAAGTTTTTTTTATAGCAGACTTCAGATGTTGCTTGGCATCTGAGGGTACCGTGCTATCCTCTGTCTCGTGATCACGCAATATGTTTAATTCACCATCTGGTGCAACCTGCATTAACAATTAATCAGATTACAATTAAAAAAAAAATAAATAAAAAGCTGGCTGACGATTTTCTGCTGTTCTAAAATCCTGTGGGCAGATGCGGCCACATTTGATAACATTATCCTCGTCTGATGCGAGTTATATAAAAGTTTGCTGAACGGATGTGAAATCAGGGCAATGAGTATGAAATAACATGTCATGTTTCCCTTTTTTTTCTTTTTTCTTTTTTATCTTGCGCTCTCTATTAAGTTTACTCCTTTAGCACGTGTTGGCCTTTTACAAATGCCTTGCTATGCAGTGATCTGTAGAAACAATACTGTATGTCTGCCTTGTTTTTCTGTGTATCTGTATGTATATATTCTAGATCTTGAGGGCTGGGACTGATGTGAATGTATATGTAATAAAAAGTGCAGCGCTAGAAATTATCACATGCAGATATGTGTAAATTAAATATAATGTGCACAGGTAAACCTTAATGTAAAATATTCATGAGAATAAAAGCAGAAATGAATGAATTACTAGCAGAAATTTATATAAAGTGCAAAAAAGTTCATTGATGATAAGAGTTCAGAAGGAGAGATCCTCAAAGCATGGCTCCAATGGGTGAAATCATGTTAAATATAAGATAAAAACTTCACCACGTGAAACCCGTCACCACAGAAAGATGAGAGGCTTACCAGAAAGCCATCGACCACCCTTCATGGGGGGGGGGGGGGGGTCATAAGGCGCTTGTTGGATCTAGGATCCTATGGGAAGATGACCTGATGTCCTGGTGTGTCACTCTCTGCTAGGACCCTGTAGAGAGGTAACCTGATTACCTGCTTCTTCCCACACCGAAAATCCTCACAGGATGACCGCTGGCCGCGAGCGATTGTGAGCTGGAGACACAGAACAGGAATGACTGTGTGTAAAGACACACTTCCCTGTTCTGTTCTTGAGGCGATTCAGTTCGCAAATGCAGCGCTATACAAATCATTCATTCATTCATTCTGACAGGAGTGACAGATCGTGTGTTCCTATTAGCTAGGAACCACAATCTGTCATTTCCTGTAGTCAGTCCCCTCCCCCCTCAGTTAGAATCACCTCCCAGGGAACACAGTTAACCCCTTCCCCGCCCCTAGTGTCAACCCCTTCACTGCCAGTGACATTTTTACAGTAATCGATGCATTTTTAATCTCACTCAGGGCTCGACAAAACCCGGGCGCCAGGTCGCATTTGCGACTAGAATTAGCGACCTGGCGCCTGGAGCGGCATAGCTGGGGTATCCTGTGTCCGTTCGACACCCCCCCCCCCTCCCGCCGCGATCGCGCTGGGCCGCGCCGGTAATTGAGGCCCCGGCTTTGCGGCCTACTGCAGTCCTATGGTTCCTAGTTCCTTCTGCAATCGGGCGCCCTCTGGTGGTGGCCGTTGGTATGACAAGACATCCACCAATGCTAATGGAGGTTTCCCTACCTGTTTTCACTGCCTGCTCATCTCCTTCCCTTTACTTAGAACCCCCAAACATTATATATATTTTTTATTTTAACACCCTAGAGAATAAAATGGCGGTCATTGCAATACTTTCTGTCACACCGTATTTGCGCAGCGGACTTACAAGCGCACTTTTTTGGGAAAAAATACTTTTTTTAATTAAAAAATAAGAAAACAGTAAAGTTAGCCCAATTTTTTTTATATTGTGAAAGATAATGTTACGCCGAGTAAATTGATTCCCAACATGTCACGCTTCAAAATTTCATCCGCTCGTGGAATGGCGACAAACTTTTTTACCCTTTAAAATCTCCATAGGCGTGGTTTAAAAAATTCTACAGGTTGCATGTTTTGCGTTACAGAGGAGGTCTAGGGCTAGAATTATTGCTCTCGCTCTAACGATCGTGGCGATGGGGGGGCCCTCTCCTGCCGCCGATAAAAGTGATCTCGCTGCTAATCTGCTGCAGAGACCACTTTTATCTGAAAGAGAACCGCCGGCTCTTGAAGAGAATACCGGGGTTATGGTAGCTAGCTGCTACCATAACTACGGTATTTCTCTTCAAAGACAGGACGTATATATTCGTCCTGCGGGAAGGAAGTGGTTAATTAAAATGAATTTATTATTTGTCATCTCCCTGCTTGGCCCCTTTCACACGGGCCGTCTGATCAGGTTCGCCTGTCAGTTTTTCAGGCGGACCCGATTGGATCCTTAGCGAGAATATGGTGGTCTTGTGTCCCTGCATGGCAGGAAATAAAAGCAGTCACATTAGTTCTAGTCGTCTCTGTGTAAATTTAAGATTGGTTCATTTTTATATTGAAAATAAAGCTTTGTCGGTCGTTTAAAAAAAAAAAAAAAAACCTGGCTCCTAACTTTTTTAGCTGGCTCCTAGATTCCAAGCAAATTTGTCAAGCCCTGATCTCACTGATTGCTGTATTAATGCCAATGGTTCTAAAAATGTCAAAATTGTCCAA
Source organism: Lithobates clamitans (assembly GCA_037952925.1). Taxonomy (NCBI): domain Eukaryota; kingdom Metazoa; phylum Chordata; class Amphibia; order Anura; family Ranidae; genus Lithobates; species Lithobates clamitans. The sequence continues at coordinate 468,494 of JBBGZY010000401.1, forward strand.
TGTGTCTGCCATAATGTCGCAGTCCTGGTAAAAATCGCAGATCGCCGCCATTACTAGTAAAAAAAAAAATTAAATAAATAAAAATGCTATAAATCTACCCCTATTTTGTAGACGCTATAACTTTTGCACAAACCAATCAATATACGCTTATTGCGATATTTTTGGTTAAAAAAAAAAAAGTAGAAGAATACATATTGGCCTAAACTGAGGAAAAAAATTGTTGTTTTTTTATATATTTTTGGGGGATATTTATTATAGCAAAAAGTAAAAAATTAGGTGTGGTTTGTTTTTTTGTTTTTCAAAATTAACGCTTTTTTTTTTGTTTATAACGCAAAAAATAAAAACTGCAGAGGTGATGAAATACCACCAAAAGAAAGCTCTATTTGTGGGGGGAAAAAGTACATCAATTTTGTTTGGGAGCCACATCACACGACCGCGCAATTGTCAGTTAAAGCGACGCAGTGTCGAATCGCAAAAAGTGCTCTGGTCAGGAAGGGGGGTAAGTTCTTCCAGGGCTGAATTGGTTAATAAAGAGTAGTGCAATGCTGCATATAAACAGAGCAACCCACAAACAAGTCGGGCTATAAAAATTGATTCAAAGTGGAATTCCAAACAAGATTAAAATCACATCAACATGTGAAAGTGATCACGCATGCACAGAGCGTGTGCGTAGTGGGGGATGCTACGCACACACGCAATCACATCATTTTCTAGCAAAAAAAATGACCAGTTACACTTACCGGTAACAGTGTTTCTGGGAAGTCTTCCAGGACGGCACCCTGAGAGATGACTGGTCCTCCTGACAGGAAACACAATCAAGAAAGAGGTTAAAAACCCCGCCCCTCCCTGCACTCCTCAGTTGTGCAAAAGTATTGACCCACACCAGTGCATGAAAGTGAAACAAAAACACCTCCAATGTACCACTATATAAAAATACAAACCGGGTGGGAAGTAGGCCTGCCGTCCTGGAAGACTTCCCAGAAACACTGTTACCGGTAAGTGTAACTGGTCATTTTCTCAAGTCGTCTTCCAGGACGGCACCCTGAGAGAGGAGCAAGTAGCTCAGGCCTACCTTAGGGCGGGACCACCGCTTGCAGGACCTTTCTGCCGAAGGCCAGATCCTGGGGTGACAGCAGTTCCACTCTGTAATGTCTCAGGAACGTGTTCTGGCTTGACCACGTTGCTGCCTTACAGATTTGATCTACCGATGCTCCGGCTCTTTCTGCCCAAGAGGTTGCCAGAGACCTTGTAGAGTGAGCTTTAAGATTAGTTGGAGCCGTCTGACCTGAATGCTCATAAGCTATGGCAATAGCCTGTCTAATCCATCTAGCAATGGTCGTTCTAGAGGCCTGTTCGCCTCTTCGAACTCCACAAAAACTAACCAACAAATGTTGAGATTTCCTAAACTCTTTATCCTTATCTAGGTAAAGCAACAGACATCTCCTGACATCCAACGTATGGAAGGCCCTTTCCTTCTCTTTCTGTGGATTGAGACAGAAGGAGGGTAAAATAATCTCCTGTGACCTATGGAAGCGTGAAGCCACCTTGGGAAGGTACAAAGGGTCCTGCCTGAGAATAATTCGGTCTTCTAACAGGCGGAAAAAAGGCTCCTTCATAGAAAGAGCATGTAAATCGCCCACCCTTCTGGCTGTAGTAACAGCCAGAAGGAAGGCGGTTTTAAAAGAAATCAATCTGACTGAAGATTGAGCCAACGGCTCAAAAGGTGCCCTGGTCAGGGCTTCCAAGACTAAAGATAAATCCCACGGTGGAAATTCCTTCATTAGCACCGGGGAAAGTCTCTCTCTAGCCGACAAGAATCTCTTAATTAAAGGATCTAGGGCTAATCTGACATCCAGAAAACTAGACAGGGCCGCCACCTGAACCTTCAGAGTTTTGGTGGCTAAACCTCGGTCTACTCCCTCTTGTAGGAAGTCTAAAATAACAGGTATTTGCTTCTGGGGAACTTTTCTCGCTTCACACCAACGGGAAAAAGCCCCCCAGACCCTAGCATAAATGCGTCTAGTTACCGGCTTTCTACTCAGTAACAGGGTGTCAATCACCTTCTCTGAACACCCCTTGTTGCGCAGGCACTCCCTTTCAACAGCCAGGCTGTCAACCTGAAGAACCCGGGGTTCGGATGGTAAAGAGGGCCTTGAAGCAGAAGATCCTGACGTTCTGGAAGCTGAACCGGAGGCACCACGGCCCAGTTCCACAACGTGGGAAACCAGGACCTTTTGGGCCACCAGGGGGCAATCAGGATCAAATTGCCCCTGGCCCGACTCAGTCTTTGAAGGATTCTTGGAATCAGAGGTAAGGGAGGAAACGCATAAGCCAGACTGAAATCCCATTCCTGAGCCAATGCATCCACCCCCTCGGACCCTCGTTCCCTGCAGAGGGAAAAGTATCTCCTGACTCTCCTGTTTTCCCTGCGGGCAAAGAGATCTATCTCCGGTGTACCCAGCTGTTGACAGACCATGGTGAAAATTTCGGGGTTTAGCTCCCATTCTCCCTGCTGTACTGTCTGACGACTGAGGAAGTCTGCCTTTATGTTGAAAACTCCCCTTATGTGTACCGCAGAAATGGACGGAATTCTCTGCTCCGCCCATTCTAGAATCTCCTGTGTCAGAGACATTAGGGGAAGCGACCGTGTACCTCCCTGACGGTTCAGAAAGGCCACTGTTGTGGAATTGTCGGAGAGGATCTGAACTTCCTTCCCCCTGATCCTGCCCTCGAAGGCTATTAGAGCCTCCTTGACAGCTAACAATTCCCGGAAATTGGAAGACGCAATTCTCTGTCGTGTGTCCCACACACCCTGAGCTTGCAGTTCGTCTAGATGGGCCCCCCATCCCCACGAGCTCGCATCGGTCGTTATTCTGACCGGCTGAAGCTGGAACCAAAGATGGCCTGTCCCCAACCTTTGGGGGTTGAGCCACCAAAGTAAGGAATTTCTTATTCTTAGAGGGATGGTCACCAGAGTATCTAGGGATTCCTTCTTTCCATCCCATGAGGATAGAAGGAAGTTTTGCAGGGGTCTTGAATGGAACTGGGCCCAAGGTACTGCTGGGATACATGAGGTCATAAGACCAAGAATCCTCATGATCACTCTTCTGGATACTACCTTCTGGTGCCGGATTGAAGACACTGAAGCCATCAGTGCTTCTGTCTTCTCCTGCGGAAGGATCAGTTTCTGCCTTACCGAGTCCACCCACAGACCCAGGTAGAGTTTGGTCTGGGAAGGAATCAGAGAGGATTTCTCCTGACTTATCAACCACCCCAGGGACTTCAAGGTGGATATTACCCTGTCCAGATCCTGGAGAAGGGATTCTCTGGAAAGGTTGTAGACCAACAGATCGTCTAAATATGGTATCAGGGAAATCCCCTGAAGGTGCAGGTAGGAGATGACCTCTGCAAGGATCTTTGTAAACACCCTTGGACTGGCTCCCAGTCCGAATGGTAGGGCCTGGAACTGCCAGTGCTGTGTACCCAGATCTGTGCGGATAGCAAAGCGAAGGAATACCTGGTGCTGCGGTAGAATGGGAATATGCAGATATGCATCTTTCAGGTCTATGGTAGCCATGAAGACCTCTTTTAACAGAAGTTTTCTGACCGTATAGACCGACTCCATGCGAAATCTTTTGTATCGCAGGAAGGTATTTAATTTCTTTAGATTCAGGATTAACCTGAATTTCCCGGACGGTTTTGGAACAACAAAGACGTGGGAATAAAAACCCCTTCCCTGCTGATCCGCCGGAACTGGGAGAATGACCCTCTGACTCGCCAACTGCTCGATATTTTCCATGAGTCCTATGGCTTTTGGCTTTTCTCTGGGTAAAAAGGTCAGTAGAAAAGTCTGTGGAGGCCTGGAAGCAAATTCTAGCCCGTAGCCCTCTCTTATCCACTGAAGGACCAGAGGGCTCTGGGCTACCTGCTCCCACTGTGGGATAAATTGTGCCAGCCTCCCTCCCACCTTGGTGCTGGCGTCACTTAGGATCCCTGTCTGCGACTTTGGGGCCGGAGAAAAGGAGAGCTCCTTTCTGTTTGGCTTTACCAACACCCCACTTCTTTCCTTCCTTACGGTCTTTAAACCGGTTGTTGACCTGGGGGCCTCGAAAAAATTTTTTGGCCTTTTTAGGTTTAACCGGAAATTTCTTTCCCTTCTCCGTAGATCTGGAGAGGGTCTGATCCAACCCTGTACCAAACAGGAGAGATCCTTCAAAAGGAAGACCGCATAACCTGGTCTTAGAGGTATGATCCCCATCCCAGGTCTTAACCCATATGGCTCTTCTGGCAGAATTGAGAAGCGCGGCTGTCTTAGCTGAAGTCCGCACCGACTCCACTGCCGCATCCGCAAGAAAGGCTACTGCCTTACCAATTACTTCCAAGGAATCCAAAAGATCTTTGGACTTGGAAGAACTCGATACATGATCAGTCAGCTTATTCAGCCACATGTTAGTATTCCTGGCTATACAAGCTGAAGCTAAAGCCGGACTTAAAGTAGCCGCATTGGCCTCCCAGGCCCTGCGTAAAAGGGTCTCTGACCTACGGTCCATTTGGTCCCGGATGTTACCTGCATCTTCAAAAGACAGGTCAGATTGTTTAGAAACCTGGGCCAGAGATGCATCTAGTTTGGGAAGTTTAAAAAACTTCTCCTGCTCCTCTTCCTTAAACGGACACCTGCGTTTCCAGGTTTTAAACTTCTGAAGTTTATTTTCTGGCTCCTTCCATTCTCTTAAAACAATGTCTTTCAGAGACTGGTGGATAGGTAACACTTTAGACTGAGCCTTAGACAACCCCTGATACAACCTATCTTGTACAGAAGTCTGAGCCTCCGGCTCCTGGATCTCCTCAGAAGCATAAATAGCCCCTAGGAGGCCCTCCATATCATCTGTTGAGAAGATATGTCTGCCTGGCCTGGAGTGTTCCCCTTCCTCCTGGCTATCATCTGCGTCTTCCCCTTCTTCAAGGAGACTATGGCAGGGACCTTCCACTTCCTCAGCCTCCTCCTCCGAATCGTGAGAAGATGGCGGTTTCTGAGGAGTAGTGCTCGCCTGTCTAATATTAGAAAAAGCACTTTCCTGAGAGGATGAGCCTTCTCTGCTATCCTGCCTAGCATTAAGGCTAGCCTGGAAGGCTTTAAGTGTGGATAACATCTCAGATTGTACTGAGAGAAAATCTCTCATAACCTCAGAAGTCTCCTTCCCTGATAATTTATGAATGCATTTGTAACAGAACGGCTTGGTGTGCTCTGCAGTTAGTTTATCATTGCAGTACCCACACCTCTTGGAACGGGAAGGATTTTTGGGTCTCGGTCTACTGGCAACACTCTGGGTTTCTGTATCTGCAAAAACAAGAAGCCCATTTAACTAGTAACACTTAAACCGAGATCTCTTATGAGGGAAAAGCTAGAGGGGCACCCCCTCCCTTATCTCCTCCAGCCTGATAGACTCACCCCCGGTGGCCTCCACAACGGCTGAAAACTCCTCCTGCTCCATTGCAGTGAGTGAGTAGTGGACGCCTGCTCCTTGCCTGACGCTGCCTCTGACGCCCGGAATTACCTGGTACCTGTGGTTCAAGCCAGCTGCTGGCTCCTCACGGCGTTCCGAACACCGCCGCCATCTTGCCGAGGCCACTTCCTCCTCTGTGGGCGGCGTGCTCTAGTAACCGGGCGGCCGTGACGTCATTTCCTCCCAGAAATGACCACCGCAAAATGGCGCCGATACTACACACAGCCGCCGGCGCTGAGGCGGCCAGGAGACCCAGGATAGAGCTCAAACAGGCAGAATGTGGCAAATCCTCTCTAGAAACCATGAGGTAAGGAGAGGTGGGAGCAGGAACATGGTCCCTGGAGTTCTGGAGACTCACAGTGCCCAGGGTCCTCCAGTTCTCATGGGGAGCTCTTCATTGCCCCCCTGAGACAAATAGGGGAACAAACCCCCCCGAGCAGGGCAAGCCCTACCAAACCCAAAGGTTTTCCAAAAACCTGCAGTCTGGCGCCCAGGGGGAGACTTCCAGCCCACGGCCTTCAGTCTATTAGAAAAAAACAAACTGTTTCGCTGTGGGGAAACACAATCAAAAACTGAGGAGTGCAGGGAGGGGCGGGGTTTTTAACCTCTTTCTTGATTGTGTTTCCTGTCAGGAGGACCAGTCATCTCTCAGGGTGCCGTCCTGGAAGACGACTTGAGAAAATGATTTTAACGTGTAAACAAAGTTTAAAAAAATAGGCCTGGTCCTTAAGTGGTTAAGGAATGAATTAAAAAAAATGAAAAGTTGTTATAGTTGTCTGCTCTGTGTAAAGGTGGTGTGCAGATAAATCTCTTCAAGCGGAGGTCCGCCGACAAAAAAAAATAAAATTTTAAAAGCAAGCAGCTACAAATACTACTCCTGCTGACTTTTTAATATATGGACACTTAACTGTCCAGGGAGCCCTATCTATCTATCTATCTATCTATCGTCGCCGCCATCCTTGGTAAGGGAATCAGGAAGTGAAGCTGTGCGGCTTCACTTCCTGGTTCCCTACTGCGCATGAGTCGCGCTGCATGTCCTCACTGGTCCCTGCTGTCTTCTGTCTCCCATAAGACAGCGGGGGAGGACAGCGTAGGCACTCGGAAGTGGCGTAGGTCACTGCGAACGTCGCGGTGATCTATGCCAGGAAGTGGGAGCAGATACCTGGTATTATACAGGTATCTGCTCCCTCCTCCCCCCTGAAAGGTGCCAAATGTGACACCGGAGGGGGGGGGTTCCATTTTTGGGTGGCTCTCCACTTTAACTCCTCTTCTGGACCCCCCTATCTGCTCTCAGCTTCTCATCTTCTGAGAGTGCCCCCATAGCAGCTGGCTTGCATCCATAGACATACACAGCGTGACTTGGCCCCTACCACACTCCTTCCTCACAGGATTTAATTGACAGCAGCAGGAGCCAATGGCCCCTGCTGTTGACTCTGTTCTGTGAGAAGAAAGAGAGGAGAGCACTGCCGCAGACTGGCACAACCCTGGATCAAGCAATGAGGTGGGGTTGAGGGAACGATGCTGCTACTGGAATTTTTTTTTTTTTTTTTTAACCTTTTTAATGCAGGGAATGCATTAAGGTAAAAAAAAGCCTTGATTTTGGAACTGTTTTAAAGTCAAAGTATTCCTAGAAAAGGCTTTAAGTCAGCACAACTTCAACGTGGTAGTTCGAGAACTACAAGCCGCCAACCGCAAAGGATGGGGCTTGTAGTTCATTCACACACAGAGCTATGGTTTTAAAAAGTGACAGCTAGTACAGGGAACGGCTCCCCGTACTACTGTCAGAGAGGGAGGGCATTGGGCAGCAGCTGCAGCATTGGGAACATGTTCTCAAATGTGAACTTATACGAAGTGAAAATTTTTCTTTGCATGTGAACATGGTCTTCTCTGGTAAGTCTCCATTTACATTAGCGCGTCTCCAAAGTTGCATGATTTCCAGCGCGCCTTTTGTAGCGTGATTTTGATGCGACTTATGGTGCAATTTTTGATCCGACTTTACAATCTATGGATCAGTGGCACACCAAAGTAGTCCAGGAACCTTTTTAAAGTCACTGTGACTTTATGTCGCACCAATTTGAACGGGTACCATTGAAAAGAATGGGGGTGCAACTTGTCATGCGACTTTTTTTCCTAAGTTGCAAGACAAATCACACAAGTGTGAATAGAACCTAAATCAACTCGTTCATTTTTACGGGTGATGTGTGAATCTGTCATAAGACATAAATTCTCTAAGCACAATGTATATTATAAATGACTCTAGAGTGTAACTGTGTGGCTCTTTCCTGTTATGTTGCCCCGGTTGAACAGTTCTGCATCAAATAAAGATACAATCTGAACTTTTCCTGCTGTGTTACTTCATTGGATTTACTCAAATGCACACAATGAAGGGCTTGGTTCAGACAGACTTGGGGACAGTCTCTCTGGAAAGGGTGTCTCCTGACTCCATGTACTTGCCTGCACTCCCCTGCAGCCAGCAAGAATACCCAGAACTTTTGGGTATGGGAGCCATGTCACCTCCTGGGCATGGGAACCATGCAAATAAAGATTCTCAATTTCTGTAGTAAATGAGCCTCAGTGTGCCTCTAATTTTAGACGGTGTTGAGAACTACTTGGCAAATGGGCATGAGCTCAGGCGTGTTCGGATCCTAGTCTAAGCCCACCTGAGCGATCCCGCCAGGAAGCTGTCATTTCCTGCCCCACAACCACATGTAGATGCGTAGAGTGGGGAATGCCTCGGCCACTTATGATTGGCAGCGTGCAGCGACCGCTTCTTGGACTGGGATCTGAACGCAACTGAGCTCATCTCTGCTTGCAAAGTAAGCGATCGCTGTTTTGCCAGGGAAGTGTTAAGTTGTGTGACTTGTGGAATTTTATTTTACTAACTACTTAATGTTGTGCTTTTTTTTTTCAAAGTCTTTGTGTTGGCTTTTTTTTTTTTTTTTTTTTTTTTTTTTTTTGTCAGTGCTTATTTTTCTAAACGATTATTATTTTTTTGTGTCTGCAGGTTTCATGGCAGAACTCTGAATAAAGTGTTTGTTTGCACTGGAAGCGGAGACATCTTCTTAACTTGCACTTGTCATCTCGTTGCCTTGGAGTAATAAAAGCCACCTTGCACTTGAGCATAGAAGCTCTTCAGCACTTAGAAATGTGTGGACTGACTAGACTACACTAAGGGTCAACTCTTTGTCTGGACTGGAGAACTGCAGGATCTCACAATGAGGACTGTGATGAAGAAATAATTACGGTAGGTGTATAAGAATGAGGATCGGTGCAAGAGGGAACAAATAACAGTCGGTTACTTAATTAACTCTGTAGAAATTGGAAGACTAACACTAATCCTTTTCAGATGTTTGTAAATTAGCAATGTTGTTTAGGCATTTGTACAACTTGAGGGGCGCATTAGACAGGAATCCTGCCATAACAGAATAATGCAAGTATCAATTGCTGACTTTATTTGTAAAAATGCTAGTTGCCTGGCTTTCTTTGGTTTTACCCTTTGGAGTTACTAATCTGAAACAAGCAGGCCGAAAGTGAGCTCAGTGCAAAGTCAGATCCTATTTATTGAAGCCTTAGGACCCCTTTACACTGGTGTGCTTCACCTTACCCATAACTTGATTAAAAAAATGTTCTTTAGTAAGCAACATGCATTCCACCTCAACCCCTTCACGCCGATGTAACGCAAATATGCGGCCTACGGCTTGAAGGGGTTGTACCGGGGCATCTGCAGGCATCACCCCGCTACTGGGTTTTTTTTTTTTTTTTCTGGCGGAATTTCCGACAGAAAAAGAATTCGATGGGAGCTTTTCATCGTATATTCCGACCGTGTGTATGCCCCATCGGACTTTTTCCGTCGCAAATTCAGAAGGACTTAGAGAACATGTTCTATATTTTTCCGACGGAACAAATTACTATCGGAAAAAACGCTTGTCTGTATGCTGTTCCAATGCACCAAAAATGAAGCATGCTCTGAAGCAAGTACGAGACGGAAGCTACTGACTATTGAACTTCTGTTTTCTGGTCCCATCGTATGTGTTGTACGTCACCGCGTTCTAGAAGGTCGGAATTTGGTGAGACCATGTGTATGCAAGACAGCTTGAGCGGAATTCGGTCGGAAATCTGTCCGAAAAACCTCCAGGGTTTATTCCGACGGCAAAACCGGTCGTGTGTACAGGGCATTAGAGCCGGCTTTCTTGTGATAACAACCGATGCGGCTAAGCAGCCGCTCGGTTGTTATCCCAATCAGTGGGAGGGGACCTCCCTTTCCGCCGGTTCGCTCGGGCTCTCCCCTTCCGCTGGCTGGCCGGAGACCCGAAAGAAGCCGGAATCTGCTTCAAATGGGTCTTGTATCTAGTAACCCTGAAGTGATGCCATGACATCACTTCTGGTTTACTAAAGACCTAAATACTCCAATTTAAATGACCGTATTAAAAACAGCCAAACTTGGCATTTTGAATGCTTTTAAGTACTGTGTGTGTGTGTGTGTACATTTGGTGATTCTAAGTAATTTTTTAGCAAAAAGTACAGATTTTTAACTTGTAAGCAGCAAGTGTCAGAAAAAGGCTTAGGCGTGAAGGGGTTATTAATTATGCTACTAAAATTAGCTTTCTGTAAATTGCCTCCAGCATTGCTCCTGTTTTCTTCTTGCCGGAGCCTGCCATTTTGCTGAGGCCCACTGCCTTTTAGCAGCAGTAAATCTTAAGACCCCATTCACACAGGGGCAACACGACTTGCAGGTCGCCTCAGCGAGGCGACCTGCAAACGACTGCCTGGGCGACTTGCAAAACGACTTCTGTATAGAAGTCTATGCAAGTCGCCCCCGAAGTCGTACAGGAACCTTTTTCTAAGTCGGAGCGACTTGCGTCGCTCCCCTTAGAACAGTTCCATTGTACTGAACGGGACGCTACTTGTCAGGCGACCTAGGTCGCCTGACAAGTCGTCCCAGTGTGAACCGAGGCTTAGGCTGTCAGCGGGTTGGTCTCTACATTTTTGGCACAGTGCAGAATTAAAGAGGGCAACTGAGCATGTGCAGAGCAGGGTGAGACAGTATTAATGGCACAGTATAGACACTTTTTTTTTTTTTTTTTTTTTTTTTTTTTTGTTTTACATCGCTATACCTGCAGAAGGGGCCAGCTTAAAGTGATCTAGCATGACTTAATTTACTGACTAAAGTTCCACTTTAAAAACGTGGTATGTGTTTTGAAAAAAATGCACATCACGTTTTTGGTGCTTTTTCTGGACTCCTGAGTACCCGCATGCACCTGCGTTTTTGATGCATTTACCATTCATTTCAATGTGGAGGTGTGTCTTTGGTGTGCTTTTTAAACATGCACCAAAAATTCAGCATGCAGGATCACTACACGTATCGGGGCTTGGCCCTTCTAAACCCCATTTCCAGTCTGTCACATGACCTGAAGAAGAGCCATGCCCCGTTACGCGTAGTCAAGACGACAGCTATCTTCCCTCTCTACTCTCCTCAGCTTGCTCTCCACCTGTTGTGCTCCAAGCTTCATTTTGGGAGCTTGAGGGCCACTTCAGCGATTTTGAAAAACCAGTCATGGGCCACAATGTGCGGAGTGGGCGGATGGCAGGTCTGTGTTCACTATGTAGAGCAGACACGGCCCACTCTACTCTATAGGGCCCGCTGCAGTTCAGTTTAAAGCAGCCCAGTAACCATTGCAGAACAGAGATGCCCATATATACACTGTGATTTTAGTAATAAACTTACCTTTTTAATAAGTTTTCCATTCAGGTATTGCCTGCTGTTGTCCCAGGCAGAATGCATTTTGGTATTGCTCCGCCTGAGACAGGAACTGGTTCTATACAGGAAGCATTGGCTTTTGCGGCTCTGCTCTGGCTTCATTTACAACATTGATGCTTTGGCATGGCGGGTCAGGAACCCGCCTTTTGGGCTTGCCAACCTGCCATCCCAGAGCAGAAGGTCGCGGCCACATCAAAGGGCTCCACTGGTTGAGCACCCCTGGTGTGTGGCGTTCCACAGGATTTAAAGAGGTACTTTTTTTTTTTTTTTTTCATGCATTTTTGTTTTGTTTCTTAAATACCAAAAGTGGAGTGAACTGTACTTTTAATTTTGGACCTTTTGGCGCCTTTTTTGTAGACTATTCATTTATTATAATTATACAGTATATTGTATAGCACCACTTTTAGTATCAGATATGATCGGTTGATTATATGCAATTTTTGACACAAACTTTATTGCGTACAGCATATGGGCAAATGTTTATACCGGATCTTGTCAGCAAGGTTTTGCATAGATCAGTATGGCTGTGTAAAGGAAGCCCAATGAATATTGAAATTGTTTAGTAATTGCATTTGATGTTCTCCAACATTTTGAAGTGAGAGCAGGAATTTAAAAGTACAATAAAAAGCAAAGCTTTTTTTTTTTTTTTTTTTCAGTTCTGGGTAGAGTCATTCAAACACTTGTCACATCTTCATTGCTGTCTGTGTGAAGGAAAATCCCAGTGAGACACGGATCGAAAAAAAAAAAAAAAAAAGTGATAGTGGGTTATAGCCCTCCCTTTTTCTATCCAAAAAAAAGGGGGGGGGGGTGGAGTTTTGCCTTTTAATTCTACCTTAGAATCGTACAAGAATGGACAGCCTAAAAAAAGGCATTTTGGTTTTTGCTTTACAATATTAAAAAAAACTGGGCTAACTTTACTACTGAATTGAAAAAATAGGAAATACCTATAAGCCGCGCACTGTGAAACCAATTTAAGTGGATGAATTAAAATTGTGCTAAAAAATGTTTAAGGAGCAGCTGGTAGTGAGACCAAAGGTCTAATATTGTGTTAAAGAAATCCAATTTCATACCGTGCTCTAAATTTTTATATATATATATATATATATATATTACATAATAGTGCTAAAATCATATGTGAATTCATGAAACATACGTGTCAAAGCACTAATGGTGAATGTCCATATTCAAAGAAAATTTTATCAAAATTAAATGTCCGTAGAAGACCACCACCAAAATCGACGTGAGAGATGAGAATCCTTATGAACTGGGTGAGATAAGGTCTTCCACCACCACCAGGCAAACAATCTACATATGTATCTACATACATTAAGAGATCACAAGAAGGGGCTCCTCATTGTGTAATATTAAAAAAAATCCCTTTATTCCATACGAGGCATAGGCATAAAACATAGTAAAAACAATTTGCCCAATTCCAAAAGCATGCAGGTACGCCGCGTGCGTTCCGCCTGCGTCCCAATTAGCGGAAGTAACGTATCACGTGCCCTATGAACCGACGCGTTTCATCTGACATCATCAGGCGTAACTTTACTACTGTCTTATTTTTCTTTTTAAAGTGTGATTTCCCCCCCCCCCCCCCAAAAAAAAAGTGCATTTGTAAGACCGCTATGCAAATACTGTGTGACAAAGTTTATGAACAACTGCCATTTTATTCCCTAGGGTGTTGGATAAAAAATATATACATAATGTTTGGGGGTTCTAAGTCATTTTCTAGCAAAAAAAAAAATGATTTTAACTTGTGAACAACAAGTTTGAAAAATAGGCCTGGTCCTTAAATGGTGGTATACAGTGCCTTGCTAAAGTATTCACCCCCTTGTTTATTCTTTTGTTCCATTACAGCCTTTAGTTCAATGTTTTTTTAATTGAATTATATGTGATGGATCAGAACACAATAGTCTAAGTTGGTGAAGTAAAATAAAATTAGAAAAATATATACATAAAACTTAGGCCTGGTTCACACATGTGTTTTTTTGGTGCCTTTTGCAGAAACCCACTACAGTTCATTTAACATTCACATCTGTGTTTTTTTTTCAGCTGCTGTGTATTTGGAAAGAGTCAATGACTTTTTTTAAACGCAAAACTTTGCTTTTTTGGCTCAACATACTTCAGTGGAGAAGCTGCAGAAAAAACATGTAATGTGTTTTTGCAGCAATTTGTGTTTTATTTAAATTTTTTTTAATCTGGCCAAAAAAAGGCATAAACGCAAATCGCAGCAAAATCACCTGCGCAAAAAATCAAAACGCACCGCAAAATGCCTTGCAGAAACAGATCAAAAGCAAACTGCATAGGTGTGTACCGAGCCTTATGCTGGCCACTCGGATCAATTTTCAGATGAGAATATTCGTACGAAAAAATCGCTGAATTGCCGAATGAAATTTTCACTTGCTTTTAACATTCTGTTTTAAAACGAATGTAATTTCTGAACGAAAACCACATACACTGTCTGAAAATTCCTTTAACCAAGAAGTTTTCTATTTCTATATTTTCCCGTCACTGTGGTTAAAAACAAAGTTCGATTTGACCCCACTAACGATTAGAAAATCAAACGAATGTTCTTAAAATTAAATACCCCCCCCTCCCCAGGAAGACATTTGTTTTTGTATGGCCAGCATACAATATATTACATTCCTGTCTGAAAATCTGCAAAACAGTCTTAACTTTTTTTTCTTTTAAATAAAAAAAAATATCGATCTTTGAGTCTGATATTTACTAGATTCAACCTCCTAATAGTATATCCAGTACATCTCTTCTGTCTGTTCTTCTCAGAGTGGATTAGAGATTTTACTCCCTAACCATATAGTTGGTTATTTATATTTACCACTGCATATAGAGATATTTAAGAATAAATTGCCTTTTTTTAAACTTTACATATTAACTAAATTATACACCACACTTCTTTTAAGGTTATTAATCGAAACAATAATCGGCCAACTAATTGATTATGAAAATAATCGTTAGTTGCAGCCCTACATAGAACAATTTTTCAGAAATAAAAAAAAATTCAGAAATTTACCTGCAGAAGTCACATACAGTATCTCACAAAAGTGAGTACACCCCTCACATTTTTGTAAATATTTTATTATCTTTTCATGTGACAACACTGAAGAAATGACACTTTGCTACAATGTAAAGTAGTGAGTGTACAGCTTGTATAACAGTGTAAATTTGCTGTCCCCTCAAAATGACTCAACACACAGCCATTAATGTCTAAACTGCTAGCAACAAAAGTGAGTACACCCCTAAGTGAAAATGTCCAAATTGGGCCCAATTAGCCATTTTCCCTTCCCGGTGTCATGTGACTCGTTAGTGTTACAAGGTCTCAGGTGTGAATGGGGAGCAGGTGTGTTAAATTTGGTGTTATCGTTCTCACTCTCTCATTCTGGTCACTGGAAGTTCAACATGGCACCTCATGGCAAAGAAGTCTCTGAGGATCTGAAAAAAAGAATTGTTGCTGTACATAAAGATGGCCTAGGCTATAAGAAGATTGCCAAGACCCTGAAACTGAGCTGCAGCACGGTGGCCAAGACCATACAGCGGTTTAACAGGACAGGTTCTACTCAGAACAGGCCTTGTCATGGTCGACCAAAGAAGTTGAGTGCACATGCTCAGCATCATATCCAGAGGTTGTCTTTGGGAAATAGACTTATGATTGCTGCCAGCATTGCTGCAGAGGTTGAAGGGGGGGGGGGGGGGTCAGCCTGTCAGTGCTCAGAACATACGCTGCACACTGCATTAAATTGGTCTGCATGGCTGTCGTCCCAGAAGGAAGCCTCTTCTAAAGATGATGCACAAGAAAGCCCGCAAACAGTTTGCTGAAGACAAGCAGACTAAGGACATGGATTACTGGAATCATGTCCTGTGGTCTGATGAGACCAAGATAAACTTATTTGGTTCAGATGGTGTCAAGCCTGTGTGGCGGCAACCAGGTGAGGAGTACAAAGACAAGTGTGTCTTGCCTACAGTCAAGCATGGTGGTGAGAGTGTCATGGTCTGGGGCAGCATGAGTGCTGCCGACATTGGGGAGCTACAGTTCATTGAGGGAACCATGAATGCCAACATGTACTGTGAAATACTAAACCAGAGCATGATCCCCTCCCTTCAGAGACTGGGCCGCAGGACAGTATTCCAACATAACGGCACCAAACACCTCCAAGATGACCACTGCCTTGCTAAAGAAGCTGAGGGTAAAGGTGATGGACTGGCCAAGCATGTCTCCAGACCTAAACCCTATTGAGCATCTGTGGGGCATCCTCAAATGGAATGTGGAGGAGCGCAAGGTCTCTAATATCCACCAGCTCTGTGATGTCATCATGGAGGAGGGGAAGAGGACTCCAATGGTAACCTGTGAAGCTCTGGTGAACTCCATGCCCAAGAGGGTTAAGGCAGTGCTGGAAAAATAATGGTGGCCACACAAAATATTGACACTTTGGGCCCAATTTGGACATTTTCACTTAGGGGTGTACTCACTTTTGTTGCCAGCGGTTTAGACATTAATGGCTGTGTGTTGGGTTATTTTGAGGGGGCAGCAAATTTACACTGTTATACAAGCTGTACACTCACCACTTTACATTGTAGCAATGTGTCATTTCTTCAGTGTTGTCACATGAAAAGGTATATAAAATATTTACAAAAATTTGAGGGGTGTACTCACTTTTGTGAAGTACTGTAGAACATGGTTACAAATCCCCCCCCCCCCAACCCCTGAATTTCAGGGTGCGTCTTCCTATATGTACCTATTTTGTTTTGAACTTATAGCGGCTGTGCGTGGGTCCACCATCAGAGCCATGTCATCCATTAACAGAGGGACTTGGAGATCTCAGTGTATGTCACCACACTGATCAATTGTTTACCTCCTCCAGCCCCTTCCTCCATACAGATTAACCCCTTAGGTTCCACAGTGAGTATAACAAGGATGCTTTACTGCATATACAGACTGATTTTACTGTTGTGGTTTTAGTATCATTTTAATGGATAACTATCACATCTCCAAAGTAGAAGGACCCTTGTCTACCCCACTTTCCCAAAAATCTGTCTCATGAATGGATACCTTTTGGATCCCGGCAGCTGCCTAACACTTGTTGACGTTGGAAGATTGCCTTTTTGTATTGCGCATGCAAGCACTTCTCTATAAAGCATAATGAAGATCCTGTCTCCTGTATTGCAGAGAGCCAACCTATGCACTGCTGTTATGTAGTACATACTGATCCAGAGGGAGGAAAGTCTTGTTAGAAATCTACTGTGACGACAATTTTGTATGATGAGGGATACATTTTTAAGCTTAATGCTCTGAAGATACATTTTCATGTAACTTTGTACGTATTTACTAAAACTGATGCACACAGAATCTGGTGCAGGTGTGCATTGTAATCAATCGGTTTGTTCAATTAAGGTTTGACAATAACCCCCAGCTCACATTGGCGCGATTTGACATGTCAAATCGCATGTCAAATTGCAGCCTATTGCAGGTACCGGCACTGTCCTAATCGGTGCAATGCCGACTTTGTGGCACCAATTTCCAAAACTAGTCACTGCACTACTTTTGGCGACCTCGGGGGCGATTTCATGAACCCGCACAGATGTCTTACAAATCGTCCCCGAACTCACGCTGAAATGGGGCTTTGAAATCATGCGAGTTCAGTTGAACTCGCATGATTTCAAACCCGCCTTCAGTGTGAACGAGGGCTAAAACCTGGAAGCTGATTGGTTACTATGCACAGCTTTAGTAAATTTCCCCCTGCGTTTTTGTGGAAGAAAGATTATAGTAGGTTACTCTTTAAAGTCTAACTCCAAGTTTCATTTAACTGGAAATAGTTTGTTTGGATCCAGCTAGTTCAAACAAATTTTATTTCCTTCACTAACGGATGCACCCGCTGTCAACGCTGTATAAACTGTAAGTAGCATCAGCTAAATACAGTATACAGCGCTGTGCAACGGTACAGGGACTTTCCGTCTTATTTCATGGAACAAATTGGTCGAACTGAGTGCTTGACAGGTTTTTTTTGTGGTGTGTAGGGTGTTTTTTTTTTTTTTTTTTTTTTTTTTTAACCACTTGCCGACCGCCTACCGCATATATACTGCGGCAGAGCGGCACGGGCAGGCAAAATCACGTACCCGTACGTGATCTGCCTCCCGCGGGCGGGGGGTCCGATCGGACCCCCCCCGGTGCCATCGGCGGTCGGCATCTGACTGGGAGCGTCGGGAGGCGAGGGGGAGACCATCCGATCGTGGCCCCCCCCTCGCGATCGCTCCCAGCCAATGGGAATCCTCCTCTGCCTGTGTGTCGTTTCACACAGGCAGAGGATGTGATGTCATCTCTCCTCGGTCTGGCAGTTTCCGTTCCAGCGCCGAGGAGAGAAGACAAGTGAGTGCACACAACACACACACAGTAGAACATGCCAGGCATACTTTACACCCCCGATCCCCCCCCCGATCGCCCCCCGATCCCCCCCCAATCACCCCCCCCCCCCCTGTCACAAACTGACATTAGCAGTATTTTTTTTTTTTTTTTTTTCTGATTACTGCATAGTGTCAGTTTGTGACAGTTAGTGTTAGGGCAGTGAGTATTACCCCCCTTTAGGTCTAGGATACCCCCCTAACCCCCCCTAATAAAGTTTTAACCCCTTGATCACCCCCTGTCACCAGTGTCGCTAAGCGATCATTTTTCTGATCGCTGTATTAGTGTCGCTGGTGACGCTAGTTAGGAACGTAAATATTTAGGTTCGCCGTCAGTGTTTTATAGCGACAGGGACCCCCATATACTACCTAATAAATGTTTTAACCCCTTGATTGCCCCCTAGTTAACCCTTTCACCACTGATCACCGTATAACTGTTACAGGTGACGCTGGTTAGTTCGTTTATTTTTTATAGTGTCAGGGCACCCGCCGTTTATTACCGAATAAAGGTTTAGCCCCCTGATCGCCCGGCGGTGATATGCGTCGCCCCAGGCAGCGTCAGATTAGCGCCAGTACCGCGAACACCCACGCACGCAGCATACGCCTCCCTTAGTGGTATAGTATCTGATCGGATCAATATCTGATCCGATCAGATCTATACTAGCGTCCCCAGCAGTTTAGGGTTCCCGAAAACGCAGTGTTAGCGGGATCAGCCCAGATACCCGCTAGCACCTGCGTTTTGCCCCTCCGCCCAGCCCAGCCCACCCAAGTGCAGTATCGATCGATCACTGTCACTTACAAAACACTAAACGCATAACTGCAGCGTTCGCAGAGTCAGGCCTGATCCCTGCGATCGCTAACAGTTTTTTTGGTAGCGTTTTGGTGAACTGGCAAGCACCAGCCCCAGGCAGCGTCAGGTTAGCGCCAGTACCGCTAACACCCACGCACGCACCGTATACCTCCCTTAGTGGTATAGTATCTGATCGGATCAATATCTGATCCGATCAAATCTATACTAGCGTCCCCAGCAGTTTAGGGTTCCCAAAAACGCAGTGTTAGCGGGATCAGCCCAGATACCTGCTAGCACCTGCGTTTGGCCCCTCCGCCCGGCCCAGCCCAGCCCACCCAAGTGCAGTATCGATCGATCACTGTCACTTACAAAACACTAAACGCATAACTGCAGCGTTCGCAGAGTCAGGCCTGATCCCTGCGATCGCTAACAGTTTTTTTGGTAGCGTTTTGGTGAACTGGCAAGCACCAGCCCCAGGCAGCGTCAGATTAGCGCCAGTACCGCTAACACCCACGCACGCAGCATACGCCTCCCTTAGTGGTATAGTATCTGATCGGATCAATATCTGATCCGATCTGATCTATACTAGCGTCCCCAGCAGTTTAGGGTTCCCAAAAATGCAGTGTTAGCGGGATCAGCCCAGATACCTGCTAGCACCTGCGTTTTGCCCCTCCGCCCGGCCCGGCCCAGCCCACCCAAGTGCAGTATCGATCGATCACTGTCACTTACAAAACACTAAACACATAACTGCAGCGTTCGCAGAGTCAGGCCGGATCCCTGTGATCGCTAACAGTTTTTTTTGTAGCGTTTTGGTGAACTGGCAAGCGCCAGCGGCCTAGTACACCCCGGTCGTAGTCAAACCAGCACTGCAGTAACACTTAAGTGCAGTTCAAGCTGGTGAGGTGGCAAGCACAAGTAGTGTCCCGCTGCCACCAAAAAGACAAACACAGGCCCGTCGTGCCCATAATGCCCTTCCTGCTGCATTCGCCAATCCTAATTGGGAACCCACCGCTTCTGCAGCGCCCGTACTTCCCCCATTCACATCCCCAACCAAATGCAGTCGGCTGCATGAGAGGCATTTTTATGTCCTCCCGAGTACCCCTACCCAACGAACCCCCCCAAAAAAGATGTCGTGTCTGCAGAAAGCGCGGATATAGGCGTGACACCCACTATTATTGTCCCTCCTGTCCTGACAATCCTGGTCTTTGCATTGGTGAATGTTTTGAACGCTACCATGCACTAGTTGAGTATTAGCGTAGGGTACAGCATTGCACAGACTAGGCACACTTTCACAGGGTCTCCCGAGATGCCATCGCATTTTGAGAGACCCGAACCTGGAACCGGTTACAGTTATAAAAGTTAGTTACAAAAAAAAGTGTAAAAAAAAAAAAAAACACAAACAAAAATATAAAATAAAAATAGTTGTCGTTTTATTCTCTCTCTCTATTCTCTCTCTATTGTTCTGCTCTTTTTTACTGTATTCTATTCTGCAATGTTTTATTGTTGTTATGTTTTATCACGTTTGCTTTTCAGGTATGTAATTATTTATACTTTACCGTTTACTGTGCTTTATTGTTAACCATTTTTTTGTCTTCAGGTATGCCATTCACGACTTTGAGTGGTTATACCAGAATGATGCCTGCAGGTTTAGGTATCATCTTGGTATCATTCTTTTCAGCCAGCGGTCGGCTTTCATGTAAAAGCAATCCTAGTGGCTAATTAGCCTCTAGACTGCTTTTACAAGCAGTGGGAGGGAATGCCCCCCCCCCCAACATCTTCCGTGTTTTTCTCTGGCTCTCCTGTCTCAACAGGGAACCTGAAAATGCAGCCGGTGATTCAGCCAGCTGACCATAGAGCTGATCAGAGACCAGAGTGGCTCCAAACATCTCTATGACCTAAGAAACCGGAAGCTACAAGCATTTTATGACGTAGATTTCGCCGGATGTAAACCGCGCCATTGGGAAATTGGGAAAGCATTTTATCACACCGATCTTGGTGTGATCAGATGCTTTGAGGGCAGAGGAGAAATCTAGGGTCTAATAGACCCCAATTTTTGCAAAAAAGAGTACCTGTCACTACCTATTGCTATCATAGGGGATATTTACATTCCCTGAGATAACAATAAAAATGATTTAAAAAAAAAAAAAATGAAAGGAACAGTTTAAAAATAAGATAAAAAAATAATAATAATAAAGAGAAGAAAAAAAAAAAAAAAAAAAAGCACCCCTGTCCCCCCTGCTCTCGCGCTAAGGTGAACGCAAGCGTTGGTCTGGCGTCAAATGTAAACAGCAATTGCACCATGCATGTGAGGTATCGCCGCGAAGGTCAGATCGAGGGCAGTAAGTTTAGCAGTAGACCTCCTCTGTAAATCTAAAGTGGTAACCTGTAAAGGCTTTTAAAGGCTTTTAAAAATGTATTTAGTTTGTCGCCACTGCACGTTTGTGCGCAATTTTAAAGCATGTCATGTTTGGTATCCATGTACTCGGCCTAAGATCATCTTTTTTATTTCATCAAACATTTGGGCAATATAGTGTGTTTTAGTGCATTAAAATGTAAAAAAGTGTGTTTTTTCCCCAAAAAATGCGTTTGAAAAATCGCTGCGCAAATACTGTGTGAAAAAAAAAAAATGAAACACCCACCATTTTAATCTGTAGGGCATTTGCTTTAAAAAAAATATATAATGTTTGGGGGTTCAAAGTAATTTTCTTGCAAAAAAAAAATTATTTTTTTATGTAAACAATAAGTGTCAGAAAGGGCTTTGTCTTCAAGTGGTTAGAAGAGTGGGTGATGTGTGACATAAGCCTCTAGATGTTGTGCATAAAATGCCAGGACAGTTCAAAACCCCCCCAAATGACCCCATTTTGGAAAGTAGACACCCCAAGCTATTTGCTGAGAGTCATGTTGAGTCCATGGAATAATTTATATTGTGACACAAGTTGCGGGAAAGAGACAATTTTTTATTTTTTTTATTTTTTTTTGCGCAAAGTTGTCACTAAATGATATATTGCTCAAACATGCCATGGGAATATGTGAAATTACACCCCAAAATACATTCTGTTGCTTCTCCTGAGTACGGGGATACCACATGTGTGGGACTTTTTGGGAGCCTAGCCGCGTACGGGACCCCGAAAACCAAGCACCGCCTTCAGGCTTTCTAAGGCCGTAAATTTTTGATTTCACTCTTCACTGCCTATCACAGTTTCGGAGGCCATGGAATGCCCAGGTGGCACAAAACCCCCCCCAAATGACCCCATTTTGGAAAGTAGACACCCCAAGCTATTTGATGAGAGGTATAGTGAGTATTTTGCAGACCTCACTTTTTGTCACAAAGTTTTGAAAATTGAAAAAAGAAAAAAAAAATTTTTTTTTCTCGTCTTTCTTTATTTTCAAAAACAAATGAGAGCTGCAAAATACTCACCATGCCTCTCAGCAAATAGCTTGGGGTGTCTACTTTCCAAAATGAGGTCATTTGGGGGGGGTTTGTGCCACCTGGGCATTCCATGGCCTCCGAAACTGTGATAGGCAGTGAGGAGTAAAATCAAAAATGTACGCCCTTAGAAAGCCTGAAGGCGGTGCTTGGTTTTCGGGGTCCCGTACGCGGCTAGGCTCCTAAAAAGTCCCACACATGTGGTATCCCCGTACTCAGGAGAAGCAGCTAAATGTATTTTGGGGTGCAATTCCACATATGCCCATGGCCTGTGTGAGCAATATATCATTTAGTGACAACTTTGTGCAAAAAAAAAAAAAAAATTTGTCACTTTCCCGCAACTTGTGTCAAAATATAAAACATTCCATGGACTCAACATGCCTCAAAGCAAATAGCTTGGGGTGTCTACTTTCCAAAATGGGGTCATTTGGGGGGGTTTATGTCATCTGGGCATTTTATGGCCTTCAAAACTGTGATAGGTAGTGAGGAGTAAAATCAAAAATGTACGCCCTTAGAAATCCTGAAGGCGTTGCTTGGTTTTCGGGGCCCCGTACGCGGCTAGGCTCCCAAAAAGTCCCACACATGTGGTATCCCCGTACTCAGGAGAAGCAGCTAAATGTATTTTGGGGTGCAATTCCACATATGCCCATGGCCTGTGTGAGCAATATATCATTTAGTGACAACTTTTTGTAATTTTTTTTTTTTTTTTTTTTTTTTTGTCATTATTCAATCACTTGGGACAAAAAAAATGAATATTCAATGGGCTCAACATGCCTCTCAGCAAATTCCTTGGGGTGTCTACTTTCCAAAATGGGGTCATTTGTGGGGGTTTTGTACTGCCCTGCCATTTTAGCACCTCAAGAAACGACATAGGCAGTCATAAATTAAAGGCTGTGTAAATTCCAGAAAATGTACCCTAGTTTGTAGACGCTATAACTTTTGCGCAAACCAATAAATATACACTTATTGACATTTTTTTTACCAAAGACATGTGGCCGAATACATTTTGGCCTAAATGTATGACTAAAATTGAGTTTATTGGATTTTTTTTAGAACAAAAAGTAGAAAATATCATTTTTTTTCAAAATTTTCGGTCTTTTTCCGTGTATAGCGCAAAAAATAAAAACGGCAGAGGTGATCAAATACCATCAAAAGAAAGCTCTATTTGTGGGAAGAAAAGGACGCAAATTTCGTTTGGGTACAGCATTGCATGACCGCGCAATTAGCAGTTAAAGCGACGCAGTGCCGAATTGTAAAAAGTGCTCTGGTCAGGAAGGGGGTAAAACCTTCCGGGGCTGAAGTGGTTAATGAATACTCGACTTCCTCTAGTTGGCTGAGGTGGAGATCGTGGTGTCTGCCCACCTGTCCTCCGCTATTTTAGAGTAAGGCTTGATATTCAATGGCAAAATAAAAAGCTTCATGTGAATGGCTGAAGAGTACTTGGCCTGACTTTGATTTTGTTCTGTATACGGGGCGGGAAGTTCCCATACCACGTCCGTAACACAGCCCTGTATACTGCATTTAGCTGATGCTACATATAGTGGCCACATGTATTGGTGAGGACATTTTGTATTTCTTTTTTTTTGGTTTTGGACAGCTTGGTCCAAATGAACTATTTAGAGGTAAAAAAAATGAAGTGAAGAATGTAGTGAAGCTTCCGCAAATCTGATTCCTCCCCCTCCAGTGCCACATTTGGCACCTTTTTTTTAGGGGGGGGGAGCAGCAGGGTGGTCCCCACTTCACGCTTGTGCAGTAGTGACACGGCTATGAAGCCGCAAAGGCTTCACTGCCGGATTCCCTTATCGGCAATGGCGGCAGCAGCACCCGACAGCCGATAGATACATCAGCTGGGGTGCCGACATTGCTGGATTCCAGGACTGGTAAGTGTCCTATTATTAAGTCAGCAGCTATAGTATTTGTTGCTGCTGTCTTGAAATTTTTGGAGGTGGAGGCAGGCCGGAACTCCACTTCAAACTTTAAAGCCCAGTTAAAGTCTTGGCCCCATTTGCATACTTTTAAAACCAGGCAACCAGCAAAAACTATAATTGTGAGTTTGCTCAGTCTGATCCGTGTTTTTGGTAATTGCCCCAAATGAAAAGCTCTTTGCCTTATTTTTTTTTCTTTTAATGGTCAATTTTTTCAGTCTAAGCATTTTGATATCTATTTTCTAATGCAGGGCTTGACAAATTTTGCTTTGAATTTAGGAGTCGGCTAAAAAAAAAAAATTTGAGCCAGGGTTTTTTTTTTTTTTTTTCTACACCAATCTTTTAGGTAGAACATGTTACATTTTCCCGAAGGTGAACTTATCCTTTAACCCTTTCACAACCGGAGACATTTTTGCGTTCTTTTTGTTTTTCGCACGCGTTTAAAAAAATTTGCGCGGGAATATGTAACCTGTATCACAACCAGCTTTTTTAGGCTTGGGCACCCCACCGCGTGCGCTTGTACTAGGGATCGACCAATATCGTTTGGTGCCGAAACTATACCAATATTTCGGCCACCTAGTGCCTGCCGATAGCTGATATTTTGTACTTTTTTTTTTTTTTTTTTTTTTACAAAATGTTATTTTGTAAAAAAAATAACATTTTTACACTGTCATTTTTACACTGTCATTTTTACTCTGTCATTTTTACACTGTCATTTTTACATTTTTAGGTTTTTTTTTATCACTGTTATCGCTGTCACAAGGAATGTAAACACCCCTTGTGACAGTAATAGGCAGTGACAGGTACTCTTTATGGAGGTATCTATAAGTCCCCAAACCCCTCCATTGCCCTGCAATGTATTCAAAACGTCAAGATCAGCATTTTTGAATACTTTATTTTTCAAAACTGGCGCCTATAAGATGCCAGTAAATCTGGAAAGTGATAAAATGACATTGATTACTAGATCTGAGACCCGAACGAAGCATCGGCTTTGTTCGGGTCTTCGGCCAGACGGTGGATGTGCCCGCTGGTTGCGTGGGAGGGAGGCGCATTGCTTGTAATAACAGCTAAGCAGCTGCTGAGTCGCATTGGTTGATGTTACAATAAAGCCGCCCGTGCGCTCTAAACAGTGGTAACGGGGTGAAACCCCTTGAAGCAATATTGGTAATATCGGTCTAGTTTGAGACCGATTTACCGTTTGTTTTTTTGTTTTGTTTTTTTTTTCCCTGAAAATGCTCACATCGGCCTTCCGAATAATCGGTGACTGGTTTTCTTTAATGAGACATGCAGGGTCTAAAACACTGCACTGCATTACATGCTTTCCTGGGGCAGCAGCATTCAGATGGCAGCCCAGATGGAATTTTTTGTTGCCATGGGGGCCTGGGGTGTGTTGAACCCTGTTCTAATTTGAATAAAATATGGGTTTGTGAGATTTATGAATCATTGTTTTATGTAGATTTTACACAGCATCCCAACTTTTTTGGAATTGGAGTTGTAAAACCAGTGATGCTCTTACAGAGGTTCATTTTAAATGTCCCTCTCACGTTCCAAATTTAGATTGGGCTTGGTTCAGACTCGTCTCTAATTAAACACGTGAGCTTAGGCTGTACGCTGGTGTGATATGATGTTACAACGAAATTCTACTCTGCTTTCAGCATTCACAACTGTGAGTTCTGGCTGACACTGCTAATGCTGTCAATGAAGAATCTTATTAAATATTAAAGAGGTGCTTCAGTTTCCCTTTAGCCATGATATATGTATATCCAAATATCAGTTTAGATCCGAGCTGGGAGAGCATTGCCTAGAAGACATTCCCGAAGCTCTCTGGCCACCCTGCTACCTGGCCAAGTTCTTGCTGTGTTAGGCCTGAGTCTGTAAACCCCAATAGCTGTGCACCTTCTCTTCACTCCAGGTCAGGTTCTGCATAAATCTCTGCTGAACCAATCTCTGGTACTCTTCCAGTAACAGTGCTTTTCAGAGGGCATTTCACAGGCAGTGAGGAGGTGTCATATCACCTAAATTAACTCTATAATGCCGCACTGCAATCGCTTACACACTGTCAGCCATTGGCTGCAAGCGCTGATTGGATGTTGGTTTTCTAGTTAGACCGTCTTCTGTCGGACAGACAGCTGTACACACCGACTGCAGTCCATCTGGCATTCGGTCAGTATGTACGGCTGTCTATCCGACTGAAGACGGTCTAACTGGAAAACCAACATCCAATCAGCATTTACAGCCAATGGCTGACAGTGTGTAAGCAATTGCAGTGCGGCGATATAGAGTTAGTTCTGAGCTGGCCAATTTTTGGCATGTGTGTACTCAGCATAAGACTGTTCCTCGTTTACTCATTGCTAATGACCCTTCCTGCCTCCATCTCCATTTCAGTGTTCAGGCCTGGTGATGGGTAAGGATGGACTCAGGCGTGTTTGTATCCTAGTCCCAACCCACATGAGCAATCCCACCAGGAAGTCGTCGCTGCACACTGCCAATCATGAACAGCCTAGTTAGGTGTATATGTGCAGCTGTGGGCCGGGAAATGCCTCACTGCCTATGATTGGCGGTGTGCAGCGACGGCTTCCTGGTGGGATTGCTTAGGTGGGTTGGGACTAGGATTCGAACATGCCTGAGCCCATCCCTAGTTCCCTAGATAATCACTCAATGCCACTTTGGGCATTGAGTGATTATGGGAAGGTGAGAAGAGACACATTTTGCTGTATCTGGGCTTTTACGGACTACGGCTGCATTACTTTCAAGCTCCACCACTGCAAACTTTCACACTATCAAGGTGCAATGAAGTGCAGTTTAAAGAATATGTACATCCATGCTGAAATTGCCTTCGCTGACCATACTGCATATTTCCAGCAAAAAAGGTCAAGCTGATGCTATGGAAAAAGGCGGATGCAGAGCACAATGTTTGCATGGCCTCAGATCCCTCTAGGCTCTGCTGCAGAATCTGTTTCGCTGCAGGCTTTCAAAGAGATGAAGACTCCATTAGGGCCAACAGAGTACACTGCAGCCTTCTAGAGATGTAAATATGCCTTGTCCCAGGAGATCGGAGTCAAAATATTGAAGCCATTAACAGCCTAGCAGCTAGCATTTCAAAAGGAGGTCCACATGGCTGGTCCCCAATAAAAAAAAAAAAAAAAAGCATCAACTGCAATAGTATAATTATTGGCTGTTGCACCAAGTGGTACACAATATTTGCACTTGTCTCATTGGCCTATCTTTACACGGACTATCCCCCCTTCAGTCCATCATGAATCCTGCTGCCAGACTCTTCCACCGTACCAACAATTCAGTGTCTGCTACCCCTCTTTACCAATTTCTCCACGGCTTCCGCTCGTCCAATGAATAAAATTGAGTATGAACAACCTACAGTTATCCATGATTCTGCCCCCAGCTACATCACCAACCTCCCCATAAAATACCAACAAAACTGTATTCTGTTCTCCTCCCAAGACTTCCTCTCTAACTTCCTTGTCTCCTCCCATGCCGCTTCCAGGACTTTCCAGAGCCTCTTGCATCCCCTGGAACTCCCTACCCCAATCTGCCCGGCTATCTCCAACTCCAGAGGTAGGCAACCTTGTGGCCTACCTTAAAAGTGGACAGTGTCTGTCAGTAGGGCAGTGGTTGGTGTGTGGACAGTTTCAGTAGCCTCCCCCCCCCCTTTTTTTTTCCTACTTAGCACTGTTGGGAGGGCATTGGTGAAATATATGAGGAAAATGTTACCCCTAATGACTCGCCTTTAAGACAGAGAAAGTGATTGAGGACACGGTCCTCAATCTCTGTAGTCTCAGCTGCACCAAATGCATGAACGGAAAGAGCTTTGCACAGTCACCCTGTTCATTCACAAACGGAAGCACCGTAAACTGTTTACTATGCTTCAGTTATGAATGAACAGTGAGTGAT
This sequence comes from Lithobates clamitans, assembly GCA_037952925.1. NCBI lineage: Eukaryota > Metazoa > Chordata > Amphibia > Anura > Ranidae > Lithobates > Lithobates clamitans. The sequence goes on from JBBGZY010000401.1 coordinate 496,218, forward strand.
CTGTACCATCAATTGCTGTGTTCATTCAGGAAAGGAAGAGGCTGGTAAATTACACATTTACGGACCCCTTCACCAGCACTCCAACCTGAAATGATTCCTGCAGCAGCTGGCAGGAGAGGAAAGGGAAGCCGGGAGTGACACATAATTTACTGGAATCCACCCCCTGTATTTTCCCCCTGCAGCAGCTGAAAGCCAGCTTCTCTTCCTCCTCCCTCCTTCTTCCTCCTTTCTTCTTCCTACCGCCAGGTTTCAGCTACTGCAGGGGACCAGTTCCAGTAAATTACGCTCCTTCATGCCCCTCCTGTCTACCATCATTTGCTGTGTTCATTCAGGAAACGAAGAGGCTGGTAAATTACACATTTACCGACCCCTTCACCAGCACTCCATCCTGAAATGATTCCTGCAGCAGCTGGCAGGAGAGGAAGGGGAAGCCGGGAGTGGCACATCATTTACTGGAATCCACCCCCTGTATTTTCCCCCTGCAGCAGCTGAAAGCCAGCTCCTCTTCCTCCTTCCTCCCTCCTCCTTCCTCCTCCCGCCAGGTTTCAGCTACTGCAGGGGACCAGTTCCAGTAAATGACGCTCCTTCATGCCCCTCCTGTCCAGGTACCTCCTTCCTTTTGCTCCTCAGGCCTCCATGCGTGCTCCCCTGGTAACCCTACTCAGTGTTTCCAGCTTCCCTGCATCGCTGTGCACATGTGGGAGAAGCAGTCTGCGGGTCGGCAAGGAAGGGACATAATCTACCTGTTGCCTTCCCCCACCCTACTCTCGCCACCTTTTAGGCCATCCTTATCTCTATGTAATAAATAGAAGTTTTATTTTCTCAATTATCTCACTTCCCACAGTTATTACTATTTTTTTTTTTTTTTTTTTATCAATTGACCCTTCCTTTAGATTGCAAGATCTGATGAGCAATGCCCTCCGATTCCTCTTGTATTGAATTGTATTGTAACTCTAATGTCTGCCTTCATTTTGTAAAGTGCTGTGCAAACCTTTGGCGCTATATAAATCCTGTACAATGAATAGCTCCTGACTACCCATAATTCTTCTGGATCTTTTAGATTGCCGGTGAAAATCTGATGCTAAATAGAGGCTTGCATCATTTAGGATTGGTTTTCACCCACTTGTGGCAGCAGTCACATGTGCCTCGTTTTTATGAAGAGGAAATAAGGTTGAGTTTTTTTTTTTTTTTTTTTTTGACAATCTCTTCAGCCCACGTGTGGTTTCAGTGCACATGTTTTGTTTAGACTGTCACCGTCCCTTTCTTGTATTGTGACATCTCACAGTATATTTCCATCCTGTTGAAGAATTACTTTTGTAGTTTTTAACACTTGAGTTACTAGATTTCTCATTTTAAGGTGACATTAAACACGCAGGGTTCATTTACTGAAACTAGTGCACTCAGAATCTGATACAGCTTTGCATGGTAGTCAATCGGCTTTCAACTTCAGCTTGTTCAATTAAGCTTTGACAGAAAAAACTTGTAGCTGATTCGTTTCTATGCAGAACTGCACCAGATTTTGCACTCTCTAGTTTAAGTAAATGAACCCAACTGTTTAAATTTCATTATCCCTTCCGTTTATGTATATGGAAAATTGCACTGCATTTGTTTTAATAAGAAAATCATTTTTTCATAAGCAATATACAGCTGTCATGTGACCCAGATCTTTTCCCAGCCAGTCTGCAGGGAAACATGAGCAGGAGGAACTTCTAGTCCTCTTCTACTGGTCACACGTTCAAAAAAAACCCCAAAAAACAAACCTTCAGAATACAAAGTAAAAATATAAAATTAACAACTTCAGCTCTGGGTCAATTTTAACCCTCCTCACATATATGTAAAAAAAAAATGTTTTTCCTAAAAAAAAAAAAAAAAAAAAAAATCTACTTAGAAACCCCAAACATTAGAAAGATATATAGATATTACAGTGGATAAAATTGATTCCCCTACAGATTTTGTAAGTTTGCACACTCAAAAAGAAAGGGTCTAACTTTTTATCATAGGTGTATTTTAAACAATACACAGAATATCAACCAAAAAATCCAGATAAAAAAATGCTATAAATTAAGTTGCAGTTCAGTGAGTAAAATTTTAAGTATTTGATCTTGGTGGAGAAACCCTTGTTGCCGAAAACAAAGGTTTCTTGTAGTTGGTAACCAGGTTTGCACACATCTCAGGAGGGATTTTGGTCCACTCTTTACAGATCTTCTCTAAATCCTTAAGGTTTCTTGGCTGTCTCTTGGCAACTCCGTTTCAGCTCCCTCCATAAATTTTCTATAGGTTTAAGGTCTGGAAACTGGCTAGGCCATTCCATGACCTTAATGTCTCCCTCTCCCTCAATGTAAAGTAGTGAGTGTACAGCTTGTATAACAGTGTAAATTTCCTGTTCCCTCAAAATAACTCAACACACAGCCATTAATGTCTAAACTGCTGGCAACAAAATTGAGTACATTCCAAAGTGAAAATGTCCAAATTGGGCCCAAGTACCCATTTTCCCTCCCCGTTGTCATGTGACTCTGTTATAAGATCTCGGGTGTGACTGGGGTGCAGGTGTGTTAAATTTGGTGTTATTTCTCTCATACTGGTCACTGGAAGTTCAGTTCAGGACAGCTTGTGCTCAGAACAGGCCTTGCCATGGTGAAAATGTCCAAATTGGGCCCAATTAGCCATTTTCCCTTCCCGGTGTCATGTGACTCGTTAGTGGTACAAGGTCTCAGGTGTGAATGGGGAGCAGGTGTGTTAAATTTGGTGTTATAGTTCTCACTCTCTCATACTGGTCACTGGAAGTTCAACATGGCACCTCATGGCAAAGAAGTCTCTGAGGATCTGAAAAAAAGAATTGTTGCTCTACATAAAGATGACCTAGGCTATAAGAAGATTGCCAAGACCCTGAAACTGAGCTGCAGCATGGTGGCCAAGACCATACAGCGGTTTAACAGGACAGGTTCTACTCAGAACAGGCCTCGCCATGGTCGACCAAAGAAGTTGAGTGCACGTGCTCAGCGTCATATCCAGAGGTTGTCTTTGGGAAATAGACATATGAGTGCTGCCAGCATTGATGCAGAGGTTGAAGGGGTGGGGGGTCAGCCTGTCAGTGCTCAGACTATATGCCGCACACTGCATCAAATTAGTCTGCATGGCTGTCGTCCCAGAAAGAAGCCTCTTCTAAAGATGATGCACAAAAAAGCTTGCAGACAGTTTGCTGAAGACAAGAAGACTAAGGACATGGATTACTGGAACCATCTCCTGTGGTCTGATGAGACCAAGATAAACTTTTTGGTTCAAATGGTGTCAAACGTATGTGGTGGCAATCGGGTGAGGAGTCCAAGGACAAGTGTGTCTTTCCAACAGTCAAGCATGGTGGTGGTCTGGGGCTGCATGAGTGATGCACTGGGGAGCTACAGATCATTGAGGGAACCATGAATGCCAACATGTACTGTGACCTACTGAAGCAGAGCATGATCCCCTCCCTTTGGAGACTGGGCAGCAGGGCAGTATTCCAACAAAACGACCCCAAACACACCGCCAAGATGACCACTGCCTTGCTAAAGAAAGTGAGGGTAAAGGTGATGGACTGGCCAAGCATGCCTCCAGACCTAAACCCTATTGAGCATCTGTGGGGCATCCTCAAACAGAAAGTGGAAGAGCACAAGGTCTCTAACATCCACCAGGTCCGTAATGTCATCATGGAGGAGTGGAAGAGGATTCCAGTAGCAACCCATGAAGCTCTGGTGAACTCCATGCCCAAGAGGGTTAAGGCAGTGCTGCAAAATAATGGTGGCCACACAAAATATTGACACTTTGGGCCCAATTTGAACATTTTCACTTAGGGGTGTACTCACTTATGTTGCCTGCAGTTTAGACATTAATGGCTGTGTGTTGTTATCTTGAGGGGACAGCAAATTTACACTTTTATACAAGCTGTACACTCACTATTTTACATTGTAGCAAAGTGTCATTTCTTCAGTGTTGTCACATGAAAAGATATACCGTATATACTCGAGTATAAGTCGAATTTTTCAGCCCATTTTTTTGTGCTGAAAGTGCCCCCCTCAACTTATACTCGAGTCAAGCACTTTTCTGCAGCAAAAAATTTCATTTTCCGACCTGACTTTGGGGCCCCGTATCTCAGGGCCACTTAGAGCTAGGAACCCCAAATTTGGTGTTCAAACCCAGTGGAACTAGTACCACAACATATCCAAAGCTGAAGTTCCTAGCACTAAGTGGCCCCGAGATACGGGGCCCCAAAATCGGTTCGGAAAATGTCATTCTCTGCTGCAGAAAAGTGCTCGTCATTTTCTGAACTGATTTTTGGGGCCCTGTATCTCGGGACCACTTGGTGCTAGAAACCCCAGCTTTGGAAATTTTATGGTGCTAGTTCCACTGAGTTTGCACATCAAAGTTGGGGTTCTTAGCACTAAGTGGCCCTGAGATACAGTGCCCCAAATTTGGTCAACTGTGTCCATCTGCAGCAATGTCATTTCGGGACCCTTTGGGTTCAGAGACCCCAAATTTTGGCTGCAGCTAGGGGGCATCTAGGAACCCTTAACTACCGAGTTTGAAGTTCAGGGGACCTATGGCTGCAAATGGGCACAGTGATGCTGCAAATGGGCATTGTTGACCCTCTTTTCCACTTACAGTAGCTGTGCATTTCTCACCCTCGTCTTATACTCGGGTCAATAAGTTTTTCCCATTTTTTTTTTGTGGTAAATTAGGGCCTCGACTTATACTCGAGTATATACGGTAATAAAATATTTACAAAAATGTAAGGGGTGTATTCGCTTTTGTGAGATACTGTGTGTGTACATTTTTTTTTTTTAAGCCCTAGAGCAGTGGTCTTCTAACTGGCTTGGGAGCTGGATGCGGCCCTTTGTTTGCCTTTATCTGGCCCTTGAGGCACTATTTCATCCACTGACACCAATGAAGGGGCACAATTCCTCCCAATGACACCAACAATGGGGCCTAATGACATGATTGATGTGGCACTGTTCCTTCCAATGACGCCAAACAATGGGCCCAATTCTTTCCAATGACACCAACGGTAGGGCAATGTTTACTCCCACTGATGCTGGGACATTTTCTACTCCCGATGATCCCAGTCTGGCCCCCATAAAGTCTGAAGGATAGTAAACTGGCCCTTTTTTAAAAAAAGTTTAGAGACCCCTGCAATAGAGAATAAAATAGTGGGCGTTTCAGTTTTTTAGGTCCCACGGTATTTGTGCAGTGCAGCATTTAAAAAAAAAAATAATTAACTGGTAGATCTGAATGCACAAAAACACAATATTATACCCAATTGTTTGGTAAAATATAAAAGATGATGTTGCACCAAGTAAATAGATACCTAATATGCCACGCTTTAAAATTGCGCACGCTCGTGGAACGACGCCAAACTATGGTACTTAAAAATCTCCATAGGCAATGCTTTAAAAGCCTTTACAGGTTACTAGTTTTAGACTTATTCAGGAGGTCTGGTGCTTGAACTCTTGCTAGAATGTTGGCGAAGATACCTCACATGAGCGTGATTAAGCACAGGGGGACAGTGGGTACTTTTTCAATTGTTTGTTTTTATTTTATTTTTTTTACAACTTTATAGCTATCACACGAGATGAGCAGCATCCCTTGTGATAGCATTGGCAGTGACAGGTGCTCTTTACGGAGAGATCTGGAATCTATTAGACCCAAGGCACCCCAACAGGTCATGTTTTCAGGCTCTCCATTACTTTGCACAAGTGATTTGATTTCACTGCCTTAGTAATTACCACAGCCGTTTCATCTGAGGGAAATCCTGAAAACATGACCTGTTGGGGCGCCTTGAGGACTGGAGTTGAGAAACACTGTATTAGTCACTAGATCTCTCCTCTGCCCTTTAAAGCCATTAGATTAAACCAAGATTGGTTTTAACCAGGGCGGATTTGATTTAAATCAAGTCGCATTTAAATCGCTAGTAAAACGGCTTGATTTAAATTAACTCAATTTTTAAAGAGCGACTGTCATCTCTGTCCCTCAGCGGCTCCTCCTCTGACCCGTTGTTGACTCACCGACAGTCCCATTTACGTTATTGGGACGGCTGGTGATGCGGCAGTGACACAACAAGGTGAGGGACATGGCAGCAGGTGAGTGGATGCCCGCTAACAGGCGCTGCCATGATGGATCTGAAATGACAGGTGCTCTTTAAATGTAAGGACTTATTCCTGCTGGTAGTTAGAATCTTAAAAATTTGCAAACAAAATGAAGGTTTCCTATTTAGAATAAGCTGTCAGGTTAGTAAAACAGCGATATCAGAACCGATTCAATCATACAGTTTGATGTGTACATAGATTTGCAAAACAATGGGATAAAGGAATATTCCTCAAGTTTGTTTTATCTCATGGTTACTGTGAAATTGTATGAATGCATCAATGCAGCGATTGTTATCTCGACTTGCAGAGTTTGGATTCATTGAATGAGTTTACCAAAAATGTAAATATTGCAGAATATACAGCCTCATACTACATAACTAAGCTCCATTTCATGCTGAATAAACTAAATTAATGTATCCTAAATAGAAAACGATCTTTAGATAGATTTTTTTACTCCAAAAGCATTTTATTAAAATTTGCTAAAAATCAAAAATCTTGTTTTTTTGTTTTTTTTTTGTTTTTTTTTGTTTTGTTTCTTATCATTGATTTATATCTACCCTGGTTTGATCTCATGCTTTTACAGGAAAATAACGGCCTGTTTTACATTAGCTGAAACTGGAAGTGTCCAAATACTAGTCGCTTCCGGTGTCTTGGACCATAGAGATTATCGGGGCTGTTCCAGTCCTCGGTCATCTCTCTGGTCAGTCTGGTTTACGCCTCATCGATGTTGGCTGTGCCTGCACTTGGCTTAGGTACATCGACATTTTAATTGTCTGGGAGGGGTCCAGTACTGAATTACTGAAATTCATGAATGACCTTGGCCACAACACTCGGAACTTACATTTGACCTATGTCATAGACCAGGGATCTTCAAACTATGGCCCTCCAGCTGTTGCAGAACTACAAGTCCCTTGAGGCATTGCAAAACTCTGACATTCACAGACATGACTAGGCATGATGGGAATTGTAGTTCCTGAACAACTGTAGGGCCGTAGTTTGAGGACCCCTGTCATAGACCCCCATGAGATCTCTTTCCTCAATCTCTCTGTTGGATTGGAGGGTGGTAAACTGGTAATCAAAATCTCAAGGAAGAAGACAGTGGCCAACACCCTCCTCTCAGCAGATAGCCATCACCCCAAGCCACTCATCCATGGGATCCCGGTTGGGCAGTTCCTCAGGATCTGGAGGAACTGCTCAACCGAGGAAGACTATTGACATGAGTCAGACCAACTTTACCGACCATTTCAGGGAAAGAGGCTATCCCCACCGTATTCTTAGAAGAGTTAGGAAAATTGCTGGACAAAGAACCAGGGCAGACCTTCTACGTACGCAAGACATTGCTACTGATATACCAAAAAGGGACCCATAAGATTAATAACACAATATGGCACACAATGGGACCAAATTGCTAAAATTTTACAACATCACTGGCATATCCTGACACGCTCTAAGGACATGGAGGATATTGTTGGCTCTAAGCCCCATATGGTGGCAAAACGAGCCAGGAATCTAGATGACACTGGTCCAGTCCGAGTTAATTCGCCCACATAATAGAAACTGGCTTACTGACTTGCCTAGAATCAAAGGAATGTATCACTGTGGCTTGTGCAGCTATTTTGAATGCTCCAGCGTCTTCACTGACTCTGAAAGGTGACATGAATATGAGATCAAACAGTTTATTAACTGTGCCAGAATGCAGGTTCTCTATATTTTGGAATGCCCGTGTAAAAAAAAAAACAAAAAAAAAAACAAAAAAAAAAACTTTACGTAGGCAAAACCAAACGTCAACTCTGCATAAGGTTCGGTGAACACCTAAAAAGCATTATGCCAAAAAAGGACACCCCAGTGCCCCAACATTTAATACAGTGCCATGGTGGGAAGTCCACTGGTCTGAGGGTCAAGGGGTTTTATGCCCTAAACAGAACGTAGAGGTCACTATGACACTGTTTTACTTAGGAAGGAAAAACCTTGGATATTTAGGCTAGATACTTTACAACCTAAAGGCCTAAATGATGAGCTGAGTCTCAGAATTTTCCTTGAACCATAATTCAAATGGATTCCACCTAATCACTAAAAATGCTTTTTGTGCGATGGGCCCAATCCGATATCCTAGATTCACCTATCCTTGATTGACTGTGTGTGAATGGTTGGGACTCAGACCTTTGTCCCATGCAGAGCTACCTCGTTTATATGATGCAATCAATACTGTTAGTTTAACCATTCCCTCCAACTTTTACCTGTTTTTTTTTAATCACTGCAATATGATCTGTCACCTCAAGATGGCCCCAAAATGAAATCTTGACGTAATCAACACTGATTGGGCATAGGTCCCTTTAAAAGGATGAAGATAACTTGGGTCAAACGTCCTGATGAAGCGCACGGTTATGTGTGCGAAACACGTTGACATAGGCAGCGCAACCCAGCCCCACAATCCACCACGTTCCATCATGCGTTGGAGTTGACATCAAACCGCTACTTCCGAATGGAATGACTGGACGGGCCTGCTTTGCATCTACCTGTGGGCCTCCGTATCCACCTTACTTCACTTCTGATTGGATTTTCAGAGAATGGACATTATACACCAGATTGCCACACGCTGACAAACTACACCAGCGTCTGTCCATCAGCTGATACCAGCGTCTACCTACAGGCTGAATCCTGAGGGGAACAGGCTCTAATTACTACGGCCCTCGTAGCCATGATCTCGGAGTAGTGAGAGCCTCGGGGCAACTTATATTCACAACCCCCTCTGTTCCCCTCTTTATCATCCTGTTAATACCCAGTGCACTCATTCTATCGCTGAGCACTGTTTTGACATGACTGGGACAAGGAACCGTGTAGTTCACGCATGCATACATAGTATGCCATCCAGCCAGTTTATCCTCTTATGTCCGGCTCAATTTGTCTCATGCCCACTTGGTCATATTACCACTGGTACTCCCGGCAGTCTTTTGAACCCAGTACTCGCAGGTAGGTCCATCCTGAAACTTAGGCTACGGACTCTTAGCTTGGCTCCATATAATTGATCGACCTGTTGAGGCAATCCCTCTACACTATAACCACACAGGTCTGATACATGGCCATGCAGTATGTGTAGTTGGCCACTACTGATTACCCAGGATCAATAGCAAGCACTGCCCCCCTTTTCTTTGCTAGCAGCATCATTCCCTTCATAGCTGGTCCTTGCATGTGTCTGTATGAGTGGGGCCCTGTGGTTGGCGCCATATTGTGACAACATTGTCATTTTTGTCTGTATGTGTTTTTATTACTGGGGGATGGTTCCACTGCTATGTTTATTGAATATTTGTAGTATTTTACACTTGTAAATTGCTGATCCTCCTTATAGCTCTCTTCTGGGACATTACTTTGTTCCATTGCTCTTCTCTTTACATTTTTTTTTTTTTTTACTTATTTGAACTTTGGAGGTATCCCGTCTCACTGACAAATCAGTGATTATCAATAACATGTGTTGCTATTGGCAACCCAGGAAAGTGGATTCCATGATTTTTTTTTTTTTTCCATACACCCACATGTAAGACTCTATAGTCAGATGGGTTGCACAGATCTAAAAAAAAAAAAAAAAAAGGAGGAAATTAACCACTTAGAAGGGAAATTAAACTGGCCCATGCTCATTAGATGTGGCAACAACTGGTCTACACAATCTCAGGCTGCAGCGGGGACACAGACAAGGAGGAACAATGATCATTAGGATCAACCAGGTTCATTGCAGAAAACGAATCCCACAGTGACTTGGAAGATGTATAGATATAGGCCACAAAACCCAATGTTTGTGTAAAATTGGAAAAAAAAAACTTTTGGGTTTATTAAAGTATTTGGCTAGATATAGAAATAGAAGTTTTGCATTGAGTCTATGGCTTCTTCACATATCCACCTACGTTTTTTACCAGGGATATTTTAGGTTGGCGGGGGATTCAGAAGTCTCAAAACTCTGTGGCTTTCTATTAAAATATTACTAAACTCACAACAGTAAAATCAGTCTGTATATGCAGTTAGGGATGCTTGTTATACTCAATGTGGAACCTAAGGGGTTAATACTTTGCATTGTGTAAAAAGGCGGTTTGATTCTGTCTCCCCTGATTCTCCCCTTCTTCCACTGTCCCCAATCCATCTCTTGATAAGATCGAGCTTTTGGAGTCACTCTGCACATGCTCAGTTTGATGTGTATTGATATATTTTTTTTTCTTATTTCTTGGGAGGATAAATGTGATTAGCACAGGATCGGCACTGTCCAGACAGTGGTCAGGGGTCATGCAGCCTCAGTGGACAGTCACAGTAGAATATGAACTCCTACAAGCTATAACCAGACACGGCTAGAAGTCACATATACTGCTAATGAGAAAAAGTATTTAGCAGTTTATATTGATTAAAATAATTGTATTTCCATGTTCTGTGTACTGTGGGAGACCACATATAGTGAATGCAGGGTCCTGGGTTTTGTAACACTTTGAAGTGGATGTAAACCCTCTCCTATACCCTGTAAAGTGAACAGCCTCTGTTGATGCACAGGGATGAAACTAATTTCCCCACATAAGTGTTACATGTATATCTGCTGTCTTCAGCTTTCTAGACTTTAGAAAGTGCACATTTTGTGTTGGAATTTTTTTTTTCCTGTTTCAGCACTGGGTGTGGAGTCTGGGCATACACTGTGTGTGAGCTGATTGGAGAAAAGGCGCCCAACCCCCCGCCCCTACATAGGCAGAGGAATGAAGAAACATGCAGAGATGCGCTGTGAATAGACAAGCTCTCTGCTAATCACCCTCCCCCACAGAAATTTCAGGCTGCTTTTATCTCATTTGTCAGAAGTTATGCTGATAACAGCGGAACGGAGCAGCAGAAAGATACGGGACTAGGACTCTGTCCACACTGGTGCGATGCTGGAACCACCGCGATTCCTGTACGGGTTCCATCTGACTCGCACGCAGTTTATACTGCCCTCTGCTAACCGCTGCGGATGTCAATATAAAGTTAATGACACCCCTAAATCGGTTCGTAAAACGCAGTGGAATCGGATCGCATTGGTCTGAACACTCATGCGATCCAATTCCAGTGCGGACAAAAAAAGTCCTGCATCATTTTGGTGTGAATTCGATTTCAGACATACACTCTGTATATGGCTGAGTTTGCATCGCACAGACATGGCATGTGATGTGCACAGCAATGCGGTGCAAATCACATGCGATGTCTATCATCGCATTAGTATGAACCCAGCCTTAGGACTTTGGAGAGAGATAAGTAAACACTGCAGATATATGTGCCCAGGTCAGATTTCATGAATGGGGTTTACATCCACTTTAAGCTTCACTAAGCTACTGCCAATTACCTGATGAGTAGGTGGGGACAAACACACTAAGGTTAGGGAAAGCATTGCTCAATGCCAAAGTAGTTTCTGTACATGTTTTCTTTCTAAAGCATTTAGGCTTACAATTAATGATGGGGGGGGCATTGTTCCGAGTTGTACAGTAAGGTGTCTGGTTGTGAGTTATTTTACCACCCCTCATTGCAACCCCAAACTAACAGCTGCCAACATGCTAAAACTGAGCATTAAAGTGGTGTTCCGCCCCCCAAAAAAAGAATTAAAAGCCAGCAGCTACACATACTGCAGCCGCTGGCTTTTAACAATAGGACACTTACCTGTCCTGAAGTCCAGTGATGGCGGCACCGCAGCTGATGTTTCCATTAGATTTCGGGTGCTGCCACCGCCATTGCGGGTAAGGGTACCCGGTAGTGTAGTCTTAGGGCTTCACTCCAGGAACCCTACTGCACATGCGCGAGGCCCCACTCCTCTCTCCTACTGGCCCGGTGACAGGGAGAGGAGGAGGGAGCCCAGCGGTGATGTCACGGGCCACGACCCAGACTCCCGGAAGTGGGAACAGGATACCTGTCGAAGACAGGTCCCCCCCCCAAAGGTGCCTATTGTGGCACCGCAGGGGGAGAGGAGACAAATGAGCAGAAATTCCACTTTTGGGTTTAACTCCGTTATAAGGCCTCATGTATGCTGGAGCTAAACAGATGTTTAGGAGCGGTTGGGCATTTTTTCAACTGCTCCTGAACTCTCCTCTGTTATCTTATCAGTACATGTACACAGGGTCTAGGCAGTAGAGTTTAGAGTCCTTTTTTGGAAAGCAAAAAAATTAGTTCAGACGCTGAGTTTAGAGGCATTTCAAGCGCTAAACGTGGTAACTCGTGTTTAGCCTCGTTTTGTTTTTAGAGCCATTTTTTTTTTTTTTAAATATATATATTTTTTTCAAACGCTACTAAACGTAAACGTGGCAAAACGGACATTTTAAATGTGGGTTACTATCTGTCAAGTTAAATTGTTCAGGAGAGGTTGTAAAACATCATGTATACATTAACCGCTTGCCGACCGGGCCATAGCCGAAAGATGGCTACAGCACGGTCGGCTTATTCTGGGTGGGCATCCATGGACGTCCTCCCAGAATCTTGCTCCCGCGTGCCCCCTGGGGCTCGCACCCGGGAACATCCGTAACCGCCAGGTCCGGAAGACCCGGCTCATCATGGATCACTGTAAACAGCCGCTGATGGCGGCTGTTTACCACGTGATCGCTCCGTCATTTGACGGAGCGATCACTTTTAAACAAACCGGCATCATGTCATGACGCCGGGTCCTCCCTCCCCTCTCTGTACCGATCTGTACAGTGCGAGAGGAGAGGGGGAGTGATTGTTTGCAGCAGCGCTGTGGGCTGGATCTGTAGTGCCCACAACGCTGCTCAGTGCCAATACTCTGCCAATACTCTGCCAATACTCTGCCAATACTCTGCCAATACTCTGCCAATACTCTGCTAATACTCTGCCATACTCACCAATAAATTTTAACAGAAACAAAGAATTTTTTTTTTTTTTTTTTTTTACTACCGAATTTTCAATCTTTTTTGATTTATAGTGCAAAAAATAAAAAACCCAGCGGTGATTAAATACCACCAAAAGAAAGCTCTATTTGTGTGAAAAAAAGGACAAACATTTCATATGGGTACAGTGTTGCATGACTGAGTAATTCAAAGTGTGAAAGCACCGAAAGCTGAAAATTGGTCTGGTTAGGAAAGGGGTTTAAGTGCCCGGTGGTCAAGTGGTTCAACCTTGGTGTACAGGCAGTGTAAATTTGTCCTCATCAATGCAGGAAGTTCTTCCTCTTTTCACAGGAGCAAAAATTGTCTGTAGTAGGATATCCTTTCCGACTAGTATCCCAATTTTACTTTTATTAAAAAAATAATAATTAACAGCTGCATGTTGCTTTGTTTGCTGATACGTGGATATGGGGACTTTTGGATTGTTTGGCTCATGTGAAAAAAATAAAATGGCAAAGAATATTCTGTGTGCATTTGACTCTAGGAGGTCAAAACTAAGCAAATTGGCTCTGCTGCTAGGATTCAGATGAAGCTTCCTCTGTAAGCTGTGCTGTCAGTCACCATGTTAGCAGAGGGTGTGGGAATAGACACAAAGTATTCAGGGTGTCAGCACCTGGACTGCATATCAGCAGCTCTTCATTAGAAACACAGAAGGTAAAACCGTTTAAATTTTTTTTATTCTTTTAATTTTTTTTAGCAATGAATGGGTAGTGAGGAAGTTTGCTGCCAATGTGAAATGTGTTTCCACTTGGTTATTGTGTAACACTTCACTTTTAGCCCAGGTTCACACTGAGGGCGGGTTTGAAATTGTGCGAGTTCAGCTTCAAACCAGCCATGCAGTCCGACTTCAAGGACAATTAGACGGACATCTGTGCGGGTTCATCCACAGATGTCTATTCAAATCGCCCCCAAAGTTGCCAAAAGTAGTACAGGAACTACTTTTGGGAATCGGTGTGGCGCCGCAAAGTCGGCATCGCACTAATTGGGACGGTGTCGTTGCCGGCGATTTGACATGTCAACTCGGCCCAATGTGAACGTGGGCTTATCCCTAGTTTGTCATTTAATTCCTGCAGAATCTGAGTATATTTATATAAGGCTTGAAATGTAAATGGAAGAATAGCAGAAATTTTCTGCTAGTGAAAAAACTAACACTTTTCCTTTGCTTGCAGTACTGGGGTATATGCACTCTTTTGCATTGCCAGATGTGATATAAATATATCATTGGAAAAAAAAAATCTGCTTTGCAGCCAACAGCTACAAGAAGCAGAACGTTTGTGTGGGGAATAAATACCCACATGTCTTAGCTTCTCAGAGCCTGCATAATCTAGGACGTTAAGTAGTTATCGGTTATCTGTTCAGTATAGGCTTTTATTATTGCAAAATCCCCAAACACTTTGCAACATAGGTGCAACTAGTATACTCTTCTGACAACTTGTGATGACAAGGTCAAACTCACTGCACTGTATACTGATGTGATTTTTGTGCAGGGTTGTTTATGCCTTCTGATAGTATTAGATTGGTAACAGATGTGGAAACATCACTCCGGTTGGGTAGTGCAGGCATGTAACATCCTTACAATCCCCCAGTTGGTTGTCTGACTGTGCTGTTTAAGTGAGCAGACCCAATCGGTAAGAGTAATCGTTCCCTGTATACTACAAAGAGCCAGAAATCTGACCACACTGTTAATATTGGTTAACATTTTTTTTTTTTTTGCCAGATGTCATTGAGGCTTGCTGCCTAGGCAAAATTTAGCAGGGACAGTATGTGTGAAAGTGATTGTAAAAGACAGTATGTGTTAAAGTGATTGTAAAGTCTCAGTTTCAAAAATAAAAAAACATGTTATTTGCCTCCTCTGTGTAGTTGGTTTTGCACAGAGCAGCCCGGATCCTCCTCTTCTCAGGTCCCTCTTCTGTGCTCCTGGCCCCTCCCTCTTGTCAAGCAGAGTCACAGCTCGATGTGTCTATTCAAAGTGCCTCAACCTGGCCCCGCCCCCTCTCTCTTCTGATTGGTTAACGGACTTTGACAGCTGCGGGAGCCAATGGTACCGATACCGCTGCTGTGTCTCAGCCAATTTGGAGGAGAGTCCCGGATGTCTAAGACACCTGGCGAGAGATGGGGTTCAGCTAATTAATTGGGGGGGTGCTGGGGAGGCTGCTACACACAAGGTTTTTTTTTTATCTTAATGAATTAAGATAAACCTGCCTTAACAACTCCTCTTTAACTTTGAGGTAAAGCATGCTCTACTTTTTTTTATATACTGTTAAGTTGACTATAATAAAAAAAAATAATTCTAGATAGATAGATATGTTTATATGTTAGAGCCCTTGCACACTGGGGCGGTTTGCAGGTGCTATTGCGCTAATAATAGCGCCTGCAAACCGCCCCGAAAGTGCCGCTGCCTTCATCCCAGTGTGAAAGCCCCGAGGGCTTGCACACTGGAGCGATGCGCTGGCAGGAAGGTAAAAAAAGTCCTGCCAGCAGCATCTTCGGAGCGGTGAAGGAGCGGTGTGTATACTGCTCCTTTACCGCTCCTGCCCATTGAAATCAATGGGACGGCGCGGCTATACCGCCGGCAATGCGCCTCTGCAGAGGCGCTTTGCGGTGGTATTTAACCCTTTCGCGGCCGCTAGCGGGGGGTAAAACCGCCCACTAGCGGCCGCATACCAACGGTAAAACGCCGCTAATAATAGCGGCGTTTTACCGCCGACGCCGCCCCAGTGTGCAAGGGCTCTTACTATAATTGTATCGGACAATTACAGTATTAGGCACATTGCCGTCTACATGCTGCTGTGGCCTCTGCAAACTGAAACCATTTTCTGAATGAATGCTTATCTGTAAGTGATGACTGTCATTACTGATATGGGAGTCACACAATTGTACAAATCAAGATATACAGGTGTGTGTATATATAGATTTTCAAATATCGTTCATACTCCAGTTACTGATTTTGAAATAACTGGATACTGTATTTTTAGCCATCGCTTTGCTTTTTAGCAGTTAACCTCAGAATTACTTCCACTGCCAAGTTTAACACTTTCTCCTGCACTACACTTAGAGCTTATTTTTTCTTTTTTTGTTTCATTTATACCTTAGGCAGAAACCCTTATTAAGAATCTGACAATTATCCGTGTCCTTTTTACTTGATTTTCAGGTAAGTACTATACACTGCACATACAGAAACATGACTGGTTTGCATGAGAGGCCCACAATTTTCTGAGCTGCTAGTTTAGGTGAATTAGAGGGATTTCCTGATTATACCTGGAGGATAATCTAAGCCATTTTGGCCTCTTCAAATATAGGATAATAAGCTATGTCCTTTGGATGCTAATGTTGTGATTTATGTGAATGTGCCCTCCCCATCTAATGCTCAAGCATACTGGCTTCTGTTTTTTTAAATTCTCAGATTTACACCAAAAACCCCTCACTGAATCAATTGTAGTTTGCACTCATACAATGGAAACAAAATTAAAAATCTGGCCCACAAATGAATATTGATCCTAAGAGACTCAGTTGAAGGTTTAGAGGATGCAGATATTAAGGCCCCATTCACACCCATTCACACCTGAGCTTTTTGTAGCTTGAAGCTCCTAAATGCTCTGAGAAGAAAAATCAATGCATCTCTATGGTGATGGTTCACATCTCTACTTCGAAACAACTGAAGCCAAACTCCTGATGTTCAAAAAACACTTTTTATGGCTCAAATTGGGCAGATTGATGCATTTTGTAAGTGTTTTTTTTTCCCCCAGAAATGCATTCAAACGTGCTAACGGTGTGTTTGTGTGTTCTGCTGATATGTACAGTTACCCCCCCCCCCCCCACCAGTAAATGACCAAGCAGTGCCAAGAATTCAACAAAAAATCAATTTTGGTCAGCAATACCAAGCAAGGTGGAGGTGATACAGTGGCACCTTTTTTAGGGGGAGCGGGTACCTGGTTGTGACAGGTACCCGCTCCCACTTCTGGCTGAGTTTGCCGCAGGCAGTTTGTAGGGAACACTGTGGGGAACCGGCTGTGAAGCCGCAAGGCTTTACTGCTGCTTTCCCTTAGTGGAGATGGGGGCGGCAGCCCCCCATATAGTTGATTGAAGAATCAGACACCGCTGGATTACTGGACAGGTAAGTTTCCTAATATTTAAAAATCAGCAGCTGTAGTATTTGTAGCTGCTGACTTCTAATTTTTTTTCTGAAGGAGCCTGGAGCTCCTCTTTAAACTAATTTTTGTGGCAGTTTTCCTTTGATCAAAAATAAATGTGATATCCATGACCATCAAATGAGAGCCCATTTAGCATTAAAAAAAAGTTTGAGATGTACCGTATATACTCGAGTATAAGTCGTTCCGAGTATAAGTCGAGGCCCTAATTTACCACAAAAAAAAATGGGAAAAACTTATTGACCCGAGTATAAGACGAGGGTGAGAAATGCACAGCTACTGTAAGTGGAAAAGAGGGTCAACAATGCCCATTTGCAGCCTCACTGTGCCCATTTGCAGCCATAGGTCACCTGAACTTCAAACTCGGTAGTTAAGGGTTCCTAGATGCCCCCTAGCTGCAGCCAAAATTTGGGGTCTCTGAACCCAAAGGGTCCCGAAATGACATTGCTGCAGATAGACACAATTGACCGAATTTGGGGCCCCGTATCTCGGGGCCACTTAGTGCTAAGAACCCCAAATTTGGTGTGCAAACCCAGTGGAACTAGCACCATAAAATTTCCAAAGCTGGGATTTCTAGCACTAAGTGGCCCCGAGATACAGGGCCCCAAAAATCAGTTCAGAAAATGTCAAGCACTTTTCTGCAGCAGAGAATGACATTTTCTGAACCAGTTTTGGGGCCCCGTTTCTCAAGCCACTTGGTGCTAGGAACCCCAGCTTTGGATAAGTTATGGTACTAGATCCACTGGGTTTGCACACCAAATTTGGGGTTCCTAGCACCAAGTGGCCCTGAGATATGGGGCCCCAAAATTGGTTCAGAAAATGTCAAGCACTTTTCTGCAGCAGAGAATGACATTTTCCGAACCGATTTTGGGGCCCCGTATCTCAAGCCACTTGGTGCTAGGAACTTCAGCTTTGGATATGTTATGGTACTAGATCCACTGGGTTTGCATACCAAATTTGGGGTTTCTAGCCCCAAGTGGCCCTGAGATACGGGGCCCCAAAGTCGGTTCGGAAAATGACATTTTTTGCTGCAGAAAAGTGCTTGACTCCAGTATAAGTCGAGGGGGGCACTTTCAGCACAACAAAATGTGCTGAAAAATTCGACTTATACTTGAGTATATAAGGTATACATTTTTACAAATACATGTAAAAGATGCAAAAAATATGTTCAGGTGATTGGATTTGTTTTTCCCTCTACATGAAGGGGTTAAAAAAAATTCATTACAACAAGAGAAAAAAAACTGCTAGAACTCAAGCTGACATTTGAATATAGGTTGTTGTACATGACCCAGAACTGGCCCCCTGTTCTCGATCAGCAGTAACCAGATGGACCCAGAATCTTCAGATCCTCCTCCTCTTTCTCTTTCAAATATGACGTTACTGCAGCCATGAAATGCACCATTTTATCCCTCATTGTTTGGAGAGCAGACAATGCCACAGAACACAGCGAAAACCAAAAAGGAAATGAAAATAACCCAGGAAGCAATACAACAAACAATGCTACAGATGATCTTTTTTCTCTATTAGCTAATATAAAAATGCCAGAACAAAAACGTGCAAAAAATTTGCAACAAAATGTGACACTCAGGGGTGAATGGAGCCTAACAAAGTATCTCTTCTGTGTACATCACTCTGTGGCAGTGTAACGCATAAGTGCCAAAGGAGATTCATATCATGGGTGCTCTGGGGAGACTAAACTAAAGCTGACAGTATACTTGACAGTATTCACATTGAATTTGCACAAAAAAAAGGTTTAGGGACTCCCATCCCCCCCACACTGAAAGCATACCGCTTGGCTGTTCTCACCTATGCCATCTGATTCCTGTGCAAGTTCACAGTTCGCACTGCGATCTGTGAAGGATCTGGGGGTGTCATTATTAATGTATTGACACACGCAACGGTGCCTGCGGAAGAGGTGCGATGCGGGAAAACGGCGATGTAATCGCACTGGTTCCCGCATCACACAAATGTGAACCTGGGCTCAAACTGTTCCAATAACAATATGCAAATGATCGTTGTTTACCAAAAAAAAGCAGTCGTTAACCTCTCACCTGAAAATTATGTCCCGTAATGATGAAAACCGAAAAAACAAACAAAAAAACCAAACCCCCCCCCCCCGAAAACCGAACCTATGCAAGATAACCCAGGTGGCAGTCGTGAACATTTCAAGCGCCATCAAACAATCAGTGTTAATTTTGGCAGCAACTTTCGATTGCTGAGGGGTTTTGGGACTTTGAAGGAGGCAATGAATGGGTAGATTCATCTGCCTCTATCCCTATTTGGACTACATCAATAGAAGGAAAGGGTTGGGACTTTAAATGAAGCACAGCTATAGGGATAAAAATTGTAAAATCACGCGATGAAGGATTCCAAAAGAATATACATTGGTTAAAAGAATAACATGGTAAAATGGCGAACACCTTAACAATTTTATTCATGGTATTAACATGATTCACAACCAATCTAGAGATAATACATTGGTATATCGTAGTATAATTGTAAGGGTTCATAGTCAACATACTTCTGTTAATCATAATAGAAAACCGTAAAAATTCATAACATTTGTAATGTGGAATCTCAACATTTGCGTGATTATGTGATGTAGCATAAGGCAGAGCTCTACGCGTTTTGTGGAGTTTTAGCCACTCATCAGGAGCAGTTACAAATGCAGAGATCTATAATGGAGAGAGAAATGCAAAATGAACAGATGCTAGACATAAGGAAAGAGAGAACTAAGGTATTACCAAACTCTTATACCTACAAGTAAATTGGATATATGGTAGTAGTAATATGTTAACAACCGGGGGCGCCATAGAGGAACAGTGTATACACTAATTTAGTCATATACTTTTTTCACAGTACACCCACTGGAATTGGTACATACCTCCATCATCAACAGGAGTTCCCTACATCACCCATGATCCTTACATTACCTCCTTGGCCACTCATCTGGCTGCGGCTGTGCGGCTTAAGCTCCCATGGGATGTTTGTTCCTCTATGGCGCCCCCGCTTGTTAACATCTTACTACTACCATATATCCAATTTACTTGTGGGTATAAGCGTTTGGTAGTACCTTACCTTCGTTCTCTTTCCTTATGTCTAGCATCTGTTCATTTTGCATTTCTTTCTCTATTATAGATCTCTGCATTTGTAACTGCTCCTGATGAGTGGATAAAACTCCACGAAACGCGTAGAGCCCTGCCTTGTGCTACATCACATAATGATGTGATTTTGAGATTCCACATTACAAATGTTATGAATTTTTACGGTTTTTTTTTTTAAAATTATTATTAACAGAATTATATTGACCATGAACCCTTACAATTATACTACCATATACCAATATATTTATTATCCCTAGATTGTTTGTGAATTATGTTATTACCATGCATAATAAATTGTTTTAATTGTTCGCTATTTACCATGTTATTCTTTTAATCCATGTATATTCTTTTGGAATCCTTCATCGTGTGATTTTACAATTTTTATCCCTTCGCTGTGCTTCATTTAAAGTCCCAACCCTTTGCTCCTATTGATTTATTTTTAGTCTTAGGACTAAAATGGCATTTTAGTTTTAGTCCCATTTTAGTCTTCTGCAATTGTTTGTCGTGTTTAGTCGACTAAATCTTCAGTACATTTTAGTCGACTAAAACTCATTTTAGTTGTCTAAAATCTAATGGGTGTAATTAAATTGTAATTGATTAGTTAACATTTCTCTACATTTTCCAAACTCATTATATACTATTGGAGTGTAAAATCTAATATCTTATTTATTATGGTATTGAGTTATGAACATGCACTGCAGACCAGTGTTAATTTTGAAGTCAAATTTCAATTCAGTTTTAGTCTTGACTAAAACGGCATTTTAGTTTTAGTCCCATTGTAGTTATTTGATTAAAATGCCATTTTAATTTTAGTCGTATTTTAGTCATCTCAGTAGTTTTAGTCGACGAAATTAACACTGCAAACAATGCACATGTGTGCTTTCTAGCAGCTGGAATGCAAGTAATGAGTAACTGCAGCTTGAAAGCAATCGTCACATCCCACCCTCATCTATAACAAAGTGGGCAATAATTAGAACTTCTACCAGTTTTTTTTTTTTTTTTTTTTTCTGGGACTTTGGGATTGATTTACTAAGGGCAAATAGACTGTTCACTTTGCAAGGGAATTTTTGACAAAGCTGGTTCTACAGGCAGAATGATTTTTTTTCTTAATGCATACACTGAACCCCCACCCATAACCTGAGCCTGATCTCGATCAGCAATATACACGAGCAGCGGCTCTCCCCCTTATAATTGGCACAGAAACAGCAGAAGGAGCCTCAATCGCAGCCAGTACGAGGGTGGGGCCAAGCCACACTCTGTCAATGGACACACAGCATGCGGCTCAGGAACAAGCATGCAGGAGTGCCCTTAAAGTGATTGTAAAGTCTCTTTTATTTTTAATAAAAAAAAATGTTATACTTGTTCTGTGCAGTGGATTTGCACAGAGCAGCCCGGATCCTCCTCCTTCTCGGGTCCCTCTTTGGCTCTCCTGGCCCCTCTCTCCCGTTGGGTGCCCCCACAGCAAGCAGCTTGCATTGAGGGCACCCGAGTCTCAGCTCCGTGTCCAGGCACGGAGCTGTGGCCTCGCCCCGCCCCCTTTCTATTCTTATTGGCTGACTGACTTTGACAGCAGCGGGAGCCAATGGTGCCACGCTGCTGTCTTTGGCAAGAGGGGGGGGAGAGACTCGGACAGCCAAGAGATTTGTATCACATCGCTGGCGCTAGAGGGACCTTGGGTAAGTATTAGGGGGGCTGCTGCACACAGAATGTTTTTTAATCTTAATGCATTTAAGATAAAAAAACCTTCTGTCTTTACAACCCCTTTAAAGCAAGCGGCTTCCTAGGGGGGCACTCGGTGGGCAGAAGCGTGGCACACAAGCAGGGAGCCCGATACGATTGCACAGAGCAGGTAGATATGGCGTTTATTATTTTAAAAGGGGGGGGAGAGGGAAGCTTTGCAATCACTTGAATGAATGACTCAATAGGGTGATTTTTTTTTTTCTGCCTCTTTAGCTCTATAATACCAGGACAAGAAGTCTATTGAGACAGGCTCAGAATACAAAAAAGATCCTTCTAGAGGTTCTTAACTTTGCTCATTGTAGTTTGCTCTGCACCTATTCAAGATCTTTCCCACCACTTATTTGTCCCTGTTCACTTGGATTATAATAAAAACCCAACAAAGATCCAAAAACAAAAAAGTTGAATTGGTCTCTTACCATTGTTTTCAGGCCCAATTGTTTGTTCCGTGCATGATCTCTATCTTTCACCGGTGCAACTCACCATTAATAATGTAGAGCTCCGCTCTGTGTACTACAACTCCCATAGAGCTCAATGTAAGTTAGGTAGATGTGTAATTAATCTCTGGGTCGAGCAGAAAAAGGTGGGGTTGACATTCTTAGGTGGACATGGAGAAGAAACTTAGCTATCCTAAAACAGGAAGCCTGAGAAAAGCAGAAAAAATCTAAAAAAAATCTAAAAAAGGGGAAGCTTCGCTTGTCTGCCTCCTTGCTTCACCGCAAGGCTTCACTGCCGGTTTCCCTCACTGCAGACGGTGGCAGCAGCAGCATCTGATTGATTTGTAAGGTGGGGACATTGCTGGATTCCTAGACAGACAAGTGTCCTAATATTAAAAGTCAGCAGCTACAGTATTTGTAGCTGCTGACTTTTTACATTTTTCCTGCAGGAGCCTGGAGCTCCTCTTTAAAGCGGAGTTCCACTCAAAAATGCAACTTCCGCTTTAAATACTGGTGACCCCCTTACATGCCTCATTTGGCATGTCATTTTTTTGGAGGAGGAGCCACCCAGCTCCCACTTTCTCCCCTGCGCCGGAAGGAAGATCACCTCTCCCCCCTCCCTGCCTGCTATCTTCTGGGACACGTCACAGGTCCCAGGAGATTGCTTGGCCATTCACAGCGTGCAGCAGCCAGGCACCCACAGTTAGAATGCAGGCGCACCAGAGGAGGGGGAGAGGAGCGAGGCTTCCTGCACCCGCATCACTGGACCGTGGTACAGGTGAGTGTCTGATTGTTAAAGGTCAGCAGCTACACTTTTTGTAGCTGCTGACTTTTAAATGGGCGGAGCTCAGCTTTAAGCAAAGGAAAAAAGAAGGTACATTTTACTACTGGTGTCACTTTAAAAACTTGCCATGGATAGGCCGCTTAGAAACAGCCTGGACTCATGCAGCAGTAGCCTTGGGCTTGGTATTAATTGCTACGAAACCCCCCCCCACAAAGGCCTGGCCACCTGATCTTTTACAATACTGTGCTGTAGTACAGTACTTTCATGAATGTCTTACAGGACAACTTCATGTTTCACGAGTATTCCAACACTACAAGGATCTCAAATTTTCCGACAACAAAATCCGTTGTCATAAATTCCAATCATGTGTACACCATTCCCGATGCACAAAGTTCCACGCATGCTCAGAATCAAGCAGAAGAGCCACACTGGCTATTGAACTTCATTTTTCTCGGCTCGTCATAGGTGTTGTACGTCACCACGTTCTTGACGTTCGGAATTTCCGACAAGAAAATTGTTTGTATGCAAGACAAGTTTGAGCCAACATCCGTCGGAAAAAAAATCCATGGATGTTGTTGTCAGAATGTTTGATCGTGTGTACGGGGCATTAGTGACACAACACGGGATGTACCCTCGTGGCTAACAGAGGCTGGAGTCAAGGAAAGACTAGATAAACTTAAATCACCAGGACCTGATGGCTTACACCAGAGAGTCCTCAGAGAACCCAGCCAGGTTATAGCCAGACCATTTCTAATCTTTGCGGACTGACAGGATTGGTACCAGCTGATTGGAGAAAAGCCAATGTGGTACCAATATTCAAAAATGGGCAGAGACTTATTCCTGGAAACTACAGGCCAGTCAGTCTAACATCCATAGTAGCTAAATTATTGGAGGGGATGATAAGGGACTATATCCAAAAATGTAATGAGGAAAAAATATCCATTAGTAATCAGCATGGGTTTATGAAAGGTCGTTCTTGCCAGACAAATCTGCTGACATTCTACGAGGAAGTAAGCTGCCATCTAGACCGGGAATGGCCTGTGGATGTGGTGTATTTGGATCTTGCAAAAGCATTTGATACCGTTCCCCATAAACGCTTAATTTACAAGCTGAGGTCTGCAGGCATGGACCATAAGGTTTGTGCTTGGGTAAGGAAACTGGTTACAGGGACGTGTCCAAAGGGTAGTGATAAATAATATGTACTCAGACTGGTCTCGAGCGGTGAGTGGGGTACCCCAAGGTTCTGTCTTGGGACCAATTCTATTCAATTTGTTCATAAATGATATAGCGGATGGGATAAATAGCTCAATCTCAGGTTTTTGTGGATGACACAAAATAAGCAGGGCAATAACTTCACATCAGGATATGGAAATTTTACAGAATGACCTGAACAAAATGGAGTGGGCAACCACATGGCAAATGAGGTTTAATGTAGAGAAATGTAAAGTAATGCACTTGGGGGCAAAAAAACACATAAATGTAAACTACTCGCTAAGGGGGTGAACCGCTGGAGGTCCTAGTAGATGACAGATTCAGCAATAGCATGCAATGTCAAGCTGCAGCTACCAAAGCCGGGAGAATTTTAGCATGCAAAAAAATGATTATACTCCAGGATAAAATGATGATCCTGACACTTTACAAAACTCTGGTTAGGCCGCATCTGGAGTACTCTGTCCAGCTTTGGTCACCAGTCCTCAGAAGGGATGTGCTGGAACTGGAGATTGCCCAAATAAGGGCAACTAAATTAATAGGGGCCGGGATGCCCCCAATTATGAGGAACGACTGCAAGCACTAAATTTATTTTTGCTGGAGAAGAGACGCTTGAGAGGGGACTTAATAGCGATTTACAAATACCTCAATGGTGATCCCAACATAGGAAAAACTATTTAGTCTCAGGGAGTGTAAGAGGACACGGGGCAACACAATGAGATTGGAGGAGAAGAAATTTTTTTTTTAACAAGAAAAGGAGGAGAAGCAATTTAATCTTAAACTGTGCATGGGGTGTTTTCACGGTCAGAGTAATAAGGATATGAAACTCTCTTCCACAATTTGTGGTGGCAGCGGAGAGAATTTATTTTTTTTAAAAGACTCTTAGATGTGTATTTATTTTTTTATTTTTTTCCCAAATATAATTTTTGTATTTTTAGAAATAAGTCAGGGATGGTACAGTTCAGTGGCAACAATAACAGAAAACATACATGAGTAATTACTTTGATAACATCGGGCTTTATGTCTAGCTTGACAAACACCTATCGGTAATAACAATGAGACCTGTGATACCATTGTCCCATTGACCTTGTGTGACAAATAACACTGGCATTATAAATTCTTGAGTGGGTAAGGTCACAATATCCCCACGATTAGAGACTCCAGTGAACTGCCCGAGCCCAGACCAAGATTAGGTTGGGGGAGGAAACAAAAAACAGAAGGGTTAAAAAGGGAAGAACATAATGGTTCCAGAGGGAACAAAAAGAAGAAAGAAAGGCACAGTAAAGTTAGGGAGGGAACGGGGAAGAGTGTAGGTGGAGAAAGGGTGTAGGCCCAGAGGCGGTGAATTTGTCACCACTCTGAATAGCTGTCGGACCTGTAGTGATTCGTTCCTCATGACCCAAGCAGGGATGCACCTTCATTGGAGAGAATGAACATGTTCCAGAGCTTCCATGCCTTAGAATTGTTTTTCCTGTTAATTTTGGGCCGTAAGGACTAAGTCTTCTAATTTTTTTCATTTGCTCCACTCTGCGCAACCACATCCCAATAGACGGAGGTGTGCCTTTTTTTTTTTTTTCCCACCTAAGGGAAATGCGGGACTTAGCGGCGTTCAACAAATGCTTGTTGTTTATTGGTAGCTTTTTTTCCAGAATCACGGTAGCGTGGAGTAGAAGGGAAGCTGGATTGTTAGGAATCGCGTGATCTGTAAGTTTCTGGGTAACTGTTTGAACCGTCATCCAGAAATGTTGCAGCTGAGGGCAGGACCAAAAGATGTGGAGGAGCGTCCCTCTGTCCGTCTGGCATCTCCAGCAGCTTTCATTGGTAATTGGGAAATATTTGTGTAATAACTGAGGAGTATTGTACCATCTAGTCAGAATATTATAGTTAGATTCTTGTATTTTCGTACAAATAGATGATTTTAGGGAGAACCTGATTTTAGTTTGTTTTTGGGCATTTGTGAAGGAGCGTCGTAAGTCAAGCTCCCACTTCTGTAGGAAGGACAGGTCAAGTTGTTCTGATGGGGAGTTTAGTAAAGCATAGGTTTTAGAAAGCACTTGGGGTAGAGCCCCTTCATCCCTACAGTAATCCTCAAAGGTCATCTGGGTCTAATTAAATCGAGCCGGATTGGCGATCGAATGCAGGAAGTGGTGTAGTTGTATTGCTTTCCAGAATGGAAGGCGGAAGTGGCCAGTGTCACTTATCAGCAATTTGAATGATAGGCCACTGATTGCCATCTAAGAAATGCGAGGCACGATCCTGACCTGCCGATAGGAGAGCCTCATATTCTGATTGTGCAAGTCCAGGTGGGGGAATGCCGGGTTGCCCAGTATTGGGAAAAGAGGGGAGTCTGGATGTGCATCTTAAAGAGCACAACATGCAGGGATATGGGAAATAATTATAGACACTGAAACAAGTACACCTACACAGGTTGAACTGGATGGGCTATTGTCTTTATTCAACCTTACTTACGATTTAACTATGTACTGTGAGGTGTGCCCCTCGCCCTATTGCCCTCCAGGGAGCCCAGGACGACACAAAATGATTTCAAGATGGAGAACAAACGCAGATCGGGGAACATCTGTTCCCAACTCCGTTCTGTGTTGAATGAACGAGAAAGCGCTCAGCTCTGAGATGCCAGGTGCACAGCTGATCAAGCACAATCCTGTGCTTGAATGGCTACAAGGGGAGATATTAAGGGAAATGTATTTCCCTTTGGGGTTAATAAAGTATTCTGGCAAATAAGAGACCCTTTCTCTATAAATAGAAACAGTCTCCTGCCAAAGCTATCGCATAGCAAAGGCAAGAGTAGGACATACACGTGTATGTAAACGGCGACTGTGCCTCACCTGTGAAGTATTGCTGCAACATGAGAGCAGTAATTCTAGGTCCATCATTCACAGCTAGCTCTAAGTTGATATCTCCAGAGGTTGCCGTCATCTTGAGCAGACACTGTGTTTCATAAAGAGAGGGGGACTCAATGAAAATAACATTTACATGACTGCTGTTAGGTTACATGGAAATTAGTTGCCTGATTCTTCTATGAATCCAGTGCTGTGCCAGACTGCAGGTTTTCTCTCCCCTCTTCCTGCTCTCACAGGCTTCACTGATTGCCATTGGCTCCTGCTGTAAGTCATATCCTTTGAGAAGGGAGTGGGGGGGGGGGGGGCATGGCTGAGCCACACTGTGGGTCTTTGGAGATCAGGAGCATGCCTGCACGTCTGCCCCCATAGCAAGTGGCTTGCTATAGGGGCAGACACAGAAGAGAAGGCGCCCGGAGCACCAGCAGGGGACCCCGGAAGAGGAGGTTTGGGGCTGCTCTGTGCAATATCCTTACACAGAGCAGGTAAGTATAACATGTTTGTTTTAAATAATAATAAAAAAAGTTCACGACTGCAAAAATAGCAGAACTGGGATTGGCAAAAAATCCCCCATTAGCACACCCCCCTAGACAGAACACTAAACAGTTATTACATTTTGTGAAATGCCTTACCATTGAAAAGTCTAATTGAATTTTCAAGAAGGCAGCTCTTTAATTCAAGAAATGCAGCATCTATTCTGTCAAGAAGGATTTGTTAGAACAGTCATCACATCATATCCTCTCCTCTCTCTACACTGTAATCAAACTACATTTCCCATCATGCTTTGAGAATTGCAGTGAATGTGGGAGGGTACACTAGGCCTGTACATGTTAAATGTGAACAAGCCCACTTCAACATAAATCCCACCCCCTCATTCTGCATCCAGCCAGCCACACTACTCAGTAACACACAGCAGGATAGGTATGTTGTATACAGCCTAATACAAAGGATGGTTGTTCTCTCCCCCTCCAACCACAACAGCAGACAAACTAACATATTGCATTACTTGCTTATGTAATCCTTACTAAACTGTAGACACATGCCCATAATGATATATTATACACACTGTAATCTGCTATAATTCAGTATTAGGAATCCTTCTCCTGCTGCTGTAGCTTTAAGATTTTTCTAACGGCAATCAGGGCTTGTATGGTGTATGTGAGAACATTCCTAGCTGCACCAGAGAGAGCGCCGGGCCATGCTGCTTTACATGCAAAGCTGGCAGGGAGCAGAGGAGGGGCAAGAGGACACCACCTCCTATGGGCGGTACAGACTGGGGGCTGTGAGACCCCCTCCACCCTCTACAGCAAGCGGGATGGAAGTAGAAGTTCCTGCTTGCTGTAGAGAACTACAACTGGGAAATGCCAAGACCGTTGGCTTGGGAGTACAGGAGGAATAGCGGCCATTGGTCTTACAAATAGGAGATCACTGAGGATTAACGGATTTTCATCTAGATCAGCAGGCTACTACAGGGGAACTACAGAGCTCAGAAGAAAATGGATGGCATAGTCTAGGCAGGTAGGAGATCTGCAACAAGGACATGGGGAAAAAAGTTATTTCCCGGAGTTCTGCTTTAAAGTAATAAAATACTACTGCGTAATGAGATGACATAGAAGTTTTAGTTGTAACAATGAATAAAACAAAGTTTGTTATCGTAAGATTATGTAAGGGCTCCTAATGTTTTTGCAAAGCTGTCACATGTTGCCACACTGCAGCTGTGTTTTTGTCTACACTCTAACGGTCTAACCAGTATTATTTTGATTCACGTTTCCTGTTTTAAGGTAGAGGGATGTTGATGTTTTTGCAATTCTTACCAACTTCCTAGCACACATTGTCGATGAATATACTGTAAAGAGAGCCACCTTTTTACATTATATTTTATATTTGCATTAGTGAATATTAGATCTATTCATTTTTATTTTTTTTTCACATTTGATGCAAATCTTATCGAGGTGTTGTTTGTTTTGTTTTTTGTTTTTTTATATTTAGTGTGTGTGTGTACACACCGCCCATTCATAAAGTATTCAGACCCCCTTCACTTTTTCAATTTTGTTGTTTGTCATTTTAGAAATGTTTGCAAATGTATGAAAAGCTGAAATTTCTCATTGGCCTAAGTCAGTGTTTCTCAACTCCAGTCCTCAAGGCGCCCCAACAGGTCAGGTTTTCAGGATTTCCCTTAGAGGAAACGGGTGTGGTAATTACTAAGGCAGTGAAACTAATCAAATCACCTGCGCAAAATAATGGAAATCCTGAAAACATGACCTGTTGGGGCGCCTTGAGGACTGGAGTTGAGAAACACTGGCCTAAGTATTCAGGCCCTTTGCAACAACACTTGAAATTCAGCTCAGGTGCCTCCCATTTCTCATGATCGTTGCGGAGAGGTTTCTACACCTTGGTTGAAGTCCACCTGTGCTAAATTAAATTAAGACGTGATTTGGAAAGGCACACACCTCTATAAAAGGCCTCACAACTGGCTATGCATACTGTATCCAAGCAAAAGTCATGAGGTCAAAGGAGCTGCCTGCAGACCTCAGACAGGATTATTGCACAGATCTGGGCAAGGCTTTAACTGTAGTATCAGGCTGCAACATAACCAAATTGAAAAAAGTGAAGGCGGTCAGAATACTTTATACTTTTTCCGTGCCAGGTCTCGGCCGCTCCAACTGAAAACACCCGCGGCCCCCCGAGCACCCGGGGGGGAAAACCACCAGCGGACCCTTACTCCTGTGAGCCGGCGAAGGAACGGGCACCGGAGCAATCCCCTTCTCGTGTGGGAGGGAGCTGGACTGGTCTGGTGACAGAAAAAACAAAGGTACTGCCAAAACCCACTCCTTGGAGAGAGCGCAGCCCCTCTAGTCCCCAGCAGTACTTCCACCATTGAAGAGGAAACACTAAAACTGATGGCATGGTGGAAGCAGCTGATTTTAAAGGGGCGTTGTCTTGCACTGTTTCCTGTTAAGCGGTGGAGTTGCGCGCTCCAAGGTGCTGTCCTGAAAGGGGAAGGGAGAAAAAAAGGTACAGCATTTGTAGAGGTCGACCGATATGGGTTTTTCTCTGGCCGATGCCGATATTTACAAATCGCGATGGCCGATATGTGATGCCGATATATTAGGCCGATTTTTTTTTTTTTCTTTTTTTACCTTCATCTCATAAAATCTAAGTTAGACCCCTTTCACACTGGGGCGTTTTTCAGGCGCTTTTGGGCTAAAAATAGCACCTGTAAAGTGCCTGTCAAACGGCTCCCCTGCAGTCTCAGTGTGATATCCCGAGTGCTTTCACACTGAGGCGATGTGCTGGCAGGATGTTAAAAAAAAAGTCCTGCAAGCAGCATCTTTGGAGCGGTGTATACCGCTCCTCCACCACTCCTGCCCAATGAATGCGCACCGCTGCCGAAGCGCCTGCAAAGCGTTTCGGCAGCGGCGCTTCAGGGGCGCATTTTACCCCTTGCTCGGCCACTAGCTGGGTTATAAGCGCCCTGCTAGTAGCCGAATAGCGCTGCTAAAATGATGGTAAAGAGCCGCTAAAACTAGCAGCGTTTTACCGTCAATGCATGCCCGCTCCAGTGTGAAAGCAACCTTCAGTGATACGGAAATTTTTTTACATTTAAACATTTATTAAACAAAACAAACCTCCAATCAGTTCACTTGTATGTATAATTTAGATTAAAAAAATATAAAAAAAACACCTCTCTTAAATATTAAATACACAAAAACAGGTAATCAAAACTTCTGGATGAAAAAAAATGGGCTAACTTTACTGCTTAGTTTTTTTTTTAAATTTATAGTGTATTTTTTTAAAAAAAATTGCATTTGAAAGACCGCTGCGCAAATACCGTGTGACATAAAATATTGCAACAACCGCTATTTTATTCCCTAGGGTCTCTGCTAAAAAAAATATATATATATAATGTTTGGGGGTTCTAAGTGATTTTCTAGCAGAAAATACAGGATTTTTACTTGTAAGCAACAAGTGTCAGAAAAGATTTAGTCTTTAAATGGTTAAACTGAGAGCTCCTACACACAGAGCTCAGCTCATTCATAATTGTAAACATTGTATCCTTCAGGTTCTTTTTATCAGATTTGGCAGGCTGCCCAGAGAGGGGGAGAAGTCGCTTCACACAGCCAACTTGAACTGACTTCTATTACAGAAGTCTTTTTTGCAAGTCGCGCTGAAGCTATATCGGCTTTTTTTATCAGCACAATCGGCCGATGCCGATTAAGTAAAAAACACCAAATATCGGCCGGCCGATATATCGGTCGACCTCTAAGCATTTGTGTACTAGCCCTGGGGATGGGTGCTAGATGGTCTGGAGGACCAAGGCATGAGGCCTGAGCAGTAGAACTGTAAAGAGAGCCAGGAGGCTTAAATATTGCTCTTTTGTTTGGATGGTGAGAACCCACTGCGTGGGAATCTGCATGGGAGACTTCTGGCAGGGCGTAGCAGCACGTGGTTCTGGCTGCTGGAATGCAGGAGGAACGGGCGGGTCATTTGACCGTGACTTCCTTACGCTCCTGAGCGATGGACGCCAGAGGAGCTGCTTTTAAGGAGCACACAGCTGGCTTCTGTGGCGCTCGTGATGGAGGAGACAGTCATTGGCAGCAATGGCGGATGCAGGTGCCCAGGTTCCCGGCCAGGCCCAGGTAGGAGAAGTGCAGAGGCACCTCTTTCCTTTTCTTCACTGGGCGCTTTTGTTTAGTGTGATGGTTAGAGCCTGCAGCTGTCTGCTAGAATGACACATTCCGTTAGCAGTTCGGCATGGAGGGAGACTCTGGGGCACGGTGGAGAGTATGCTTTGGGCACCATGTTTCTTGTCTCTCTATTGCAATAGCATCTTGCTAATAGAGCTGTGGGGGTTGTTTCTGTCTTACAGAAAGCAACCGCCAAAACTGAAAGGACTGCAGGAAGAAATTGTCCTTCATGCAATAACCCATTAAGGGACTCATGGGCCAAACTGCTTTGCAGATCCTGCATCGCTAGTTTAGTAAGGGAAGAGTCCACACAAGAGTATAAGGAGCTCTTTGAGAAAGGAATTAGCAGAGACCCTAGGGCCGTGATGGTGAACCTTGGCACTCCAGTTGTTTTGGAACTACATTTCCCATGATACTCAACTAAACTGCAGAGTGCATGAGCATCATGGGAAATGTAGTTCCAAAACATCTGGGATGCCAAGGTTCGCCATCGCTGCCCTAGGGACAGTACGTCCCCTTTTGAAGAAACAGGGCCAGTGTTCCAGCCAGGAACAGAGCTCCCAGTCCAGTCTTCCTCCTACCACTTCAAGACCAATTGAAAGTGAGTCAGAGGAAGAGCGAGTATTCGCCCCTCAACAATGGACTCAGAGGAAGATGGAGGGAAAGAGGAGACGAGAATGTCTAGATATAAACGAATGCTAGAAGAAGCGGGTGACTTACTAAAAGCGGTCTATACCACTTTGGAATTTCAAGAAGAGAAAGCCCAGCTGTCATTACATGACAAAAATGTACCAGGGGCTAGAGGAGACCAAACAGAATTTCCTGTACATAAAGTTCTAACTGATACATTTAAGAGATCCAGAAAAAGAACAGTTTGTTTTTTGTTTGTTTTTTGTTTGTTTTTTGTTTGTTTTTTTGTTTGTTTTTTTGTTTGTTTTTTTGTTTGTTTTTTTGTTGTTTTTTTTTGTTTTTTTTCTAGAGCCCTTTTGAGGATGATGAAGCGTTGGTGTAAAATAAAAGACCATTTTTGATGCCACCTTCTCCCAAGTGTCTAGACGGACTGATCTAGCATTTGAGGACATGGGCATACTTAGACACCATGGACAAAAGAGCAGATGCACTGTTAAGGAAAGCCTGGGACTCGTCCTTATCTAAGCTAAAGCCGGCGATGGCCGCTACAGTAGTAGCCAGACACTTGGA
Source organism: Lithobates clamitans (assembly GCA_037952925.1). Lineage (NCBI taxonomy): Eukaryota > Metazoa > Chordata > Amphibia > Anura > Ranidae > Lithobates > Lithobates clamitans. The sequence goes on from JBBGZY010000401.1 coordinate 529,383, forward strand.
ATGCTGGCTGGAACCACTTAAAGGCGATGTGGTAGCAGGCACCTCTAAGAGTCTTTCCCAACCCTTTTAAGAGCGGTCAAATACATGGAAGATGCCTCCGTGGAATCCATCAGAATGTTGGCTAGGTATTCAGCCTTAGTTAATTCAGCCAGGAGGGCTCTTTGGCTTAAGACCTGGTCAGGGGACTCCGCTTTAAAGGTAAAGTTGTGTGGAATTCCCTTTACAGTAGATCCTGATGTTTGGATCGAAATTAGAGATGGTCCTTGATAGAACGGCGGACAAGAAGAAAGCTTTTCCACAGAAAAAGAAAGTGGTGCAGCAAAGGAAGAATTTTTGTTCATTTCAGCAAGCCCATAAAGAAAAAGATCAGACCCAGAAAAGACCCAGGAATCCTCAAAGGGGGAGAGGCAGGGGAGGGATGCTCTTTAGATCCCCTGAGCAAACCTCAAAAACGCAATGACTATCTGCCAGTAGGCGGGAGGTTGGGGAAAAAGCAACAAAAACCCAGTTTGTTCTGAATCTAATCAGTCAAGGATATCAGCTAGAATATTTTCACAGACACCCCCCCAAGCCCTCTTTATATTACAAACCTTCCGTCTGCCCTGGTGATGAGGTCTCTTCTGAGAGAACTTATGCAACAGGATCCCGAAGGACCAAGAAGGGAGGGGTTTTTACTCCCATATTTTCTTGTTCAAGAAACCATCTGGGAAATTTTGTCTGGTTCAGAATCTTCAGGTTGAGTAATCAATCTATAGTACAAAAGGTTCCGAATGGACACTATTTTCTCTGTGAAAAATTGACTCGCCCCCAATTGTTACATGGCATCCATCGACCTGAGGGATGCTTATCTCCATATACCAATTGCAGCTACATCTCAGAAATTCCTGTGACTAGCAGTCAATTTGGGGGGGGGTTTGGCACCTTCAGTTCAGGGCGCTGCCCTTCGGGCCTTTCCTCCTCTCCCAAGTGTTCACTCGTGATGGCAGAGGCTCTGGAGTCCCTGAGACTGAAGGGGATCTCCATGGTGCCTTATCTGGATGATCTACTTCTGTTTACAGAAGCAAAAGGTCAGGTAGTGGTCAATCTGCAAGTAACCCAGGGACATCTAAACAGCCTAGGTTGGCTTCTGAATCTCCAGAAATCAAATTTCATACCATCTCAATGAGTGAGGTTTCTGGGATACGAAATAGATTCAACAGAACAAAGAATCTTCCTCCCACAGGAGAAGGTAGAAGAAAATGTAGTTGGCTCTAAGAACACTTCAAACCAACACGGAGGTTTCAGTAAGGGAAGCCATGTCAGTTTTAGGTCTGTTAACCGCAGCAATCCCTTCAGTGCAGTGGGCCAGGCTACATGCTCGACATCTGCGGGCAGTCATTCTACTGAATTGGACACACCAGGAACCTCTGGAAAAGAAGTTCAAAATAGGAACAAGGGCAAAAAGGTCACTTTGGAGAGACCAAAAAAAAAATCTCAAAAGGACGCCCCTGGACTTATCTAGTAACGTGAATAGCTGAGTAACGACAGATGTGAGGTGGGGGGCTCACCTCGAAGAGCAAACACAGGGAGTTTGGTCCAAGCCAGAGTCAAGAAGGTCCTCAAATTGGAGGGAGTTAAAGGCTGTCCATCTAAGCCGCCTATTTTTCCAGCAGGCCCTAAAAGAACAGCATGTCCAGGTGTTGTTAGACAACATGACGGCAGTATTATACCTAACAAAGCGGGGGAGGGTACAAGGAGCAAGACCCTGATGAAACTAGCTCATCAAATACTGAGATGGGCATAGAACAATTTGGCATCGCTGTCCACAGTCCATCTGAAACACCCTAGCAGACCTTCTTAGCAGAAGGGAAGTAAGGTAGGCGGAATGGTCATTTTAAACCAAGAGTTATTCGAGATGATCAAGAGCTTGGAGTGGACGCATTAGCTCACAAATGGGACTTCCTCCTGTTTTACGCTTTCCCCCCATTTCAGCTAATACCAAGAGTGTTGGCAAAGTTCAGGACAGAGTCCACAGATCTGATCCTAATTGCTCCCTATTGGCCAAAGAGACCCTGGTTCTTAAACCTATTGAATCTCTCAGCAAAACCTCCCTGGGGATTACCAATCTGGGAGGACCTTCTGGGTCAGGGTCAGATTCTTCATCTAGATCCAGCGTACCTCAATCTAACTGCCTGGTTTCTGAGGAAGAAATTCTAAGGAATCCAGGAAGGAATGGAGACAAGTTTAGCAGCAAGTACTCTCAAGACGCAGGTAGCTGCATTATCCTTTTTTTTTTGGAAAAAACCCCTGTCAAGGAAACCCTCAATAGTTTTTTTTTTTTTTTTTTTTTTTTTTTTTAAGGCTATGGAAAAAATTAGGCCTAGGCCTCTTATTAATTTTCCCAAGTGGGATTTATCTTTGGTTCTTCAGGGACTTGATAATTCACCTTTCGAACCGCTAGAAGAGACATCTTTAAGATTCCTGACCTTTAAAACAATTCTCCAGATTGCAATGACGTCTGCACGTAGAATCTGTGAAATACAGGCATTATCAAGGAGCCCTTTGAGATGTCTCCCGGACAGGATAGCGCTGAGGACAGATCCAGCCTTCCTATCTAAGGTGTCTTCGGCTTTTTACCGCACACAGGAGATCCTACTTTCTGTCCCATGCCCTCTGGGCCACGAGAAGAAGCCTTCCATACTCTGGAAGTCAAAAGGTACCTCCTAAAGTATTTGGAAGTAACAACGAATCTCAGAAAGTCATCTTCTCTTTTTGTCCTAATGGAAGGAAGTCGCAAGGGGGGTAAAGCTTCCAAAAGTACCCTTGAAAGATGGTTAAAACAGACTATTAAAGAAGCGTAACTGTCATTAGGGTTAGATCCTCCAGAGGGTATATAGTGGCGGCTTTGTGGGCAGAGAGGGCTGGGGCATCACCAGAGCAGATATGCAAGGCTGCCACGTGGTCCAGTTTTTCAACCTTCATAAGGCACTACAGGTTGGATCTACTGTCAGCCTCAGACCTGTCCCTTGGCAGCAATGTTTTACAAGCAGTGGTCCCACCCTGAATAATTTCTCGGTTATCTCCAAGGTGCTGTCCTGAAAGGCGAAGGGAGAAAACCTTAGACTTAGCAGTGTCTGTATTTCTATGAGCTTTCAGGACAGCAGCCTACTTCCCTCCCTTGGTAATAATATGTATGGTTTATAATCGTTGGGCTCGATAATTGTCTGTTTATATCTTCCAGCATGTTGGAGGAATTCTCTAACAACTGATGGCATGGTGGAAGCAGCTGATTTTAAAGGGGTGTTGTCACGCAGTGTTTCCTTTTTAAGGGGTGCAGCTACGCTCTCTCTCTAAGGTGCTGTCCTGAAAGGCTCATAGAAATACTATCACCGGTAAGTCTTAGGCCCCTTTCACACTTATACAACTTCAAAGTGGCGCGATTTTACCGCGATTTCGGGGCTGCTATTTTGCTGCGATTTTACCACGATTTTGCTGTGATTTTGCCACGATTTGGGAGCAGTACTACTTTGTACGACTTTGCCACAACTTTGGCATTAACCATTCTCAGCATGTGCTTACAAAGTAGTGCTGAATTATTCAGGTACGATTTGCATGCTACTTAAGGGTTTAACATTGAGGTCTATGGAGTACAAATCGTATGGAAGTTGGACCAAAGTAGTGCTGAAATCGTGTCTATATTATTCAGGTACGATTTGCATGCTACTTGAGGGTTTAGCATTGAGGTCTATGGAGTAGAAATCGTATGGAAGTTGGACCAAAGTAGTGCAGGGACTACTTTGAAGTCGGCACGACTTAAAGTCGTGCCAATATGAATGGTAGTCATTGAAAATCATGGAGAATGACTTGTCATACGATTTTGCAGTACAAAATCGTGGGACAAGTCGTATAAGTGTGAAAGGGGCCTAAGGGTTGTTTTTTTTTTTTTTTGTTTTGTTTTGTTTTTTTTTTTGTTTTTGGTTTTGTCTGTCCTTTACAGCTCCTAGCTGTTCCATCACTCGTAGACTCAGGCACCTCTGACCGCCAGGTGAGATCTGTCTGTCAGCTTCCTGGTCTGTCCCATCTCCCTTACCATCACGGCCCCCCTTGGAAGGGTGAGGGGGGGGGGGGCGCACTGATTTCTAATCCTGATACTATTAAAGAGACAAGCACACACCTGTGCCATTAGTGGGTCTGTTCTCTCAAAAACCCTCCAGGAACACCAATGATGGGGCAGTACCACCCCCCCCCCCACCCACCGGAAAACCAATGATGGAGCACTATTCTCCCCCGGAAAATGCCAATGGTGGGGCACTATCCCCCCCCCCCCACACACCAATGATGGGGCACTTCCCAAACAAACCCCCCCCCAGGAGGAGAGGTGCGGATGTGCCTGGTCACATGGGCGGCGCCGCCTTGTACACAGGAGGATTCTGACGGATTGGACAGAGGAAGGTGCGGACTAACTAATCGATATTGAAAATCATTGACAACGATTTTCATTAGCGATTATTATCGATAATATTGATTTAATCGTTTCAGTCCTATCTGCTTGTATAACCGTTACCAATATGTGGTGAACTTCTTTTTGTTTAGCATTTGTGTTGGAAGCATTTTGAATGACCCCATTTATTTGTTTTTGAAAATTTCTCTTCAGTTGCTGGTTCCTTTTTCTAAATGTAGAGACTATTTTTGGTGCAAATGGTATTTATGTATTTAAATTACATTTTCATTAAAATCATCTTTCAAAGTGTAAAAAACAATTAAGTCTTGTGATGCATTCAAGCTTGCTTCGGGGACATAGGTTAAAGCATTCTGTGTTTTACAGCTTCCAGATGACTTAAAATGGTCACTGGGTGTACTCTGGGTTTTAATATAGAGGAGCAAAATGGGCAATAAATACTGATGATAAAATCAACTATGATCCTACCCTGCTTGTACTACATGGAGAGAGGAGAAAATCCCCCCAGCCCCCCCGGTGCCGCACATCCACGCAGGTATTCAGGGGTGAAGTTACAACCTCAGCCTGGGCTTCCGCCAGGCCATTCCCTGGCAGGAGTCCAGGCTGAGGTTGTAACTTCACCCCTCAATACCTGCGTGGATGTGTGGCACCGGGGGATTTTCTCCTCTCTAGCTGCTGTAGGAGCCGGGACGAGCTTCACTCCCTGCCAGCACTCCCACAGCAGTGGATACTTACATCCTTCACTCCTCAAACCAGCTGAGTCTGAGCAGCACACCACTCTGTCCATGGGTCTCTGCTTTTACTACATGTTTGCCAAAATGCTATGGTATCATTAGACTGAAAACTGGTGCCTGGAGGTCTTATGCTGGTGGGCATCATTACTGATCAGGTTCAGTTATTTTAAGGTTTCTCAAAGTTTCCAGATTAACCACTTGCCGACCCGCCACAGCAAATGCACTATATTGGGGTGGCATGTGCAGGAACAATCCCGTACATGTACGGGATTGTGCCTGTTCCAGGTTAGGATTAAGTAATCGAGTATCATGATTATTATTGTGGGCCATTCATGAACAGCTTGCTTACTGTTGTGATTGGCGCACAGCTATCTCATGGTACCTGGCTACCTGTACCATGTGATTAGTTGTAGCCAATCACAGATCACAAGCAAAAGCAAGCTGTTCATGAATGGTTAACTCAGGGGTCATTTGAGGGGTGTTTGTACTGTCCTGGCAATTTAGGGCTTTAAGAAATAGGCTGTCAGTACATCAGGATTGATCAATATTCAAATATATGCACCATAGTTTGTAGACGCTAAGGCACGGTTCACACTGCAGCGATGCAGGAACACTTACTGGATTTGCAGGGTTCCCGCATCGCATGTCTCCCGCAGGCAGTTACCACGGCCCTATGCGAACTGCTGGGAGTGTCAATAGTTAATGACACCACATATCTCAGGGCGAACTGTCAATTCGGACAGGAATCGGATCGTATGGGTGAACAGGTGAACACCCAGGCGATCCGATTCTAGTGCGGACCAAAAAAAGGATCCTGCACGAGTTTGGTCCGAATGCGATGCAAATTCAGCCATACAGTCTGTATGGCTGAATTCGCATCACACAGACATTGCATGTGATTTGCTCAGCAGTTCGATGTGAATCACATGCAATGTCTGACAGTGGGAACCGGCCCTTAAACTTTCACACAAACCAATTAATATACACTTATTACCGTATATACTCGAGTATAAGTCGAATTTTTCAGCACATTTAGTGCTGAAAGTGCCCCCCTCGACTTATACTCGAGTCAAGCACTTTTCTGCAGCAAAAAATTTCATTTTCCGAACCGAATTTGGGGCCCCGTATCTCAGGGCCACTTGGTGCTAGGAACTCCAAATTTGGTGTGCAAACCCAGTGGACCTGGTACCATAACATATCCAAAGCTGAAGTTCCTAGCACTAAGTGGCCCCGAGATACGGGGCCCCAAAATCGGTTCGGAAAATGTCATTCTCTGCTGCAGAAAAGTGCTTGACATTTTCTGAACCGAGTTTGAGGCCCCATATCTCAGGGCCACATAGTGCTAGGAACCCCAAATTTGGTGTGCAAACCCAGTGGACCTGGTACCATAACATATCCAAAGCTGAAGTTCCTAGCACTAAGTGGCCCTGAGATACAGGGCCCCCAAACCGGTTCGGAAAATGTCATTCTCTGCTGTAGAAAAGTGCTTGACATTTTCTGAACTGATTTTTGGGGCCCTGTATCTCGGGGCCACTTGGTGCTAGAAACCCCAGCTTTGGAAATTTTATGGTGCTAGTTCCACTTGGTTTGCACACCAAATTTGGGGTTCTTAGCACTAAGTGGCCCTAAGATACAGGGCCCCAAATTCGGTCAACTGTGTCCATCTGCTGCAATGTCATTTCGGGACCCTTTGGGTTCAGAGACCCCAAATTTTGGCTGCAGCTAGGGGGCATCTAGGAACCCTTAACTACTGAGTTTGAAGTTCAGGGGACCTATGGCTGCAAATGGGCACAGTGAGGCTGCAAATGGGCACAGTGAGGCTGTAAATGGGCATTGTTGACCCTCTTTTCCACTTACAGTAGCTGTGCATTTCTCACCCTCGTCTTATACTCGGGTCAATAAGTTTTTCCCATTTTTTTGTGGTAAATTAGGGCCTCGACTTATACTCGGAACGACTTATACTCGAGTATATACGGTAGGTTTTTTTTGTTTTTACCAATGACCTGTAGCAGAATGCGTTTTGGTCTAAACTTATGAAAAAAATCGATTCTTTGGCTTTGTTTTTTTTTTTTTTATTATTGGATATGTTTTGTAACAAAGAAAATATTGTTTTGTTTAAAATTTTCGGTCTTTTTTAATTTGTATAATAAACCCCAGTGGTGATCAAATGCCACCAAAAGAGACCTCCATTTGTTTGAAAAAAACTATAAAAATGTTATTTGAGTACAGTGTTGCATGACCACGCAATTACCAGTTAAAGCAGCGCAGTGCAAAACATGGGCCTGGTCATGAAGGCGGCAAAACCTTCTGGAGCTCAAGTGGTTAAAGTGGTAGTAAACCGCTGCAGGAAAAAAAAAACTCCCCTGTAAGACAAATGCATAATGTGCTAGTATGCATTTGACCTACCTTTTTTCTAAAACTAAGCCCATCCCGCGGCACGCTGTCACCATTGACAGGGCTACCATCTTCACCCGGTCTTCCTTATGTGTTCACTGCCTCCGGCTACATGAGTGGCTGGGGCCGCGCTGGCATCACTTCCTCGGCTACAGCACAGGCTATAAATGTCCGGCACGGTATGCCAGACCTTCAGAGTGCATGTACTGGTGAAGTCACCTGCTGCATGCAGTGTAAATATCTTCTAAACCAGGGATATGCAAACTGTGGACCTCCCAGCTGTTGCAAAACTACCAGGCCTATCATGCTTCTGCCTCTGGGTGACATGCTTGTGACTGTCAGTGTTGCAATGCCTCATGAGACTTGTAGTTCTGCAACAGCTGGAGGGCCACAGTTTGTATATCCCTGTCCTAAACTGTGCATGTTTAGGAGATATTCAATGTACCTATAGGCAAGCCTTATTATAGGCTTACCTGTAGGTACAAGATGAAAAAGTGGGTTTACTACCACTTTAAGCTAGTCGTTCTGTTTTTTTTTTTTTTTTTTTTTTTTTTTTTATTGTTTTGATTTCAACTCCTGCTTATTTTATGTTTGTTTAGTTTGGTGACTGATATTCTCTTTCTGTACTTGCAGGTCAGTCGATCAATGGATAAAGTTGGAAAAATGTGGAACACATTCAAATATCGGTGCCAGAATCTCTTTAGCAATGAGGATGATGGGAATCAAAATGACATTGTGGATGTTAATGCCAACAGATGTTTGAATGGTGGGGATAAAGCAGAGGGTTCCGCTGGTCCGGCCTCCTTGCAGTCAGCTAGTCCCCTACACCAAAACATTTCTTCTCAAAGGAGCCTGAGTCCTTGCAGTAGTTCTAGTAGGAGGAACCCAAACTGTGTTTCTGAAATGCCACAGTTGGTTGAAATTAGTATTGAAAAGGACAATGATGTGGGTCTAAGTGCAGGTGCCCGCCTGGCACGCAGAGACTCATATACTCGCCATGCCCCATGGGGTGGCAAAAAGAAGCATTCGTGCTCCACCAAAACTCAGAACTCTATTGATCTAGACAAAAAAATTGGTAGGCAAAGGAGCGGGCTTCAGAGGAGAGAGAGACGTCATGTGGTTGGATCAGTACACGATATGGAGGTCGTTTCCAGCAGGGCAGTTGGCAGTCGCAGTTTACGGCAGAGGCTGAATGAGACTGTGGGCTTGTGTTTTCCGATTAGAGCTTATAATAGGCAGTCAAAGCCACTTTTCACTACTAAGAGGAAAATTCATCTCTCTGAACTGATGCTTGAAAAATGCCCCTTTCCTCCTGGATCTGATCTGGCCCAAAAATGGCACCTGATTAAACAGCATACAGCACCCGTCAGTCCACACACAAGCATACTGGACACGTTTGAGCAGTCTTTGCTTTCTGCCGAAGATGAAGAGGATAGATTACGGGAGAGGCGTAGGCTTAGTATTGAGGAAGGCGTTGACCCTCCACCAAATGCCCAAATCCACACCTTTGAAGCGACAGCACAAGTCAACCCTGTATATAAGCTCGGACCAAAACTTGCTCCTGGCATGGCCGACGTGACCGGTGACAACGGTGCAACATCACAAGGCGGGTGCGAGTCTGAAGAAGACGGCCCGACTCTCTGCCTGCAATCACGGCGTCAGAAGCAGCGCCAGTTTTCAGGAGACAGCCATATTCAAACGAATAGACAGGGAGCCTGGAAAGTGCACACCCAGATCGATTATATTCACTGCCTTGTGCCAGATCTGGTGGAAATCACAAGCAACCCGTGTTACTGGGGGGTCATGGATCGCTACGAGGCAGAGGCCTTATTGGAAGGCCGGCCAGAGGGCACTTTTTTGCTCAGGGATTCCGCACAAGAGGACTATCTATTCTCCGTGAGCTTCCGCCGCTACAACCGATCTCTGCATGCACGCATTGAGCAGTGGAACCACAACTTCAGCTTTGACGCTCACGACCCCTGTGTGTTTCACTCCTCCACTGTTACAGGACTCTTGGAACACTATAAAGATCCCAGCTCTTGCATGTTTTTCGAGCCCTTGCTGACGGTACCTTTAAACAGAACTTTCCCTTTTAGCTTGCAGTATATCTGCAGAGCAGTCATTTGCAAGTCTACCACGTACGATGGCATTGATCTACTTCCTCTGCCATCTATGTTACAAGACTTCCTTAAAGAGTATCATTATAAGCAAAAGGTCAGAGTGCGGTGGCTAGAGAGGGAGCCCATTAAGTCAAAATAATTAAAAAAGCAACATTTCTTATTGTCCCGTCTTTACCTTCCAGATTATCCACCTCATAGACTTAGAAATACGCTCAACGTGTATCAGTTAAATGATAAAAAAAAAAAAATTTAAAAAAGCACATGTTACCTGTATTTAGAAAATAATCAAGTATGACACTTCAAGCTTTAAGTGTATCTGTCTATTGTCTTCTGCCTATACAGAAGACATCTTGTGCATTCTGTGGAACGATGAAGCAGAATCCTTAAACTGCATGTTCTTATGAATGCTAACACTAATTGTACTAATGCTCGTATCTCCGTTTTTTGTTGCAGGAAATGAGGTGTTTATATGGCTTAAAGAAAAAAAAAAAAAGAAAAAAAAGTGAAAAAAACACATAAAAGAGTTTACTTGTCCAGATTAAGCTATGTATTACCACCACATAAAAAACCTAGATCTCCCCCAAAAAAAAAAAACTAGATGGACAACTTGTCTTTTCCCATCATAGTGTGGAGAATAAATCTGTTGCCTTTTTATTAAGCTAAAGTTCCTAATATGCTACCGCAATAGAAAATATTTTTAATGACAAAAAAAAATGAAATAAAAATCAAGCTGTTTGAACTGGTGCTTACTTGGTTAAAGAACAGAGTTTGAAAGGATCACAAACTAAAATTCAAGTTGACTTGGGCTGTGCTACACTGTTCTGTTGTGGTAACTTGCGTGTTTGTGTGCTGCAGTGTCATTGATCTTAAAGCGGACCTTCAGTCTTTTTTTTTGTCTTTTTTTTTTTTGCCAGTAAATACCTTATACAGCCCACTTCCTGTTTCTTGTCTGGTAAAAAGTCTAGGCTTGTGACGACATGCACAACACTCTCTCACTCTCAGCAGAGGGGATGCATCAGTCATAAGAGGGCCAATGAGAGCTGCAGGTGTGTCTGTGTAAATCCAGGAATGAACAGGGAGCAGCTTCAGCTGCCCACAGTTAAAATGGTTGCAGCCAGACTCAGTGGAGGGAGATTTCTGCAGCATATTCGGCAATTACAGAATCACAGTATATATAAAATAATATGCAAAGTGGATGGAGGGAAGCTTTAGAATGACAAAGATGTTTTTTATTACAAATTATGTGAGCAGACTGCAGTTCCTCTTTTTTAAGGCTGGGTTCACACATGTCTAGCTGCAGTTTGCAGTCCCAGAGTCCGGTGCGTTTCTGTTCACCGGTTCAGGTGCGAATTCAAGTTTTTGCCTGAATTCTCATTTGCACAGGACCCTTTTTTAAAACTGCAACACGGTTGCTCCGGAAAAGTGTGAACCATCTCCATTGAAAGCCAGTCACATTCACATGTTATGCGAATTGGATGCGGTTAAAAATGCATCCAATTTGCATATGTGTGAACCCAGCCTAAAGTGGATCTTCACTGCATCTGAGCACCACAAACTCAATTTCATTCATTTTAATTATTCATAGCATGCTCCCCCATCTATCCATGCCTTTTATGCTTTATTTTGTTGAGAATTCCCTTTGAAAAACACCCCCTAGCATTACTAGACGTGGCCATCTTGAGTAAGGGCAAATGATTCATGATGCACTTTACTTCCTGGAATCCATCTGCCCTTAGCTCAAGCATGCAGGAGAGTGTGCTTAGCTGAGAAAACTCCCTCCTCCTCTCCTCCCCCTCTTGAAAGCTCCTAGGGTGTATCATATGACATTTGCCTAGGCCAGAAACCAGGAAATAACGGAAGAAATGTAAAAAAAAAAAAGTTTAAAACAAGTAAATATGATACATTCCTATCTATTTACTAATGCCAGCAGCAAGAGGATTACATTATTGTTGATTGGGAGAGTGAAGTTCCACTTCAATGCTCCCCAGGGCACGTTGCCAAACACACGCATTGCAGAGCACCATAACTAACAGTAACGCACTACATCATGTTGTGGTGTGCTTTGTTATCCGTATTTCACACTATAACCCGCATGTGAACCGGACTCTTTCCTGTGCAATCCACATGCGGTGCAATTTAAGCCCATTCATTTTGAACGGGCTCAAATCGCATTGCACCAAAAGTGCAGACACCTTTTTTTAGGATCCGCATCGCGCGGTCATTTTGTACCAGGCAATCCCCGCAGCAGATCACAAACACAGCGCAATTGCCATGCGGTGTGGAAAACATGCAGAGATCGCATATGTGTGAACCTCGGCTTAAGGGAAAAAAATACTTGCCCCTTTTTGTGGTGCATTGGGCAGCCCATTCAAATTAACAGGCTGCCCTACCAACATAACACGCATTAACCACATCACAACTGTGTGACCCCAGCCTTAACATTCAGTTTTGTGAGGTTATTTCATAAAATTACCAATTAGCCTTATGTTTTTATTGTATCGCCCAGTTTGTGCTAGATTGACAGTTTTGGTGCTACGGGCATGACTTATTTTTTTTATAAAAAATTTTCTCTCCCTCGTCTTCAGAGACCTCTAGGCAAAGCCCCAAAATTAATCCTGAGAACCTTCTAGCTATAGCACCTAGCCACCAATAGACAACGAGGTGATCGATTTTCTTATCCAGCCTATTTTGGTCAGCTTGGGCTACAGGGCCCATAAATCATCAGCTCAAAAGGGGGGCCCGGGCATCTGCTGAGCAGGAGATCCCGCTGTATTGTCTTACTGCAGACACCAATCCTTTTCTGCCTCCCCTTGCAGCACTGCCAGCTTCTTCTCCTCTTCTTTCTTCTCTTCTTTCTCCCTCTGGCTGCATTGCAGGGGGATAGGTTCTAGCACATGCGCCCTTTCCATCTGCTGTCCGGGGGCCCCCCCTGTGTACCCCTTACCCTTGCAGTGCTGCCGTCTTCACTCCTCTCCTGCTTGCAGCTGCTGCGGGATGGAGAGTGGTGGAACCAGCTGGTAAATATCTAATTTCCTGGCCCCTTCCATTCCTCAATGAACACAGTGAGCAATCGGTACCAGTCACTTCTGTGTCCATTCGTCACTGAAGCATAGTAAACTACTTCCGTTTTGGCATGAGCAGGAAGCCTCAAAGTGCTTCCTATTCATCTGCAGTTGAGGCTACAGAGATAGCCACTAATAAATCTATGTCCTTAGTCACTTTCGGCCTGGGGAAGGGGGCCCTCTCAGGCTGTATGGGGCCCTGTGATTTCTAACAGCAGCCCTGTTGGGCAATACCCACGTGTGTACCAACTGATATACCTGGCCAACAAATACTTGGGGAAAGGGCCATCAAACTGGAAAGTTTTGTCTGCCATTTTTACAGCGGCATAAGTGGTGTCTGCATTCCATGCTCCAGTCACACAAATCTGTTTTACTGTGACAGTGGTTGATAGGCTGCCCCCCCCCAGCCTCAAGATCATAAATGTGTTCAATGGACCACACACACACCCATGTTGCCCATTGTTCTCTGTCAATCTGCACAGGCAGCAGAATCGGCACAAGTTCTTATTTTGCTTTTTATTGTCGGCTTGTCTTTTAGCCACTGTGATCCTTTTAAGTCAAACTTTAATTGCCTTTTCACTGACTTTCCAGAAAATAGATTTTATGGTGCAATAAGGCAGTCAGTGGTCATCATTATGACTGGCCTCAGTGGAATTGTAGAAAAATACAGTTTCCACTTCATAGAAGTGCAAAAAATACAATTAAGCTAGAAAGTATAACTGTAGCAAATTAAATTGATAAAATGACATAATGTCAGTAACCTTAAAACTGTGCATCCAGCATTACTGCAGGTGCCTTTGTTAAGGTGGACTTGTTACCTTGCTCAGTTAACTCCCTGTTCTTTTTTTTTTTCTTTTTTTTTATACAAAATTGTCTTAAATGTGGAATGGTGCAAGAATCTGTTGTTGTATTAATAAACGTAGTGAATCCAGAATAATTTCTAGATCGATTTGTATAAAACTGCACAGTGGCCAGGATTCTAAAGGCTATTGGATTCTATTGGTGTTTTGTATAAAATGGCACAATTTTTGTTATTGACTTATATTGGACATAATGCATTTCATATTCCCTTGTCGGTGTTAAAAGTAGAATTCCTGGCTAAACCTAACTAGTCCTAAAAATGTTCCCTCCTTCCCAACAGCTGTGCTGACTAACCTCTGTAAAAAAAAAAAAAAAAAAATGTATACTTGCCTATTTTCAGCCCTTACTGGTTTGGTCACGTGATCCGTCTCCCCTGTTTCAGCAAGCGGCTACTGCAGGGGAGAGGACGACTGCGGGCAACAGATGGTCCATGGGAGCCTATGGGTGACGTCATCAATCCCAGACATTGCCGTGCACTCTCTCCTCTTCCCTGCAGCTGACACAGCGGATCACATGACCAGTAATAGGTCAGTATATAGATTGCTCTTACACAGGATAGGGAGTATAGGTGTTAGGAGCATTTTTAGGACTAGTCGGGTTTAGTCTGGAGTTTTACTTTAATGCCGCGTACACACGAGCAGCATTTCCGTCGGAAAAATCTTGGATGGTTTTTCCGACGGAATTCCGCTCAAGCTTGGCTTGCATACACACGGTCACACACAAGTTCTCTGAACTTTTGATCATCAAGAACGCGGTGACGTACAACACTACAATGAGCCGAGAAAATGAAGTTCAATGCTTCCGGGCATGCGTCGAATTGTTTCTGAGCATGCGTGTTTTTTGCGTGTCAGAATTGCATACAGACGAACAGAATTTCCGTCGGAAAATAGGGAACCAGCTCTCAATCTTTTGCTGGTGGAAATTCAGACAGAAAAAGTTGGATAGAGCATACACACGGTCGGAATATCCGACCAAAAGCTCCCATCACACTTTTTTTGATGGAAATTCTGACCGTGTGTACGCAGCATTAGGCTCCGTTCACACTTAGGCGTTTTGAATAGCGGGTGGAATCGCTGTGAATTCTGCCCATAATTCCAGAATTTCAGCAAGATGCAGGATGTGTGGGATGGCATTATTATTATTATTTTTTAATTGCACCCCAAACGCGGTGCAATTTTGCCACAAATAACACACGACAAATCCCGTTGCAATTGCGCAACTTTTGTCGCCCAAAAACTTTTTTGGGGCGACATGCAACTCATTTGTAGATCTAGAATCCTATGCACTACCACTTAATATATGAAATCGGAAGCAGCTGTTCCTAACTTAACAATGTGTCCCTACATCTAAAATTCAATTGTTTACAAATTTGAGGTGACGCTATGCTTCAAAACTTAAAGAGAAATAAAACTACATGTAGTTTAAAAAAAAAACACATAGAGTTAATATTCTGTTAGTGTTGCATTATTTGGTTTGTGCATTTTGTTATGCGACAATCGCAGCAGAATCTCACCGCGTTTGTGGTGCCATTAACAAATGACATTGCAAATGCGTTTTTGCTGCAATTTTGGCTGTATCGTGGCAATTCTGCTTGCGATTTAAAGCACCTATATGTGAACAGAGCCTAAAACAGCAGAGAACCAATGTATGAAAAGTGTGCTAAAAATATTTGCTGTTGCTCACAAAAAATCTAATATTTTTGCAGTCTAGATCTGAAAATGAAACCTGGTTTTTGATTGGTTGCTGTGGTAAATTTTTCACTTCTCGTAAATCATCCTCCTAGATCAGTGGTCTCCAAACTATATGGCCCTCCAGTGGTTCAGGAACTACAATTCCCATCATGCCTAGTCATGTCTGTGAAGATAAGAATTTTTTGCAATTCTTCATGGGACTTGTAGTTCAACAATAGCTGGAGGGCCGTAGTTTGGAGGGCCCTGTCCTAGATCTTTATAACAACATTCTGGACCTTGGCTAGATGCTGAACAGCCTGATGCTGCTGAAAAGTGTTTCAAAGACATTCTGTAGACACAAAGGAGATTGTTCATAGTCCGATTCCAGCAATCTTACTAGTTCCAAGAAAAGCAGCAGGGGGCGCCTATTGGGACAGACAGTAAAGTGGCTTCCTTTGCTGTATTAAGATTGTAGTCTTCCATTGCGTTTAATTGTATATTTGACCAGTGCTGACATAACAGTAGGTCTTTCGTGTGGTTCTCCATCCCCTTTAAAGTGTAATTCCAAATTTTGTTGGAAAATCAAAACCGTCTCTAGGCCAATTATAAGCATTTGAAGGGTTTTAGCAAACTGCATTGCAGTCCTACCTGTCGATAATTAGTTGAAACTTGCAAATGCCTTTTGTTTCCTTGTGCCTGCTTTAATCACATGACGTCTGTGTTGGAACAAGAGACAAAAGCTGGCGGAGAACAGCAGTGACACCCCGTTCAGTGGAACAGGAAAATACAATTTTTGGGGGAGTTCTGTACAGAACATACCCAGAAATGTAATTTCTTTCCATAGTTATAGCGAAACTTGTCTATAACAACAAATCTCAGAAAGAGGCTTGGTCCTTAAGTGGTTAAATAAATTATAGCTGAAGTTTAGGTATGGCAATTTTTCCAGTTACATTGGTCCAGCTTGGACCCATGTAAGTAAGCATTTGTCATACCCTTGAGGACCCTGTAGAAGCTGGAAATGCATGTAGTTCACTGTAGTGCCTGCTCAGCACTGGCGCCATTTGGAGAACACTTTGCTTTTTTCAGTGAATGAAAGTGTTCTCCCATTGAAAGATGTGGAGATTGTGATGTCACCCATCCGCCTTATCCAAACAGGGAATCCTTTGCATTCACTGAGAAATTGCAGAGTTCCCTAAATGGTAGCATAGGACCCCCGAAACTAGTGGAGATCCCTGTACTTGGCAGTGCCTACTTCTACAGTGATTTCCAGCTACCATGCGGATCCCACAGATATGGCACATACACTATACTGTCAAAAATATTGGGACTCCTGCCTTTACACGCACATGAACTTTAATGGCATCCCAGTCTTAGTCTGGAGGGTTCAATATTGAGTTGGCCCACCCTTTGCAGCTATAACAGCTTCAAATCTTCTGGGAAGGCCGTCCACAAGGTTTAGGAGTGTGTCTATGGGAATGTTTGACCATTCTTCCAGAAGTGTATTTGTGAGGTCAGGCACTGATGTTGGACGAGAAGGCCTGGCTCGCAGCCTCTGCTCTAATTCATCCCAAAGGTGTTCTATTGGGTTGAGGTCAGTATTCTGTGCAGGTCAGTCAAGTTCCTCAACCCCAAAGTCGCCCATCCATGTCTTTATGGACCTTGCTTTGTGCACTGGTGTGCAGTCATGTTGGAACAGGAAGGGGCCATCCCCAAACTGTTCCCACAAAGTTGGCAGCATGAAATTGTCCAAAATATCCTAGTATGCTGACACCTTAAGAGTTCCCTTCACTTGAACTAAGGGGCTAAACCCAACCCCACACCATAATCCCCCTCCACCAAATTATTTGGACCAGTGCACAAATCAAGGTCCTTAAAGACAGACTACACTTTCTCTCTGCCTCCAATGGAGCAAGGCATAGCAGAGGAACTCATTTGAGAAATCTTTTGTCTATAATTGCCCAGCTTATCCAAACAGAACATAACATGCACCCTAGTGTTTGCTAAATTGATGTATTCAGCTAGGAATTTGTAGTAAGGGTGCACGCTCTGCCTTCTTTTAGAGAAACCGTTTAGATTGTCTGGTGACCTACACCCTGGACCGTAACTTTTTTTTTTTCCAGGATCAGTCTGACAGGGAATACTGCTGAGGTTGCAGAGAACCCTCAAATATAGGTTTCTTAATCTTTTGCAGACTTGCCACTATTCACACACAGCCGGTCTGCTCCCCTGTCGTTCCAAGGTAATATGCTGGTACAGGGCTCGACAAAACCCGGGCGCCAGGTCGCATTTGCGACTAGAATTAGCGACCTGGCGCCTGGGGCAGCACAGCTGGGATATCCTGTGTTCGTTCGACAGCCCCCCCCCTCCCGCCGCGATCGCGCTGGGCCGCGCCGGTAATTGAGGCCCCGGCTTTGCGGCCTACTGCAGTCCTATGGTTCCTGGTTCCTTCTGCAATCGGGCGCCCTCTGGTGGTGGCCGTTGGTATGACAAGACATCCACCAATGCTTATGGAGCTTTCCCTACCTGTTTTCACTGCCTGCTCATCTCCTTCCCTTTACTTAGAACCCCCAAACATTATATATATTTTTTATTCTAACACCCTAGAGAATAAAATGGCGGTCATTGCAATACTTTCTGTCACACCGTATTTGCGCAGCGGACTTACAAGCGCACTTTTTTGGGAAAAAATACTTTTTTTTAATTAAAAAATAAGAAAACAGTAAAGTTAGCCCAATTTTTTTTTATATTGTGAAAGATAATGTTACGCCGAGTAAATTGATTCCCAACATGTCATGCTTCAAAATTTCATCCGCTCGTGGAATGGCGACAAACTTTTACCCTTTAAAATCTCCATAGGCGTCGTTTAAAAAATTCTACAGGTTACATGTTTTGAGTTACAGAGGAGGTCCAGGACTAGAATTATTGCTCTCGCTCTAACGATCGTGGCGATAGGGGGGCCCTCTCCTGCCGCCGATAAAAGGGATCTCGCTGCTAATCTGCTGCAGAGACCACTTTTATCTGAAAGAGAACCGCCGTCTCTTGAAGAAGATACCGGGGTTATGGTAGCTAGCTGCTACCATAACTACGGTATTTCTCTTCAAAGACAGGACGTATATATTCGTCCTGCGGGAAGGAAGCGGTTGATTAAAATGATTTTATTATTTGTCACCTCCCTGCTTGGCCCCTTTCACTCGGGCTGTCTGATCAGGTTCGCCTGTCAGTTTTTCAGGCAGACCTGATTGGATCCTTAGCGAGAATATGGTGGTCTTGTGTCCCTGCATGGCAGGAAATAAAAGCAGTCACATTCGTTCTAGTCGTCTCTGTGTAAATTTAAGATTGGTTAATTTTTATATTGAAAATAAAGCTTTGTCGGTCGTTTAAAAAAAAAAAAAAAAACCTGGCTCCTAACTTTTTTAGCTGGCTCCTAGATTCCAAGCAAATTTGTCAAGCCCTGTGCTGGTACATCTTCCAGGAACTTGAGCTCCTGTGATCATGTTATGATTGGATACAGCGAATCGCTGCCAAAAGATCCAGAGCCAATGGGAGTCGCTCTGTACCATGTAAATGCTGTAACCAATCGCAGCATCACAAAATGCAAACACGTGTGTCACTGGGTGGTCAGGAAGCATTGTTCTTACACACCAATTGAGAGGAAAAAGAGCCTCCTGAACACCATACAGCACCAGTGCAAACATTACTAAAATCCACCTCTCTACTCTCATTCACCCCTCTACAGTATGTGTGTCAATACCAGCCTGTCTCTAAACTGACCTGTATATTACCCCTCACCCTACCTTATCTTGCTCATCTCTGTACAATAGCCCCGTCATCTCCATCTTCCCATTATATGTGACATGGGGCATTAAAGCAGAGTTCCGCCTGGGTCAAAAGAAATTGAGTCAGACGCTACAAATACTGCAGCTGGTGACTTTTAATATATGGACACTTGCCTGTCCTGGGAGCCTGCAATTTCGACACCTGAAGCCGACCCGTCCCTCGGCTCCGGGTGCAGGCATTGGCATCCTTACAGCTTCACAGCCTGTTTCCTTTTTATTTAGTAAAAAAAATAAAACCCAGTGGTTTACAAATACAACCAAAGAAAGCTACACCTCTCTCAGCAGTTATAAAATTAATTTTGGTTCACTATGAATCATGGGATCATTTCCTAAAACATAGCATTGCTTAGCAAATATGATCAAGATCCTGCTGTGTTTGTACCTAGACAAAATGAATCTCTAAATATGGAGTGTAAATGGCTCACATTTAACCACTTGCTGATGAGCCAACAGCAAATTTACCGCTGGCCGTTGGCTTTAACAGGCACTGTGTCGTACCAGCGGTGAACATGGCGAACTGCGGTGCGCGCCATTGAGCCACTGTGATCGACCCAGATACCACATTATCGCAGTGTGATCACATGTCGCCTAATTAAGTCATGAATGGAATCCATCATCGTTGTATAGTTACATTGGACACAAGTCCATCAAAATTGTGTGCGATCTGTGATTGGTCACCAGTGATCCCATGGTACCTGGGTCAATCAGCTCCCTGTACCATGTGATAGCTGTGGCCAATTACAGCATCATAATAGTAAACCATGATTCATGAATGGAATGTATTCAACCGATTTACTGTTACATTGATCATCACTAACAAGCAATTAGTGTAAAAGAAAAATGATTACCTGTTCACCCCCCCCCCCCCCCCCCTCCTCAGAATAGTACTGAACTACTCTGACAGTATGAAAAATAAAATAAAATAATAAGTATATATATATCTCTATATATCTCTATATAGATCTATATATATCTCTCTATATAGATCTATATATACAGTATCTCACAAAAGTGAGTACACCCTCACATTTTTGGAAATATTTTATTATATCTTTTCATGTGACAACACTGAAGAAATGACACTTTGCTACGATGTAAAGTAGTGAGTGTACAGCTTGTATAACAGTGTAAATTTGCTGTCCCCTCAAAATAACTCAACAAACAGCTATTAATGTCTAAACCGCTGGCAACAAAAGGGAGTACACCCCTAAAAATGTCCAAATTGGGCCCAAAGTGTCAATATTTTGTGTGGCCATCATTATTTTCCAGCATTGCCTTTAACCCTCTTGGGCATGGAGTTCACCAGAGCTTCACAGGTTGCCACTAGAGTCCTCTTCCACTCCAACATGACGACATCACAGAGCTGGTGGATGTTAGAGACCTTGTGCTCCTCCACCTTCTGTTTGAGAATGCCCCACAGATTCTCAATAGGATTTAGATCTGGAGACCTCCTTGGCCAGTCCATCACCTTTACCCTCAGCTTCTTTAGCAAGGCAGTGGTTGTCTTGGAGGTGTGTTTGGGGTCGTTATCATGTTGGAATACTGCCCTGCGGCCCAGTCTTCGAAGGGAGGGGATCATGCTCTGCTTCAGTATGTATGGTCTAAGCACTGACAGGCTGACCCCCCCACCCCTTCAACCTCTGCAGCAATGCTGGCAGCACTCATACGTCTATTTCCCAAAGACAACCTCTGGATATGACGCTGAGCACATGCACTCAGCTTCTTTGGTCGACCATGGCGAGGCCTGTTCTGAAGGGAACCTGTCCTGTTAAACCGCTGTATGGTCTTGGCCACCATGCTGCAGCTCAGTTTCAGGGTCTTGGCAATCTTCTTGTAGCCTAGGCCATCTTTATGTAGAGCAACAATTCTTTTTTTTTTTTCAGATCCTCAGAGAGTTCTTTGCCACGAGGTGCCATGTTGAACTTCCAGTGACCAGTATGAGAGAGTGAGAGCGATAACACCAAATTTAACACACCTGCTCCCCATTCACACCTGAGACCTTGTAACACTAACGAGTCACATGACACCGGGGAGGGAAAATGGCTAATTGGGCCCAATTTGGACATTTTCACTTCAGGGGTGTACTCACTTTTGCCAGCGGTGTAGACATTAATGGCTGTGTTGAGTTATTTTGAGGGGACAGCAAATTTACACTGTTATACAAGCTGTACACTCACTACTTTACATTGTAGCAAAGTGTCATTTCTTCAGTGTTGTCACATGAAAAGATATAATAAAATATTTACAAAAATGTGAGGGGTGTACTCACTTTTGTGAGATACTGTATATAGATTTTTATATACTGTCACCAGTCAGTGTGTCTGTTCACCACCACACCAGTCCTATGATACCACTGTACTGCACTGGTGACAGAAAAGGTGAACTTATGCTTTAACACTTTCAGTGCCAGAGCCCTTTTTGCATTTTTTTTTTTTTTGCACGTTTAAAAAAAAAAAATAATAATTTTAGGCCTGAAGATTACATAAAACCCCCAAAAATTCAATTTTTTTAGGACACACCCTAGAGAATAAAATGTTGGTATTTCCAATTTTTGTGTCACAATATTACTGCAAAGGTCTAGGAAACGCAAAATTTCAGTAAAAAAAGACATGTTCATTTTAGGCACAAAAACACAAATTACTGCAAAATATTGGTAAAATATAAAAGCCAACATTGCATTGCCTAAATGGATACCCATTATTATACAGGATTTTATATAGCGCTGACAGTTTACGTAGCGCTTTATGTAGCGCATAAGGGTAGACAGTATGTCAATAAGCATATAGCGTGATTGGTTTGCGCAAAAGTTATAGCGTCTACAAAATGGAGGATATATTTTTTTTTTTTTTTTTTTTTACTAGTAATGGCAGTGATCTGCGATTTTTATCAGGACTGCCACATTACGGCAGACAGATCGGATACTTTTAACACTATTTTTGACATTTATACAGCGATCAGTGCTATAAATAGCCACTGGTTACTGTATAAATGTCATTGGCAGGGAAGGGGTTAACACTAGGGGGCGATCAAGGGGTTAATTGTTACCTAGGGAGTCTAACTGGGGGGGGGATGGAACTGCCTGCGTGAGGAGAGTGATCGTTGTTTACATTGACAGCTCTCCGTTCTCCTTCTCAGGAGCAATCGCAAGTAGCTGGCGGCCATGTGCACGAGCTCCTACATCTTGCCGCGTGCATGCGCCCACCCTATACTGAAAGCGCCCGCTGTATAGCTAAGGCGTTTCACGCAGGAGTGACATTCTGCCGCCGTCAATCGGGCGGTCGGCAAGCGGTTAATAAGACATCCAGGTTTCCAAAAATACCCTGCACGCCTCCCCTGTACTTTACTGAAATGCAATGCAGGTTACATTCTTTCCCAGCCTCAAGGGCTGGGGAAACTGTCAACGGGGACCCGAAAGTGACCTTATACATGTCGCTTCCGGATAAGCAACAAGAAGGGGAGGAGAGCAGAAGCTTCCCTCTCTCCTCTTTTCCCAGCGGCACCTGCTGTGCTGTTCCCAGGCCTGCAAATAGGCAAAGGGGGGGGGGGGGGGAGCATTCGGGCAGCAGCCCAGGCGCCAGGATGCAATTTTTGTGAGCCTGGGATTTGTCGAGCCCTGACTTGTATATATCGTGATAAACAATTAAATGCAAAGTGTATATTAAACTATTGTTATCACTTTTACATTTTTGTCTTGACTGGAGTGCTCCCATTCATTCAGAGCTGCCCTTTTAGTTGACAAAGTTTAGTTATCACTATTTGTCTGCATTGTATTATCTTGCATCCATTTCATTAAAGTGTATAACAAGCCAACATTTCAAAAGTGTTGGATAGAATGAGGACGGAAAAGAATCTCTGGGTTCTTGCTGCTGGATAGCAGTAAAAACCTAATAGGTGTTCTAGCCTTTCCTCGCACTATTTATAAATTTTTTCACACACAATTCAGTTATTATATCCATGATTCTCACTTTTTCCTAGATTAATATATATATATATATATATATATATATATATATATATATATATATATATATATATATATATATATATATATATATATATATATATATATTTTTTTACCATTACTAGGTCAGTTTGAACCCCATACATTTATACAATTTTCTTTAGATTTACCATCAACTATGTAGTATAAGGCCCCTTTCACACAGGGCGGATCTGTCCAAACAGAATCCGCCTGCTCAGCAGGGGATCTCTCTGCTGATCTCCCACTGAGCAGGCGGATGACAGGTCCTGGACAGACTGCTCTCTTCTATGGGGGGGTCAGATGGAAACCCGACTGCATGTCCGTTTCAATCCGATTGTCATCTGATCCGGCCTGCAGGACGGATGACTAATGTATCGCCATACGTCTGTTTTCAGTGGATTTTGTTGGATCGGATGCCAGGCGACTGTCAGCGGACACATGTCTGCTGCCATGCGCCTCCCCATAGAAGATAATGGGTGGTCCAAACGGGTCTGCCTGAAAAACGGACAGGCAGACCTGGTCGGTCCAGTCGTGTGAAAGGGGACTAAGAGCCTGCCTGATTGGCTAGAAATTGATAGTGTTTAGGTTTGACCTTCCATATTTTATGGTTTTTGTAAATCTAAGGCAGGCCATAGATGGAGCAAATCTCTTTCCTGCAACCACAGGTTGTCAATTTCCCCATCAACACAAACCGTATTGAAAACTCTGCAGGCAGGTTGTACCCAAGTTGAACGATCAACTTTGGGTACATTAAGGCTGCCCATACATTGTTCGAATCTTGGTCGGTGACGTGATCCGGCTGAGATTTGAGCCATCTTGACTTTATCTAAAAAAAAAAAAAAAAAAAAAAGTTATTGACCACTTCAGCTCCGTAAGGATTTGCCCCTTAGCGACCAGGCCATTTTTTGCGATACGGCACTGCGTTACTTTAACTGACAATTGCGTGCTCATGTGATGTACCAAAACAAAATGCATGTCCTTTTTTACCCACAAATAAAGCTTTCTTTTGGTGGTATTAGGTTACCTCTGCATTTTTTTTATTCTTTGCGCTATAAAAAAGCGCCAATTTTGAAAAAACAATATTTTGTTCTTTTTGCTATAATAAATATCCAAAAATATCCAAAAAAAGTCTTCATCAGCCTAGGCCGATATATATTCTTCTATATATTTTTGGTAAAAAAAAAAACACAAGCGTATATTGGTTTGCGCAAAAGTTATAGCGTCTACAAAATAGGGGACAGATTCATGGTGTTTTTTTTTTTTTTTTTTTTTTTACTAGTAATGGTGGTAATCTGTTTTTTTTTGGACTGCAACATTGCGATGGACAGATCTCGGACACTTTTGACACTTTTATGACCATTGACATTTATACAGCGATCAGAGTTAAAAATAGCCACTGATTACTGTAAAAATGTCACTGGCAGGGAAGGGGTTAACACTAGGGGGGAGCGATCAAGGGGTTAACTGTTTCCTTCATGTGTTTCTAACTGGGAGGAAATGTGGCTGACTAGAGAAGGAGACAGATTGTGTGTTCCTACTAAGTGGAAACAACAATCTGTCTCCTCTCCCCTAACAGAACCAGGATTTGTTTGTTTACACACACAAATCCCGGTTCTCGCTCTGTCACGAGCGATCGTGGGTGCCCGGCGGTCACGCGAATCGGCTCCAGGGACACGCTGCGGGTGCGTGCGCTACAGCGTCTTAAAGAGCCCATGTACAGCTACGACAGCTGTACCAACCTGCCGCAGTATAACACTGGCGGCTGGTCGGGAAGGGGTTAATGTAAACATAAATAACTGGTCCAAACTCATTGATTTGTCCACATTCACTGATTGGTTGTTAGAGGTTACTGCACATCATTACCGCTCACTGATGGATCAACTTGGGTACATTAAGCCTGCCCATACATGGTTCAAATCTCTAAGACCCCTTTCAGACTGAGGCGCTTTTCAGGCACTTTCACGGTAAAAAAAAAAAGCGCCTGAAAAGCTCACAAAAACTATTTCAATTAAAATCAATAAATACTTTCACACTGGTACAGTGCGCTGGCAGGACGGTGAAAAAACACCCCTCTCCATTGAAATGAATGGAAAGCTCTTCAAAAGCGCCTGAAAAGCTCTTCAAAAGCGCTCAGTGTTGTACTGGCAGTTTAGAAGTGCCTCAGTGTGAAAGGGGCCTTATCATCGCTTTGAATAGTTTATGGGGGGGCTTAAAGGAAAATTTTACAAGGAAATTGTGTAATGCATGGCCAATGTAAGTAACCCTCCTGAGATGCTAGATATTTATTCTTTACAATCTGAAAAAAGTCAGCCTTTTATAGCCACTGTGGTTTGATAATAGAATTGTAATAAATGCCTTGGTACAGATTTCTTGCATTACTCCACATTGCATCTGCAGTATTCCATCTATGAAAATGCATCAGATTTATATGACTTTGTTCTCCCTCTTTCGTGAAAACTTTGAATCTTAGTTCAAAGGTGTTTTTTAAGGTACTGTGCATTATCTTCAACTGTAAATATTTTTTTAAAGACTGCATTGGCACTTTAAAGTGTAACCCCCTTTTGGCTAAGTCGGGGGTAAATAATGTACTATGCCGCTGTCAGGCAGTGGCATGGAGCAGTGTTGGAAATGCTCTTTTTAGATGAGCGTTGTAAAACGTTAACGTGTTCTTTCTTGTACATTTCTGTGTCTGTCTGAGCATAAAGTATATTGTTGCCCTTCTACAACAGAAGCAGTCATTTTGTGGTCTGAGCCTATGATTGAGAATATGGCTTAACTGTTACAGGAACTGGTGACGGTACTGTGTTGTGGGTTAAGAAAGAAGCAAAAAAAAACACTTCATAGCACAAAATCTGATTCTTTTTCATTTCTAAAAAGTTCAGATGGTTCATTTGGATCTATATCAGTACCTATCACCTGCTAGAGCATTCAGATATTTGCACCTTCTTAACAAGAAGTAAAACATTCGAAAAGTGTCAACCACTGACCTCTGTAGCTGCAGGCACTGAGGAGAAATCCATCCACACTTAGTGTTACTAAACCCACAACGGTAAATCAGTCTGTATATGTAGTAAAGCATGCTTGTTATACTTACTGTGGAACCTAAGGGCTCTTTCACCCAGGCAGTCCGCCTGACTGCTGTCATCTGCCGAGCAGGCGGATGACGGCTCTGTCTCCGCTCCCTGTGCAGAAACGGACCTATCAGAGCCCTGCTTTCCTCTATGGGGAGATCACATGAAAACTGACCACCTGTCTGTCTTCATCCGATTTGCCAGACGGATGGAAAACAGGGTCACCATCCGTCTGGATTTCAAGGAGAGGATCGGATTGAATATCGGCGGATGTCAGCGGACATGTCACCGCTGACATCCACCGATCCATAGAGATGAATGGAGGGTCTGATCAGGTCCGCATGAAAAACTGATAGGCGGACCTGATTGGAAAGCCCGTGTGAAAGGGGCCTAAAGGGCCTCTGCATTGTGTAAAAAGGCCGTTTGATTCTGTCTTCTCTGATCCTTCCCTTCTTCCACTGTCTCCTAATTATTTCCTGATAACAGAGTCTATGGAGTCAGGCTGCACATGTTCAGTTTGATGTGTATTGCTAGAGGTTTTTTTTTCTTGGAAGGGTGCATGTGATCAGCACAGAGCCAATCAGCACTGTTCAGACAGAGGGTCAGGGGTCCTGCAGTCTCAAAGCACAGTCGCAAAATTCCTACAAGCTTTACCAGTGCTTGGCTGGATACTGATAGAAGTCACAAGACTGCTTTATACTGCTGATGAGAAAAGGTATTTAGCAGTTCATATTTACTAAAATAATTGCATTTC
Organism: Lithobates clamitans; assembly: GCA_037952925.1. NCBI lineage: Eukaryota > Metazoa > Chordata > Amphibia > Anura > Ranidae > Lithobates > Lithobates clamitans. The sequence goes on from JBBGZY010000401.1 coordinate 556,305, forward strand.
TGTGTAATGTGGGAGACCAGATATAGTGAATGCAGGGTCCTGGGTTTAGTAACACTTTAAAGCAGTAGTATACCACAAAAAAATCTCCCTGCAAATGTCATAATGTGCTAGTATGCATTGCATACTAGCACATTATGAAAGACTTATCTGAAAGCGAAGCCCTCCAGTGGCAAGCTGTCACCGCTTACTGGGCTTCCATCTTCACCCGGTCTTCCTTCGGTTTGGCGTGCAGCCACTGTTTGACTGGCCGAGCCGCAATGTCACTCCCGCGCATGCGGTCCATTGAGAGCGAAGTGCACACAGTAAATATACCTGTACCTACAAGGTAAGCCCTTATACCTTAATGTGGAAGTAAACTCAAAGGCTTAATTTGTTCCTATAAAAGGCTTACCAAATAGGTACCAAATAGGTACTGTAAATATCTCCTAAACGTGTACTGTTTAGGAGATATTTGCATTACATGCAGCTGATGACGTAATCGGCGCTCTAAACAAACAGCCACCCATGCCGTTCCTCTAGGTACCTGTGCCGTGAATGACGGCTCCCCCGCCCATGCGCAGGAGTGATGTCATCGCGACTGTGGCCAGTTACACAGCCGGAGTCTGCAGACTCGGAAGAAAGACGGGTGAAGATGGACACCGCCTCCAGCGATTGCATCGCTGGAGGGCTTCGTTTTCAGGTAAGTTTCACATAAATATGCCTTTACCTTGCAGATCTGGGGAAAAAAAAAAACACCCAGCGGTTTACACAACACGAAAAGCTGTGAAGAAGATAGACTGGTCTCTCTCCCCTTTCCTGGGCGCCTGCATCTGTTTTACCATTTTGAAATCGCAGTGAAATGCGAGACTCGTTTGTGATGCCATGGAATTGGCCAAGTGGCTGCAGATACAAATGCAGTGACCATTTTGTTCTAAAGCCAAGTTATTGCTTGTTACGAATGTGTAAAGATTTGCCCATAGCTTGGCCAAAGTTGCTCTTTAATGTGACCATGCATTGGCAGATGGGTTGCCCGATATGTCTTGGCTACAGGCATAGATGACTGAAACGGCCATTGGCAATCTAGATACCAAATGCCTGTACCATGCAGGGAACGGTAGAAAAAAATTGTATGAGGGACACAGAAGCACAGATGTGCCCCTTATACAACCTCTTTTTATATCCCAAATGTAGGAACAGAAATTTGAGAGCCTCTGTTATTGAAGATCTACACGAACTTTTATTGGCTAATAATCTGCCCATGTATGGAAATCTTTTAGATGATTGGTAGACTTTTATTGTTCGATCAGACCCCAAAGATGGCTGCTTCCAATAAGTTATCAGTATATTGTAACCAACTTCTATTGGCTGTTAACTGTAACCCTCTGAAATTTTTGTTCTGAGATGGTCAATCTCTATGCAACCCTGACTTTTTTCCCCTCTTGCTGCCTGTGCCTTGTATACCTTTTTTATTTCAGTGTTGTGATCTGGGCCTACATGCTCTTTAATTCTGCATAATTGCTGTAATTGACCTCCCACATAATACTTGGCTTAGGATCTATGCATTTTTATCAGACACATTTCATCCCCCTACTTGTGTTGACTTTTTCCAAATACCTTGAAATTGGTAAATCTGCTTTTCATAATCTGGAATACTTCATGTGTTTTTAGTTGTCTGACCCTTAAGAGTGCAATTAAAATATGATTGTTCGAAAATGTACTGGTTGCCTCTTATAAAGCTTTGTTCATGAACTCATTTTTTTTTTCTTATTTCAGTTCTTTCCAATGTCCACCATTTACATACTGGAATACAAAATTGTGGCTCTACATAGACATTTTTGTTCCTTTCTGTCAACTAGTCAATATCCTCATGTTCTCAAAATGAACAGTGTAACTCAGGGGTGCCCAACCTGCGGTACATGGTGGATATGAATTGGAGATTTATTTGTTTTTCAATATTTTATTAAGGTTTTCAAATGTATGAAGCAAAAATTTACAATATACAAAAGTGATGTGTATATAAAAACATCTCGTATATTTTCAGGGTATGATGTACACCTTCCTTTAACCTCCCAGGCAGTACCCTGTTTCCCCGAAAATAAGACCTAGCGTGACTGTCGGTGATGGCTGCAATATAAGCCCTTCCCCCCCCAAATAAGCCCTAGTTAAAGTCTTTGTAGGTCTTATTTTCAGGGTAGGGCTTATTTTTGGGGAAACAGGGTAGGGCTTATATTGCAGCCATCACCGACAATCACGCTAGGTCTTATTTTCGGGGAAACAGGGTATGATTATGTCAGATTTTTTATGCTGATAGCGGCACATTGTTTTGCATGGAAATTTTGGCGTTTTTATATTGTAGGCCTGTAATTCTTAGCAATAACGCACTTAAATCTGTCCAAACAAGAGTCTAGTAGACATCCCTAGTATGATGAAGTTTGAAACACGAAATCATAAATTATAATATAAATAACTATAAATATTTATAACAAATAATATAATAATAATAAAATGTAATCAAATCAAATCAAAAACACTGAAATTTGCTCAGTTGCAGAATTGTCGCTGTTGTTACTTTCAGTGTTTTGATGACGAATTTTCCCACAATTCACTATCGCTCAATTCTGCAAGTGATTCTAATTTGCTATCACTGTTTTCTAGCTGGTCTAAAACCGCTTTTGACATAAAGGGACACTTTTTGGTTGCTATGGGCAATCTCAAGTTTCCAGGCAGAAAGAACAGTGTATATATAATACAAGTGCATGCAGGACACTGGACAAAGCATTGGGGACAAAAGGGATGTGAAATAATTTGATACAGTAATGTAATCTGTAAGATTACAGTGTTCTGTGTTTTTTTTTTTTGTTTTTTTTTCACTTTTTGAATATGATGCCGGGCTCCGTGCGTCGCAACGCTTGCAGGGAACGGAGCCCAGCACTGTGATAAATCGAGCAGAGGACACAGCTCGCGCACACAGCGGGGAAACATCGCAGGATCCTGGGGACAAGGTAAGTAACTCTGCCTGGATCCTGCAATGCAATCCCGAGTGTGGCTCGGGGCTACCGCTAATGGTACTAAAAATTCACCCCGAGCCAAACTTGGGAATACCGCTAAGGAGGTTAATCGCATATCTTCCCTATCTAGGATATAAAAAGAGTGCTCTATATCAGCTTTTAATACAATTCAGATATTATTATATTTAGAATTTAAATAGTCTAATATTCCATTTGTATAGTGGGGAGCACATCTACGGGTAAATTATTCACATTATATCTATATAGAATAAGAGGAAAGAACAAACAGAAGAAAAAAGGGAAGAAGAGAAAAAATAAATAAATAAATAAAACTAGGTTAGGAAAACAAACTATTGAACTCACTCCAGCATGGCTAAGTAGAAATAGTGGTAGAATTTCCTTTTAGCCCAATTCAGAAACTCAGATGAGCGTCGAAACTTAGACCAAGCAGTCCAAGTATTCGATTTGGGGATTAAATTAGGGCCCATGGTGGCTGTGAATTGGGGGCCCATGATAAAATTTGAATGCGACTCAACACAAAACTGTAAACTTGCAGCCAAACATAAATTTGTCTTTTTACTGGACTTTGTGGCTCTATGCACACTTAGATGCTCAAACTTCTATTGATTGGTTTGCGCACATATGTGATCTGGTGCAGCAAGGCTGCCTTGCCGTCGTGTATCTGTTATACAGTCGGTAAGCGGTTCATAGCTGTACCAGACCCAAAAGGGCCTCAAGCTGTTTTTTTTTTTTTTTGTGCTGCCAATTTTGTTTACATTCAGTTAGACACTGGTTGTTCATGATGCCGGCGGGCCCCTGACTAAAAAAGAAAAGATGGAAACTGGTGCTTAGCAGAGGTTAGCAGCATTTAGGAGTTTCTAGGAGCTGTCAGATTTTTTTTCCGCTGGCAATCTGTTCTAAAAAAACACACACAAAAAAATGCTATTTTATTCCTGCTACTAAAGGCTGAAGCTTAAAAAGTGCTTCATGGACACCTAGGATAACACTATTTGCTTCTAGAGGGAAAAAAAATGCTCAAAGCAGCTGCTAGGAACTTTAAAAATGAGCTAGTGTGCATGGTGACTTAAAAAAGGTTAGCTTCCAAAAAAAAATCTCCCACTCTTCACAATCACGTTTTAATTATGTCATCGGTTTTTGTCAGCACCTATATTTGTGAGCAACTTTTTTCAAGGATGAAACACTCCAAAATATCTGAAGAGCACCTTGAGAAGTCATTGAGAATTGCTACTAGACTCATCCAACCAGATTTTTATGCGTTACTTCATCCAACCGTGTCAAATATTGCACTAGTTTTATGTTGCCCTCTTACTTTTATGACAAATGGTACATTTTAATACTCAGATGGGTACATTACCTATATCTGTGATCAGAGGCGGCTCTTTAATTAGGCGGTTGCCTTAGGCCTCACGGCCGCCTAATTTACCTATTGCATGTAGCGGGTTCCAGTTGCCGCGGATCCCCCTCCCACTTGCTCTCCCCGCCAGAGCGGCTGTGTCTCTGTGTGGAGAGAGAGCAGCTGTGGGCTCTTCTTTTCCCACTTCATCTCCTCCTCTCGCCGCTGTACTCTAGCGGCGCTGACTGTTTCTTCCCCCTCATCCTTATTGGCCAGGGGAAAACACAAAAAGAAGCAGAGAGGAGGATCTTGGGACATGTAGTTCCGAGTACTAGACATTGCAACCCTATGGGAAGAAACTGTAGCCCCCAGCATGCCCAGCTGAAGTGGAGGGGGAGAGAGCTAGAAGCCCGGGAGAGCTTTTGGGGAAGTGCACCCAAGACTCCAGAGGGAGAGGATTTTGCTGATAGGACTCCATCAGAGAGAGAGAACCCCGCTGCATTGCGCCACCAGAAGGAAAGCCACACAGCCTAGCACCATCCCTGGTGAAAGGAACAAAGTCCTTTCCAGAATACAGATCTGGATGCTACCCATCAAGGCCAACCTGTATGTGGGCTTTTATGTTAATGTTACATTGTATATCCCTGTCTGTTGTGGTCGTTTAGGTGTCTGTCTAATAGTTTTTTGAAATTATCGATGCGCCCCGCTGAAACCACTGCTTGTGGAAGAGAATTCCACATCCTTACCTCTCTTACAGCAAAGATCCCTCTACGCAGTTTAAGATTAAACCACTTCTCTTCTAATTTTAGTGAATGGCCATGTGTCTTTTTAAATTCCCTTGCACATAAGTTTTTTTCCCTATTATAGGGTCACCAGTACGGTATTTGTAAATTGAAATCATATCCCTTCTCAAACGTCTCTTCTCCAGAGAGAACAAGTTCTATGCTTGCAGTCTTGCCTCATAGCTGAGATCCTCCAGTCCCTTTTATTAGCTTTGTTGCACTTCTCTGGACCCTCTCCAGTTCCAGCACTTCCCTCCTGGGGACTGGTGCCCAGAACTGTACGGCATACTCCAGGTGCGGCCGGACCAGAGTCTTGTAGAGTGGGAGAATTACCGTTTTATCTCTGGAGTTGATCCCCTTTTTAATGCATGCCAATATTCTGTTGGCTTTGCCTGCAGCAGCTTGGCATTGCATGCCATTGCTGAGCCTGTCATCTACATAGACCCCCAGGTCCTTTTCCATCCTAGATTCCCCCAGAGGTTCCCCCCCTCAGTGTATAGATTGCATTCATATTTTTGGCACCCAAATGCATCATTTTACATTTTTCAACATTAAACCTCATTTGTAATGTTGTTGCCCACCCTATTAATTTGTTTAGGCCTTCTTGTAAGGTTTCCACATCCTGCGAAGAATTTATTGCCCTGCTTCGCTTTGTATCGTCTGCAAATACTGAGATTGAGCTGTTTATCCCATCCACCAGATGGTTTTTGAATAAGTTAAATGGGATTGGTCCCAGGACCCTCTGGACTTGCCCCCCTGACCAGTTTTCAGTCCAGGTACTCACCCTATGGTCCGACAGACCTTAGTTTGTACAGTAAATTTTTATGGGGAACTGTATCAAATGCTTTTGCAAAATCCGGATACATGTCTACAGCCCTTCTTTTATCTAGATGGCAGCTTACTACCTCATAGAAGGTTAATATTTTAGTTTGGCAAAAGCGATTTGATTCTTCGTGAATCCATGCTGATTACTGCTAATGATTAGTTTTTATTACTAAAATTTTGTATATAGTCCCTTATCCCCTCCAAGAGCTTGCAAACTATTGATGATAGGCTAACTGGTCTGTAGTTTCCCAGGATATATCTTGGCCCATTTTTAAATATTGGTGCTACATTGGCTTTCCTCCAATCGGCTGGTACCATTCCAGTCCGCAGACTGCTCCTAAATATTAGGAACAATGGTCTGCCAATCACTTGACTGAGTTCTGTAGCCTCCCTGGCGTTTTTCCCGAGTGTTGCTCGGGTTAAATTTCACCACCATTAGCAGTAACCCCGAGCCACACTTGGGATTACATCTCAGGATCCTGGTGCGGTGTACTCACCTTGTCCCCAGGATCCTGCGATGTCCCCCCGCTGTCTGCGGCCTCTCTGTGCTGGGCTCTGTTCCCTGCGAGCGTCGCGACGCAAGGGGGTGGAGCCTGGCGGCAAATTCAAAAAAGTGAAAATTCATAACGCTTACAGATTACATTACTGTATGAAATAATTTCACATCCCTTTTGTCCCCAGTGCTTGGTCCTATGCCCTGCATGCGGTTTTATTATATATATATATATATACATATACATACACTGTTCTCTGCCTGGAAACTGGAGATTGTCCATAACAACCAAAAAGTGTCCCTTTACATATCAAGTGGTTTTAGACCAGCTAGAAAACAGCGATAGTAAACTAGAACGCTTGCAGAATTGAGCGATAATGACACGTGGGGAAATTTTATTTTATTATATTATTTTTTATAATTTTATATTTATTATATTATAATTTATGATTTTGTGTTTCAAACTTCAACATACCCGGGATATCTACTAGACTCTTTGTGGACAGATTTAAGTGTGTTATTGCTAAGAATTACAGGCCTACAATAAAAAACGTATGTCAAGGGCGCTCAGAATGTCAGGACCAGGTAGTTAGTGTCTTTATTGGATGGATGAAGTGGTCTTCAAACACTTAGGGCTGCACTCAGAGGGAAGCAATCTCTAATAGAAAACAAATAAAAGAAAAAAAGGTGCCTCTAAGTGCAGAATTAAAACTTTTAATATCCCCAAACAAGATTAAAAAACACAGAATCAAGGATAAGAAGAGGCATAACATTGATGTATGAAGCAGGTGATCCGGCATCAGGAGGTCCCACCAGTGTATCACAGCTTTCCAGGGATAACGATATGCAGCAGCAGAAGGTCCCAGGATAACCAGCAGGTGAACACCCCAGGCTCTGGGAACACTGGTGAAGCAATCACGTCGTCTGAGTCAGCATGGAGCATGAATCCCGGAAATGATGTCAGCGGGAGGGGACAACAACCAGCATGGACCGCAAACAGGAAATATGTCGTCAAAATGGGACGCGTTTCAGAACTACTGATTGGTTCCTTCTTCAAGCCAGGGTCATTGGCACATTTACGGTTTGCATCAGGCTGAGCATTAAGAGCACCGGCAGTAGCTGGACTATTGCTCAAGCAGTAGATGCGATTTCTTCTGGTAGTTACTCTGAATTGTGCATCGGGCTATGGTCAAAAGGGGGGGTTGAAACACCCCCAAAAATGGGGTAAAAGGGTCTCCCTAAAGCTCTGGAAAGCCTACTTATCTCTACAAATGGTATCCTCCTCGGAGAGGGGGTGGCTGGTCAAAGTGAGCATCAGGGCCATGAAATGTCTTCAACTGTTTTCAACACCTGTTTATTTTATAATTTAAAAAAAAAAAAAAAAGTTTAGCAACTTTAATCGCATCCCAGTGAGTGTCAAAATGCAACAGGTTCTCTTCCATTACCAAGCAAACTGAGGAACTAGGGGCAGAAGAAGATGAAATCCCTCAGGGGACCGTGGTGAGGCTGATGACTCCTCTTCTGAGGTGTCAAATGCGGGAGAATCATCTGTTCCAATCTTAAGATTGATGGTGCAATTTCTTGCTGAATGATCGCTCCGCATTTATGTACCCTTAACTGAGCGTTTGGGTTCACTAAAACCTCCTCAAGCTGTGCATGCCTTTTCCTGTCCATTCATTGCTGAAAAAGCTTTTTTGTATCTGAGAGGATCACTCAGATAAGCATTTTTTTTCCCCTCCTAAAACGTTTTCACACTTTATCCTATGGTGGAGGAAATTCACTAAGTAGGGTATACCAGCAATTAACGCTGCTATATCCTCTGAATTGGTTTGACTTGTCCGGCAGACAATGCTCAAATGCTTAGGGATCCAACGGATAAAAAGGTGGAATTCCTACTGAAAAAAAAAAACACTTTTTTTTTTTTTTTTTCTCTGGCAGATTGTTTCAGCCTGCGCTGACAGTAATTGCTTAATCGTTGAGAGACAAGTTTAAACAGGTGTTCAAGGTTATCCTGCTCAGCAGGCCCAGGAGGCAGCTTTACGTTTGCAATAGTTGCTATGAGAGATTCTATACTTCAGGCCTTGCGCCCTTCACTAAGCGCCTTGTAAGAAGCTCCTGGCTAATCTTCCTTTTTGTGGTGAAACAGCTATTTGGGGATGTTTTGGATAATACATTCAAAGAAATTCTAGTGGAAAGCACCCCTTTTGCCATTTTAGAAAAGGAGTCAATGTATTTTCGTTTTAAAGCTCCTTCTCTTGTGCCAGAGGCATCAGCCTCCAGGCAGTCACAGCGGCTTCCACTGTCAGGTTCAATCGAATAGGGGGAATTCTTCTGCAGTTCTCAAGGATCTGGCAGGAAGAGTGTCGAGACAAATGGGGGACTTCCTCAATAGCTCCAGGGTACAAACTGGAGTTCTAAGCGTTCCCGTTTCCTCTTTTTCTCAGATCAAACGTTTCTAAGGATCCAGAGAAAGAAAAAAGTGATCATGGGGGTCCCCATGTAAGAACAGAGTTTGATTCAAACCTCTTTTTTTCACAGTGCCAAATCTGAATGGACATTCTGGATCTCAATCTAAATTCAATTCCTGAATAAAACCACTCTTTTTTTTTTTTTTTTTTTTTTTTTTTTCGTATAGAGTCGATCCAAATCAGTTGTCTCCATCCTACAAGGAGGAGAACTTCTGGCGTCCATTGACATCAAAGATGCATACCTCCATATGCCTATTTCCTCACTCACTAGTAATATCTACTTTTCAAGGTGGAAAATCTTCATTTTCAGTGTGTAGCTCTGCTTTCTGGCCCAGCTACTGCACCTTGAGGGTTTACAAAGGTTCTGGCCCCTCTTCTAGCCAGATTAAGGGGCCAAGGTATAACGATTATGGTTTATCTAGTCGATCTGTTCTTGATAGACCAGTCGGTAGCTCGCTTAGACCAAAGTATGGTCACCACATTCAACTACCTAGAATATCTAGGACAAATTCTCAACCTAGGAGAAATCTTCTTTAAAACCATGAAGGCGGCTAAAATACTTGGGTCTGATCATAGGTTCACCCAGAAAAGGGTATTCTTACCCCAGACAAAGATCAGTGCCATAAAGGAACTGATTTAGGTGGTCAAAGCAAGATGAACTTCTTCTATTCAACTTTGCATGAGGTTGTTGGGAAAGATGGTGGCTTCATTCGAGGCCGTTCCTTATGCTCAGTTTCATTCGAGACTGCTGCAAAACAATATCCTATCGGCTTGGAACAAAGGGTTCAAGCTCTACATTCACAATGTGTCTGACTCCAAAGCCTACGGCCACATCGTCCTGATAGCGTACGATCTTGTTTGATCTCGGAGGCTAAGCAGGGTCGGGCCTGGTTAGTACCCGGATGAGAGACCACCTGGAAATACCAGGTGCAGTAGGCTGGGTGCGCCGGAGCCTCAGTTTATGGTTAATATCCAAAAATCTACTAAGGGGAAAATACTTTACCTGGGAAGTGGTAACATATGCCAACCTTTTTTGTTTAGGTTGGGGAAAAGTCCTGGAAGAGGCAACTGTCCAAGAGAAGTGGCCCAGATCAGAAATGGCCTTGCCCATTGACATTTTAGAAATTCAGGCCGAGCTCTTGGTCCTGAGGGCCTGAACGTTCAAATTATGGTATTGTCCTGCCAGGATTCAATCCGACAGTGTCACAGCAATGGCCTCTAATTTAATCACCAAGGGAGCACAAGAAGTTGTGCGGCCCAGAGAAAGGTGAATCATATCCTATCTTGAGCAGAAGACAATGTACTTTGCCTCTCGACAGTCTTCATTCTAGAAAAAGAAAATTGTCAGGCGGACTACTTGAGTCGCCAGCAGTTGTTCCCCGGTGACTGGTTCCATTACCCTGATATCTTCCTGTCAATATGTCAAAAATGGGGGATCCCAGACATAGATCTTTGCGTCCAGGTTCAACAAAGAAATCGACAACTTTGTGTCAAGAACAAAGGATCCGCTAGCATGCGGAACAGATGCCTTGCTATTTCCGTGGAATCGGTTCTCGCTGATTTATGCATTCCCTCCTATTCTGCCTGCGTCCACGACTTTGCGGGACCAAGCAGAAAGGGAGGTCGTTGATTCTTATGGCCCCCCCAGCAGGGCCCAGGAAATCTTGGTATGTAGAGATCGTAAAGATGGCAGTAGGACTCTACCATCATGGCCAGACCTTCTCTTGCAAGGTCTGGTGTTCCATCCTACTTTACAAACGCTAAATTTAACGGTCTGGCTATTGAGACCCACACTCTGAAAAAGCGTGGGCTGTCAGGTTCAGTAGTTTCTACCTTGGTTAATGCAAGGGAGCCGGTCTCCATAATTATATATTATGGAGTCTGGAAAACATGTGTCTCCTAGTGTGAAACCAGGAGTTGCACCCCAGGAAATAGGACAAAGGTAGATTCCTTGACTTTCTGCAGATTGGGGTGAGAAATAAGGCTGGCCTTGAGTACTTTCAAAGGCCAAGTCTCAGCCTTATCGGTATTTCGACGACCACTTGCTTCGCATTCTTAGGTTCATAACTCTATTCAGGGGGTAACGCGAAATAATCTATGGTTAGGTAACCCCTGAACCCTTGGGACTTGACTTTAGTTTTGTCGGCATTACAAAATAGCCTTTTTTGGGGCCAATCCGATATATTCCCTTGGTCCTTTTTTGACAAGGAAACTATTTTTTCTGGTAACCATATCTGCTGCAAGAAGGGTATCAGAATTGGCTGCTCTTTCTTGTAAAGAGCCATATTTTTATTGTTCACAAGGATAAGGTAGTATTGCGTCCTCATCGTAACTTTTTATCAAAGGTAATATCATTTTTTTCTCTAAACCAGGATATTGTGCTACCTTCATTTTTCCAGAACCCTGTTCTATGGAAGAAAAATCACTACATTCTCTTGATGTAGAGAGAGTTGTGAAAGTCTACTTAAAGGCGACTGCTCAGATTCAGTAAACGGATGTTTTGTTCGTGTTGCCTGAAGGTCCTAAAAGAGGACAGGCAGCATCGAAACCTATCATTTCTAAATGGATTGGACACGTAATCGTTCAAGCTTATGGTTTAAAGAGGTAGTTCTACTCTCTCAAATCAAAGCGCACTCCTCTAGGGCTGTTAGTGCTTCGTGGGCAGTGCATCACGAGGCCTCCATGGCTCAAATCTGTAAGGCCGCAACTTGGTCTTCAATCCATACATTTACCAGATTCTATCTGGTGGATGTAAAAAGACATGAGGATGTCGCCTTTAGGCGCAGTGTACTGCAGGCAGCAGTATAAATCCTCTGATCTCATGGTGCCCTACTTTGGTTGTGTTTCCCTCCTCTCAGTTGGCATTGCTCTGGGACATCCCACATAGTAATTACTATGGCTCTGTGTCCCGTGATGTACGATTAAAGAAAATAGGATTTTTATAACCGCTTACCTGAAAAATCCTTTTCTTTTGAAGTACATTGCGGGACACAGAGGTCCCGCCCCTCTTTCTAGTATACACGTTTATTGCTTTGCTACAAAACTGAGATACTCCCAGTAGTGGGAGGGGTTATATTGGGAGGCAACTTCCTGTTTAGGGTGTGCCAGTGTCCAGCACCTGAAGGTGGACTAAAACCCACATAGTGATTACTATGGCTCTGATGTACTTCAAAAGAAAAGGATTTTACAGGTAAGCTGTTATAAAAATCCTATTGTTTCTGGTATTGATATACAGCTGCTTATATAGATATATTTGTTTACCTTTTATTACCTGAGGGCAGTTCTACTCTTCTTAGTGAGCTGCACTTTATTTGTCATTTATGCAAGTTCTTAATTATAGTCAGATAGTGTCTACCACTAAGCAGGTGTGTATTCGTTTATTGCTTATATCCTACAATAAGGTGAAAGGTGTTATATGCTGGTGTTGCTACGTGTGTCTGTAGTGATTCAATCAACCAGGTGTCTGAGGGGCCGAGGGTGCAGTGGAAGGGCAGAACAGGGAACCCAAAATTACCAAGTGGCTTCCTCAGTGGTAGCGCAACATGGATTACCCCAGTTTTGAGGGACAGGGGACCTTAACGCTACGGCCCAAGACCACTCCTCTTCTTCCAATCTGGTATACAGCAGGGGTATCCAAACTTTTTTTAAGAGGGCCAGATTTGATGAAGTGAACATGCGTGAGGGCCGACCATTTTGAACCATTAAAATTCGGTCTAAGTGTGTTCATGCGAGCACTAATACACTGCCCAACAAGAATTCTCTTGCCCTTTGTGGCTGTATGTGGTGAAGAGATGAGCTCAGGTGTGTTTATATATAATAAATCTATCTATTATCTATATATCCAGATATCTTTTGTGCCCCAACGAATCCCCAAGCGCCGGTGTGTTATTTGGATATACCGTATTTATCGGCCCATAACATGCACCTTCACTAAGAAGGAAGTTTCAGGAAAAAAAAAAAAATTTTAAATAAAGAAATGTGAAGTAAAATAGGGGTCAATGCCCATCAATGCAGCCTCACATGTGCCATGAATGCAGCCTTACCATTGCCATCCGTGCAGCCTGATCGATGCCCATCTGCAGCCTCGGAGGGCACAGGGAGGGGGGCGGGACGAGCGCCGACAGATTACATACAAGAGAATCTATGGAGGAGAATGTAATCTGACGGCGCTTGTCCCACTCCCTCTCTGTCTCCTCCAAGGCATCACCGATAAAGACGGTAAATATCTTCGCTATGTATATCCAAATCACCAGGGGGGCCGTATTAAACTGGAACACGGGCCGGACTTTGGACATGCCTGGTGTACAGGTACTGAAATTCGACCAGTTCAGCAAGACCTGGACAAATTGTGGTCCATGTGTACGGCTGTTTGTTCAACAGAAGCCTGTCTTAACGACCGGCTTCTATCGAGCGGTCATGCTGGAAAGCCAGCAATCAATCAGCGCCTCTAGCAAATGGCTGCATCCATGTTCTGTGTATTTTGATGTGGACTGGGAAGCCCCCACTGTGAGAAAACAGGAGAGATCCCGGCATCCACGTTGCTTGCATTGATGCAGGAATCTGTGAGGTTTTTTTTAGTTGTGGTTGTTCATATACCCACTGGTGTACACATTTAATGTATTTTATGTTTATTTGTAAAAGCCTGCCTTATATGGAGATCCAGAAACCCCCAAGACTGCTGCTGGGTGCCCCCATTTTGGATGTGATGTCAGCAGCTCCAGCAGACTCAGAGCTGCCACTTAAGTATCGGTCTGTAATAGTCCTTTTACTTTTCCCCCCTGCAACTACATAAAAGGTTATGTGGGGAGGGGCAGAGGAGCTGGGTCAGCAGAGGAGGAAGGCGTCTGGTGTTGGTTTGATGCCTATCTAGACAGATTTACAGCAGAAATAGACATTTGGCTGTTCTATTTGGTAAATTTATTACTTGGCTTAATACAAAATTACCAAAAAATTGAAAAATAGTTCGCACTTGAAAAACCTTTTATTTTTTTCAACAGTGGCAGGCTGTCCTATTACCGTGAATGACTGACTGTTGTTGAAATTAAATATTAAAATGTACCAAAATCTGCCTCTGATGTAATAAGTGTTACACTGATTAAGAAAGATTGGAGAATTGCTGACAAATCAAAGTTTAATTCTATTGACCTTATATAAAAACTGGAGTTATTAGCAACCAGTCAGCTTTTAAATCTGCATTACAGCAATGTAAACTGGGATATAAGTAATGGGTTTCATTTGACATCTGGATACAATATCTGTCTTGGCACATACACTGTGCACATGTTTGTTTCCCTTCTTTTGGCAAAAGTCATTCTTCACATACAGTATATGGTATATGCGCTCTTATTTCAAATGTTTTGTGGGATATTAGCTGGCAGACCACTGAGTATTTCAGTTTGCTTGGAGAACACTCGTGTTGTCATACCTTGCATCAGTTGGCTAGGTCCCACATGCAAGCCTTGTTCACACAGGCGTACTTTAGCAGAAGTCTGTGTTTGCCCACACAGGGATGCACAGGCGCTCCATCCCCCTGCAGGCAGTCTCTAATTAATGCCAAACGGGTTTGTTTAGCAAAAAATAAAAACCCCAGTAGTGATTAAATACCACCAAAAGAAAGCTCTATTTGTGTAAAAAAAAAATTATAAAAATTTCATTTGGTTACAATGTAGCATGGCCGCGCAATTGTCATTCAAAATGTGACCGAGCTGAAAATTAGCCTGGGCAGGAAGGAGGTTTAAAGTGGTTGTAAACCAAAAAAAATAAAAAACAAAAAAAGAAACAAACCCTGTAAGACAAAGGCATAATGAGCTAGTATGCAACGCTGAAGATGCTGTTGCAGTGGCCGTGCACACCGCTGTGACCAGCATCCTGTCGCCCAGAATTTTCTGGGTATGCGGGCTCCGGCGCTGTGATTGGTCGGAGCCGCGATAAAGTCACTTCCTCGCATGCTTGCGTGAGCCGCCGGTCACAGCGCGGCCGCTGAAGAAACAGCATGAGTCAGCTGTTTATTGCGCATGCGTGCAGGTTTAGGAGATATTTACAGTTACCTACAGGTAAGCCTTATTATAGACTTACCTGTAGGTGCAAGTGGTGTAGCTAGGTTTACAACCACTTGAAGTGCCCAGTAAGCAAGTGGTTAAGGGAGAAGTATGACCAAAGCGTTTTTGGCCATTTGTTCTGCACTCTTGTGATGTCACTTAGCCGACCCAGGCTCTGGATCAATCTCAACTTTACAGTCGGAATCCACCAAGAAGCCTTGACCGGCAACTGGCTCAGCTGCTTCCACCTCCTCCACAGCCTTCCGCTCCAGTGAGCGCTGGTGACTGACCGTCACCGGCTCTCTGCTCAGTGAAGACTGAGACTGAGATCTGAGCGATTAGCAGTCTTCAGTCACTCTGTTCTCAGTCTTGGCAGCAGCGGAGGACAGATGCAGCATTCCCCTAGGTGAGTAGGTGAACCTTTCTTTTAAATACGCCCGTGTGAGTGAAGCCTTGGTCATGAACTCTAGTAAAGGAGGGTTCCAGTAAAACTTGAAAACTCTTTAGAACAAAAAAACAGAATAACATGGAGGTCCACCACAAATGTGGTTACTGTTTTTTTATGAACAGGCAGCTACAGTGTCCGCTTTCATTTACAGGATATTAAATGGAAGATATCAGATGTACTCCATTAGGACCACTGTCTTTGCCCCCCGCGTGCTTCGTTGCCTTCTTCACCAAATATAAGAAATGATGCATTGGAGTAAAGAGGGCTGTGGGGACTTAAATCAAATGGAGAATTTTCCTTAAAGCGTAACTCCACTTTTTGTTGAGAAAAAAAACAATCCCCTCTGGGTGATCAATGTACATTGCAAGGATTATAACAAACTTTTTTGCAGATTCCAACCCTTTTGTTATTCTAAAGAAATCCATGACAGGGCCTCTTAATTGTGAGATCTGGGGTCAAAAACACCTCAGATCTCATATTTACACTAAAATGCAATTAAAAAAAATGGTCATTTAAAAAAATGGCCCTTTAGGAGCTGTGGGTGGAAGTGACGTTTTGACGTCGCTTCTGCCCATAAATTGTATGGAGACGGGTGGGGGCCATCTTCCCCTCACTGATCTCCATACCTGACAGAAGACAGGAGGCGATCGCCTTCACCGCTGCCGACGGCTCTGGTAAGCGGCGGAGGGCACCGGATCCCGGCGGGGGGACCCCTCTCCCGCCACCGATAAAAGTGATCTCGCAGCAAATCCGCCGCAGAAGCCACTTTTATCTTGTAGTGGACCGCCTGCTGAAGAAGAGGATACCGGGGTTATAGCAGGTAGCTGCTGCCATAACAACGATATCCTCCTTCAAACAGCTGGCGTAAAACTGCCGCGGGCAGTCCGTAAGTGGTTAAAAATGATCTTTCCTTTGCAATCTGCAGCCAATGTAATTTTCTGAGAATACATTGCGATACGGCTACCTGGAGTTTTCTGTACACAGTGACCCCCAGAAACATTTCCTGCTTGTGCATTTGGCTCACCAATTTTCCCAGAAGTCTGCCTGACATAAAAGTCAGATTTCAGGGTTCTTATTGAAAGTGATGCAGGCCCAGCAGTTTTCCTCATTAGAGCCCTGCAGCTGCACACCTGACAGTTAATTATGAAACCACTCCCATTAGACCCACTCAGTATAGATGCACAGAAAAACACAGCGGAAGCTACGTCAAAACGTCATTTCCGCCCACAGATCTTAAAGGGCCATTTTTTTTTAAATGATTTTTTTAAAGGACAATTTTTTTTTTTTTTTTTAAATTGCATTTTAGTGTAAATATGAGATCTGAGGCGTTTTTGACCCCAGATCTCATATTTAAGAGGTCCTGTCATGCTTTTTTCTATTATAAGGGATGTTTACATTCCTTGTAATAGGAATAAAAGTGACAATTTTTTTTGTTTTGTTTTTTAAAAACAGTGTAAAAGGCTTGCGTGCATGCAGAAGTGAATGCATACGTGTGTAGCGCCCGCATATGAAAACTGTGTTCAAACCACACATGTGAGGTATCGC
Organism: Lithobates clamitans; assembly: GCA_037952925.1. Taxonomy (NCBI): domain Eukaryota; kingdom Metazoa; phylum Chordata; class Amphibia; order Anura; family Ranidae; genus Lithobates; species Lithobates clamitans. The sequence goes on from JBBGZY010000401.1 coordinate 573,245, forward strand.
CGCAATCGGTAGAGTGAGAGCAATAATTCTAGCCCTGGACCTCCTCTGCAACTCAAAACATGCAACCTGTAGACTTTTTTAAACGTCGCCTGTGGAGATTTTTAAGCGTAAAAGTTTGTCGCCATTCCACGAGCGGGCGCAATTTTGAAACGTGACATGGGTATCCATTTGCTTGGCGTAACGTTCTCTTTCACAATATAAAAAAAAATTGGGCTAACTTTACGGTTTTCTTTTTTAATTCAAAAAAGTTTTTTTTTTCCAAGAAAAAGTGTGCTTGTAAGACCGCTGCGCATATACAGTGTGACAAAGTATTGCAACGACCGCCATTTTATTCTGTAGGGTGTCCAAAAAAATGTATAACAAAATGATTAGTGTCGCAATCTTATGCGCTATATTTTTTCTTTTACTATTTTTTTTTCCCCACGAAAGTGGTTACCCTTTAAGTATTCTCTTAAAAGAAAAGTATGGGGTTATTTTTTTTTTTTTCCCTCTCTAAATCATACTTATCTAGGTGGATGCAGCATCGGTACCCCACCAACTCTAACCCTGAGAACCGAGTGATCTAGCACTGCAGAACGCTCGGTTCTCGGGGGTTCCCCAAACAGAGCTGGTGACTGTCAGACAGCGGTTCTCTGCTCTGATGCCCCCCCACGCTCACTGGCCAGCCCAGGCTCTCAGCAGCTCACTGAAAGGCTGATTTGGGTGCTGGTCCAGGCATGTGGGCGGATCCCAAATTCATTGTCACAATCTTGGCTGAGCCTGGACCGGCTGAGTGACATCAGCGGACAGTGGGCTTCAGCAGGAGTGCAGAATGAAATGTGCTTTGGCTGTACTTCTCTTAAGTCCCAAACTTGTGGATATACACATTTGTCAATACATGGAGGAAGAAATGTGTTTTACGGAGTCCTAGGCAAAAAGTCACTAGTACTTGTGCAGAGGGCACTGAAGTCCAGGTATTTACTGCAGCCAATTGGGTTTTAGTTTATATTGGCTTAGAGTTGTCAATTGTTTCTGTCCCAAGTGCACTAATACGGCTACAATCACCTCAAGCAGAGAGAATTTTTGATGAGTAGGTTTGGACAAGGCTTGACAAATTTTGAGTCCGGTTTGGTTTGTAGAAGTTATGTATTCCCATGCTCGCCTGGTACCTGTTAGATGTAATCCTGTAGTACCAGAATTCTACATTCACCACTTGCCGACCGCTTAACATAGTTATAAGGGGGCAGAGCGACTCTCCTGTGCTGGATCACGCATCTAGTACGTGATCCAGCACTCCTGGGTAGGGGGCACACGTGCGGGCTGTGCTGGGATTAGTCACAGGTTCCCGGCCAATGGGTAGCCGCTGCCACCCGCTGATCGGCGAGGAGGAAGACAGGACAGAGCTCTGTCCTGTCAGTGGGGACCTGACGGTTTTTTCCCCTGCAATGCAGGGAATAAAAGTCGTCACCACCCCTCCAGTAAAAGCAGCAGTAAACACTGGCTAGACCAGTGATGGCGTACCTTGGCACCCCAGATGTTTCGGAAATACGTTTCCCATGATGCTCCACTACACCGCAGAGTGTATGAGCATCATGGGAAATGTAGTTCCAAAACATCTGGGGTGCCAAGGTTCATCATCACTAGGCTAGACACACATTTAGGCTCCCTGTGTCTAAGCTCCGGGGGCGGAGTGAAACTCAATGGGGGCGTGGCCTGGTTGGAGTCCAGGCTGAGGTTGCCACTCCATTCACTGCAGCAGGACACCATAGATGTGCAACTTCCAGGAGTCACCCTTCCTTTTTTGTACCTTTGCAGGAGCCAGGATGGGCTCCATTGCCTGTCAGCACTCTAGCAGCGGCTGCGGATGCACTGTCTACATACCCCCTCCCTATCGAGCCTGAGAGACCCACACACTTTTCCCAGGTCACAGTAGGCACACATTTAACCCTTTGGTCGCCCTAGATGTTAACCCCTTCCGAGCCAGTGACAGTACATATTTTTATCACTGATCACTGTATTAATGTCACTGGTTCCCACAAAGTGTCAGTTAGTATATCAGTCTGACATTCTGCCAATACTACCATAGAAAAATCCAGTGCATATATACCAAAGTTTGAAGAAGCTGTAACGTTCGTGTAAACCAATCCATATACGCTTATTGGGATTTTTTTTGTTGGATATGTTTTTTAGCAGAAAGTAAAAAATAAATAAATGTGTATATATAATATAATTTTTTTTGTTTTGTTTATAGCCCCCAAAAAACTTTGGTGATCAAATACCACCAAAAGGAAGCTCTATTTGAAAAAAAAAAAAAATATATATATATATATATATATATATTATATTATATTATATTATATTATATTATATTATATTATATTATATTAATATATATATATATATAAAAAATTTGATTTGGGTACAGTGTTGCATGACCCCGCAATCAGTTAACCACTTAGACCCCTTTCACACTGGGGCAGTGGGTGCTTATGTTGCTTACAAGTTAAAAAAAAGTTTTTTGTTTTTTTTTTTTTGCTAGAAAATTACTTGGAACACCCAAACATTATACATTTTTTTTCTAACACCCTAGAGAATAAAATGGCGGTCGTTAGAATACTTTCAATCACTCCGTATTTGCGCAGCGGTCTTACAAGCGCACTTTTCCTTGGAAAAAATTACACTTTTTAAATGAAAAAAATAAGTCAACAGTAAAGTTAGCCCAATTTTTTTTTTATATTGTGAAAGATAATTTTACGCCGAGTAAATTGATACCCAACATGGCACGCTTCAAAATTGCGCCCGCTCGTGGAATGGTGGCAAACTTTTACCTTTAAAAATCTCCATAGGCGACATTTAAAAAAATCTACAGGTTGCATGTTTTGCATTACAGAGGAGGTCTAGGGCTAGAATTATTGCTCTCGCTCTACCGATCGAGGCGATATCTCACATGTGTGGTTTGAACAGCGTTTTCATATACGGGCGCTACTCACGTATGCGTTCGCTTCTGCACGCGAGGCTTGGCGGGACGAGGCCTGTTTAAAATTTTTCTTTTCTTATTTATTTTACCTTTTATTTTTTATTTTTACACGGTTTAAAAAAAAAAATTGTCACTTTTATTCCTATTACAAGGAATGTAAACATCCCTTGTAATAGAAAAAAAGCATGACAGGACCTCTTAAATATGAGATCTGGGGTCAAAAAGACCTCTCATATTAAAGAAAAATTATTTTCCCAATGGGGCTTTAAAACAGCAATGCACATAATGAAAGGAAGTTCTTAATGGATATATAAAAAGTTTTATCCAATATCATGGTTTGAAGTACAGTATAGAGAATCATCTGGTACAGTAACACACATCTTATTCCCCAGTGCAGTAACAAACACATATTAATACACATAGGTTACATAATGTTACATAAATAGCAAGCCCCGACGCGTTTCGACCTGTATATGGTCTCTTCAGGGGGACAGTTGGATCTAAAAAAGAATTACATAAATTAAATTCAATTAGATAAATATATATATTATTGTGCATCACTTGGATTAAACCAAGATAATGAGTCTTTACCGCTAAGTGGTGGAATGGGTGTTCTCTAGTCCAGGATATGTGCTGAGGGCCAATGGAAACACCGGAGGGCTCGGGGGGCCACCCTCACTCTCCCAGGAGAGCCAGCCTCAGGGGGCTTACAAGGAGCCACACTTAGCGCGCCCCCCGGGAGGGGGGGGAGATGAGGGGGAGGAGCCCACACCTGCAACAGAAACCCAAGAATAGCCATGTATTAGTTAAAGGAAGTTTAATAATTAACTTGGTAATGTACTGAGTGTTTCCAATTTGTCTATGTGGAGACTGGCGTTGGATAGGATTTTTACTATGTAAATATATTGAGATGTTAATTCCATCCCATAAATGTAATCGACAAAATTTAATGATCGTGTGATCCAACAATGCAGTGGTATGGTAGGTCTATTATAATGGATAGGTAAATAAGAAGGATGAAATGGGTGAAAAAGAGGGGGAAACGTGTGTGTGTGTAAAAAAACAAAACAAAAAAAACCACACGTTTCCCCCTCTTTTTCACCCATTTCATCCTTCTTATTTACCTATCCATTATAATAGACCTACCATACCACTGCATTGTTGGATCACACGATCATTAAATTTTGTCGATTACATTTATGGGATGGAATTAACATCTCAATATATTTACATAGTAAAAATCCTATTCAACGCCAGTCTCCACATAGACAAATTGGAAACACTCAGTACATTACCAAGTTAATTATTAAACTTCCTTTAACTAATACATGGCTATTCTTGGGTTTCTGTTGCAGGTGTGGGCTCCTCCCCCTCATCTCCCCTCCCCCCCCCTCCCGGGGGGCGCGCTAAGTGTGGCTCCTTGTAAGCCCCCTGAGGCTGGCTCTCCTGGGAGAGTGAGGGTGGCCCCCCGAGCCCTCCGGTGTTTCCATTGGCCCTCAGCACATATCCTGGACTAGAGAACACCCATTCCACCACTTAGCGGTAAAGACTCATTATCTTGGTTTAATCCAAGTGATGCACAATAATATATATATTTATCTAATTGAATTTAATTTATGTAATTCTTTTTCAGATCCAACTGTCCCCCTGAAGAGACCATATACAGGTCGAAACGCGTCGGGGCTTGCTATTTATGTAACATTATGTAACCTAACTGTGTATTAATATGTGTTTGTTACTGCACTGGGGAATAAGATGTGTGTTACTGTACCAGATGATTCTCTATACTGTACTTCAAACCATGATAATGGATGTATAAAAAGTTTTATCCAATAAGAACTTCCTTTCATTATGTGCATTGCTGTTTTAAAGTCCCATGGGGAAAATAATTTTTCTTTAATCCAATTTTGGGGTGTGCAGCCTTTCTTGTCTCTTTTTATATGTGTCTTCCTTTTTTCAGACCTCTCATATTTCCACTAAAATGCAATATAAAAAAAAAAAATTGTCATTTAAAATGAAAAAAAAAAATGGCCCTTTTAAGAGCTATGGGCGGAAGTGACGTTTTGACGTCGCTTCCACCCTGCAGTGTCCTGGAGATGGGTGGGGACCATCTTCCCTTCCCCTCACTCATCTCCATGCACAGCCACGGGAAGTATCCTATTGCCTCCACTGCCGACAGCTCCGGAGGGCACTGGATCGTGGCAGGCAGGGAGGGGGCAGAAGTGGTTAAAGTAACGCAGTGCCAAAAAAGTGGCCTGGTCATGAAGGGGAGGCTAATCTTTCGTAGGTCAAGCGGTTAATTTGTGTACCCCCAGCTGTGGGGTTATGGCATGTTTGCATGGTCTTTTTTGCCCTTTTAACTTCTCAGCGCTGGCTACATGCAAATATGTAACCTTTCGGCAGCGTGGCCTTGGCGCTGAGCGACTGCATATTTGTGTGCATTAGTGCAAACCGTGCTATGCCGAGACCAAGCTCCCTGCAATTACCGATGCCCAGCCAATCATGGCGGTCACATGATCTTAAGCCCTGCCCCCTGGCATGTAAAACCCCTTAAGGGGCCGGCTAAATAGGGTTAAAGCAGACCTTGATTTCCTCCAGAGTCAAGGTGCAGTGATGTCTTTGAAGTCTCATGAGATTTCAGAGGCTGTTACAAAGCAAGGAACAGGAATCGAGCTCTGTGTATGAAGCTACACCAACCTCTACAGTGGCAGCCGGTGGTCATTTTTTTTTGGGGGGGGGGGGCAAACAGCACCACAAACCCCACAACCCCCCTTCCCGGTCGGTTGGGTCTGGAGCACTTACCCCATCTATGGTGGGCAGCGCTTCTCCTGGGCTTTTGCGGTGGCTTTCCATGCTCGCTACGGGCATCGCGGCAGCTTTTGTTTCCCACCTCTTCCTCGGCGGCCCATTGGAAAACTGGTCTCAGACCTGCTTCTGCTTGGCCTGATTGAGGATCAGTTTTCAATAGAGAATATTAATTCGCTGTTGTGACACCTGGGTGGGCTCCTGGCTCTATGCTCTGCGACCCAAACCCACCCTAATTTGAAGCCTATGAGAGTCTCTGGCTCTAATCAGGTGCTTCAAAAAACTCCCCCCGCCGCTGTAATTTATGCGCCTGGTGTCCTGAAAGGGGCTGGACTCATGAATAATAAATAGGGGGTGGCCATGGGTATGAATGAATCCATCTATTCATATAGGGCAGTGGTCATCAACCCTGTCCTCAGGGCCCACTAACAGGCCAGGTTTGCAAGATAACTGAAATACATCACAGGTGATATCATTTGCTGCTCAGTGATTGCAGTATTCTAGTCTGCATCTCCCCAAGGTAATACATAAAACCTGGCCTGTTAGTTGGTCATGAGGACAGGGTTGATGACCACTGATATAGAGGGTGGTGGCTGTGTATAGAGGGGGCGGAGCTGAACCTTGACATATCAAAATAGAAAATTGCAGTGTATATCTAACCTGCAATGATATTCGATACTACTACTCTGTATTTTTAGCAAGTTGCATGTAAATATCTATAGAATTTTTATGTGACTGTAATGCAGTGTTCTTTCAGCATGCAATATCCATTTTTTGATCGACCAGGAAAAACACTGTAGTTGCGCAAGTAATGGTCTGCTGCAGTCACATACATTATCTTATAGATTACTCTTATTTTGGAGCTTTAAAAGCTGAGTTTTCTTGGGATAAATGATCAGAGATTCAGAAATGAGTCTATACATATCAAACCAATTCATTTTTTGCTTTGTCCATTCAAGAGGAGCTCCAGACTCCCCCACAAAAATTAAAGGTCAGCAGCTACGAACACTGTAGCTGCTGACATTTAATATTGGGGCACTTACCTGTCCTGGAATTCAGTGGTGTCCTCATCCATGCCGATTTTGCTATTGGGTGATGGTGCTACGGAATCCTGCTGCACACCATTATGGAGGACACAGCATTTTAGCTGTGCTTTCTAAAGCCAGCCCATACTCGTATTACTACTCAATGTGAAGTCTGCCATTCCATAATGGGTCCAAAGGTGCAAGACCCTGTTTGCCAGGCCTCAGTGCCCCCTGATGTTTCCAGGATGCTCCTCTACGATTGGCTCCTCTATCCAGTAAAGCGTACGTTACCGCCAAGGTTGGGCGGAAAGGCAGAACGTTCCAAGACTGTTTTTAAACCAAACATGGAATGTTCTTTGATACACCAATGAATGACTACAAGGTTACCTCTTATATCCCTGATGAAGGAGCCACATAGTCTCTGAAACGTGTCAGATGGAGGATTGTATCATCATCTTGTTGTTTCAGTTGGTGAATTTTTAGTTCATATCATGTATATTTCATGTTTTCCTGGCTTTTACTGATTCATAGGTTTTTCTTTCAAATAGTTTTTATTAAAGAGGAGAAGCGCATTGTACAAATGAGATTATGCACAGGTCAATCTATGCAAAATTTAGGCAAACATAAAATATAGGTATAACGTCATAAAAATATTTATTCAGACAACACAAATATGGTCTTGCGTGCAGTAAGTATATATCTGTATGAGTAGTATCAAATTATAGATTCAGTAAGAGAAAAAGGGAAACTAAGTGTAAATTAAAATCAAACGAACACCACGAAACAGTAATATACCTTTGAGTGTAGCTTCCAAGGTACAGTAGTAAATTCTGAATCTAAGTTAAGTGGAAAGCAGTTGCTCCAGCCCAGCATTGTCAGTAAATATCTGTTTTTATCAATTAATCTTGTGTTTGAGGTTCCTAAAAAGTCCCACAACTGGGGAACCTCTGTCTATAGTGTATTTTGGGTAGGATTAAAAAATAAAGCATTTTTAACCACTTGCTGACATTGTACAGATATTGAGTATAGCCTCATATAGTCAAAAATAGCAATTTGTTTATAAGAACGTACCATCATCCAAATTAATATGCACAAACAGAGAAGTGTGGGAAGAAGGGGACAGTGGCTGATGTTGGCCCGGTAATGTTCCCACCCTGGAAAAGACTGGACTATATCGGTACAGATAGACAACAATAATAAATAATAAATAAAAGTTTATTACAAAAAAGATTATTACAGAAAGGAAAATACATGTTGTACTTGTTAAAATTGCAAAAACAGAGGCTCGGGAATACCCAAGGAACATCTGTAGTTACAGGGTATAGAATGGTCTGGTTCTCGACTAGTTTCGCGGTATTACCGCTTCCTCAGGAGGACCAATCTATGAGACAGATAATAAAAATAATACAACCATAATACATACAAACATTGTAATGCAGCGTGTAAAAACCAACATAACCTAAGAGGTAAATACAGGAATGGCTTACCCTATATTTGGGTGAATATGTGCGGCACCCAGCTGCCCAAACATAACTCCCCCGCGGCGGACAAGGGGGATTGTACGGAATTCCCTGAATGGATAACAAAATAGCAATTGAAGGGTCTGGTATAACAACTGGTTGGGAGTAGACAAGAATGGCCATTCGTATAGGGGAGGGAGGTAGATGAGGGCGGAAAGGAAAGAAAAGAAAAGAAAAGAAAGAAAAAAAGGGGGAGTAAGAAGGGGAAAGGAAGGGATAGGAATGAGGGGGGGAAGATGGGGAAAGGGGTAAAGGGGGTGGGGAGGGGAAGGAGAGGGGAGGGGGGAAGAGGGGAGAAAGGGAAAGGGAGAGGGAGGAGGGGGGGAGGGACAGGGAAGGAGGGGGAGGGCAAGGCAAGTGGTGGGGAGGGAGGATGGGGGCTAAAGGGGGGGGGGAGGAGGGGAGGGGGGACTGGGGATGGGGGGAAGACCGAGGGAACAGGGGGGGGAAAGGGGAGAGCAGAGGAGGGGGGAAAAGAACAAGAAGGGGCAAGCAAGGCACAGAACCAGAGAAAAGAAGGGGGGAATACAGTGTCCAAACCCTCGCTAGTGATCTTGAAGCAAATGGTGTGACTTACCATGGTTGTTAGTCCAAGGGATGATATAAAACCAGGTAATATAAGGGCGTGTTGAAAGCGCCGAGGTCAGATGACTCATAGGAAGCAAGAGCACCTACTGTGTCCACCGAGGGGGTTCAAAGGGGGTACATGGCTGTGGGAGCCCAGCGGTATGAGGGGATGCCCACAGGGTAACATAGAATCTGTCAATAAAGGTGTACCACATATAACATGAGTTACAGGATAGTATCCATAAGGCGGTATCAATAATAGATAACGTAAGGTAAAGGATAGTATCCAGGGTAAAAATTGAGGATAAACATACCCAGAGATGTCCCCGGTGGAGCAACGGAGGCGTCCCTTTCATCAACGCCCCACGTGTAACAGTCTATGGTGGAGGGAGCCGCACTGCTCACGTCAAAGGACCCGAGGGCCCATTAAGTGAGCTCCCCAACCCGGAGACGCCCACGACGCCGCCGTCCGGCGGCGTCTGACGTCGCCATCCGGCGGCGCCCGACGTCGCCGGGTCAGTTTTCCCGCACTGCGCAGGTGCGCGACCAGCGCTACTGCGCAAGCGCGTTCAGGGTGAGCCCACGGGCGGAGAGCCCTGGGCTCGACGAGAGCAAGCAGGGGACAAACAGAGCACGTCTTCCCTGCCAGGGGAAACACAAGTCCGCCGCTAAGGGAGGCAAAGGCAGCCACGAACCGCACCAGGCACCCAGGGGTCGCCATAACAGTAAATTGACATTGAACAGTAATAAAAAAGAAATAATAATATGTAAACAAATAGAGATAATAAAAGGTATAAGTGGCAATGTAAATGCCACAATAACAATTACGGTGTTTGGTAAACACAGAGGAAATTGACACTACATAGACGGCTAAGGTTACACGAGGAACCCAATAACGGAAGCCATTATGTGAGGTGAGGGGTAATGCACTAGGACAGGTTGTGAGTGGGTGGTAAAGGGTGAGGAACCGTAGCCAGGGATGATCACTGGATTACGGGTAAATTCTGGATGATGGGGGGTGGGTAAGCAGAAAAAATGAATAATTAATAAAGTGAAGGGGATAATGAATGATGTGGGACAGTGAACTGGGAACAAGGGCACTGTAAGTGAGATAGTGTATTGAAAGTGGGGGGTAAAGAAGGTGATATAATGTGATGATGACCCAGAGGAGGGAAGTCAAATACATACTGTTAGAAGTGGGGGGTATCCCAGAGGAGAAACAATTGGGGATCTAATGGCAGGGAGGCAGATATCACCATACAATGTTGTACTCAAATATTATACAAGGAAAGTTACAAATGATGCGATAATAAAGCAATGTAATCAAGTTGATTATAGGTTTATCATGGGTAAAAATCAGCTAGGGATTATAATTGTGGATAACAAAACAATCACAGTTAGGCCGGAGAGTTTCCGGTCCATGAAACACATGCTCTTAGGTAAAGGCAGTGAGTGAAGCTGAATAAACCCAACAAATGAAGCATAGTAAGTTGCATCTAGAGTCTGAACTTGATATACTAAGATGGCTAGAACAATGGCTGTGTTGAAACGGTAAATCTACCTAATCCGTAGTGGGAGTGTCCAGGTGTCTGAACCGTGTAGGAGGGGCAACTACCAACGTAATTGATAATAGATACACATGAATGGTAGTAAACTTAAAAGTTAGAGGCACTCAGGGGAAAGAGAAAGGGGTGTGTTATCCACCCAATGAATATGTACAGATATTGAGTATAGCCTCATATAGTCAAAAATAGCAATTTGTTTATAAGAACGTACCATCATCCAAATTAATATGCACAAACAGAGAAGTGTGGGAAGAAGGGGACAGTGGCTGATGTTGGCCCGGTAATGTTCCCACCCTGGAAAAGACTGGACTATATCGGTACAGATAGACAACAATAATAAATAAAAGTTTATTACAAAAAAGATTATTACAGAAAGGAAAATACATGTTGTACTTGTTAAAATTGCAAAAACAGAGGCTCGGGAATACCCAAGGAACATCTGTAGTTACAGGGTATAGAATGGTCTGGTTCTCGACTAGTTTCGCGGTATTACCGCTTCCTCAGGAGGACCAATCTATGAGACAGATAATAAAAATAATACAACCATAATACATACAAACATTGTAATGCAGCGTGTAAAAACCAACATAACCTAAGAGGTAAATACAGGAATGGCTTACCCTATATTTGGGTGAATATGTGCGGCACCCAGCTGCCCAAACATAACTCCCCCGCGGCGGACAAGGGGGATTGTACGGAATTCCCTGAATGGATAACAAAATAGCAATTGAAGGGTCTGGTATAACAACTGGTTGGGAGTAGACAAGAATGGCCATTCGTATAGGGGAGGGAGGTAGATGAGGGCGGAAAGGAAAGAAAAGAAAAGAAAGAAAAAAAGGGGGAGTAAGAAGGGGAAAGGAAGGGATAGGAATGAGGGGGGGAAGATGGGGAAAGGGGTAAAGGGGGTGGGGAGGGGAAGGAGAGGGGAGGGGGGAAGAGGGGAGAAAGGGAGAGGGAGGAGGGGGGGAGGGACAGGGAAGGAGGGGGAGGGCAAGGCAAGTGGTGGGGAGGGAGGATGGGGGCTAAAGGGGGGGGGGAGGAGGGGAGGGGGGACTGGGGATGGGGGGAAGACCGAGGGAACAGGGGGGGGAAAGGGGAGAGCAGAGGAGGGGGGAAAAGAACAAGAAGGGGCAAGCAAGGCACAGAACCAGAGAAAAGAAGGGGGGAATACAGTGTCCAAACCCTCGCTAGTGATCTTGAAGCAAATGGTGTGACTTACCATGGTTGTTAGTCCAAGGGATGATATAAAACCAGGTAATATAAGGGCGTGTTGAAAGCGCCGAGGTCAGATGACTCATAGGAAGCAAGAGCACCTACTGTGTCCACCGAGGGGGTTCAAAGGGGGTACATGGCTGTGGGAGCCCAGCGGTATGAGGGGATGCCCACAGGGTAACATAGAATCTGTCAATAAAGGTGTACCACATATAACATGAGTTACAGGATAGTATCCATAAGGCGGTATCAATAATAGATAACGTAAGGTAAAGGATAGTATCCAGGGTAAAAATTGAGGATAAACATACCCAGGAGATGTCCCCGGTGGAGCAACGGAGGCGTCCCTTTCATCAACGCCCCACGTGTAACAGTCTATGGTGGAGGGAGCCGCACTGCTCACGTCAAAGGACCCGAGGGCCCATTAAGTGAGCTCCCCAACCCGGAGACGCCCACGACGCCGCCGTCCGGCGGCGTCTGACGTCGCCATCCGGCGGCGCCCGACGTCGCCGGGTCAGTTTCCCCGCACTGCGCAGGTGCGCGACCAGCGCTACTGCGCAAGCGCGTTCAGGGTGAGCCCACGGGCGGAGAGCCCTGGGCTCGACGAGAGCAAGCAGGGGACAAACAGAGCACGTCTTCCCTGCCAGGGGAAACACAAGTCCGCCGCTAAGGGAGGCAAAGGCAGCCACGAACCGCACCAGGCACCCAGGGGTCGCCATAACAGTAAATTGACATTGAACAGTAATAAAAAAGAAATAATAATATGTAAACAAATAGAGATAATAAAAGGTATAAGTGGCAATGTAAATGCCACAATAACAATTACGGTGTTTGGTAAACACAGAGGAAATTGACACTACATAGACGGCTAAGGTTACACGAGGAACCCAATAACGGAAGCCATTATGTGAGGTGAGGGGTAATGCACTAGGACAGGTTGTGAGTGGGTGGTAAAGGGTGAGGAACCGTAGCCAGGGATGATCACTGGATTACGGGTAAATTCTGGATGATGGGGGGTGGGTAAGCAGAAAAAATGAATAATTAATAAAGTGAAGGGGATAATGAATGATGTGGGACAGTGAACTGGGAACAAGGGCACTGTAAGTGAGATAGTGTATTGAAAGTGGGGGGTAAAGAAGGTGATATAATGTGATGATGACCCAGAGGAGGGAAGTCAAATACATACTGTTAGAAGTGGGGGGTATCCCAGAGGAGAAACAATTGGGGATCTAATGGCAGGGAGGCAGATATCACCATACAATGTTGTACTCAAATATTATACAAGGAAAGTTACAAATGATGCGATAATAAAGCAATGTAATCAAGTTGATTATAGGTTTATCATGGGTAAAAATCAGCTAGGGATTATAATTGTGGATAACAAAACAATCACAGTTAGGCCGGAGAGTTTCCGGTCCATGAAACACATGCTCTTAGGTAAAGGCAGTGAGTGAAGCTGAATAAACCCAACAAATGAAGCATAGTAAGTTGCATCTAGAGTCTGAACTTGATATACTAAGATGGCTAGAACAATGGCTGTGTTGAAACGGTAAATCTACCTAATCCGTAGTGGGAGTGTCCAGGTGTCTGAACCGTGTAGGAGGGGCAACTACCAACGTAATTGATAATAGATACACATGAATGGTAGTAAACTTAAAAGTTAGAGGCACTCAGGGGAAAGAGAAAGGGGTGTGTTATCCACCCAATGAATATGTACAGATATTGAGTATAGCCTCATATAGTCAAAAATAGCAATTTGTTTATAAGAACGTACCATCATCCAAATTAATATGCACAAACAGAGAAGTGTGGGAAGAAGGGGACAGTGGCTGATGTTGGCCCGGTAATGTTCCCACCCTGGAAAAGACTGGACTATATCGGTACAGATAGACAACAATAATAAATAATAAATAAAAGTTTATTACAAAAAAAGATTATTACAGAAAGGAAAATACATGTTGTACTTGTTAAAATTGCAAAAACAGAGGCTCGGGAATACCCAAGGAACATCTGTAGTTACAGGGTATAGAATGGTCTGGTTCTCGACTAGTTTCGCGGTATTACCGCTTCCTCAGGAGGACCAATCTATGAGACAGATAATAAAAATAATACAACCATAATACATACAAACATTGTAATGCAGCGTGTAAAAACCAACATAACCTAAGAGGTAAATACAGGAATGGCTTACCCTATATTTGGGTGAATATGTGCGGCACCCAGCTGCCCAAACATAACTCCCCCGCGGCGGACAAGGGGGATTGTACGGAATTCCCTGAATGGATAACAAAATAGCAATTGAAGGGTCTGGTATAACAACTGGTTGGGAGTAGACAAGAATGGCCATTCGTATAGGGGAGGGAGGTAGATGAGGGCGGAAAGGAAAGAAAAGAAAAGAAAAGAAAGAAAAAAAAGGGGGAGTAAGAAGGGGAAAGGAAGGGATAGGAATGAGGGGGGGAAGATGGGGAAAGGGGTAAAGGGGGTGGGGAGGGGAAGGAGAGGGGAGGGGGGAAGAGGGGAGAAAGGGAAAGGGAGAGGGAGGAGGGGGGAGGGACAGGGAAGGAGGGGGAGGGCAAGGCAAGTGGTGGGGAGGGAGGATGGGGGCTAAAGGGGGGGGGAGGAGGGGAGGGGGGACTGGGGATTGGGGGGAAGACCGAGGGAACAGGGGGGGGAAAGGGGAGAGCAGAGGAGGGGGGAAAAGAACAAGAAGGGGCAAGCAAGGCACAGAACCAGAGAAAAGAAGGGGGGAATACAGTGTCCAAACCCTCGCTAGTGATCTTGAAGCAAATGGTGTGACTTACCATGGTTGTTAGTCCATGGATGATATAAAAACCAGGTAATATAAGGGCGTGTTGAAAGCGCCGAGGTCAGATGACTCATAGGAAGCAAGAGCACCTACTGTGTCCACCGAGGGGGTTCAAAGGGGGTACATGGCTGTGGGAGCCCAGCGGTATGAGGGGATGCCCACAGGGTAACATAGAATCTGTCAATAAAGGTGTACCACATATAACATGAGTTACAGGATAGTATCCATAAGGCGGTATCAATAAGAGATAACGTAAGGTAAAGGATAGTATCCAGGGTAAAAATTGAGGATAAACATACCCAGAGATGTCCCCGGTGGAGCAACGGAGGCGTCCCTTTCATCAACGCCCCACGTGTAACAGTCTATGGTTGAGGGAGCCGCACTGCTCACGGTAATACCGCGAAACTAGTCGAGAACCAGACCATTCTATACCCTGTAACTACAGATGTTCCTTGGGTATTCCCGAGCCTCTGTTTTTGCAATTTTAACAAGTACAACATGTATTTTCCTTTCTGTAATAATCTTTTTTGTAATAAACTTTTATTTATTATTTATTATTGTTGTCTATCTGTACCGATATAGTCCAGTCTTTTCCAGGGTGGGAACATTACCGGGCCAACATCAGCCACTGTCCCCTTCTTCCCACACTTCTCTGTTTGTGCATATTAATTTGGATGATGGTACGTTCTTATAAACAAATTGCTATTTTTGACTATATGAGGCTATACTCAATATCTGTACATATTCATTGGGTGGATAACACACCCCTTTCTCTTTCCCCTGAGTGCCTCTAACTTTTAAGTTTACTACCATTCATGTGTATCTATTATCAATTACGTTGGTAGTTGCCCCTCCTACACGGTTCAGACACCTGGACACTCCCACTACGGATTAGGTAGATTTACCGTTTCAACACAGCCATTGTTCTAGCCATCTTAGTATATCAAGTTCAGACTCTAGATGCAACTTACTATGCTTCATTTGTTGGGTTTATTCAGCTTCACTCACTGCCTTTACCTAAGAGCATGTGTTTCATGGACCGGAAACTCTCCGCCTAACTGTGATTGTTTTGTTATCCACAATTATAATCCCTAGCTGATTTTACCCATGATAAACCTATAATCAACTTGATTACATTGCTTTATTATCGCATCATTTGTAACTTTCCTTGTATAATATTTGAGTACAACATTGTATGGTGATATCTGCCTCCCTGCCATTAGATCCCCAATTGTTTCTCCTCTGGGATACCCCCCACTTCTAACAGTATGTATTTGACTTCCCTCCTCTGGGTCATCATCACATTATATCACCTTCTTTACCCCCCACTTTCAATACACTATCTCCACTTACAGTGCCCTTGTTCCCAGTTCACTGTCCCACATCATTCATTATCCCCTTCACTTTATTAATTATTCATTTTTTCTGCTTACCCACCCCCCATCATCCAGAATTTACCCGTAATCCAGTGATCATCCCTGGCTACGGTTCCTCACCCCTTTACCACCCACTCACAACCTGTCCTAGTGCATTACCCCTCACCTCACATAATGGCTTCCGTTATTGGGTTCCTCGTGTAACCTTAGCCGTCTATGTAGTGTCAATTTCCTCTGTGGTTT